>JAHRHZ010000046.1:12133925-12172856 GCA_024137785.1 Ginglymostoma cirratum
ACCCTTCATCAGAAATGCAATGCATTGCATTTCTGATGAAGGGTCTAGGCCCGAAACGTCAGGTTTTCCTGCTCCTATGATGCTGCTTGACCTGCTGTGTTCATCCAGCCCCATGCTTGTTAGCTCTAATTTGCTCTTGCCCATTTCCCATCATCAGCCAAGGTGGATTTATGCCCGTTTCACAGTAACATGAGACCTACACTCTGGTGAGTGAAAAGCAACAAGCTTTATTGAATAAAATTATTTATAAAAGATAACAAGAGATGATCAGAACATGAACACCTTCCTCCATATTTGTAACTTTCCCTCAAGCCCCTTAATCATTTGTGTATGCGCTGCTCCCATCACAGCCAACCCAGTTTCAACTATTTACACTCCTTATTAGCTCCCTTTTAGCAATTATCTCTCCCTTGGCTTACCATCATAAATCTCATTGTTTGCCTGTCCCTTTTGCCTCTCTCTCTCTGGGCACCTTCTCCATGTACTCTATTCTTTCCACTACTCCGTACGCAAAACCCCACCCCAATCATCGACATAAATGCCCCCCTTCCTCAACAATTTTCCATTCTGACGAATGGTCACTGGAGTCAAAACGTTAACTCTGCTCTCTGTACAGAAGCTCCCAGACCTGCTGAGTTTCTCTAGCAATTTCTGTTTTTGTTCCGGTTTTTTGTGACCTGATGTCACTATGACACAGTTCCTTTTGCACATACTGTGTAGTTGTACTCACAGTGAAGATGTAATTCCCTTCACTTTACATATTTCTCCATGTTCTTTATGGTATCCCTTTTTAACATTAACTTTTAACCGTGAACGTTTAACTCTGTTTGACTCAACTTCCCCCATTTCACCAAAACCTCCCACAAGTCACTTTTTTGCTTCAGGGACTAATCTCCAACAGCATTCTCTGTTCTCTGGAGGGATGGATTGAATGTATGGGCTCCCGTGAGATTTTATTGGAGGACCAATAAGTTAGTGCAGTGGAATGGCAGTTTCTGATTGTGCTATTTTTCTGGCTGTGATGTTCATAAAGACGAGAATGTATGGAATTTTCCACGATTTGAGTGACTGCTACCTCTTGAAAAGCAAGATGAGGATTTGAAATTCTCACTCTCCTTTCTATCTGATGGTTTTTTCCCTCCTGGTCTAAGGGTGAATGTGTTCGAGGAAAAGAAAAATGAAAGACACATTGGAGGCAACGCTGGAACTGAGGAAATGAAGATTTCATAATTTCTGGGGCAAAAATTCTCTGTCTGTAAGTAATGGCATCACTTCAACACTTGTGGTGTAGGTGATGACATCTCAGAGGCTCCATGAAAAAGCAGGAGTGTCCCTTTGTGGAAAATTAGAAATGACTGCTAAAGCAGGGTCAATAAGAAATATTCTAAATGAAAGGTCAACTTCATTCTACAGGTGATCTGCATCTTTAACAAGGGATTGAAAACTTGTCTTCTCTCCCTCATCAAGCTTTCTTTTTGATAAATTAGGCTATCACTCACTCATTGTGCCAGGAGGTTTTCTGCAGCTAATCATTTGATCTTGGATTTTAAGACATTTCTGCAGCAAAGAAGCTTTTCCACCATCATGATATCTCAGGTGGAGCACTGGGTGTCTGATTACATGATCGGTGTAAATTTTCAACAAGTTTTTCATTTTCAGACTGGGCTGCTCCGACCTGGATCTTGAACGCGGTCAGGTCACTAAGGTAGTTAGATTGTGCCAGATCTTTTTGAGCTTTGATTTGATCAAGCTCATTCTGATGCTCAATTTTGAGTTTCATCCAGGCATTTTGCATCTCAAGGAGTTCTGTAGTTTCCTCCAATAGCTTTTGGCTGAAAAAAGATCTCTCAAGTGTTTCCATGGTTTACTGATGGAATTCCCTTGGAGCCTGCAGTTTATGCAGATCAACAATTTCTGCCTTTCTTTTAGATTTTTTTTGTTGGATCTTGGGGTTGTTGACCTGCTTCCTTTCGATGGGCCTTTTTTGGGATTGAATCTTTTCCTGAAATGTGTCAAGCTTCCCTTGCCATTATCTGTGCAGGTTTGCAAACAAATGTTCCATACAACTGTCTTCTTCGCATTGCTTATAGAGCATCATTTACCCTGCCTGGGGCTTCCATAGTCCTGAACTTGTTTTAAAGTGCTGAAACTTCAGCCTTGCATAAGTGATTATCCTTTCTAACTCCATAATCCTTGATACCTCAGAATCTGTGGTCAATCTAATAGCCATAGAAACTTTTGAAGCTCCATTTACATTCATTAGTGATCCATAGCTGCACTAAAATTTTAGAGTTTTTTGAAACCTATAAGATCTACCTTGATCATATTTGCTTTTCGATTTACTCTGTGGGCTGTCCTTTTTTTAAAATTCATTCACAGGCTGGCTAGGCCAGCATTTATTGCCCATCTCTAGGTGCCCAGAGGGCGGTTAAGAGTCAGCCACATTGTCGTGGGTCTGGAGTCACATGTAGGCCAGACCAGGTAAGTTGGCGGTTTCCTTCCCTGAAGGACATTAGTGATAGGTGGGCTTGTCCAACAATTGACAACGGATTTACAGTCACTATTAGATTCTTAATTCAAGATTTTTAAAAATTTAATTCAAATTCCACCATCTGCCGTGGTGGGATTTGAACCCATGTCCCCAGAACATTACCTGGGTCTCTGGATTAACAGTCCAGCGACAATACCACTAATTGCCTTCCGAAGTTTCAACCACAGTTTGTCTGTTTCTCATATTTGCTTCATGCTCATTCTGGGCGTTAGAGTATAAATTGTAAATGTATTAGATTGTTTTGCTATTCTAACTTTATTTAAAAGAGTTTATTTTGTCTATTCAAAACCGTGAAATCTTGTGGCTTTATTCTCTTGGCGAGTACCTAGGATCTCAAACTTTACCCACTTTAAGCAAGAAAAAAATTATTGGTCCCTAGCCAGGCCGTAACATAACTTTGGTGGCCCTGTCAAGGCTTGTGACACATCCTTATAACATGTGACTTGCTATTGGGTAGAACGAGAGGTAAGTTAACCTTGAACAGGACTGCCCATTTGATGGGCTGAAGAGGTTATCAATGTAAATAACTAAACACACTGGTGTGTTATCACTCTCTGTCTGCTATTAAATAGAAATGTCAAATCTATATTTGTTGAAATAGTGGAGAACAGAGTGAACTACACAGAGGTAAGATAGCATCTTGCATTTTGGTGGTGCTGCAGAATTCATATCCCACCCGATTCAAACTCACAGACAGAATGACTGCGCGTCATAGATTTTCCATTTATGTTAGGACGGCCTGGGAATGTGACAAGACATCACGGGGAGATTTCCCACTTTCCATCTGCTGTGCAATGTATCCCAGTGCAAAAGCAAAGGTACAGCACCCTATTAACAATGACAATGAGGGTGTCAGTAAGTGGTAAAAAAAAGCATAGGTTGAAGGTTGACATCAATTTATACTTAGGTGCACAGAACAATCAGTATTTGGCAAAAATTCTGGAAATATTCATGAGAAGATGTAAGGGTGATACTGTGTGTTTCTAAGGAAGAATGAACCAGATAGGCTGAATGGCCTCTGTTACGTGCCTTTATGATTGTGATCTTTGTGATGGAAATGCAGCTGGCGTTCCCTGTTGGTGTGTTCGCATTTGATAATTACAAGGGCTGTCGCATGCTGTGGTTAATTAAAAATGTCCACATGTGCAATGCATCAGTAATGATGCCTTTCTGAAGTTCTGCTTATGTGAATCGCACATTGGAAGCTAATCAAAGTGTTTGGTGAAGAGAGTGATGATATGCAGGTGTAAAGCCGTCAATGTGAATTAACTCAACATGCGTTAAGTTCAAATTGCTTTAGATAACATCTGACTTTGGTTATTCCCACTCCAGTCCAATGCACAGGCTCAATATAATTGTACTTACAAAGGGTATCATCTTATAAAGCAGGGTGAGCTGATTAATGTGGGGATATGGGTTTCACTGAGCTGTCACAGAATCTTGAGAAGCTAAATCTATCGGCTGTGCTTCAGTTGTTGGCTGTTCTGTCTCTAGGTTGAAAAGTTACAGAGGTTTGAGTCTCTCATACAAACTTTAGGATTGGACATTGCTTTGCAGATGCCCCATGCAAAGATGCTGTGCAACTGGTAACATTACCAAATGCTACCTACCTCACCTCATGGCATATCTGAGCACATAGAGCTGTGGAAAGATATATTTGTAATAGGTAGCATAAAAACAGTTGACAAATTGATTGGGGGTGAAATTTTGCACTTGTAGAGATGTTCTTTCCATTGTCTGCACTCTGGCTTCGATTGCTTGAGACGCCAACGTGTATAGAATCAGGAGTTGACCATTTAGCCACAATTCAATAAGATCGTGGCTGAACTGTATCCTAACTCCATCTACGCACCTTCATTCCCATTTGTCTTTATATTCTTGGCAGGCAAAAATATGTCAATCTCGGATTTAAAATGCTCTATTGAACTAACATTTTCTAGGAGACTTTTCTTCACTTATATCTCCATTTGTGTGAAGATATTCTTCCTGTATCATCTCCCATTTGGTCCGGCTCAGATTTTAAGATTATGTTACCTTGCCATAGATGTTACAGCTGTTGCAGTAGATGTCACTGGTAGCATTGACGTTGCTAGTTGAACAGTTGATTCCAAGATTCTTGGGTTTTGATGTTATTTGAGACTCCTTTTGCCTGAATTCTGGCAGCTCAGAGAGTGAGAGAGTCTTTTTAATTTTATTTTACCTGCAATGCAGAGGTGTTTAACACCCGTTGTCAGAGCTGTGACTGCCACAGTACATTAGTCCCCACACTAGGATGTCAATCCATTAGCATACATTCACTCTAGCATTGTAGTCAGTTTTTTTATACCTTGACTGCATTCCCAGAAAGTCAAAACCAAAAATTCTGAGGAGCTGGTATTTTGCCTGAGAGAGGGGTTAGGGAGACAAATAGTTGGCACTCCCTCACAATCTCTTCCTGTTACAATTCCTTCATGCTGTCTGAAATTTACATGGCATTCTACAGGTGTGACATTATATGGTCCCACACAGGATCCTGCCAGGCAACAAATATAGTAATTGCTTGGTTGTAGCAGACCACTTATTAAAAAAAAGTCTTGGAATTAAAAGTTAACGATATCCATGGTACTTCAGAGTTCTGATCAGTTGTTGGGTCCTATACATAGGGTGTTGGTTAGCTCAATCGGCTAGATGGCTGGTTAGCAATGCAGAGTGATGCCAACAGTGTGGTTTCAATTGCCAAAACTAACAGAGGTCATCATGCAGGATTTTACTTCTCAATCTCTCCCCTCACCGGAGGGGTGGTGGCCACCAGTCATCTCTCTCCAGTGAGAGAACAGGTCTCGTTAGACTCTTGTTAGACTATGGTGATTTTACCTCTGCCAGGATAACAAGACCATGACCGCTTAGTGGAGGAAAACATTGTAGCCATTCCATGCATGGCAAAATCTCACAAACAATAATGAAATTATTTGCTGCTCACTGGTGTTATTTAAGAGAGTAACTGAGATAGTTCCCTTGTTTTTTTTTAAAACAATGGCACACAGCACTCAGAGTCCCAATCCGAAATGTCAACCTTCCTGCTCCTCTGATGCTGCCTAGCCTGCTGTGTTCCTCCAGCTCCACACTGTGTTGTCTCCACATACAGCACTCTATCGCCATCAGAATTGGTAACAAAGACACTGACCTAAAAGCTCCCCAAGTACGGCACTTGACTGTGATATTCTCTGTGTTGGGCAGTGCAGTATCTAACTGGAACCAAGCTTAATACATCCTTAATGCAGCGTGTATGAAAAAATATTAAAATGCCATCAAGAGTTTTTGTAAACAGGGTACAATTATGAATCTGTATTGTTCAATGTGTGGGGAATGATGTTATTTTTGAATGCATCCAATCCAAGTTGTGCTATGACACTGAATCCATCAGCATAACAGTGTGGCATTCCACTTTCAATGACCTATTTGTCAATTTTAAGGTCAATTTCACATAAATCAGAATCAACCAACCAGCATTCATGGTGATTGAGAGAGACTGCCAGTAAAATAAATGACTGCAGTAGGATGTTAAGCAGCTTTTCAAAGCAAACTGATCAGCCTAGAGGAAAAAAAAATTACAGGAGAGTACATTTCAACGTAGTCTTGTAGGTCATAATTAATTGTGTCCCAATACGATGTGAAAGACCAACCGGGGCAAGATTGTCGATTTTGCATTGGTCGAGTCAAGAATCCTGATTCCTGCCCAGTTAAGGATGGTTGTAGGTTTCTTGAAGATAAAAGACCAACAGGAGGCCCTCAAGAGTAGAGGGAGTTGCTATTGAGGCAAATCCTCTTCTTCCTTTTTAAAAGTTTTCATTTATTGGGAAAATTCTTGAGGCACTGGAAAATTCTTGATTAGTGAGGGGATTTCTTGATGAGTAAGGGGTTCAAGGGTTATGAGTAGAAGGCAGGAGAATGGAGTTGAGAAACATCAACCTTGATCGAACGGTAGAGCAGACTCGATAGGACACATGGCCTAATTCTGCTCCGAGATCATATCGTCTACTCCATTCACCTACTGAGAATTGGCTGCAAGTGTCTGCTAACAACTAAATTGGTTAACCTGGTCTTGCGAATATGAGGTGAACACTAATCCAGCTTTCACAGAAATGGCACACTGTTAGTCAGTGGTGTGAATTTATACAGCCTCCTTTCTTACCCTCACATGTGGGCAAAAGATCATGTCCCAGGTTCTATCATCTTTGATCTCCATGCTGGAGGAGGTAAGGCTTGTACTCCAGAATGAGCTATTAGTCAGGCTGTCCTAGCAGAGCAAACCACTGGTATCTACCTGACTTTATGCAAAATTGTCAGAAATGACATGTTTGCAAAAAAAAAATGAAAATTCAATCCAGGGCCTATGACCACCCTACCAATCTACTCTCAATCCTCAGCAAAGTGATGAACGATATTATAGCTGATTCCACTGTGAAGCAATGTTCACTCAGCAACAACTTGCTCACTGATGCTCACTCAGTTCCAGCAGATCCACTCAGTTCCAGATCTCATCACAGCCCTGGCTCAAACCTGGACAAAAGAGTGGAATTCCAGAGGTGAGGTGAGAGTGACTGTCCGACATATCAAGTAGCATTTGACCGAGTTTGGCATCAAGGAACATGAGAATAATTGCAGCCAAGGAAATCTGGCAGCAGTTTCTCCACTGTTGAAGGCATGCCTCGTTCAGGGGAAGATAGTTGTAGTTGCTGGAGGCCAAACATTTCAGCTCCAGTATATTACCACAGGAGCTTTTCAGGATAGAAAGTGAAGAATGATTCCATATCTTCAATGAAAATTAAGTCTTTCTTGTCAACATGATCCAATGTTGCCCTGGATAATGCATCAATTATAACCTATACTTTGCTGAGGACATTAATCTAAAACATGGGGATAGTTGCAGTATAAAGATCAAATCATTTAGGAGTGGGATAAAGAGAATTTGTGCATCTTTGGAATGCTCTAACCCAGCAGATTGTGGTGCCCCATTGTTGAAATATCTAAGATTGAGGTGGGTTGTTTCTCTGGGGAATAAGGAAATAGATGGAAAATGGACTTGAATCCAAAGGTCAGCCATGATGTTATTGAATAATAGACCAAGCACACGGGTCCATATCATCTGCACCTGCTCCCATTTCCAATATTCTTATATTCACTGAGAAGGGGATCAGTTCTTGACATTGAATTTAATTCTGATCTTTACAAAACTTCAGATATGTAAAATATCCCTTCACTGTCTGTACATACCTCTTTCCATCATGCCTCCAAGTCCCTGTGGGACCAATTAACCTCTGTCTGACATGGTAAATGAAACAAAGTGTGCAGGGGCAGCTGTAGGACTGCCCAGTTCTAGACTGGATGCGCAGCGGGATTGTAAAGATTGTGCAAATACCTGGAATTCCCAGCAGTCACCCTTAGGTCTGCTTGTGGCGAGTGGGTGAATATGACGAGCTGGGTCCCTTGGAGGAATTTCACGTAGTTAATGAGGTGAGTTTGGGAAGATAATGTGAAAAATCTCACCAGGCATCAAGGAGAGTAACCTTTCATGAAAATCACTAAGTAACAATGACAGCTGATTTCTGGTAGTCTTAGTAAGAGTATCTGATGAGCTAATGTAGATATTTGTAATCTACCAGTTCAAGCATGTTATGACACTTCTCTGGAGCAGGTGGGATTTGAACCCAGACCTTCTAGCACAGTGTTAGTGACACCACTAAAGATATTACGCAAGAGCCCTTGTGCCTGATTGCTGTCATGCAATGAAAGCAAAAGTTTCTTCTTGTTGAGAACCCGTAGTGATTGCTCCTCTACCACTGCCAACCAATTAGACTGTCAGGCCCAGTCAAGGAAAGAGGCATGGTGGGAACATCCTTCTACCCACGTGTACCACAGTAGAGGCCATGGATTTAGAAGGTGCTGTCCAAGGACAATTCAAAATTGCTGCAAAGCATTGTGTAGATGGTACACACTGCTGCGGTTGTTTGTGGAGGTGAGGGGAATATAGAAGGTGGTGGATGGGATGCCAAGCAAGTGGATAGCTTTGTCTTGCATGGTGTCATGCTCCTTGAGTATTGCTGGAGCCGCACTCATCCAGGCAAGTGTCTCAGATCGCTACCATGGCAGGTCTGACACCTCAAAGCTTCAAGAATAATTGTCTTGTTTTATGGTCCTGAACCTTTAGTCATACATTCACTAACTAATGTGTAAAACCTGATTGCCAATGGCTTTTAGTTTCTGTATTATCTGCGCTTCTAGGTGATTCCATTTCTTTGAAGGAATGATGTGATCAATGCTGTCATGGGATTTTTGCGTGTGGACAAAGACTGCTTTATTCCCTGAGGAGGCACAAATAGAACTGAATTGGTGATTATCAGTGAACATCACCACCTCAGATCTTATATTGGAGGCAAGGCAACTGGTGAAGCAGCTGAAAATAGTTGGGCACAGGATACTGCCCTGAAAAGCTCTTGTCGAGTATAGGTAGTGTATTTAGAGATTTTTCACAACACATCTGAACAAGTTGATTAGAAAGTTTGAATTTAAACTCATAGATTCATAAGGTAGAATCTTATAGAGGTTTATGTGGGCTAAGGTGAGATCTATGGCAGAATTGCACAAGAAATCAGTGAGGAATACCTTGATCTCGGGAGCATCTTTCTACGTCTTTAATAGGGTGCTTGTGGCACAATGATAGTGTCCATAATTCTGAGCCAGGAGGTTCTGTTCTGAGGAAGGGTCACTGGACCTGAAACGTTAGCTCTGATTTCTCTTCACAGATGCTGCCAGACCTGCTGAGCTTTCCCAGCAACTCCTGTTTTTGTTTCTGAGCCAGGAGGGCTGTGTTCAAGTCCTACCTGCTCCAGAAGTGTGTAATAACATCCTTGAACAGATTGATTAGAAAATATGCATTCTAAAAACTCCTGTGGTGATATGCTCAGCTGAGATATTTGGCCTCCAACAGATATAACCATCCTCCCCTCAACTAGGTGTGTTTTCAACCAGTGGAGAAATCATCACAGAGATAAAAGGTACTGCAGATGCTGGAGAATCCGAGATAACAAGGCGTGGGGCTGGATGAACACAGCAGGCCAAGCAGCATCAGAGGAGCAGGAAAACTTGACGTTTCGGGCCTAGACCCTTCATCAGAAAACCCATGCGCATGACCTACATGCGCATGACCACAGATTGCTTTATGCCAAAGGTCATGAGGGAAGAAATCCGAAACCCTTTTCTGATGAAGGGTCTAGGCCCGAAACGTCAAGTTTTCCTGCTGCTATGATGCTGCTTGGCCTGCTGTGTTCATCCAGCCCCAAGCCTTGTTATCCGAGAAATCATCACAGTTTCACTTTGAATGCAATTATTCTCTGTCAAATGTTGTCTTAACAGTCGGTCTCACCTCACTTTTCACCTTCAGTGAATACACCACCAGCTGCAGAGATGAAGAGACAGGAGAAATTCAGAAAGCAAATGGAAAGTGTGCTAGGATCAAGATGGGTGTTCCAGATATTGTTCAACAGGTCATGTTCTGAAGAAAGACCGTGAAAAGACACAAACACAGGATGTGCTGGAGTAACTCAGCAAGTCTGGCAGCTTCTTTGGAGAGAGAAACAGAGTTAGTGTTTCAAGTCTGAAATGACTCTTCTTTGGAAGTGAATAGAAGTGACACTAGTTATAGATGACCTACATGCGCATGACCACAGATTGCTTTATGCCAAAGGTCATGAGGGAAGAAATCCGAAAACAACTTTAAGGCAGACAATTAGGAGTCATTAAATGTGGAGCTCATACTCAATAATCATTAAGATGCCAAGGTAAATCGAAGGAATTGGAGAATTTTACATCATCTTGTGACACATGAACCATCAATAGTTAAGTGCCAACAAGACAATTAATGCACTCGACACTTCCAGATTAGTCTTGGCAGACAGATCAACTCAACTTCAGAGGGAAACCACATTTACTACTGGTGGGTTACTAGTCCATCTGGATAAAAGTTTCAATATTTCATGCAACTGCAGCTGAGTCAGTGATTAAAGCACTGAAACAAATTTTCACAACACATGCTCTCCCAGAGGAAATAATTTTAGATAATGGACCACAACTTGTAAATAAGAAATTCAAGGAGCTCACAGCAGGGGGAATTATAAACCTGAAGACAAGTTTTCCACTTCATTCTCAGACAAATCGAGAAGTAGAGAGAGGAGACCAAAACAGTAAATTCATCGATGTCTGAGAATACAGACTGGGAATTAGTATTATTGAGTCACAGGTCCACACAATTAAATAATCGATACTCACCGGTGGAACTACTTAGGGCGAGATTAAAAACAGAACCTCCCTTATTGAGTTGCAATTGCAGACCAAAAATAATGCCTCAGGGTCACGAGATGGTCAAGGAAATGAAAAGCACGACAGAGGAAAGTAACAAAAGAGGCATAACTTACATCACAGGGTAAAAACGCTGTCAAGTTAGAAAGTCTGGAAATGTGACAGAGAAAGGGAAAAGGTTTCAGAACAACTGAAGAACGATGAATGTATCTATAGTTAGCACACCTGATGGAAGGTTTTAGGAGGAACAGGAATACTCTGATCTTAATCTAGTCAAGAAAAATGCTTACCACAGGAGCAGGAAAGTTGATGTTTTGGGTCAGGACCCTTCTTCAGAAAGGATCCCAACCCGAAACGTCAACTTTCCTGCTCCTCTGATGCTACCTGGCCTGCTGTGTTCCTCCACCTCCACAATGTGTTATCTCTGACTCCAGCATCTGCAGTTCTTACTATCTCTGATTACCACAAGGATGTGTGACAGAAAAAAGTGTACTATACCAAATACCTCGCAAACTGGTACAACAGCTCCAGAAATGGTCAAAAAAACCATCACTTGTGTGTAGAAATCAAGTGAACCAGATCAGGGAAAAGAATGGGAGTTCTAAACTATCTTGTCCCCTGGTGCTTGGACTTTGGGTGGGAGGGTAGGTGGTGAGAACAGTGATAATATAAACAGTTAAAACAAATTGGTGATACTGAACAAAGAAGGAGAAATAAACTTTAGGGGAAATGGAGGATAATGAGAAATGAAATTGTTAATACTGGTGTTGGGAATGATAATGCTACTTTGATATCTGCAGAGCAGAGAGAAACATGATCGAGACTCAAAGATGAGCAGAAGAGAAACACTGTGTTAGAGATCTGCTTTCAATATAATGTATGTCTCAGTGTAAGTAAGATTTACAGTATTACTGACAGTGAGAGAGCCTTAATCTAAACTAACAGCAGGTTACAAATGCAAGGGACAAAGTGCTGTAGCAAGTTAGCAAGACACTGCAATCCCTAATGCACATTGTGGGAACCTAGTGCTCAAGAGTATCAAGACAATATAAAATCCAGGGAAAGACAACCAGGGACAAGAGTGTGTGGGAGAAGCACAATCCATAGACTTTAGATGCAGCAATCCAAGACATGGTTACTGCAGAGCTCTCTCAGAGCAAATTTTTACATGTATATCCGCCCTCATCCTTTTCTAATTTATCAGCTCATGAATTTAACATTCTCTTCCACAGCAGCAATATCACTCGCTCCCATTGAGAGCTGTAGCTATAAATATTTCCTTGAAGAAAGCCAAATATGTGAAGTGAGCTTGAGATTACTGAATGAAACGTAGGAATCTGGGGCTTCTGCGGATTTTAGTGCTGCTCTTTCTTATTGCAAGGCTGACGATGTCCGAAATAAATCATAATTAATATGTTCAGATTCTGTGTGTTGGTCTCAGCAGATTTTTGACACATCAAATAGATGCTGATAAATGACAGGACACTAAACTACACTGCTGCACTTTCATTATCATCCTTTGGTGCCTTGCGACATATTGCTTCAGTAGCATCGAGCCGAACAATTTCATATTATCTGCCGGTATCAGATAAATTTGCTGAGTCAAGCATTTTCCTTGATCCAGAAAACCTGTGTTTTAGAATTGTAAATTGAAAAGAATCCGTAATCTTGCTTGTTACAAATATAATCTCCCAGCACTTTCAATGTTTAAGATGTGTAGGTTAAGGGAGCTTATTACAAGGAGCTCATGCAAAACGATACCTCCACTTTGCACCTGGGTGAGTGTCTACCTACCTAATCATTGCAAGTTTGAGATGAAAATATCGGGCACTTCCTTTCGTGGGAAGTAAAAATGGATTTCTTATTTTTTACTTCCGTTTTTAAAATTCATTCACAGGATGAGGGCGTCACTAACTAGGCAGCATTTATTGCCCATCCCTAATTGCCCAGAGGGCAGTTAAGAGTCAACCGCATTGCTATGGTTCTGGAGCCACACGTAGGCCAGACCAGGTAAGGAAAGCAGTTTCCCTCTCTAAAGGACATTAGTGAACCAGATGGGTTTTTACAACAAACGACAATGGATTCATAGTTATTATTCGACTCTTAATTTCAGATTGTCTTTGCTTATTGATGATCAAATTCCCTCATCTGGTGGGATTCAGACCCGGGTCCCCAGAACATTATCTGGGCCACAAGATTAGCAGTCCGGCAATAATACTACCAGGTCATTGCCTCCCCCTAACTGTCCCAAAGGTATGGTCATCATCTGTGGGATATTATGGTGTCAAAATAAGAGTCAGTAACTATCTCTCATTTTTGAGTCATAGAGGCATACAGCGCGGAAATAAATGGTTCAACCCATCCCTGCTGGGAACGTTCCCAAACTGACTAGTCCCACCTGACCACTCCTGGCCCATATCCCTCCAAACATTTCATATTCATCTTAACGCCAGTGCTACTTTGAAAGCACGAAGTGACCAAAGCATTTGTCAGATACAGAAGGTAGAACTATTTTTAAGATAGAAGTTGAAGCTCTGCAGTGTAAATACAGAAAACTTTTTATTAACCGCACAAATGGGACCAGGACTACACTGAATGATCAAATGTTCCGGATAATCACGCACAGTAAACCCTGACCAAGAGAAGCTCTGAGACATCAACATCCCTCAAAGAAAATCTATGTAAAAACATCAGCACACCTCCCAAAATCAATGTAAAACACGCATAGTAAGTAATAGAAACATAATGCATCATTTCTGAGGAAGGGTCACTGGACCTAAAATGTTAACTTTGATTTTTCTCCATAGATACTGCCAGACCTGCAACTTCTGTTTTTGCTTGTGGCAGTTATATTTACAATATAAGTCCTTGGACCTCTCGGCAGATCAAGGTATTTAAAGTTTTTCTTTGCCAATTTATCAAGAGAGCCGATTGATAAGGAGCCGGTTAAAACAAAGTTTGCTGTAACTGTTCGTACCACTCCTCGTATAGGTAGCAGCAATAGAAAGCAACCTCTGAACACTTAGCCATTTCACTGGGAACGGATTTAAAGAGGCCTGACAGAGGGCTATATTGTGGGCCATGGGAGTGTGGGAGCGCTTGATAGAATTGAGGAGGAGTAAACGTTTACTCTCTGTGATTGCAGCTTCGTGCCGTCCCCTCCCACGAGTTCTGTGTGCATCTAACTCCTGACCTGATTTGAGACTTATTGGATTTCTCAGTTCAGCTCCAAATTTGGAAGGGCGGGGAAGGGTTGGGGGGAGCGGTGGTCATGCTGTTAGTGGGGATGGGGACCAAGCAATGCCACCGAGCCTATTGCAGAGCACTTCACAAGAAAGACTGTCATGTTCAATACCTTTTCTTTATCTCTTTACTTTTCCGCCTTTATACTCTATGTTTCGGTTTATTTTTCTGTGTTTTAAGATGGCGCCGGAGAATGGTGACACTACGCAACACTTTTCGATGTATTTTAGAACAAAATACGTGACAATAAATAAATCAAACCAAATGCATTACCCGATCAGATGCTGAAAATCCAAAAGGTCTTGCCTTGTCCTGCAATGTCATCACTTGTCAAATAGTCTGTGGATTTGCACACAGGGTGACTACCTTTCTCATACCCACCTTGTTCCCAGAGATTGGCACCAGGTAGTTTGGCCAGCTGCAAAATCCAATCACCCCTCAAATTATTTCCTCACATGAAACGTTCCATCAGGAACCACGTAGATCTCAACCACGACATAAAATTTGGCCCAAGCTTGATTGGTGAGATGGGTAGGAGGGTCAGTCAATATGAGTTCCAAAGTCTGGGTGCTGATGGTACATATTTTGCAATGATCACCAGTTTGGTGCTACTCTCTTGGCTATTGCCAGCCTAAGAGACCAAAGAGCCTGTAATAACACTAACCACAACCTGCATTTCTGTAGCCACTTTAACCTGGTCAAACATGCAACAACATTCCACAGTAATATTGTGTCAAAATCTGATACCCAGCCATGAAAGGAGGAGGGTTTATGAAGTTTCTTAAAAGAACAAGGGGGAGACAGGGTGAAGAGTTTCAAGAAGGGAGTTCCAGAGCTTTGGGCTTTGAAAGCTAAAGGCACAGCTAACAATGGTGGTGAGGTGAAAATGGGAGAGGTGCAAAAACCATATTTGTTGAAAGATTGGTTTCTCAAGGGATAGTTGGGCTGGAGGAGACTGCAAGGACAGGAAGTGATGAGGTTATGGAGAGATTTGAAAAAGAAAGGATGAGAATTTTTAAATCAAGCCATTGCTGGACGAGGAACTTCTGTGAGCTTAGTGGGCTCAGGGGTGAGAGTTGAACAGGACTTGGTGCAGTTCAGGACACCAGCAGGAGAATGTAAGTTTACAGAAGGTGGTGTGTATGAGTGGGCAAGACAATACTGCAACATTCAACCTGGATCTAACACAGACAGAGCTGAGTGTTTCTATGGCAGGTGAGCTGAGGCAATAGCTGAAACAAGCAGTGAATTGCATTTATTACTTTTGAAAATACCTAGGTGAGTGAATATGCCAGATATAGCTTTGTTTTGGCAGCGTTTGTGCGTGTATTATGCTTTCACACAATGTTCTAAATTTTACCTGTTAAAGATTCACTGCTGTCTTCTTCTACAAATAGCATTAGATTTGAGCTGCCTTCCAATTTGTTTTTTAAACATAAAGGCATAGTCATTTTAATTTTCATTAATAAATCTTTTTAGACAGATTACAATTCTGCAATGGTGTCATCAGTCATGCTGAAATTGATATTAATCGATTCTTGATATGGATATTAAGTCTGGCTGCTGAAGGAATAATTTTAGCCTGAGTTGCATTCAATCATGATCTTTACCAATGGTGGACACTGTAGTTTTTATTGCTGGAAATCGGCAGGTTTGTACTGTCAGCTCGATGTTGGCTGTGGCTTTGTTTTAGCTAACTTGCCCCCATAGTGGAAACAAGTTACATTCTGGAGACCTAACCATTGTATCTAGGCTGCCCCTTTCAGTGCAATACTGAGGGAGTGTTGCACACTCACAGGAATGGTACTGTGTTACAACAATGATGGCACTTCAGAAGTAACTCACTGGCTGTAAAGCACTTTGAGCTGCCTGGCGATCTGAAAGAGCTCTATGTAGGTGCCGGAATAAACACAAAGAACTGTGGATGCTGGAAATCAGAAACAAAAACAGAGAGTGCTGGAGAAACTCAGCAGGTCTGACAGCATCTGTAAAAGAAAATAGAGTTAACGTTTCAAGTCCAATGTGACTCTTTCTCAGAGCTGCTGTGATGAAGTGTTGCTAGACATGAAATATTAACTCTGTTTTCCCTCTACAGATGTTGCCAGACCTGCTGTGTTCTTCTGCTTTTGTTATGTAAATGAAAATCTTTGTATCCTATCTTATGGATGTTTGCAGAGACCCTGCCTGCTCTCTGAGATATTTATGGGATATCAGCCATGATCTTATTGAGTGGTGGAGCAGGCTGGAAGAGCCAAATGGTCTATATTGTTCCTATCACATGACATCACATTGGAGGATCAGTAAGGGTACTTTCCCCAATGACTTGAGCAATATTTATCCTTCAATCAACACCAGAACACAAACACAGATGATTTGACCATTGCATTATTGAAATTTGTGGAACCTGACTGTATTTAACAAAAACAAAGTTGCTGGAAAACCTCATCAGGTCTGGCAGCATCTGTGAAGGAGAAAACAGAGTTAACGTTTTGGGTCCAGTGACCCTTCCTCAGACCGGAAGGGTCACCAGACCCGAAACGTTAACTCTTGTTTTTTCCCTTCACAGATGCTGCCAGACCTGATGAGGTTTTCCAGCAACTTTGTTTTTGTTCTTGATTTACAGCATCTGCAGTTCTTTCATTTTGTTTTTATTCAGCCCAAATGATTCATGCAAGGGTCTATGCTGTATATGTGCCTCTTCCCACTAATCTTCAATAGAACTCTCTATTCTCTCTCAGATGTTTAACTAACCTCTCTGTAAATGCATTTACATAATTTATTGCAAATACTCCCCATGGGAATGTATATGACCATTCTCAGAGTAAAGATGAGTTATTCACTCAGCTTATTGCTCCTGCACTTGTCAAATTTCCTTTTTTCTTTGCCTGAAAGGGCTGTATGAGAAGTACCATAATTAGGAGCAAATTACTGCAGATGCTGGAATCTGTACTGAAAACAACAAATGCTGGAAATCATAGAATGACTCAGGAGCTCTGATGAGGAGTCATCTAGACTCGAAACGTTAGCTTGCTGTCTCTCCATGGATGCTGCCTGACCCGCTGTGATCTCCAGATTTGTTGTTTTCATGTAACGTAATCTGATTGGCTCCAGTTCTGTTAATGCCAAACTGATTTGTGTTAATCTTTTCCAATTTCTAGCATATAGTCCTCAAAGAGAAAAAAATAACTTGCATTTCTGTGGCACCTAAAGTGCGTTTGAAGTGGAAGCACTGTCATGTTGACAGCAGGGCTGCCTCTTTTTAGCTCCCTTTTGCAAAAAGGGAGAGATAGTGAGTGTAAAGTAAGGAGTTAACGATCACTTTGCAGTGGAGGTGGAAGTGACCAGACCCATGGAATGTGCAGCATTAGTGACTCCCAGAAACAGCACCGTGGTACAAGTGAAGGACAAGGCCAACCCAGCCATCTGATCCCAGAAGAGAGTTGGGGTGTGCGAATCTGCAGAGCAGCTCAGCAGTTGAAGGTAGCAGTGAGGACTGGACCTCCAGGGACCTCTGAGGCTGTGGACCACAGAAAGAGAAAGCCCTAATGAAGCTGAAAACAGGGAACACAACAAGTAAGTGGAGGCAAATCTGTTGGTCACAGTGAGAAACACATTTCTTTAGATCAGGAAGTTTTACTGAAAGAGATAACCACACAAGAGAGGAAACCTATACAACATTAAAATAATGTGGGAAAGAAACATTTTGGTTACCATAGCCAACATTGCAAATACATGTAATAAATAAAAACATTTAACCTTTAGCAGACCTTTTAGAACATGCAAACTCTGACCAGGCTGAGCGTTGGGTAAACTGGCATTGAAGGTTTAGCAGATACTACACTGTGTCTTACTTCAATTAGAAGCCAGAGACCAGGGCAGTGTAATGTTGTATGTGATCCCCTTTTCATCAGATGAGGCATATCAGAAGAAACTGCTGCATATGGTGATGTAATCCAAGCCTTCAACTCCTATTTCAGTTTGAGGTGAAACATCATCGTAGAAACTGCAAAGTTTAATTGGGCACAACCAGAAATCTGGAGAAGCTACTGATTCTTTTATAAGCAATTTATACAGGTTGATGGATATTGCCAACATGAAACACTGAAAGAGGAGCTCATGTGGGACCTCATTGTAGTGGAGGTGCAAGATGAAGTCCTGTCAGAATTTTTACAGTCCGAAGAAGACCTTAACCTTACCACAAAGCAATGCAGTTCACTTGACAAGTTGAATTTTACAAGCAGATCCTGCTTCTTATTCAAGGAGGCAGAGAATTTCCCTGGACAGTCAGCTCACTGATTCTGGTTGGTCCACTTTGCTAATTTGAGGACTACTGATGTTTCAGGAAGACAGTCGCCATAAGTGGAGAGGGTATTGCTCCTACCATTCCTTCTTGATGTGGTTCTACTTTCTATGGAGACGTAGAAAGCTCTTTTTCTGCAGGGATGCTCACGTCCCATTCCAGGCCAACATTCAGCTTCCCAGGTAACAGCAATAACAGAAAACATGCACCTTGCACATCCTTCCAAAGAGCTGAGAATGCTGTTGAAAATGGATGCCTCAAGTGAAAGAGACTTGTCAGGAGCGATGGGGAGGGGGAGAGTGTAAGTGAGGACAAAGAGTTAATGTTCATTGTTTATTGTTTACGGTTAAATGCTCATGGTTGAAAAAGGGTACTGTAAAAGACCTTAGTGCATGAGCAGTAAGGAGTTAATTATACTTTTACCCTAAGAATAGCTACTGAGCGTCTGCTTTGGACATGTTTTTGTACTGATGTTAGAACTGGAGCCTGAGTCTGAAGGATTCTAGAAGATGTTCCCTTTTATCATCACTTGTATACAGTTCTGTTTAAGAAAGTGTTACAGAGATAGTAGGAACTGCCGATGCTGGAGAATCTGCGATAACAAGGGGTGGAGCTGGATGAACACAGCAGGTCAAGAAGCATCAGAGGAGCAGGAAAGCTGACGTTTTGGGTCGAGACCCTTCTTCAAAATCTCGACCCGAAACTTGGTGACTCAAAATGGTGACTCAAAAGGCTGTAGACCTGATCTTATAAGAGAGGGAAACGGTGCGAGAGTGAGAAGGTGCAAGTAATAGGATTTTAAAGAATCCAATATAAGTTGTGATGACAGAACACTGACAGGTCAGAGACGAACAGAGAATCAGACAGAAAGACCAAAAGGCTACAATATGTAGCTTCTTCCCCGCTGTTATTAGACTTCTGAATGGACTTCTCAAGTTTTAAATTTAATGTGGATCTCGCTCTTTGTGCACCTTCTCTGCAGCCATAACATTGTACTCTTCACTCTGTTCTAGTATCCCAATGCATTTTGTACAGTATGATTTGCCTGTACTGCATGCAAAACAAAACTTTTCACTGTACCCAGTGTCTTGGATCACAGAATGCATCCAAGCAGTTCTTTTTAGATTCAGTTAAATGTAGTTAAGAGAAGGCTCGACACCAGCAATATGCTTAAATATGAACATTTATTGAGAAATAGTACAGATGAGAAAAGAGGAATATTTGTTAGGTAAATAAGAAAAGAAAAAGAGAGGAAAGAAACAATAAGCCTCACGCCCTTCTGCACGTTGAAAACCCTTCGATCGACAGCTGGTCAGGAGGCTGAGCTTGTTGCTGGCACCATTCACTATCCTGGCCTGAGGTTAAGCCTCGCGACTTGGAACAAAACTCTCTCTTTTACGCAGTGCAACAAACAGCCAGCACAAAGAAAGCAGATACAGAAGATAAAACACAGCTACAGAAAAACAAGTTGCAGGTGGTATCTTTGGCTCTTAAAGGAATATTAACAAGAATCATCCAAGGTTATGCAGCTCGTTGAGTACCAGCCCATCCTATGCAATCTATCTTCTCATGCAGCTGTTGAACATCATGTTTAACTTGTAGCCCTTCGGCCCATCCTAGACACCTAGGTACACGTGAAAATAATAAATCAAATCAAAAACTCTTGGAGCGTCGACAAGTGGGATAGGGAAGCAGCAGGACAAGGAGTGGAGGATTGATTTATGTCTTGCATTTTATGATTTTCTTTACAAATACAAAAATAATGAAAAACATATCAACACCAATAATTAACTGCTGGACTGCACATGACTTTCTTCAAACTTGTTCCCAGGTTTGATGAACCATTGTGCTGTTTAGCTTCTAATCTGATCTGTTTCTTTTGGTTTATTGCTAAAATGTGGCAAACTTGACAAACCCAAGTGACTGTCATATGTTAGAAGCCTTAAAGTCAGAAAAGGGCAATTGTTTGTACATCCAGCATTTTATAAACTGCAACGGGTTCTCTTCCTATTCCTGAACCTCCTACTCATGAACGTCCTACACCTGTACCCCTTCCTGCTCCTTCAGTGTTCTGAAAAGATCTACCCTTGGCCACCTCCTATTTTTTATCTACGCTGCCTGACAATGACATAAAGTAAAATAAGAATACCTTTTTCCTCATGTACATCAATGATACCCAAATGTATTTCTCCACCCCTTTCCTTGACCCTTCCAAGAAGACCTCTAAACTGTTACGCGGCTTGTCTGACGTCTAATGTTGGATGTGTAGAATTTTCTTGTGACTGAATATTGAAAAGACTGAAGCTGTTTTCTTTCAATGATACTTTCTTGAGGCTGAAGCAGGACTGTCATGAGCATGGTCTTAAAGATGGACTTCCAATCACATATCTACACTGTAGTAGAAACCAGCTATCTGCACCTCCCTATAATTGCCCATCAGTGTTTCTGTCATGGTTTATCTGCAACTGTAAAAACATCATTCATGTTTTGGCCACATCTAGACCTGACAGTTCCATAGCGATCTAGACTGACATCCCATTTTAGACCAGAGCTCTGTTGCCCGTGCCCTAACCCACGCTAAGATTACTGATATGTTGTGACCAGTCCACAGGTGAGGTTCTCCAACTTATTATGGTGCCTGATGGGATGCCCAAGTTGTTAACTCCCCAAGTGAGGGGGAGAATGAAGTGGCATGTCTTCTTTGTTGACCTCCCCCCTTGGATGGTCATAGCAAGGCTGAATTAAAAAGGATCCCTCGCCTCAGACCCAGACCAAATGGATTTATGTTTATTAAAGAAGCTAATTTAACAAGGTTCTCTCGAGTTAACACAAGTTTGAGTTTCTTAGCCTCCAAACAGTTGAAGAAACAATAACACCTCACATGTGAGTTCATATAAGATAAAAAAAACGCATTATTTCTGGCTCACTTGTGAAGAGTAAGTAGTGGAATGTTGCAGTTATTACATTTGATGGTTTCAGTGGTGTTTATTTCAAGATCCTTGGCTTATTTGCAAGTTGATTCAAATACTTTACCCTGGTCCCTTTCAATGGTGGTGAGTTGGCAGCGCTCAGAGTGAGAGAATATTTGTCCCCTGCTTTACTTGCAGTGCGAGGGTGCTTAAATGCTGTTCTCAAGCTTTGACCTTCAAAGCACACTAGTTGACACACTAGTGCATCAGGCTACTAATGCACACGGATCAGCAGTTACAGTTGGTTTTTCATTCTTTTATTGTATATCAGTTGAAGGTAAAACGTGAAGGTGTCTGCAGGAGATGATTTCTGAGTGAGAGATCATAAGATGCAGGAGTAGAAATAGACCATACAGCCCATCAATTCTGCTTCGCCATTCAATGAGATCATGGCTGATCTGATAATCCTCAACCCCACTTTCCTGCCATTTGCTGATAACACTTTATTCCTTTCTGATTAAAAATCTGTCTGTCCCAGCCTTGAATATTTTTAATGACCCAACCTTTACAACTCTCTGCTGAAAAAAAATTCCCCCGATTCACTAAACAAAAAGACAAAGAACTGCAGATGCTGGAAATCTGAAACTAAAACAGAAATTTCTGGAGAAACTCAGCAGGTCTGGTCGCATCTGTGGAGTCATCATTAGTAGGGTCACTGGACCCAAAATGTTGATTCTGCTTTCTGTCCAGAAATTTCTGCTTTTTTCACAGATTCTCTACCTTCTGAGAGAAGAAATTCCTCCTCATCTTTGTTGTAAACGGCAGCCCCTTATTCTGAGATTACGCTTTCTGTCCTGGACTCTCCCACAAGGGTAAACAACCTTTCTGCATCTATTCTGTCATGTACCCTAATAATCTTGTATATGTCAATAAGGTTGCCTTGCATTCTTCAATGCTCCAGTGAGTACAGGCCCAAACTACTCAACCTCTCCTCATAAGACAGTTCTTCCATATCTGGATCAGCCTAACAAATCTTCTCTGGATGGCTTCCAATGTCAGTATAGCATTTTTTAAATGACAGGCCCAAAACTATTCACAGAATTCTAGCTGCGGTCTGACCAATCCCTTGTGTAGTCTTTGCAAGACCTCCATATTTCATACTCCATTCCCTTTGCAGTAAAGGCCAACATTCCACTTGGATGCTCTGTTCCCTCACGAACTTAGGTGCTGGCTTTTTGTGATTCCTGCACCAGGACTCCCAAATTCCTATGTGCTGAAAGCTTTTTACAGTCTTTCTCCACTTAAGTAATAATCAGCTCCTCTGTTCTTCTGCCAAAGTGTATAGCCTCACATTACCCCCCATTATATCTGCCAAATTTTTGCCTATATGCTTAACCTGTCTAAATCTCTCTGCAGACTCTTTGTGATATCCTCACTACTTGGCTTTCCATTTATTTTTTGTGTCGTCCCAAACTTGGCCATAGCACACTCACATTTCCTAATTCAAGTCGTTAATATATATTGTAAATAATTGTAGCCCCATGGCTGACATGAAGCCATGCTGAGAGATGTGTGGGTAGTTGGCATCCTATTACCTCTTTCTTGTTAGTCTTTCTGTTTCAAGTTTCCTTGGTTCTGTACAAGTGTGATATTCCATGCGTCCACAGAGGACTCTGTCAGACAGCCACTGAATTTGCATCCACATTTTTTGGCTTTTAAAAATCTAAGTTGTAATTAAAAATTCAATCTGTCCATAAGTATTTTGCAGTTCTCATCCATTGCCATGACAGTTCACTCAATTACACATTGGCCCCAACTTAAGCAGAGCGTCAATTTCAAAATTGTCAAACTCAGCAAACCCCCAACTCTATGATCACCTCCAGACCCACTCCATAACTCTTCAAGATAACGGAATCATGAGTTATTATGGCACAAAAGGAAGTCATTCAGCCCATCATGCCTATACCGGTTCTATCCCCTAGTGCCAATCTCCTGCCTTTACCTCATATCCCTGCAGACTATTTCTTTCAAAATAATCATCGAGCACCCGACAAGATGTTTAGAATCCTCTCATTCTACACTTTTGAGTAGCTCTGATTTTAGTCTCACTGCCATCGACCTTCAGTAGCCTAGGCCCAAATCTCTGGAATTTCATCCCCTACCTCTCCTGCTCTTGACATCTCTCTCTTTCTTTGAGACATTGATTAAAACCTACAGCTTCGACTAATTTTTTTGGTCACCCGTCCTAATACCTCATTATGTGACTCAGTGTCAAATTGTAATTGATAATGCTTCTATGAATTGCCTTGGCTCATTAAACGATGCTCAAAGTGGAAGTTGCTGTCGAGTTGTTGTTGAAATGACCATGTTTGCTTGCCTTTATGTTTTCCATCTGCAACAAGGTACTTATATTCCCAGTGTCTCACACACTTCGCTACGTGGCAGGAAGCAAGGCTGACGACATAAACAGCGGGGCACAATGTTGCTCCTGGCACCCACCCTGGCCCTACCTCTCGTCTGGGCACAGCAGCTCTGCCCCCACCCAGGGCATAGTGGTCCTGCCCGACCCCGGGCACAAAGGGTCACCTAGTGGCCCAATCCTTGGTTATAAGTAGTGATTACGTCCCTGACCTGGGACCTGGCAGGAGTCAAGAGGAAAAGGCTACATCGAAAGCAACATGATGGAAATCTGAAATAAAACAGGTAATGTTGGAAACCTTCAGCTGTCTGGATCATATGATCACGGTGACACATCACGATTATGCAGAGGAGAAGTGATATGTTTTGAAGTTAATATAAAGTTAACTCGGGAAAGAAATTAATTGGAAAGAGTACTACTTTGTATGTTCAAAACAGGCCTAATGTAAATCAAAGCTTGTGAATGTGACCTTCTAATGTAATTCAGCATTTAAACCATCTTTGAAATTTTTTACAGAAGTGTTCTAGGGCTTAATTATTCATATTCTCTTAATTATTCTGCTTCTTTATTTTACCATTTCCTGCTATTGAGTTATAACCTTCGCATGTCACTTCCTCTACTTTCTCTGTTTAGGTGAATTTTATAAATCTGAGGTGTCCAAGCTTTGGTCTTCACTAATGATTCTAATTGAGTCACATTTAAAGATTAACTCCATGTTCCTGTGAATTAACTTTATCTCCAGTTGCTCATACAGATAGACCTTGGTGCTGTATTTAAGATTGTATCATCAATGAGGCAACAGCATTGTGAATTGCAAATGGGAGAGAGATGGCGAGGCTTTTAGCTGCAAATTGTTGGGATTCAGAAAACATAAATGACCGTTGGGCTGCTGATTAATGGTGCAATGGGACACGTAGGCTTTTATTTATTGTTGACTTCAATCTCTTTAGCACTGATGGTCATGTCTTCAGCCACCTGGGCCCTTTGCTCTGAAATTCTCCTCCTAATCCTTAATGCCTCCAATCTCTCCCATTTTCTAATAAAATCTAAACAACCTAAGTCTTTGACCCAGGTTTTGAATCAACTATCCTAGTAACTTCTTCTTCTGTATCTCAATATCGAATTTTCATTGTCATAGCCTTCCTGAGAAAAAAGCAAGCATGTAAATACAAATAGAGATAACAAGGTGTAGAGCTGGATGAACACAGCAGGCCAAGCAGCATCAGACGAGCAGGAAAGCTGACGTTTCAGGCCTAGACCCTCCTTCAGAAATGGGGGAGGGGGAGGGGGTTCTGAAATAAATAGGGAGAGAGGAGGAGGCGGATAGAAGATGGATAGAGGAGAAGATAAGTGGAGAGGAGACAGACAGGTCAAAGGTGTGGGGATAGAGCCAGTAAAGGTGAGGTTGGTGGGGAGTTAGGGTGGGGATAAGTCAGTCCAGGGAGGATGGACAGGTCAAGGGGGCGGGATGAGGCTAGTAGGTAGGAGATGGGGGTGGGGCTTGAGGTTGGAGGGCAGATAGGTGGGAGGAGGGACAGGTTAGGGAGGCGGGGTCAAGCTGGGCTGGTTTTGGGATGTGGTAGGGGGAGAAACGTCAGCTTTTCTGCTCCTCTGATGCTGCTTGGCCTGCGCTGTTCATCCAGCTCCACACCTTGTTATCTCAGATTCTCTAGCATCGGCAGTTCCTACGATCTCATGTAAATATAAATATTTGTCATTGCAGTCCATTTTTCAGTTAATTTGTCACTTTTAAGTGAGTTTCCATACCTTTCCATGAACCTTATAGTTCTGACATCAACTTTGTTCAGCTTCGATCTTGTGAGAGAACAGGTGGTATTTTAATAATAAAATATCACAAGCACTCTTCTTCATTCCTAATTGTGTGTTGCAATTAGTATTCAGTGCATTGTGTCCTGTACTCATGAGTTCCTTTGCTCTCTCTCCTTCATCCTTACGCAATCCAAAAGGTTTTGAGATTGAAGATGGACATCACAGAATCACAGCTCCCAGATTCACTGTGAGTACCCCACACCCTAACCTTCTGTCGTTCTGGTGGCCAAATGAAACCCAAAGGAATTCTGCAACACGTCCTATGCATTAAGCAATTTATAACACTGTGCTGTGGAAACTGTAAGAAGAATTGAAATCCTTTGAGGATTAAAACAATTCCGCACCAGTAACTGAAAACTGCATTGCAAAACATGACTCTGAAATTGTTTTAAATTTCACGACCTTGAATAGTTGGTGGAGCAGGAGCAGGATGGCATTCCCTTATATAATTATAGGAAGACTATAGCACAGAAAGCAGCCATTCAGCCCACTGCGCTTGTGTCAAGACACTGAAAGAGCTGTCCAATTAGTTTGATCCCCCTACCTTTACCTTATAATTCTGTAACTTTTTACCCTTCAGCTATTTATACAACTTCTTCCCTGTAATTTCTCCCATCTTTTCAGACAATGCATTGTTGATCAAACTTACTGTATATCAAAAAAAACTCCCTTGACTAGTTTGCCTCTGGCTCTTTTGCCAACTGTCTTAAATCTTAATTTCAGAATAGTAATCTCTTAGAACTAATTTTCCTCCCTAGTCATGATCCATATTCCATACATTGTTTAATCTATTTGCTTCATTTAATCCATTCAATAGTGTGATTGGAGCAGCCAAACTGTCATTTGCTTAATTTTGTTTTAAGTTTGATCAGGTGGCAGAATGTTCACAATCGTTTCAGAGACAAAAAAAGGCAAAATAATTGCATTGCTTCCCTTAAAGATGGGTTTTCTAATTTACTTGTCATCTGGTGGGGAGAGGAGAAATAATCAGCCGTCGTTTTGCATTGTAAGTTTGGCCACAACGACTTTATTCTTCCCAATAACCATCATTGCAGGCGATTTGCCTGGGGAATTGGCTCCACTTCACTTAGCTTAATATAGCACTTTCATTTGCATCTTCCTCACGCTGCACCTAATTTATTCTTTTTTTTCCTCCCTCAGCGCTACCATTATTTTGTCATTGCATACATTTCTGTAATCGTTTTTTGTTGTCTCTTGAGACCTGCTGCGGGAAAATACATTTACACAGACAGGTTTGAAGTTATTAAGGAGGAGCGGGCTATCAGACAGATGTGGCCAAAGTGGGATAAATTAATCAAAACATGGTTAAAGGGAAATTAAAAAAAAAGGCTGGGTTCACTGGATTGAAACATTCTGGAAATGACGGAGGTACACGGTGGCCAGCTAGCATTTATAAGAGTCTTGGCTCACAATTTAGGCGGGACCTCTCAGTGGAAATGGTGAAGGATTTATGTCAAACAAAGAAGCAGAACTTCTGAAGAAGAGCCATGCTGGACTTACCATCATCACTGGCAATTCCTCATAGATGAGGATGACTGTCTTCTGCTTTCAGGGTGAATCCATAGCTGGCTGCACAGACCTGATACGAGCGATGGGTGCGTGGAATGCACTGCCGGCAGTGATAGTGGAGTCAGATACTTTAGATGCTTTGAAGCGACTCTTGGATAGGCACATGGAGGGTATGCAGGGTACATTGATCTTAGTAGGATAATAGATCGGCGCAACATCGTGGGCTGAGGGGCCTGTACTGTGCTGTAATGTTCTATGTTCTACTGCAGACTCTGTTACACTTGAGGCAGAGGGTGGTCATGGGAGGGTTGGTGGGCATTGGAGTGGCAGCGCATTCATTTCGCTATTTTCACCCGGCTTCCGCTTCCTCCCAACAGCAGGTCTCGAGGTGCTCGATGCCTCCCTGGATGCTCCTCCTCCACTTTGGACTGTCTTGAGCCAGTAATTCCTAGGTGTCTGTGGGAATGTGGCCCCTCACCAGCGAGACTTTGAGGGTATCACTGAAGTGCTTCCTCTGTCCAGCTCGGGCTTAACCTGCTGTTTCAAAGCTGGGAGTAGAGCACCAGTCTGGAAATCTTAACTCAGTTTCTCTCTCCACAGATGCTGCCAGACCTGCAGAGTTTATCCAGCGTCCTCTGTGTTTGTTTCAGATTTCCAGCATCCGTATTATTTGGCCTCAAGTCGGGCATTTATGTCAAAGGTGCCTTCAGCAATGCTCCCACCTCCATCACCTGAAGTCTTGGAACTTAGTATTTAATCTTCTTGACATCTTCATGAGCGTTATTTTGCCTGTAAGCGTTCTGTGATGAAACTGAAATATGTTTTCCAAGAGAAGTCCAATCACAAATTACATTTCCTCAGGGAAGACCACGTCTGTTATAGCTCTTCCATTTTCACTTTGAGGACACATCTTGGCTATTTGATGGGTCAACATTCAAAGCAAAAAGCGACATTTAGGATCCCTAAGCAACAGTTTTGGTCTAGCTGTGAGCCACTTTATTTTGCTGTTATAGACACTTTTCTAGAGGTATTTACAAAATTTCTTTACCATTTGGCATTGAAGTACACAGTCCATCAGACAAACACACATATCTAATTCTGCAGAGATAGTAGGAACTGCCGATGTGGGAGAATCTGAGATAACAAGGTTTAGAACTGGATGAACACAACAGGCCAAGCAGCATCATAGGAGCAGGAAAGCTGACGTTTCAGGTCAAGACTCTTTGGGTCGAAGGTTTCGATCCAAAATGTCAGCTTTCCTGCTCCTCTGATGCTGCTTGGCCTGCTGTGTTCATCCAGCTCTACACCTTCTTATCTAATCCTGCATATGTTTCTTCTTCCATCTTATTGTTGGATGGAGCCAGTTGTTTCAGCTCATCTGCAGCTGAAATACTTTATACTCTCCAATTCCATTGTTCTCTTGGGTGATGTCTCCTCTCTGAAAACTTCTGGGTATAGAGATATAACAAATAGGGACAGGACTGAGCTATTCAGCCGTTTACTGCCTATTCTACTGTCTAATAAGGCCATAGCCAGTCTGATTGTGGCCTCACTGCTAATTACCTGCCTGCTTGTTATGACCCTACATTCCCCTGTAGATCAAAAATCTGTCCAAATCTGCCTTGAATTTATTTACTGAGCCAGGCTTCTTTCTTGTTTGTGGGAGACGAATCCAAAGACTCATGAACCCTTGTCACTCCCTGCTTTATAAACTGTGCCCCCTAGTTCTCGACTCCCCCAGAAGAGAATACATCCTTTCAGCATCTACTGTGTCCTGCTGCTGCTCATGCATGAAAGCTGGTGTTCACATGAGGGTCTCTTCTGGAGGAGGAAACTGTGGATGGCCTTGTTGGAGCATCCATAGCCAATGTTTTAGTGATTTTATGTTACCCTTTCCCTGCCCTGATGTTCCCCAGACTGCGATAAGCAAAGACTGTGGGTGAGAGCCGGAAATACCCAGACAGATGCTTACAAGAAGAGAATAGATGGTGAGTACCACTGATCAAGCACCCATTGTTGGCTACAAGCCAGCGTTGGCTGGGGTTTTGAAGAAGGTTGTCTGATAGCTCTTTCTGGCTGGCAGCCAGTGCTTGGTATTTGGACATCTTTCACAGGAAGAAGAGAAAATACCATGTGAACCTTGGTAAAATGTGGCCAAAGTCAATTCAGTCATGAGTAGACCAAAGTGGACCAAAAGAAATCATGCTAAAATATTCTTCCAGAGTGTTGGAAGCTGTCGAATGGTAAGTGAGGAGATTCATATTCTAATTGGTGTGAATAGGCTCCATTTTACCTGTTGAGTGGCTGATTGTTGGTGTTACGTTGAGGCCTTGGCCATTATGGGGAACGGACCTCATTAGTGATCAGTTGGCAGGGTGGAGGGTAATGAAGCTGTGCCACAGGGCAGCTTGCCAACTCTAAGGTGCCACAATGTTCAGCAGCTGAATCAACCTTGAAGCTAGAAGAAGGTGATTTTGGCAGGGGATGTGAGGAGCATTGTGCTGGGAGGTGTTGAAGGGCTGAGGGATAGAGGGAACTTAACATCCTGCTTTGTCAACAGGGATCTGAAGGTCCTGGTGGACAGGGTGGCGTGTGTGTGTGGTTGCTGCTGATGGAACATGCCCTGAGATCCTGGCCACATCTGGACGAGTATGTGACAAACCGGAGTCACCATGTTATTGTCTGACCTTTGTGTTTACAATTTTCATCATCTTGTTTCTATGCGATGTGTAAGAGATGGGACACTACACATCAACGAGGTGAGATGATGTTAAAATGAGGATGTTAATGCATGCTAATAGGCCTCTTATTGTTCACTAACGAGAATCTCATCTTGCCACTCAACACGGTGTGGCGGCACGGTGGCTCAGTGGTTAGCACTGCTGCCTCACAGTGCCTGTAACCCGGGTTCAATCCCACCCTTGGGTGACTGTCTGGGTAGAGTTTGCACGTTCTCCCTGTGTCTGCATGGGTTACTGTTGGGTGCTCCAGTTTCCTCCCGTAGTCCAAAGATGTGCAGGTTAGGTGGATTGGCCATGCTAAATTGCCTGTAGTGTTTAGGGATGTGTAGCTTAGGTGGGTTATAGAGGGATGGGTCTGGGTAGGATGCTCCAAGGGTCAGTGTGGACTTGTTGGGCTGGAGGGTCTGTTTCCACACTGTAGGGATTCTATGTAACACTTGGTCAGAACCCAGGACCTTTTGTTGTCAACATTGGGAGGTTCCTTGATGCCCATCTCATGTGACTCTCTCAACTTTATCACCATGGAACCACATTGTACAAGGGCTGGTACGATTTCAGCCTTGGTGCCGATGGGAATGAGCTCAGGGCAGAAGTGGAAAATGAGCTATCTCAGTGATGAATAGGATGTGGAGCACAGAGTTCATCTTGGGGTCAAATCAGCTAAGTGTTAGCAGTTCTGAACTATAGGGTAGACCAGTTAGCCCCAACAGTGGATGAACACTCCAAAAGGAGCCATGACATTCTCCTTTTTACTATCTCAGTAAAGGTAGCAACAGAATCTTCCAGCTAGTAAGAAAATATGTTCAAATTAGAAAGGCCTTAGCAAACATGAGAGTGCACAGCATGGGGTGCGCAAGACTGCAGGGTGAACACTGCGCTCAAAATCCCTGTGTTATTTGTCGTATCGGAGAAATGAGGACCTACCAGATTTAGTATCAGTACACAGAGAGTAGTAGTGTTTTTTCCAGCATGGATTGATGTGATATCTGCAAGTCAGTAATTAAGTAATCTTGACACAATGTACTGTCTTTGTACATAAGGGTAGCTAAATAATACTTGGCTTCAGTAAGAAGTAGAACACAGCTAAATCTAGCATTGCTCTCCATTGAAAATTGCCTTGGAAACCAGCTGCAGACACTGCAGCATGTGGAGCAGAACCCCTATTATAACAGGGTTGATGGGCACCTTACTGCTTGCAAACAATATATCTGAGATAATTTAATTGGCTAATTTTATAGCAGTCTATTTAATTAAGTCTGAAGGCTGGGTGTTTTTTTTTTGCAAGGTTTAATCATGTATTATAGTAAACATCTTTGTTTTGATGGTTGTACTTTTGACCCCCCGAGGCCTATCTGTTGTTTGCCTTTGAGTAAGGTTTGAATGATTCCAGGTTATATTGACATTTTCTGTACCCTTAGCCTCCCACTTTGGAACTCCTTTATAGATAGATAATATTTTGTTTTGAATTATAACGGAGGGAAAAAAGAAACTAGCATTTATGCAGCATCTTTCATGACCTCAGGGATCCCAAAGGGCTATTTGAAGTGTAATTAATGTTGTAACAAAGGAAACCCAGCAATCCATTTGCAAACAGCAAGGTTCCATGCACAGTGTGATAATGGTCAGATAATTTTTCATGATACTGGTTGAGGGATACATATTGGTTAGAATGCCCAGACTGTTCTTTGAACAGCGTCTTGGACTCCCTTGCATCCATTCACAGAGACAGGGAGATACTAAAATGTAATGTCTAAGATTTACAAGGATGTTGCTAGGGTTGGAGAGTTTGAGCTATGGAGAGAGACCGAATAGGCTGGGGCTAATTTCTCTGGAGCACGTGAAGGTGAAAGGTGACCTTATTGAGGTTTATAACATCATGAGGGATATGGATAGGGTGAATAATCCAGTCTTTTCCCCAGGGTAGAGGAGTCCAAAACTAGAGGACATAGGTTTAAGATGAGAGGGGAAGGACTTAAAAGGGACCTAAGGGGCAACCTTTTCATGCAGAGGGTGGTGCAGGTATGGAATGAGCTGTCAGAGGAAGTGGTGGAGGCTGGTACAATTACAACATTTAAAAGGCATCTGGATGGGTAAATGAATAGGAAAGGTTTAGATGGATAGGGGCCAAATGCTGGCAAATGGGACTAGGTAAATTTAGGATATCTGGCGAGCATGGACGATTTGGACCGAAGGGTCAGTTTCCATGCTGTACAGCTCTATGACTCTATACAAAAGACAGCATCTCCGGGAGGGGAGCCCTCCTTCAGTAATGTTTTGGGCTGCCAATCTAGGCTTTGTGCTCAAGCTTCTGAATGTTGCTTGAATTTCCACCATTTGGACAGAAGTACTGCCAACTGAACCACCACTAACACTTGCACAACAATTGGCCTTTGGAACAGTGACAAACAATTCTATAAGGGAGATAGCAAAAAAAACCTGCGAGTGACTTTAGACACGACCAGTTGGGATTAGCAGGGTTTCTCTGTCCTTGAAATACATTATTTCGTGCTGAGCTGGGAAAGAAGCCAGGATTGCTCCGAAATAGTTTTCTTAAAGCAGTCTATGCACCATATGCTCAGGAGTGAAAAACAGGAAGTGCCAGAAATATTCGGCAAGTCTGACAGTATCTGTGCGGAGAGAAATACAGTCAAATATTGCTTAATCAGCACACACCATATTTGGCTTTAATTAATATATCTAGAAGTACATTTGTACTCGTCAGTATCTACAACAGAACATAACAGTACTCACCCCAGCCTTGTGATCTGTATTGGATATTATATTTAACATCATGTTCTTTCAGCTCCTTCTATGATCTTTCTAAATGTAGACTGAAATGATGGCAGCAATTTTAACCCAGTTCGCAAATGGTAAATGTGCTGTGCCAGATCAGCTGACTGTTTAACTCCCACAGAAATGTAAAAGGAGGATTTGGTTGTAAAATGGACTGCTGATCCCATCCCATTCATCACTGAATTAGTGAGTTACACTACAACTCCTTAAAATGATGATGTAAGGAGTAAATCACTGAACTGCTTAAATGGCGAAGAGAAAGCAAATCTACAGTATCAGATGTAATCAAATCTCTCCTTGATTCAATTAAACACAGAATTCAACAGAATGACAAGAAAAATAACAAGAAAAGACCGCATTTTTCTTCTTGGATTTTCTGTCATCCCTGTCACAATCCAGATACAGATGTGCAAGTCTTAGAAACATGGGAATAGAGGAAATAGAATCAGCAGTAGGCCATTCAGCGCATTAAGCATGCTTCACCATTCAACCAGTTCATGGCTGACCATCTACTTGGAAACCATTCGGCCCCCCTATAGCCATAACCTTGATGTCATCAATATCTAGAAATCTTCCAGTTTCTGTTGAGAACATGCTCAATGAGAAAGCTTCTATAGTCCTTGGGAGTAGAGAATTCAAAGATTCATCTGCCTGTGCATGAAGACATTCCTCCTCATTGTGGTCTTAAACAGGCTGCTCTTTATTCCCTGGAATCAACAAGCCAGGGCAAACTTTCAATCCACATCCCTCCTGTCACATTGTCCAAACAAACTTTGTAACTTTCGATGAGAGCGCTTCTCATTCTTTGGAGTTCCAGAGAACATAGATTTAAATTTAAGTCCTATTGTAAAGCCAATTGCTTCAATCCCTCTTCATAAAACAATCCTGCCATCGAAGGAATATCTGTTGTTCTCCCTGTATGGGAAGTTTGTCTCCTGTGGTAAGGAGATTAAAATTGTACAATATTCCACACTCAATCTCGCCAAGGTATTTACTGCTTCAGCCAGACATCTTTGATCCTGTACTCAAATTCCACTGCAATTAAGGCCACCATAATATATACAGATAATAAGGTGTAGAGCTCGATGAACACAGCAGGCCAAGCAGCATCAGAGGAGCAGGAAGGCTGACGTTTCAGGCCTAAACCCTTCTTCAGAAATCTCTCCCACCATAATATATAGTTCCTTTTCCATTCTTGACTCTGCTTCCTCTTCAGACCCAACTTGTTCACTGATTAGTCAAGTGTGCCTTTGTGTGTTTATGTCTGTGTGAATAAAGCCTTGACCCTCTGTTTCCCTGCTTAAGAACGTTGGTGTTAGGTTTTTAGATATATTTAAGAACTTGAAAACCAACGTATGTCCCCAAAATTAGATGAACCAGTATCCCAAAAGCATCAACAAACAAGGCCGACCTTTGTAAAATAAAACAAATACCTATAAGTTCGTTGAGGATGAAAGAATAACTAGAGAGGCAATAGGGCCGCTTGAAGATCAATGCGGCTGTTTATATGTGGGATCACAGGAGATGAGTGGGATACTAGACAAATATTTTGCGTCAGTATTTACTGTGGAGAAGGACATGGAAGTTAGGGGATTTGAAGAAATAAATAGTGAATGTAGTGGTTGTAACAAAGTCATGAGGTGGACCTCATAGAGTATGAGTTCCCTGATTGGGACTGTTAATCTAATCCACTCAGGGGGCCCTGGTGAATAGATAAGAACAGAAGTGTCAGACATTCCATTCACTCCGAGAGCTGGCTCTGAGAGAGCAGGATCAATGTCAAGGACTCTCCATGTGTAAATAATGGGTGATTTGGTGACAGGATACCTGCCTCTGTGGAATTATTTCAGTGATGTCTCAAAAAGAGTTCATATTACAGAAGACGAGTTGCTGGAGGTCTTAAAATGCAGAAAGGTAGTTTAGTTGATCAAATCTTTCTACATTCCACTGTATTCCAGTACAGTACTAACAAGAGTTCTGCACTATCAGAGGTGCTGTCATTTAGGGGAGATGTTAATTGCCGTCTCAAGTTGACAGTAAAAATCCAATGATATTATTTTGAAGAAGAGCAAAGGATATATCTTCAGTGTCCTTGGATCTTCACACCTCAATCAAAATCACAACAATAGATTTTCTGCTCACCATCACATTGCTACTCACTGGTGAATGAATGGGCAGCTAGGTTTTCGAAATTACAACCACGTCAACACTTCAACAAATATGTCATTTACTGGAAAGTGCTTTAAAATATCTTGAGGTGATGACAGGCTCTGAATACATGCAATTTTACTTTCTTTATAACTCATGTTTCAATTCTGGCCTTTTCAAATCCAACACATTAATAGATCTCACTCCTAAATCTATGCTGCAAAACAAGATCTTGAATCTTAAATCTTGGATCCAAAATCTTAAAATTGTGCTGGCCTTGGAGGGGTTCCAGAGGAGAATGAGCCCAGGGATGAATGGCTTGTCATTTGAGGAGTGGTTGAGAACTTTGGGTCTATACTTGACGAGTTTAGGAGGATGTGGGAATATCTTATTGAAACTTACAGAATACTGAAAGGCCTGGATAAAGTGGATGTGGAGAAGATGTTTCCACTAACAGAGGAGACTAGAACCTGAGGACACAGCCTCAGAGTGAAGGGATGATCCTTTAGGACTCAGATGGGGAGGAATTTCTTCAGCCAGAGGGTAGTGACTCTGTGGAACTCATTGCTGCAGAAAGCCTTGGAGGATAAGTCATTGAGTGTAATTAAGACAGAGATAGATAAGTTCTTGATTAGGTAAGGGATCTAAGGTTATGAGGAGAAGGCAGGAAAATGAGGTTGAGAAACATTTCAGCCTTGATGGGCCAAATGGCCGAATTCTGCTCCAATCTCTTATGGTCCGGTATTATCCTAGTGATTTAATTGCCCTCAGTACCATCCTAGTAACTTGGCTAGTAATGCAGGCTGTATTGTACATTCACAAGGGCTGTTTATGCCACCTATAATGATGAAATGGCTGAACTGCATAAAAAATTGCAGTTGCAACCAAACAGTTGTTTGCACAGAGTCATCGTGATCACTTTGTTTCTGTACTTAATCCCTATTGATACAAATAGCTGGATGATATTTGTTTTCTCAATGCCTTTATGTTGTCTTGGTTTTAGGGATTTCCATTTTTTTGACTCTCAGTATCCTGTGTAGCTTCACTGCTTTCATGAATGTATTCTCTCTCAATAGCCCATGCTATTGCCCTTAACACCATGGAAACCACTGGGGACCATGCCAGAGGAGTTGAGGAACAACCCAATCAGTAATTCTTCACAACATAAGAAAACAAAGAACTGAGAAACAACAATAGAAACTGTTGGAAAAGCACAGCAGGTCTGGCAGCATCTGTGAAGAAAAAATCAGGGTTAACGTTTCAGATCTGGTGGCCCTTCCTCAGAACTGATTGCATCTAGGAAAATGTCAGTTTATATGCAGAAGATAGGGAGGGGGGAAGGGGTAAGGAGTAAATGATACATGGGGATCGAGCCCAATGAGAGAGAAGAACAGTTGGACAGACGAAGGAGTTGATAACGATCTAGCTAGGTGGGTGAATAGTTGTTAATGGGGACTGTTAGTGACTAACAATAGGTAGTGTGTAATGGCAGGCTATGTGATAACAGAGCCTGGTGTGTGGGGTAGGGGGCAAGGGCACAGGAGAGTTCAGGCCCTAAAATTATTGATCTCGATATTGGGTCCAGAGGGCTGCAGGGTCCCCAAGTGGAAAATGAGGTGTTGTTCCTCCAGCTTGCGCTGAGCTTCACTGGAGCACTGCAGCAAGCCTGAGACAGAGATGTTGGCCGGGGACAGGATGATGTGTTAAAGTGGCAGGCAACTGGAAGCTCAGGCTCTTTTTTGTGACCAAAACATAGGTGTTCTGCGAAGCAGTCACCCAATCTACACATCGTTTCCCCAGTGTAGAGGAGGCCACATTATGAGCAATAGACTAGATTGTGGGAAGTGCAGGTAAAATGCTGCTTCACCTGGAAGGTATGTTTTGGGCCCTTGGATAGTTCTGTGTCATGCAATATCGAAGCAATAGTTAATAAATATTATTTGTTTCAAAGAATTTTCATCAGCTACAAAGAAAGCAAAGTGACTTAAAAATTGGGGAGGGAAGAGGTAAATGGGCAGGTGTTACATCTTCCGTGGTTACAGGGGAAGGTGCCATGGGCCTGTTGGGAGGTGTTGGGAGTGAAGGAAGTGTGGACCCGGGTGTGCCGGAGAGAGTGGTCCCTGTGGAAGGCAAACAAGGGAGGGGAGGGAAGGGGAATAAATGTCTGAAGTGTAGATGCTGTAAATCTGAAACAAGAGCAGAAATAGCTGGGAAAACTCAGCAGGACTGGCAGCATCTGTGGAGAAAAAGCAGCGTTAATGTTTCAAGTCTAGCGTGATCCTTCAGAGCAATTATTCACCTCAGCCAGGAACAATGGCAGTGAAAGCATTGCCACTGTAGACCTAAATTTTGTGGTGTTTATCTTTGTGTGAATACTAGAAATGGCTGATAATTCAATTAAAATTACTGGATAATTTCATTCTCTACTTGTAACCTGAGGTAAACGTTGTCGCGAATTTTTCATGCAATCTTTGAAGTATAATCAATGCAAACTGAAAGAGCCTTTTTGTCCATTCCTTGGTTAAATGGTTTGCTTGGATAGATTAATAATGCATGCGACACAGATCCATCCCAAGGTTTAATCCTATGATTTATTAAACAATACAGGCTTTTGCATCATAACCTTCCAAAAACTGAGATGACTGCTGAGACAAATGATAGCACAGATTATTAATCTCCGCATTACTTCAATGATTCCACTTCAAAGGTATTCCATGGATTGTTAAGGGCATTGAGATGGACAAGGCACTACATAAATGCAACATCATTATTCATTCTCATTGCACTAATTCTTGGATTAAACTGTATCAAACTTAACATTACTGAAATAAGGCTTCTTCAGAACAAACTTGTTTTGCAATTTACTCCAACAAATGAATATTCCAGATGGTAGCATCTTGAATCTGAGTTGGAAGGTTTTGAGTTCATAGGCTAATTTCAGAGGTTTGAGCATATGATTTGGACTGAAATGCAGTACCAAACAAGTGCTGCACTATCAGATGTGCTATCTTTTGAGCGAGACAGTGAATGAGACACTATTTTTTCATTCACGTGGCTTTAAAGAATCCATAGCACTATTTTGAAGAAAAACAAGGAATTATCTCCACAATCCTATCAAATATGCATCCCTCCATCAGCATTAAAATAGACAGGTTATTTGTTCTTTGTCACATTGTTGTGTGTGGCAGCTCACTGGACACAAATTGACTGCCACCCATTCTACATTACAACAGTGACCACACTTTAAAACGTGGCTCATTGGTTGTAAGATTTATAACATTCTAAGGTCATGAAAGACTCTTGTATTCAAGCAAACCTTGCTCTCTTATAAAGTGACAATTGACTGGATTGGGAAGAAATAGCTTGAGGAAAGCATCCAAAGTTTGCAGAAATTTCAAAATAATCTGTGAATTTACTGAAGTGTGGTTCAGTGACCCTCCGGGTAGTGTCGCTATGGAACAGAGCCAGTTTTGATTCAGGGTGAGCAAATAGACGCAGATGTGGATATATAAACACAGGCAGTTTAATTTTTCAAGCTCAATTGACTACATTATAACTGAGGAATTCTACTGGGCCATCATACGCTGGCCTGTGTAGTTTGACTTACAATAGACATACAAACTGAAATGAGTCACACTATAACTGCTTACAACAATTCTTTCTTCTTTTGCATCAAACAATCTACAGTTGAGAAAAAAAAACTACAGATGAATGGAAATTGATTCATCCTCAATTACCTGGATTGTTAGAAGGCAAAATTTAGACAGTTAAGTTAATCGAGTTTGAGAGTGTAATTTTCAGTCAGATTTTATAGCTTCCTGTCTATTATGAAGGCCAAGAGCTAATGTCAGTCCATTATCTCAGATTATTGCTGTGACTTCATTGCATCGATGGGAGAGGTTACAAATACTGAAGGTCCCCAGACCGTGATAGCACCTTCCAGAAACTCTTGGTCTAGAAGGTCTCGTTTATCTAAGCAAATTGGGAAATTTCTAATCTACAAGTGCCGAAACTCAATTTTGTTTAAACCAAATTTATATTTTTCTCTAGAGATAAAAGGTACTGCAGATGCTGGAGAATCCGAGATAACAAGCATGGGGCTGGATGAACACAGCAGGTCAAGCAGCATCATA
>JAHRHZ010000046.1:12173256-12194222 GCA_024137785.1 Ginglymostoma cirratum
TATGATGCTGCTTGACCTGCTGTGTTCATCCAGCCCCATGCTTGTTATCTTATATTTTTCTCTAGTTCTGTGCCATGCAATATTGAAGCATTTTTTGTTCCAAAGAATTTTCATCAGCTACGAAGAAAGCAAAGTGACTTGGAAATTGATAAGCAGGGAAGCAGTTTTTTGAAGTTTTTAGTTTTAATGTGAATGCAAATCTGTAATGAGATTAGCTGTGTCATTACAGGCATTCGATTCAAGGCTAAATTTGTAAACCCCATTACTGTAGGCAGGCAAATAGGATAGACATTAGTCTTTTAAATGCATTAAATCGATGGAACCATGTACCAAATCTGTTTCCAATGAATGGGTTAGTCTTTTGCAATCTCCTATAACACCAACGATAAGTATCAGAAGTCACATGACACCAGGTTATAATCCAACAGGACTTCGCTTGACAAAGGAACAGTGCTTCGAAAGCTTGTGCTTTCAAACAAACCTGTTGGATTATAACCTGGTGTCGTGTGGCTTCCGACCTCGTCCACCCCAGTCCAACACGGGCACTCCCACATCATAACGATAAGTATAAAAGCATTGGAAAAAAAGCCCTTTCTGTCGAACTTGGAGGAGTATGAGTGTTTATCATATTCCATCTTTTCCCCAGAATCTAAAGGCCCTATATGACACCTGTATTATAATCAACCATGTGCAAACTGATTGACTGGAGTCCTCAATTAGAGAGTGATGGAGAAACTCAGCAGATCTGGCAGCACCTGTGAACAGAGAAGCAGAGTTAACATTTTGAATCCGATAGAACTCTTTCTCATTGCTGATTGAAAACGATGGAGGTGGACAAGCCAAAGGATTACACTGGAAATCCCATCAGAGGGAAGAGCAGAACTTGTTCAAGCTGGACACACCTGGAAGAGACGGGAGACTGAATGAACAACTCATATAAAAGCAAACTACTGCAGATGCTGATGATCTGAAACAAACCAGAACAGGCTGGAGAAACTCAGCAGGTCTGACAGCATCCGTGGAGGGAGAAACAGGGTTAACATTTCAGGTTCAGTACAATTATTCTTTTGAACTTTTATTCTTCTTCCGTTCCAAACCCACGGTCACTTCCATCCAGAAGGACAAAAGCAGCAGATACATGGGAACATTGTCAGCCGCAACATTCCCTCCAAAACACTTACGATCCCAACCTGGAAATACATCGCTGCTGCTTCACTGTAGCTGGGTCAACATCCTAGAATTCCCTCGCTAATGGCGTTGTAGATCCTCCTACAGCACATATACTGCAGCAGTTTAAGAAAGCAACTAACCACTACCTTCTCAAGGGGAACTAGGGATGGGCAGTAGACACTGGTCCCACCAGTGACACCCACGTTCCATGAACATAATAAAATGCCATTGAAACACCACCAGAGGAAGGATAGAAGGTAATTATAGCAGGCCAGCAGAACTGCAAGTGCGTGACTGCAGAGCAACATTGAACCAGTTCAGTAGAACATCCAAGTCTCACATAACGTGTGGCTATCTCACCCACCAAGAGAGTATATTGTGATGTGTGGCAGATATGTTCCAAATGAAGACATGGGGCTAAAATGTGTAAGAAATACAAAACACCCGGAGAAACCCAAAGTACAACATAATGTCAGACCATAAGACATAAGAGCAGAAATTAGGTCATACAGCCCATCGAGTCTGCTCTGCCATTCAATCATGGCTGATAAGTTTCTCAACCCCATTCTCCTGCTTTTTCCCCATAACCCTTGATCCCCTTGACAATAAAGAACCTATCTATCTCTAACTTAAATATACTCAATGACCTGGCCTCCACAGTTTCACCACAGATTGACCACTCTCTGGCTAAAGAGGTTTCTCCTTATCTCTATTCTAAAAGGTCTTCCCTTTACTCTAAGGTTGTGCCCTTGGGTCCTAGACTCTCTTACCAATGGAAACATCTTCCCAACATCCACTCTGTCCAGGCCATTCAGTGTTCTGTACGTCTCAATTAGATCCTCCCTCATCCTTCTAAACTCCATCAAGTACTTGCCCAGAGTCCTCAAACATTTCTCATATGTTAAGCTTTTAATTCCTGGGACCATTCTCATGAATCTCTTATGAACCTGCTCCAGGGCCAGTACATCTTTCCTGAGATATGGGGCCCAAAACTGCACATAATACTTCAAATGTGGCCTGACCAGAACCTTACAGAGCCTCAAAAGCTCTCTGCTTTTATATTCAAGTCTTCTCAAAATGAATGGCAAAGTTGCATTTGCCTTCCTGACTACTGACTTAACCTGCAAGTTTACCTTGAGAAAATCCTGGACTAGAACTCTCAAGTTTCTTTGCACTTCAGACTTCTGGATTTTCTCCCCATTTAGAAAATAGTCCGTGTTTTCATTCTTCTCACCAAAATGCATGACCTCTCACTTTCCCACGTTGTACTCCATCTGCCACTTCTTTGCCCACTCTCCTAACCTGTCCAAATCAGCAACTTGTAAAGAAGAGCCAACCAAGGGACAATGTACAAGAAGCTTCTGAAGTTTCACCCACAGCATATCAAAATTTTAACAAAATGCCAGAGGCAACCACAATGTTAAAGCTTGTGGATCTCAGTCAGACAGTGCGTGTGGGTAACTTTACATATCGGATGAACTCTATCAAAAAAGATTGAAGTCTTCAGCACCATCCAAGTGTATATCCCAAGTAGCACAGATAACATGCACTATATTATGAAACTGACACAGGTACCAGAGCAACTATCATTCTTTTACATGCCTTACATGAGGTGTACTCAGGAAACTTGCAAGGGATGGTGCTGTTCTCACAATGTAGGCTAATTGCTTACAATGGATCCGACATCCCACTCATCGGCATTATCCATCTTAAAAGTCAATGGGACTCCTTGGAGTGGACACCTGAAACCTTTTATAGCCTTGAAACAGATAGAAGTTTTATCATTGATCTACCATCATGCACAGATCCTTACAATTCATAAGGGAGCATAGACAAGAGTTACAATGCCAGATTGCATTGCTATCGACATTTCGGTCACTGCCAAACACAGTGGATTCAACAAGCTACATCGGATGATGACCAAATACAACTCAAAACAAAACTCATCACCAGTGTGCAGCCAGAATGCCTCCAACAGGTCCCCAAACCAGTACATTCATTCTTTTTGCTCAGGGACAAAGTAGAGAATGTAACCTTCAAAGGCAAACAAGTCATAATTCAGCAAGCCCTATATTAAGCCATGCTAGACTGTATGTGTATGGTCAGACGGGCACAGAAGAAAAGAAGAGATTATTGCATGATTCACAATTGGCCCAGCACCATCATGACATCAATCGATTCATCAAGTCATGTGACATGTCAATTCCAACAACTTTAACAATTGAGAGAACCAGTCATCTCACAAGAAATTCTTCTGTGTCATAGTGCAAGATTGTGACTGATGTCCCAGGAAATGATTATAATCTGGTGACTGATCATTTCACCACAGTTCCTTTGGTATGACAAAATAAAGATACCACTGGGTGCACTAGTTTTTGGCACATTGGCCACCATTTTTAGTATGTTCGGTGTTCCTCAACAAATTGTGTCTGATAACAGCTGGAGTGAAATGGCGTTGAAGCTAGGCCATCAGGTTTAATTAAGAAACAGTTATCATCTGTAAGAGTTAGACTGTAGGGCTGTTCATGGGCTTCCTTGTCTAGATCTATCCCACAAAAATTTTAAATTACAACTGGTAGCTTGAGGAATGCTGTACATCCCATAATTATGAATTTTAGGTTTAACTGTTTGAATAATATTCACTGAAAAGTCATACATATTTATTTCGTGGATTCTTTGACTTCCCATCAGTGAGTTCCATAAACTTATTAAACATGAGACCTTCGAGTTAACATTAGAAAACTGTAAGATGAGACTGGTGAGATGTAAGGATAGACTGAATAGATAAGTATGATTGATGTTCGACCAATTGAGAACACATCAAGTGTGGAACATTGTCCCAATATACTGACATCCTCCTTTAGAAAACTCGGGGGAAATATTCTGCAATAGCATCTTTTAAATTTAATACTCCACCATATCCTTTTATTTGCTTATACAGTCAATTTCAAAATCATCACTGGAGGTAGTTTATTAAACCTGTCGGATGCTTTCATATCCTCAGCACATTCAATTTTTCTGTATATATTCTATGCTTAGTCTCTTCCTTTTCTTTGCTTATCTCAAACTGTCCTTTAAAAGCAACCAAATCAGCCCTTCCACGCAAATATACATTAGTGGAATGCTAGATTCTCCTTGTGTGTCTCACAAGAAGTTAGTCAGAGTGCTGACATTTATCTTGGAGCTGGAACAGAAAAGCTGCTGATATGTTACTGTTTCTATGTAAAAGAAATCAACGCGACTCACATTTAGCTAATGAATAAAACTCAGCAAATTTGAACCCAAGATGGAAGGCACAAATCATTAACAAGAATGACTATATGAGGGTGAAGAGGACTGAGAGGATGTATCCATCAGAATAATTGCATGTGCTTTTACTTGAAAAGAGAAGTGTCGGGGGTATGGATTGACCTTTACAAGAACTTTCAAAATCATGAAACAGCTTGCTAGGATAAATGTAAAGAAAATGTTTTTACTTGTCGGGGAGACCAGAACTGGGAACATAAATATACAAAAATAATAAAACGAACAGGAAAGTCAGGATAAAATTCTTTCCTCAGAGGGCAGTTAGAAAGTGGAACTCATAGAAACCTCACACTGTGGAAGGAGGCCATTCAGCCCATCAGGTCCACACTGATCCTCTGAACAGCATCCCACACTCTACCTTATCCCTTGTCTAACCCACCTAATCTATACATCCCTGTGCACTATGGGCAATTTAGCATGACCAATCCGCCTAACCTGTACATTGTTGGACTGTGGGAGAAAACCAGAGCACCCAGAAGAAACACACACAGACGTAGGAAGAATGTGCAAGTTCCACACCATCTAATGCTGGTCCCTTGTGTTATGAGGCAGCAGTGCTAACCACTGATCCGCTGTGGCACCCTACCGGGAGGGATGGAGGTAAATAAAATAGATACATTTAAGAAGATACTGGATAAGCACACAAGGGAAACTGGAATGGAAGGGTCTATTTTTGTGGTGTTTGATGAAGAAAGGTGAAAGGAGGATCATGTGGACCATAAACACTGAAGTGTTATAACATTTGGCTGTAAATTCAATGTAAATATAACCTCCCAATTCACAGCCAATTGTGAACATCACTGGCTTTGGATTCCTGTTGGCACACTGGGCTTTGTAAGATGAATTAGTGAAGTGGTTGTGTGGGGAAGGATGCCAAGGTTTTGGTGTTGCTGACAATGGCATTTTTTTCCCTTCAGGACATACGAGTGGTATTTTGGGCATGTCAAACGAGCAATGGAAAGGGTTATTTAGCTTTTACCAGGGACAAGAAGTCAGGCCTTGTCTATGTGAAGAGCTGCTGCAGTTAAAAGACTGCTCAGCACTGATTTTTACTGTATGGTAATTATAATTTTGGCCACGATATAAAAATGTTGAAATCAGACATTTGTTGCGATACTTGGCTGTTATTTCCTTCCATTGTCTTCTGGTTGTGGGCTGTAATGGTCGGTCAATCAACTATTACTCGATTTGAGCTGAACTAACCTCAGACAATTATTCTCATTTTGATGTAGGCAGGAAGGGGAGTGGCAGGTGCATCATACATCTCGCTGTAGTTTATAAAAAAAAATGGTCTGACTTGACCAGATGAATGATCATTAACAGGACTTCTGTTGGAAATGACTCTACGACTGAGCAGTTTTCATGCAATCAATTCTTTACTGGTCTGTTACATTTAGGACAAGGGTGGTATGATAATGCAATACACCAAATCATTGAAATATGTAACACATAATAATATTGAGCTTCTTTCTCCTGTTTGTGATAAATGCACGTCATTAACATTCTGAGAGGTCAGCAAAAAAATAGGTGAAGGCCTACATAATAAATTCTTCATACGTAGAATGAAAAGATAATGATTCTCAAGGAAAAGAATCAATGGTATTCTGCAACATTGTGATAATCAATTTACTAGAGTACTTTGGAAGAATTCACACATGCCGAAATCTACATTGTGGAATTTCCTAAGACATTATAGACTCCACACTGTACTGTCTGACACATCTTTTGCGGAATTTGAATGTAGAGTCTTTTCGTGTTTACAGATTCCCTCCATGTCAGGGGCAAGAGGGCAAGATACCAGGGTGACATCAACTTTTGCTCCGGATTCCAGAGTAGTATAAGTTAACCCCCTACAATATCTTCTTCATCTTTGCTCCAGCTAAATCCGTTTTTGCGTCCAATATCCATTCTAATTCAAATTAAACTGAATCTTAATTGGTCTGTCTGTATTCCCTGAGGATATTGTCCTTCTGAAGGAGAGGATTGGGTTTTAAGCTTCACTCTGGAGATATGAGTCTGAAACCTGGAGAGGAAGTTCCATTCCAGAACCACATACTCTGCCTTTGAGATGAGATATAAAAACAAGGCCCTTTTAAGTAGATACATTTAAGTAGATCCATTGGCACTATACGAGGAGTGGTGGGGGTGGGGGGAGCTGGTTTTCCATTGTGTCATGGTAAATATTTATCCCTCAACCAATATCACGAGCACAGTCTCTCTGATCATTTATGTCATTGATTTTTGATGGATTGTTCTTAACACAAATGGCCTGCTGTATTTCCCTACATTTTAACAAGGCAGCAAAAGCGCTCAATTTGCAATGAAGCCCTTTATAATTTCTTGAATATCTGAATGGCACTATCTAAATGCAGAACATTTATTTTTCTTTCTGAGCATTTTCTAAAGAAGATTCAGTAATGTGGTTGAAAGGGAAACACACTTTTTCCTCTTCTGTTAAATTGTGATGCCTTCTCATCATCACTCTGCCCTATTGCAGCCGGGAATGTGGATAGGTCAAGACCCAAAGTGCTCTTCACTGCATGTACCAGAGTGAGATATGAATATCAATGCACTTTGTCTCTTTGGTGTCAATTTTAACTTATAGGAATATTAAAAAAAAAGGTCCAACCCCTTGAGCCTGTTTAGCCATTTAATGAGATCATGCTGATCTGTGGCCTAACTCCATATACTTTACCTTTGGCCAATATCCCTCAACATCTTTGCCTGACAAAAATTTAACAATATCAGGTTTAAAAATAAATGACTACCATGATGGAATTCTCTATAACTGTACAGTGGACTTTTTCTGTGAACGCTAAAGATTGGTACACCGAAATATTGCACTTTTTTTAAACCCGGGGATAAATAACGTCATCGATTAACATTCTGATATGATTTTTAAAAATGGTCAATGCTTTTTCGGGTTTTAAAATAAGTGCAATCTGCAAGATTGTGCTTATAGGCTTCTATACAAGACAATTGATGGGACCAAATTTTAGTCTCGGTGTTGCATCATTTCCCCACTAGAACATTGTTAGAGATTCAAATTGAAATATGTTTCTGGAAGAACTCCAGAAATACTTTTGAACAGTAATGCAAAAAGACATGCTAACGTTGACCCTTTTCATTGACCATGCCCACGTTCAGTTCTGTTGAAAGCTAGAGATGGGTGAATGCTAGCTTTGAGGCTGAATCTGACAAAATTAGGAAGCCATTGTGTCACATTTCCCTCCAGTGAGTCCCTGCTAGCTCTCTGAAGAGCAACTGAGTCAGTCCCACTCTCCGATTTATCCAGTAGCCTTGGGAGTTTATTTCCCTCAAGCACCTATCCAATTTCTTTTTGAAATTATCAAAATTAAAGTCAAAGGAAGTGTGGCAAGGGAGATCTAGAAATGGTACCAATAATGTAAGGCTCTAGTCATGTGGAAGAACAATACAAAGTGGGGATGTTCTCCCTAGAGCAGCACAAATCTAGATGTGATTTGTTGGTGGTTAGCAACTCATAAGCAGTTTTGATAGAGCACATAAAGAGACTTTGAGTTCCACTGGGAGAAGGCTTGGCAAGCAGTTGATACAGATTCAAACTCATCAGAAAAAGCACTGGAGGAGACACAAGCAAACCATTTTTTACATAACCTCTTGCTATGACCTAGCTGGCACTGCTTGAACAAGGTGGAGGCATATTCAATAGTAACTTCAAAAGGGAATTCAGTAAATAGTCAAAGTGGAGACTAAAATGAAGCAGGGGAGCAGAACTAATTGGGTTAGTTTTCAAAAGCATGGCAAGAATTGAATGGTCTTCTTCTATGTTTCAAGTAACACATGGAAATGAACTTTCTGGTTATCCTTTTTGAAGTATACAACATGCGTCAGATCAGTATGTCTCATTCACCAGTTCTACTGCTTCTTCTTTTTGGGATGTGTCCTCAAGCTTTCACACCTAGTATTAAGGGGAGCCAATAAACATACAGAACAGAAGCAAGAGTAAGCCAATTGGCTCTTTGAGCCTGCTCCATCATTCAATATGATTATGGCTGATCATCCAACTCAATACTCTATTCCTGCTTTCAACACCATATTCTTTGATCCCTTTAGCCTTAAGTACTGTATCTAACTCCTTCTTAAAAACATTCAATGTTTTGGCTTCAACCACTTTCTGTGACAGATAATTCCACAGACTCACCACTCTCTGGATGAAGACATTTCTCTTCATCTCAGTCCTAAATGACCTACCCGTTAAACATCAAGCAGCTGCCATGCTTTATCAGCACCTGTGATATGGAACAATGAAGAGGCTCATGGAATAATTTTCGACCTCAGGAGAGGCATGGAAATTTGGGGAGGTGTTAGTGTAATGGTAATTTCACTGCACTTGTAATCTAGAACACCAGGCTATTACTTTGTGGACATGGGTTTGAATCTCTCTGTAGTAGACAGTGAAATTTGAGTTCAACGAAAAAGCTGGATTAAAAAGTTAGTCTAATGGTGACTATGTAACTACCGCCCTTGTTGTATAAAGCATTCAGTTCACTTCTATCCTTTAGGGAAGGAAATCTACTATCTTTAACTGGTCTGGCCTACATGTGAATCCAGATCCTTTCTGATGTTCTTGATCCTTAACTGCTCTCTGGGCACTTAGAGCTGGATAATAATTGCTGGCCTAGCTAGTGACATCCACATCACTTGAGTGAATAATGATTAAAAAAAGAGTTTCGGCAGTTTGGGAATATAAACAGCAGTCAATCCATTACTAGGTAAGTGAACTTTGGAAAGGGTTATACTCCTGGAGGAATCGTCACATGACTCACTGTCTGCAAACACCCCCATCCTCACACATTCACCATTGTCACATGACACATCCATTCCTCCTGACAGCCAACTGGGGGGTGAATAGTCATTGGAAAAGCTCAGCAGGTCTGGCAGCATCTGCGAAGAAAAAATTAGAGTTAATGTTTTGGGTCAGAACAGCTCTGAGGAAGGGTCACCGGACTTGAAATGTTAACTCTGATTTTTTTTCTTCACAGATGCTGCCAGACCTGCTGACCTTTTCCAGCAACTTCTGTTTCTGTTCCTGATTAACAACATCTGTAGTTCTTTCGGTGAATGGCCATTGCCTGATTGGACTATCATTGTACCATCCCTTTGTTCCATTTCCAGTTTTTCCTTTACAACTAACAAACAAAGGCATTTTTTTTCAAAAAACACAATCCTTAATGCCCAATGCCCTTTCCTTCTCTCTGAGTTTACACACAACACTATCCTGGATATCAATTTTTAACTCCATGAGAGTCGAGCGCAATCCTGGAGAGTTGACAATGTGAACTGCAAACAGTTTAACTGAATTTGCTTGCCGTTCCCAGCACTCTTTCTTTCATTAAAGTACGTGAAAAAGTGAAAGCTGAGAACGTATTATGGATTTAAATATGCCGCATTGGAAATGTTAACACAATCCAAATAAAAGCACAGCAGGATTTTAAGCAAAAAAAAAACTCCAGGCTGCTTTTATGTGTTGTCACTTCTCAAACTAAAAGCCTCTCTTTCCATGTAAATTATCTCAGTCTCTTCACTATTCAGATGGCAATGAATGAACAGCTTTCTTTATGCTTACCATCACTAATGTTCATCCGCTGACCTCTACAATTATACTTCGACGATAAAGTGCTTATATTCCTCCCAGCCAGTTCATTCTGACACTGTGTGATTAATATCCACATCTACATTCTTTGGACAAAGTTAAGATGTGTGTTGGACTAAGAGTTAGCGTTGTGCCTAGTCTTGATGTGCATGAGCTGAAGAGTTGTCAATGCAAGTGGCACTCTCCAATTTTCTTTGCTAGGCAGAGCCTGACACACTGTGGAAGCTGTTCATTGTCACCTGATGAGAGGACAGTGGAGGGTTAGAAGTCCAGTTTACGTGGTACTTGCCTTACCTGTTCCAGGTTCAGTCCTCTTCCAGAGCTCAGAGCTCAAATAACTAGCCTAATGTTGCAATGTGGTTCTGAAGGAGCGCCATGCTGTTGGAGGGTCTGTCCGTTACCAAGATGTGAAACTGACATCTCAAATGCCTGTTGGATTTAAGGATTTAAGACTTAATCCCATTTTACTCTGTCTCAGAGAACAGCAAGTGAGTTCTCCCTGGTATCCTGGCCAGTATTTGTCTCTCAACGATGTACTAAAATCAGCCAGTCTGCTCATTATTTCAATGTTGTTTGTGTGAACACGCTGTGTGCAGATTAGTTGTCAGGTTTCCTACATCACAACGGTGACTACTCTAAAAGTTGGCAATAAATTACTTTGAGGTGACATGAGGTGTCAAAAGGTGCTATATAAACGGAAGTCCTTTCTTCATTGGGTCTTTCAGGCATCTACCTCAATCTAGTCAAGTCTGGTGGTGATTGCTGGGTGTGTATGGATATGCTCTTCAGGGCTCAGTGCTTCTATGTCAGGATCAGCAACTCCAGGTTCCATTCATGAGCAAATATCTCCACAATCATAAACATGCCTACTACATCTGACCAGAAATGGCTTAATCATTCACTTTTAAAGTGATCCAATCGCAGGTGAAGTTATTAAATTTGTCTGTGGACTCAACATTTAATTTTACCTGTGTACCAGAAGGAAACCAAAAAATGGAGAAAAGACAGAAACAAAACAATTAATAAGCAGTTTGATTGAATTAACTGTTCTGAAGGTGCTGCCATTTACGTGGCTTTACATTATCTGGACTCAGTATTTGTAATGCAAAATAACAGGAAGGCTGCAGTCCTATCAACCCCATATTTAATCTAAATTAAAACTCGACTAATCTCATTAACAAGCTAACCCGAGTGCCAGAGGGGCTTAAGACGCCTTAACATCATTATGTACTTATCTGTGGAAACAAAAAGAGAATTAGTGCACATGGGGAATAAGGGACTTAATAATCATATATCTGCATTGTAATTGTCTAAATAATTATACTGCTCTGCCAGATGACCCACTGCTGCAGAATCATTACAGGAAGCCATCTGCATTTTCTTAACCAGGTACAGCAAGTTGTTTTTTTAATTACAAAACTGAGCCATTTACTGCTCTATGGTTTGAAGCGTGGAAATATAATCTGACTCCAAGATTCGATTTGTGTCTTGGCAGCAGTTCCAGGTCCATTTATGTTGCGTTTGCAATCATTTTTTTAATTGATTTTTGATTTGACATGTAGTCTTGCATTCACCAGGGTGAGGGATCACTGCGCTGTGGGAATGGACCATCTTCCTTATTTGCATGTAACAATCTGCAATTGGTTTACTCAGGCGTACCAAACTGGGCACAGGGCTAGCTGGGCTGAGGCATACTTGACATTGAGTTTTGAAACCTCTTCTGGGCAGGGAGTCAGAAAGCAAAACATTCAAGGTCCAGGATAATGTGCTGAAGGAAGCTCTAAAGCTTGGGGCGGCCGCCACCAACGCGCAGTGGGGAAAGACCACTGTCTGAGGTCTTCCTGCTGAGGTTAAATGGGGGGTCCATTCAGTTACCGGACCCTCCTCATGCCTTAAATGTACGTAAAGAAAGTAATGTATATGTAAGAAATGTCCTTGGTTTGTTTGGATAGAGGCAAACCGCAATGTTTACTTGTTTGGAGATGGCAAGAACTACAGATTCTGGAGTCAGAGTCGATACAGCGCAGACCTGGAGGAACACAGCAGGTCAGGCAGCATCAGAGGAGCAAGAAAGCTGACGTTTTGGGTCGGGACCCTTTTTCTTTCTGAAGAAGGGTTCTGACCCGAAACGTCAGCTTTCTTGCTCTTCTGATGCTGCCTGGCCTGCTGTGTTCCTTTAGCCCCACACTGTGTTATCTCTGACTCCAGCATCAGCAGTTCTTACTGTCTCCGCCTGACCTGTTGTGTTCTTCCAGCTCCATACTGTATCAATGTTTGTTTGTTTCCTTGAAATGCCACTGTACAGAACTAAACTACGTTTGTGACTAAATTTTTTTTAATGAATAAAGTGTACTTTTGAAATTAAAAAAAATCAGATTATCCCGGTAGCCCAGCGGTGGTGAGGATTTCAAATTTGGACCTCACTGGGAGTGGGTCTCAGGTATAACCTGGGGGACGTGTGGAGGAAATTTGCATGGGACTGAGTGGGACTGGGATGGCTGTCTTTGCTACTTAAACTTGTGCTTTCAGCGAATACCATTACCTGCACCTTGAGATACCAGTTTCTCTGGCTGTGAGTGTCTACACAGAGGAGAAAAGGGAAAATAGGAGAAATCATTACAAAAACAAATAAATAGTATTTAAAAAGGCAAATTTCCAGAAAATTGTAAATGATGCAACAAGGAAAACTTCAAGAATTTAAAGATACAGAAGAAAAGGTGATAATGACATTCTCAGTGTTCATCAAAACAAATTCTAGACAATCTCTTGAAGATAGAAGGCATTGAGACACAACTTAAATCTGATATGGGAGGTTTGAATCATCCCTCGAGCCAACTAGAGTGGAAAGATTTAAAAAGGACCTGACGGCTAACATTTTCACACAGAGGGTGGTGTGTGTATGGAACGAGCTGCCAGAGGAAGTGGAGCGCGAGGGCACAACGACATTTAAAAGACATCTGGATGGGTATATGAATAGGAAGGTTTCAGAGGGATATTGCCCAAATGCAATATCAGACTAGATCAGATCGCGACGTTGAGTCGGTGTGGGTGAGTTTGACTGAAGTGTCTGTTTCCATGTTGCATGACTCTGTCACGCTGCTATATGGTCTCTAATGAATTCAAAACTCCATATCTATCACATCTTGCAAGCTGATGTACATCCGTCATAAAGCTTCCAATGATTCTCCCAAATACTAAGACTTTGCTGGCTAAATCCGTTGTGTCATTACATTTTATTTTGTGGTTAAAGTACACCTTGAATGCTTTAACCAACTCTTCATACTCTATTGTACTTTTTCCCACCTTTTGTCTTATTAGAACATCAGCATATAAAAACATGCTGACTTGATGGTGGTTCTCCTTTGCATGTAAACCTGAAACTGTTCCATAGTGTCATTATCACCATTTCGGGCTCGTTATGGGCTTTGTGTGTTAGCAAATATTGAAGTAATGGCAAGATCTGTACCAGAACTGCCACTCCTATAGACTATCCTGCCTGGCTGACCTGAGTGAGTGTTTGTGTTATTCCTTCTTGCTGTGAAGTGTTAACCGATGTAGAATGTGTCGAAATTGTTCCCTCTCTGCATTGTTTTAAAGGAAATAGGTAAAAAGGACACTAACTTTGGGCTATGGCAACAAGACCATCATGGACCCCACATTAACACTATTTAAAGGCCAGCTGTCCAGGTTAGGTGTTTCTGACTTACTTTGCACTGTTAGTAAAAGTATTGTTTTTTTTTTTATGGATGCTTTCTGATCAGCTGCTTGCATCTATTCAGGGTGGCTAGAGGATCTGGTATGCAGTCCTACACAGAGGTGACATAAGACTATAAGAACTAGGAACAGGAGGAGGGTATTCAGCCCCTCGAACATCCCTGCCATTCATGGCTAATCCAACAGCTCTGACATCCACTTTCTTGTGTTTTCCCCGTGAGCCTTGATTTCCTGACCGATCAGGAATCTATCTACCTTGGCCTTAAATACACACAAGGACTCTGCTGCCACAGATCTCTGTGGCAAGGAGTTCCAAAGTCTCTCAACGTTCTGAGAAGAAACGATGGATAACCAGAGGGGTACAGTGGTGTGGAATCCAGAATATCTACTTTAGCTTGCATGTGTAAGAAAAGTTAAAAGAAAGAACTGCATTTATATAACACTTTTCACAACAACCAGACTTGTGGAAGTGCCTTATGGCTAACGAAGCAGTCACTGTTGTAATATAGTAGCTGATATGTGCACAACAATGCTGATGTGACAATGACTCAGATAATCTGCCTTTGCAATGGTTTAAATATCTTTGCACAGTTTTCTGTCCCCTTTGGTGAACTATATTAGAGAATTAACAGGCTGATTATCAAAACTGTCAAACCACATCCTGAACATACCTTTTGCTGGAGTCGGACTTGACCCTCGAGCTTTTGACCCCGAGACAGGGACAGAACCTACTGACACACAAGTCATCCTGGTCTTCTGATGTCAATTGAGGGATAAGCAGGACTTGAGGAGGATAACTTCACCATTCTTCATTGACAGATTGCTATTTTATATCTGCGCAAGCAAGCAGATGGAACATTGGTTTAATGTCTCATCTGACAGACAGTGCCTCTGACAATGCAACACAAGGTCATGACTCCACTTCAGTGTCAGCTTTTGATAGCTTGCACCTACACTCTGGAGTGGGACCTGAACTCACTTGAGCTTGCGAGTATTGGTAGGAAGGGTTAAGGGCCCAAATTCCAATCATTGATTCAGCTTTGCCCAACTGGATGTCAATATTCACCTAGAAATAGTCATTCATGATCACAGTCAGACTAGGCAAAGTGGCTTTCTCTATTTTTCATTATCGCTGAACAGCTGTAATGTTCGATTGCAGGGCACCAAGTGTTGAAACAATTCTTCCTCATGGTTCAAAACTAAACATGAACACGGGCCCTTCCTCTAGTCGATATACACTGAGCTTAAACATGGATTTTTAGCAAAACAAGGAACAAAATTTGTAGGGAGGAACTCTCCTGAAATGTTGCTAAGCAGCCTGGAAAACCAGTTGCTACTTACAACTTTTGGCAATTGTTTAAAAGAACCAACACACACATGGTAGACTGAATGGCCTCCTGTGTGGTTGATCTATCATAAACTATCTGCCCACTAAGCTGAAGATTGAAGTTCACTGTATAGGCAACCAGTAAGTTCATTAGTTTTTTTTTTCCTTTATTCATTAACAGGATGAGGGTGTCTCTGGCTAGGCAGCATTTATTGCCCATCCCTAATTGTCCAGAGGGCAGTTAAGAGTCAACTACATGGCTGTGGGTCTGGAGTCCCATGTAGGCCAGACTAGGTAAGGATGGCAGTGGTAAATGGAAAATCCCTGGTGAAAATTGATGCACAGAGAGACCTGGGTGTTCAGGTCCATTGTACCCTGAAGGTGGCAACGCAGGTCGATAGAGTGGTCAAGAAGGCATACGGCATGCTTTCATTCATTGGATGGGGTATTGAGTGCAAGAGTTGGCAGGTCATGTTGCAGTTGTATAGGACTTTGGTTCGACGACATTTGGAATACTACGTACAATTCTGGTCGCCACATTACCAAAAGGACGTGGATGCTTTGGAGACGGTGCAGAGGAGGTTCACCAGGATGTTGCCTGGTATGGAGGGCACTAGCTATGAAGAGCGGTTGAGTAGATTAGGATTATTTACATTAGAAAGACGAAGGTTGAGGGGGGACCTGATTGAGGTCTACAAAATTATGAGAGGTATAGACAGGGTGGATAGCAAAAAGCTTTTTCCCCAAAGTGGGGGACTCAATTACTAAGGGTCATGATTTCAAGGTGAGAGGGGAAAAGTTTAAGGGAGATATGTGTGGAAAGTTCTTTAGGCAGAGGGTGGTGGGTGCCTGGAACGTGTTGCCAGCAGAGGTGGTAGAGGCAGGCACGATAGCGTCATTTAAGATGTATCTAGACAGATACATGAATGGGCAGAGAGCAGAGGGATACAGATCCTTGGAAAATAGGCAACAGGATTAGATAGAGGATGTGGATCGGTGCAGGCTTGGAGGGCCAAAGGGCCTGTTCCTGTGCTGTAATTTTCTTTGTTCTTGCCTTCCCTAAAGGGCATTAGTGAACCAGATGGCTTTTCCTGACAATTGACAATGGGTTCATGGTCATCATTAGATTGTTAATTCCAGATATTTTATTGAATTCAAATTCCACCATCTTCTGTGGTGGGATTTGAACCCGGGTCCTCAGAATCCTATCTGGGTCTCTGGATTAACAGTCCAGCAATAACACCGCTAGGCCATCACCTCCTGGTTGAGCCATCTTCACTGGGAAGAGTCATTTAAAAAAAATGCACAGATTATTTAGTCATCATCACGTTTGCTTTTTGTGGGATCCATCACGTTTGCTTTTTGTGGTATCTTACAGTGTGCACACTGACTGCCAATCTACCAACATTTTCAAAATCTGTCTGTTCCCCAGCTGTTTACACCCCACCGCTGTTGAAAGTTTAATGTTAATTATCCCAAAGACTTTACAATGAGAAATACCAATAGACATCTCCCCCTGCAGTGGGTCTCGCGAGACAAGAAGCTGCTGCTGAAACTCTGGACCTCCTCAAATTGATGGAGTTTGATCATCTATCTCCATGGTGTGGTCAGGAGAGTGAAGGTGCCAAGGTACGTTTAGCTGCTCCCTGTGCTGATCCCTGACTAATGAAGGCACAACACTGCATTTAGTCAACTTGTGAGACTAAAACTTGAAGACATTTAGAAGAGTCACCCCAGGGTTAATTTCCTCCAGGGTAACCCTCCCACTGATTAAAAATTAGAAATGTATTAAGCCTCTGTGATCATTTTAGAAATCTAATATTGTAACCTGAGAAAAGAGCTGGAAATACTCAGCAGGTCAGACCTCATCTTAGGAGAGAAACAGAGTTAACATTTCCCTTCAATGGCCCTTGTCAGTGTTGTGATGCAAGATCCTCAATATGAAACGTTAACTCTGTTTCTCTCTTCACAAATGCTGTCAGATCCAGAACTACTGAAAAACTGAGCAGTTCCAGCAATTTTTGTTGCTGATTTCAGATTTTACTTTTGCATCATAACCCTAAAACTGGACACTTACCAATCTGTCCTTAAGTTGGTGTGGCACATAGATTAGCATTGCTTCCTCACAGAGCCAAGGACCTGGATTCGATTATAACTTGGGCTATCGCCTGCGTGGAGTTTGCACAATCTCCCCACATCTGCATGGGTTTTCTCCAGGTGCTCCAGTTTCCTCCCACAGTCCAAAGATGTGCAAGTTAGGTGGATTAACCATGGGAATTGCACGGTTACAGGGATCGAGTATGGATGTGGGTATGATGTTCTTTGGAGGATTGGTGTGGACTTGATGGGCCAAATGGCCTGCTTCCACACTGTAGGGATTCTATGATAACTCTGAAAAAATAGATTTTGCTTCATTTTTTCGTCAAAGGTGGAATTAATTATGTGGATTTCTCAATGACCAGAAAGTTATAAGCAAGATAGATACCCATATGTGCTAAATTCCCAGCTGATTGAAAGGGATTGAAAATGCATTCACCCTTAGTAAAATGAATACACGCAATACCACAACCAAGTGGACAACTTTATTATCCTTACCAGCAGCTGGAGATAGATGCTCATTTTGATACAGTGGGCAGCTGAAGCCCATACTCGTCAATGATTTCTCCATGCAGATGTTGCGTCCGACAGACTGTGCACAATTTGAACCTTCCTTATATCTTTATAATAGCAAAAAGCCTCTGAACTGAGACCTATTATATGTTACTAACACATGATTCAATTCTGGATGATAGGATTAAAGTATCTCAATTGTCCGTGTAAATGCAGTGCAGTGCGTATCTATGGCATTCTCTTCCTTAAAGAATGTGCCATCCAAAGGAGTTATCTTTAACTGGGATGCCACTGAGAGCGGAAGCTAAACTGCAGCACAGTTCTTCCAAGAATCTGTGACAAGGTGCTTAATCACAGTCCAAGGAGAGGATACAAAGGTGCCACAAAGAGGCCAGTTATTCTAGCTTAATCAAATAGATGATGCAATGCTTACGATCTTGGTACAGCAAGCATAAGAGCATCTTTGAGATTGTTACACCCTAATCAGCTGCTATTTCAGTGACCTACACACTTCCCTAAAAATGTAATGGCAAAAATCTGTTTGGACAGTGAATGCACCAAATCAGAAAGTTTGAACAGTCGTAACAAGCTGTTCTAATTATTCTATCACTTATATTCTTTCAAAGAAAATGCAAATTACAGTTAGTTTGATTGTATGATTTTGCAACATCCCAGCTCTTTGTTAATTGAGTTACTTATCATCATCTAGCAAGTGATAAGTGATTGCCAGTGAAACTGATTGTCAACATATTAGGCTGTTGTCAGTGACGATCAGCCCTGTTAATCAATTCTGAATTGGTGACCTCATCCAATAAGAACCATAAAAATGAAAGATGCTGATACCAGCGGCACCCTCACCAATAGAAACATGACTCAAAAGTGACTGATTGAACAGTCTGGGACAAGTAATGCAATAAACACATGACAAATTCCAATGTCAGCACTGACTTGATGGAAAGCATGCAAGTGTATTGTACGTCCAAAGCAAAGGATTTCCATGTTTTCAAACTGCGAAAGTTGCAATTGGGAGTCCAGGGAAGCTGGTATTATTCACGTGAGAGCTGAAACACTTAAGCGGAGATTGAATCAAGGCAGACACAGTGAAGAAGTTTGATAATGTATTTAGAAAGAACATGTTTCCAGGGAGGCATGGAAGATATGACAGCATAGTTACAATGTCACTGCACTGGTAATCCCGAAGCACAGGTAACTGCCCTGGAAATGCAGGTTCTAATCCCATCATGGGAGTTAGTCAAATTTATATTCAATTAATAAATCTGGATTATGGTGACTGCGACAGCTATCATTGTTGTATAAGCCCATTTGGTTCACTAATGGCCCCTTAAGGAAGGAAGTCTGCTGTTCTTCTGCTGTCTGGCCTAAACAGAATGCCCAGTGCGATGTGACTCCTAACTGCTCTCTGAACTAGCCTGCTAAGTCACATAGTTCCATAACATTTAGGGATGGGCAATAAATGCTGGCCTTGTCATTGACTCTACATCCCGTGAAGTAATAAAGAACAAAGTTTGGCAACCAGAGAGTACTATTTTAAGGTAATTGGCTGTCAAGTCATAGGTAATTCTATTTAACAAGGAGCTCTTATGAACTAGAAAGCCTGAAGAGAAGGTGAAAGCAGACTTATTTGTAACTGTCCAAAGGAAAATCTGACAGATTGCTGAAGAGGAGAAAATTGCAGGGAGATGGGGAATGAACAGGAGGAAGCTGGATTAATTGGATAAGTCTTCTTAAGAACCAGGATAGTGGGAAAGGGAAGGGAAGTGAGATTAATGAGAAGTGCTGAGCTGAATACCTTCCATTAATCCTATATAATTCTATGTAAAGTTCCAAAATACACTTCTGACATTGGTCACTAGTTGTGTAGACTGATTCCAATGATATATGTTTTATATATAAGAGTGTGTGCATTCAAAATTATTATCTAATGATATATAACACACAATAAATGTTTAATGTGAATTCATTTTGTTTTCTATACCAGCCTCTGTGCAGTTGCTTGAGAGCAAGAAAAGCTGGAAGTATTTCTGACTGCTGAAGCCCTCTAAGAGAAAAATACACAAAGCACTTTAAAAATCAAAAGCCTAGTGTGTAGTGGCTACTTCTCTATGTTGCGAGCTGTGCGGCTGGATTTTTTTTAAGAGGCATGTTGAGGAGTCTTTGAGAGAACATTGGCCAACAACAAATTAATAGACCAAGTTTGCCGAGAGAAACACTGTGTGGATGAAAATCATTGTCTGAGCCCAGTAAAGGATAAATCTCCCTTCAGCCATAACCACCCTGTGACAGCAGGGAAAAGAAAGGGAGCCCAAGCTGAGCTGGGTGGGACTTGAATGGAAGAATGACAATAGGTGGGAGCCAGCAGAGAAGAAAGATAATTATCCTGTGTAGTGACATCTGTGGATAGCCTTTAATGATGATGACTGATTGACTGTTGGAAAAGCTACTACTATTTCCAAAGTATGAGATAAAGGAGCAGAAAGACAACGATCATAAATTAGTCGCCTATCTGTGCTTCCTTGACATTCAATACTACTAGTTCCTTGATTTACAGCTTGGTATGCACCAGGAATAATTGAATGTGAAAAATTAAGTGCAGTAGAAATAGAACATCTGGGTTCCAAATAATTCATCAATCTTAGAAATGCTTAATCCTCCATATAGATTGAAAACCAGCATTAAAGATTACTGCATATGTAGGCAGGTCAGCTGTCAACAGGCTGCAAAATACGAGAAGTGGTCAAATGAAAAGACTTACACGATGATGCACCTGGAACAGAAACCACCCAACTAAGCTAACTAGAAGACGTCCAATTTTCTGTCCCACATCTTCAACCCTTACGCTAAGAAAGTGAACAAAGACAGAAGTCAGACACGACGCCAGGTTATAGTTCAACAGGTTTATTTGAAATCACAAGCTTTCAACGCACTGCCCCTTAGTCAGGTCAAGTGACCTGTGATCTGATTCTGTCTTAATTAATCAGATTATGGGTCATCTCTTCACTTGCTAGTCAGCTGTTGACACTTTACTGACACCAGTTGACACTTTTGATCACTTGCAAAGACTTGTATTTCAGCCTATCAACACTCCACTCACGCTATTGTTTCAGAGATAGTAGGAACTGCAGATGCTGGAGAATCTGAGATAACAAGGTGTAGAGCTGGATAAACACAGCAGGCCAAGCAACA
>JAHRHZ010000046.1:12194622-12263248 GCA_024137785.1 Ginglymostoma cirratum
TCTGAAGAAGGGTCAAGACCCGAAACGTCAGCTTTCCTGCTCCTCTGATGCTGCTTGGCCTGCTGTGTTCATCCAGCTCTACACCTTGCTATCTCTCTTCACTCACACTATTTGTACTTATCTTTTGACACACTTAATTACCTGGAATTATCTTGCCATCACCTCTCCGCCTATAAATTCTGTGCCTGTGCACTTCCTTTCACTTCACTCGATGAAGGAGCAGTGTTTTGAAGGAGCAGTGTTTTGAAGGCTGGTGACTTCAAATAAATCTGCTGGACAATAATCTGATATTGTGTAACTTCTGACTTTGTCCACCCAGTCCAACACTAGCACCTCCACATCTAAGAAAGTGAGGTATAGTAGGTCTGACAAGGAGAGAAGGTGAGTAAAGAGAAGGGAAAGGCAGCAAAATGGAGTCAACTGTGTGTGTGTGTGTGTGTGTGTGTATGTGTGGTTAAATATAGTTAAGAGAAGACTCGACAAAAGCAATTTGCTTAAATGTGGGTGTTTATTAAGTAGTAATAATAATAATAGTGATTAAAAAAAGGGAAAAGAAAGTAGAAAAAAAAAGTCTCTCACCCTTCTGCCCGTTGGGGACCCCTTGATTGAAGGCTGGTCTGGAGGCTTGTGTTCGTTCCTGGCATCAATTACTATCATGATCCGAAGTGAAATCCATCTGTCGGAAAGAAACCCTCTTTCTCTTACAGTGTAGCAAACAGCTAGTACAGAAAAGCAGACGCAGAAAACAAAACTAATTGCTAATACAGAAAACAAGTTTTTGATTGTGCTGTCTGCAGTACGTACGGGAATGTTCACAGGATTCCTTCAAGGTCATGCAGCTGTCGAATATCATCTCCAAATTTAGCCCTTCAACCCACCCTATACAGCATTTGTTCTGAGGAAGCATCACCGGACCCGAAACGTTAACTCTGATTTTCTCTTCTCAGATGCTGCCAGACCTGCTGAGCTTTTCCAACAACTTCTACTTTTGTTCCTACACAGCGTTTGTGTGTGCATGTCTGAGCAATATCTCAGAATTCATTCATTCCATGCCAACATCAATTTGTTGCATCAACAATCCTACAGTTGAGGAGAATTCAATAACAATGATGACTGTGCAGAGAGAAAAACTATTAATATATAACTCTTTGAGTGACCTGTGGTGACAAAATGTGGCGATAAACAAAGATGGAAATCAAGAGCTGCCATTTTCTCCAGTCAACTGTGTAATATCAGCAGCAGCCAAAATCTCTCACAGAGGTTTTGTAGCCAGTTATTCAGCGCGTAAGGGCACATTAGATGCACATTTACCATATATATTTTACTTGTAACAGTGTCAATGTTTTGTTTTCTAAACTGCTGTGTCTCACCTTACAATCAACAGATCCAGAAAACACAGAACACTTTTTTTTAAACTAAATTAATGACTAATCCATATGGCTATTCCATTTTCACAGCACAGCATGCTCAGCTGAGGCTGAAGTTGACCAATCGATTTTCTCCCTCTTTGTGTGAAGGGCTCAGCTTTGGATCGGAGCGTAGTCCTTGCTATTCTGATTCAGATCGTTTGGGATTTAAATCTGCTCCAGAGACCTGAGTGACAAATCCAGGCTGACACTCCCTGTATGGTGCTGAGAGAGTGCTGAGTTGTGAGGGAAGATGTTGAACTGAGGTTTTGCCTCATCTTTCAGGGGGAAGTGATAGATCTCATGGCACTGTTTTGAAGAAGAGTGGAAGAGTTATCCCCAATGTCCTGCCAATAATTATTCCTCAACCAACATCTTACCCAGTTACATTGGCTGTCATGTTTTCTAAATGACAACAAAGACTACACTTCGAAGGGACTATGATGATGATAAAGCACTTTGGGGCATTCTGATGTCATGAAGGTAGTTACATAAATAAAAAGGAATGTTTTTACTGCTGGACTTTCCTCTTTAATGCCAAGTATATGTTTTCTTTCAGATGTTATATTTTATTGGATGTCACCTTTCCTTAAATCCATCTCAATCTTTTTCCTTTTGTTGTGCCTTTTGGTTTCTTTTTAAAAATATAGATTTCTGTAACTTTTGGCTCTGGTTAACAAACTACCCTGCTAATTAGAGTTCTAGGTTTAGTGTTCCACTCCAGGACTGAAACTTTGTCCTATTATAATTTACAATGAAAGGATGTGTGGATAAAACATCAGAGTGTCTCAGTGATGGATCTCCCAATCAGAAGGTTTAAGATTTAAGTCCTGCCAGAGACAGGAGCAAACAAAGAGACCACTAAGGAAGGAAGAGACACAGTGATTGAGTATTCAGTTGCATTGGCCTGAATCTTGACTATGCTTCCCCAGTTACTTCACGGGGAAGACCTTCCTCTGGTTATTCCAGGACCCATGAGATTACTTACACTAAATCTTCAGAAAAAAAGGTGGAATAAAGGGGGTGGCATCATTTCCATACATTTAAACCCATGAGATAAGAACACTTCCATCTACTTTTCCTGTCTCAAGTGTTCCCAAACAGGCCAGAAGTCCATGAGATGGAAAATCAGGATTGGTATGTGTGATCTCCAGACAACAGACCAACTGGTTTGAAATATTTAGGTCGGCACTTTGGATTGTTCCCTTGTCTGGAGAGACTTGAATCAGGGAGCAACATCTCAGGATAAGGAGGCAGCTACTTCTTCAGTCAGAGGGTTGTCAATCTTTCTGAATCTCTCTCCCAGAAAGCTTTAAATGGCCAGACACCTACTATGTTCATGACTGAAACTGATGGATTTTTAAGGCAGAGATATGACCGTAGGGCAGGAAGGTGGAGTTACATCTGAAGATCAGAAATTATTTAATTGAATGGAGAAGATGGACGAAGAGACATGTCCTATCTTGTTCCTTTTTGGTTTTCTTATATGTCAGGATTAAGTTGGCCATTGTACTGCAAATTATGTTATCTGTTGTTACATACGACTGTACAAACCAACAAGCAGAAGCGTGCCTTTGGCCTTTCTTTCCTACTCCATGATTCAATATCAATCATTGCTGATCTGTTAATTTTACAAATTCCACACTCCCATCTCCCTTTCATACCTTTGCTTTCATTGCCTCCCAAGGATCTATCTACTGCTGCCTTAAAGATCTCCATTGACTTTGCTTCCACCTCTTACTGAGGCAGAGAATTCCAAGGTTGGACACACCTCTGAGAGAAATAAAATTCTCCTGATTTCTATCCTAAAATGGTAGCCTCTAGTTTTGGACCCACTCACAAGAGGAATCAATTCCCTCGTCACATGTAGTCAATACTGTTCAGGACCCTCTACATTTCAATCAAGTCTCTGATCACTTTCTAAAACCCTAGTGGAAGCAAGGCCAGTCTGTCCAAGCTTTCCTCACATGGTATTCCAGTGACCAATCTGCCTCCAGCATATTTGTATCCTTCCTTAAATAAGGAGATCAAAACTTAACTTGGTACTTGAAATGTGATTTTGATTTGATTTGATTTATTAATGTTACACGTAACTACGTACAGTGAAATGTAGTGCATGCAGTAGAGGCATATCATATGATGCCCTGTGTGACTAAAGTGTAATATCCGTCTTTTTATTTTCAGGACTTCTTGTCATTGAGGATAATATCCCATCTGCCTTCTTAACTACATGATGTACCTAGGTACTAAATTTTTATGCGTTGTGTACTAGAAAAAGACAAGATTCCCCCGCACCTTACAATTCTGCAGTCATTCTTTGTTTCAGTAATGTTATGGTATTTTGTTCTTCCTGCCAAAATGAACAATATCATGTTTTCCCACATTATACTCCATCTGTCAGATTTTCCCCCTCGCTCAACCCATCAAAATCTGCCTGCAATTTCCTTACATTCTCTTCCAAACATACTTTTCTACCTATCTGTATGTTATCTGCAAATTTAGCTAGGGGGCTGTTGCTTCCATTATACAGCCATTGTTAAATCCCAATGAATGAGCCCCGTCTCTACTTCAGAATCATTGAATGTCTACAGTGTGGAAAGAAGACATTCAGCCCATTGAGTTAACACCAACCCTCCAAAGAACATCCCATCCAAACCCAGATCCCCAATACCCCTCATTTTCCATGTCTAATCCACCAACCTGCACATTTTTGGGCTGTGGGAGGAAACAGGAGCACCTGGCAGAAACCCATGCAGACACAGGATACCTGCAAACTCGGCACACACAGTCACTCAAAGCTGGAACAGAACCTGGGTCCCTGGTGCTGTAAGGCATAAATGCTAACCACTGAGCCACAGTGCCTGAGAGATAAAAGAACACACGTAGACAACATCAGTTACCTTTCACTTCATTATTGAATCAGTAATTTGGACGAAATGAAAATTATAAAATCAAAGGCAGCTAACCGTATGGAGTCTCATAATAATGGAATCTCTGACCACAAACTGTGCATCTGTGTTGGAAATAAATGCATTATCACATTCAAGTCATCAAAATTAACAAGACGTAGTTGACAAGGAAGAGAAATTCACAAGCAGAAGAAAAAAACTTTGTAAGTTCTTCACGGGGAAACATCAGTGCAGCTGGTTTGCCCCTAGGGCAAATCAGTCTGGTAGTAAAGGCTTCAATAAGCATTGGGGCCTTATCTGCATTTATTACACCTGTTCTGAGTTCTGGGTCTTGCACGCTTACTTACTTTCCTTGCCAAAATTGGTAGGTAGCTGGAAATATACCTTCTCTCTCCCATAGTGGAAGCTAATAGGTGAGTTAGCACTTAGAAAATGGGTACCGTGCCACTGAATTTCTAGACATTTGTGTTTTGTAACAGCAAACCTTCACAGCGTGTGAAACCCAGTATCCTATTCTAACACTGAGGTAGAGCTCCATTCCACCTAGCTTGGTCCTTTAAGGCAATAAAAGCCGTGTAACAATATTTCTGATATCTTGAAATGTTGCATCTGCAGTGTGACTGACAGGTGTTGGACACAATACTTGTGTAGATTGACAGAGAGAGTGAGAAAGAGGAACGTAACAAAAAAGAAGAGATTAAGAGACAATTCTGGCTTTTCACTGAAGCACAGGAACAGCAGTCTCTGCATAGCTATTATTAAATTCCACAACCTTTCCCAATGAAATGTCAACGTTGTCTGCGATTGTTTCTCCTTCTGTTGCAAATATTTTGCAATAGATTATACAAAAATTAAATCTCTGGGGAGCTTTATAATCTGATTCCATCTTAAAAGTCTGTCAATGGTCTTTTTTTCTCTCTCTATCTTCTGACTCCCTGCCATCGCTCTCCTCTTTGCTTGAAGCAGATTTCCTGCCTGTTCCTTATAAGCCTCCACAGACTGGTCTTAGTTGCTTCCTCTTTCTCCTGGCTCATCAAATTTAATTTTATTCTGAAATCCATATGTAAATCCTCAAATCTTGAGTCTGAATTTGTTTTCACTGGTGCCAGATTAGTTTATGCCCGGCAATGGAATCCTTGCTGGAAAATTAAAGTGTATTGAGGATTACTTACATTGTCTGTTGTCAAATGGATTGGCAGGGGACATTTTAATTCACTGGAAGGCATTGCATAATGGTCGAAATGAAAATTTCTTGTATTTCAAGCTTTTGGGGAGTATACTCATTGAAATTGAGACCAGCAGACTGCTCATAGCAACTCCCATTCTGCTTTCATAACATAAATGGAGGTACAGCAGAAATGTCACTAACCAATAGAAATAGTGATATGGGGAAATACGGGAGAGTGGCACAAGAGTAAAGAACCTGTGCAGGCACAATGGGCTGAATAGCCTCTTTTTGCACTATAACAATTCTGTGCTTCTATGAATCCATGAGTATCGAGGAGATTTCTGGACAAGTTATAGCTTTGATCCTGTTAAAGGTGGAGAAGAAATCTAAACAACCAGCAATTAAATGACAAGGTTATACCAAGAGATGCCACACATTTAAACAAAAGCAAGCTGTGTTTTATATGTAAAGTGAAATTAGCCAAATTAAATTAACATTAAAACTTATAAAGACTTATGCTATTACTTAGTCTATGTTTTACTGTCTCCAAGAGTTCCCTTTGCTTATGAAATCCTCAAGGTCTATTCACTTTCCTGATTGCTGGAGGTCAGTTATCTCCAGCCCAGGACAATGTTATAGGAGTTCCAGAAGTCAGGAATGTTCACTGATGACTGCACATGTTCAGCAACATCCATGACTCCTTAGGTGCTGAAGTAGTCAATGTCCAAATGCAGTGCTATCTGGACAATATCTAGGTCTGCACTGACAAATGACAAGTAACATTCAGGCAACAAATGTACCAAACAGTTATTGCTAACAAGAGAGAATCTAGCCATCAATCCTTGACATTCATTGGTATTACTGAATTCCTGACTATCAACATTCTGGGGTTCACCATTGACCAGAAACTGAAGAAGATTGGCTAAATAAAAATATGGTGGCCACAAGGGCAGGTCAAAATCTAGGAATCCTAACATCCCCAAAGTCTGTCAACCATCTACAAGACACAGATCTGGACTGTGATAGAGTACCATTTAGCTGCCTGGATGAGTACAGCTCCAACAACATTCAAGAAACTCAGCACCAAGGACAAAGCAACCCATTTGATTGGCACCAGATAAAAAAAATTCAGTCCGTCCACCATTGATGCTCAGTAGCAGGCAGTGTGTACCAACTACAAGATGCATTGCAGGAATTCTCCAAGGCTCAGGGTTTGAATGAAGATTTGTAGCTCGGATGCTGGTTGTAGATGTTGGTGTGTTCGCTGAGCTGGGAGGTTTGGTAGCAGACATTTCATCCCCTTACTGGGTGACATCCTTAGTGCTGTGGAGCCTCTTGTTGTCTTGTGCTGGTTTGAATTTATATGATCTGGTTTTTGCTGCTTCCGGTAGGTGCCGGTTCCGGCTGTGCACTGTAATGGTTGGTATATCGGGCCTAGTTCAATGTGTTTGTTGATGGAGTCGGCAGATGAATGCCAGGCTTCCAAGAATTCCCTGGCTGCCCCCTGTTTGGCTCGTGCTATGATAGTAGTGTTGTCCCAGCTGAAAGTGTTGTTTTTCTCGTCTGTGTGTGTTGAAACCAAGGGCATCTGGTCGTGCCATTTAGTTGCTGGCTGGTGTTCGTGGATGCGGGTTGCTAATTGTCTGTCTGTTTGTTCCACATAGTGTTTTGTCCAGTCTCCGCATGGTATCTTGTAAACCACATTCGTTCTGTGCATGGTATCTATTGGGTCTTTAACCCTGGTCAGTTGCTGTCATCGTGTGGCTGCCGGTTTGTGTGCAGTCATGACTCCTAGCGGTCTGAGTAGTCTGGCTGTCAGTCCTGAGGTGTTTTTTATATCTGGTATGGTGGTTATGTTTCGGGTTTTGGTGTGTCCTGGTTATGTTGTCTATTGGCTAGGCATCTGTGGATGAAGCTGCATGGGTATCCATTCTTGGTAAAGACTTTGTAGAGGTGTTCTTCTTCTTCGTTCTACAGATCGGGTGTGCTGCAGTGTGTAGCAGCCCTTTTGAACAGGGTCCCTATGCTGCTTCTCTTCTGTGAGTTGGGCTGGTTGCTATCACCTGGTCTTAAAACCACACTTTCAACTGGGACAGCACTACTATCATTGGACAAGCCAAACAGAGGACAGCCAGGGAATTCTTGGAAGCTTGGCATTGATCTGCAGACTCCATCAACAAACATATTGAATTAGACCTTATATCCCGACCATTGCAATGCACAATCGGAATGGGCACCTACCAAAAGCAGTAAAAAACCAGACCATATAAATTCTAACTGGCACAAGGCAACAGCTCTTCATAGGAGGCACTACAGAACTGAGGATGTCACTTAATAAGGGGACGAAACATCTACTATCAAACCTCCCAGCTCGGTGAACACACCAACATCTATATTTACCAAGGTTATTAAGACAGTATCTTTCAAACTCATCAGCACTGCCATCAAGAAGGACAAGGGTAGCAGATATATGGGAACCTGAGAACGTACCTGTCCCAGTCATTCACCATCCAGACTTGGAAATATATCACCATGGCTTTAGTGTTGCTGTGTCAAAATTCTAGAACTCCCTCCCTAATGGCAGAGTGGATCTACCTACGCTGAATAGACTGCAGCAGTTTAAGAACACAGCTCACTAACAATTTCTCAAAGGTAATGAGAGATGGGCAATAAATACTGGCCCAGCCAGCAATGTTCCAACGAACAATGAAAACAAAACACGACATTCTTCTTCAATGACTGAAGAGAATGAAAGAGATATATGATGATCAAGCTGTAGAGTGCACTGGGCCGTCAGAATGAGTCAGAAATTCAAATTCAAATATTTTCATCCTCTCAGATATGCAACCAGCCCAAAGAACCAGATCATACAAAGTAATTAGTGATCACGGTATCAGAGATAAAAGGTACTGCAGATGCTGGAGAATCCGAGATAACAAGCATGGGGCTGGATAAACACAGCAGGTCAAGCAGCATCATAGGAGCAGGAAAACTTGACGTTTCGGGCCTAAACCCTTCCCGAAACATCAAGTTTTCCTGCTCCTATGATGCTGCTTGACCTGCTGTGTTTATCCAGCCCCATGCTTGTTATACTGATCACAGTACTTTATTGCAACGAAATTGAAGCCAGCTCAGAACAGAGAAGGTAAGTCAGTCAAGCTAAGCATGAAGAGAGTGAAGGACGAAGAAAACCCTGATGGTGATTGTGTAATTATGTTGAGTGACAGCAACCAGCTGGAGAACAACCCAATTGTCAACCAAGAGCAACCAGATCTAGATGAGCTGTCAAATCTCCAAAGTGCTATATGGATGGGTAATCTTGTTAACTCTGCTTTTACCTGTTTGCTAAATTATTGAAATAACAACATGTGCCTATGTAAAACCATGTGAACCTGTTCTTTTATTTGACAAAACGGGATGTTGTGTTATGTTTCATAGCTAGTACATAGTATTACCTTTAAAAGACTTGCTTATTACTGATGTCATTGCTATAATATAGATCTGACTTTAATTCCATCTTAACTGGGGCCCATTAGAAGCATGATAACAAGCATAGGGCTGGATGAACACAGCAGGTCAAGCAGCATCATAGGAGCAGGAAAACTTGACGTTTCGGGCCTAAACCCTTCATCAGAAATGGGGGAGGGGAAGAGGGTTCTGAAATAAATAGGGAGAGAGGGGGAGGCAGATAGAGGATGACATGCTGTTGGATGGGTGCTATTCCTAACAACTGACGTGCACGGTTTTAGCGCAGTCACTAAAGTGACTGGGACTATAAGGTATATATAAATACGAGGAGCTGTAAGAAATGTCTGTTGAATCTTTTAGTACAATGTTCCATATCTAGCTCTTATTACAGAAACTAACATAAGAATTGCCCCATCAGGTGCGAATATCTTGCTGTAGGCAAAAACTCACAATATGATGACAGATCAAGAACCACTGCAGATTTCTTCCACAAACTGAAAATTAAAGCAAATCTACCAGCTGCGTTTCCCTCACAAAATCTAGATTTGACTGCTTGCTTCTATTAGCAAATGCACACAGATAAATTAGACAAAAGAACTTTCGAACCAGGTCTCCACCTCAATTATTATTACCAAAATCTCACGGTATTCGTTGGGATGATTCATTGGGAAATGCAGGCAAGTTGTTTTCCCTTCAATGTAACTCTTAGATTTTGTGAGCCTTATGAACAGTTCATCCTGCTAATGAAGTTTGTAACTGCCTCTCCCAGAATTACCATGAGTTGACAATAGGTGGTTCTACATAGATGTTTAGAAAGGGACAATTATTTAATCTCTTTTTACAACTATCAATTTTGATTTTTATATGGTAAACATAGATTAATTAGCTTGTTTGAATTGCATCAAGGTCGTAGAATTATGACGCCTACCAATTGCTTAATGAGATGACTCCATTTTTTTAAAGGCTAAACTTCTTTTTCCCAAATCTATGTTACATTCTTAAAGATATGAATTAGGAACTAGATATTAGCAACAATAAACTCCCAGAATTGGCATGGTGGACGTTGAATTGTAAAGCAACAGAGAGCCATTTAGACCGGAAGGTCCCACCTATGATGAGTAGGCTTTTGGCTAGAGTTGATAGAACAAGGCTGCAGCTGTGAACAGAGAAGATAAAGGAGGAAGGTAAGGGAGGAGTTTTTTTTGCTGTGACTGGAAGAGGAAGTCTTGCTCCTTCTGGCCTTGTGCTGTTAGGTCACTTACCTTATGAACCTGGCCTTTCTTGATTCCTTTAGCCCGTTAGGTTTCCCAAGCTGGGGAAGGATGACCTCAATTAGTCAAACATAAATAAAAATAAAATAAAATGGAAGCATGCAGCTTTCTTACACAATTTGAGTGACTGGCCTAACTTCTGAGAGTGGCTTAACCACCAAACTCAAGTGAGCGAAATGGGGTCAGGTTGGAAATTTGACAATCTTCCACCTCCCGCTCCCCCATGTTTGTGGGTTAAAACTACCCTCCTCCGTGTTGCCCATTGAGTCGGTCTACCTCTGATGGGCCAATGTTACCCTTGACGTCAATGATTGCCAAGTAATGGAAGGCTTCCTGCAGTCCAGACCATGTCTGCCATTTAGTCAGAAGTCAAAATGGTTGCCTGACTGCACTTACAAATGACCGCTTAAACTCCCTGGTACTGCGTGGTGAATGTAAACCGAAGGCAATTATATTTTCCTTCCATAGACACATGGACCAAAGTTCATGGAGGCCTTGGGTTTGTCTGCTAAAGTCATGTTGTGTTGAGCACAGTCAGCATGTCTCAAATGAACTGTTGGGATGATTGAAAAGAGAAATTTTATCCTTCAAATAAGCGTAATGAGCACACACACTATTCTTCACTCTGAGCATTGCTGGTGCATGCTTTTCCTGCCAATGTGACTTCTTCCACCATCCTGGTGGGTACTTTGTTTGTAGCTGGAAATGTGGGCATGTTTGCCACCTGGCATTTTGGGAGGCAGCAGACTGTCCTGTATCCTGAAAAGTGGATGCCCTGTACCTGTATTTTATCCCATCGGTTACTTCTCATATGCATACAGTCTGAGGAATAAGATCAATCACTAAACATGAGAATTGGGGCAAGTATCAGCATTATAATCTGTCACTTTTTTAAAATTCATTCACAGGATGAAGGAAATTAGTGAACCAGATGGGTTTTTCCTGACAATCAGCAGTAGATTCATAGTCATCATTAGACTCTTAATTCCAGATATTTATGGAATTCAAATTCCACCATCTGCCGTAGCGTGATTTGAACCCAGGTCCCTAGAACATTAACTGGGCTTCTGGATTAACAGTCCAGCGACATTACCACCAGGCCATTGCTTCCCCTTGTTGAGGCAGCTCATACCCTGAGGAAGCCACATGAACAGAGAGGCAGCTGTAACTATAATAATTAACACTGGTATGTCGCTCCAATAATACTTGTAGCTTCATTACAAAGAAACAGGAGTCTACGTTGATTATTTCAGTATAAGATAAAGATTAACACAGTTAAACAGAACAATATGGTAAGTGGAAATTTCAAGCATTGGATTTTTGTCCAATTTTTCGTAGAAAGGATTTTGATGCAATTTATATTTTTTTTCTGCTCAAGTGACTTCACATTTACAACAAAACGCTTGGTACTTTTGGGACCCAGAGGGTATTGATATTTTAACAGAGAAGCCCCAGAGATAGCAAACCAACCACTGGGACCATACCCATAAATGTTTGAGGTGAACAGGCCAATAGCCCAGCTTTCTAAAACCAACGGTTCAAATAATTGACAAAAGTGAAATATTTCGAATACTGGGAACTTGAAATAAATACAGAAAAAGTGTTGGAAAGACTAAATAGGTCAGACAGCATTAGTGGGAGAGGGAAGAGTTAACATTTTAGGTCAATATCCTTTCATCAGAACGGGAAGATATGAGAAATGAACAGATAAGTATTTTTGATTGTTTAATATCACTGTTTCTACAAGATCCTCAGAGATAGAAGCACATCCTTGCTTACTTGCAGATTTACCAGTTATAAATTCCTCCCCTATCCTGCTTTTATCCCTCTCTCCTCTCCCACTGTCTCTCCTTTTACTTCCTCTGTCTCTTGTTCCCTTCCCCCACACCTCCCTCCCATTGAACAATCTAATCAAAGCCCCTTGCAAAATGCATCAGCTATGATTGCAGTCCTAGCTGATTATTTTTCTGGCGCTGCTCTTTCATAACGGTTTGTCCTAAATATTCTTCTGAAGAAAAGTACATCAATTCTGATTGAAACCATTTCATCCCTTCCACTCCTTCACGTTTTCAATGAAAAATCCACAGAGAACAGCCACTGAGAATTGATCGATTCTTGGCAATGGAACTGAGAGTGATAAACTCTATAATCAGCCATCCGCTCATATATTGAATTAAGGCATGACTGCATTACTGGCCGTAAAATTCTATCATCAAGTTACATTGAGTTTATAGCACCAAAGCTGGCCACTTGTTTTAATTGGTCCACGGTGCACATTTAGGTTCTGCACAAGCTCCTTTCACCCTTCTTCTTCGAATCCTATCAATTCTATTCCTTTATCCTTCCATTCTTTTATCCTTCATATCCTTATCTAGCTTCCTCTCAAATCATCTACGTTATTTGCCTCAACTACTGTCTAAGAGGTAATGAGTTCCACATCGTAACACCAAATAGGTCAAGACAATTCTCCTGAATTTCCTCTTGGATTTATTAGTGACCAATTTTTTACAGTTTCCAATTTTGGTCTCCAACATTTTCTCTTCATTTATGATATCAAAGCCTTTGGATGTTTCGAGGGCAATTTCTCTCTGATTTTCTAGCCATGAGCATCATACTGAAAAGGATTAGAAGTATTTCTCCCTGTAATAATTCAGGAAGCCTCACTGGAAAGGAACATTGCTTATTGTTGAACACCAAAATAGAGTACATACATGGGCTCGTCGCAGTCAAGTCAAACAGTTCTGCAGACCCATCCTTGGGTCTGCTTTATGCTTTTTCCTAACACAATTTGAGACAAGGCGGAGAGCAACTGAGTTAGGCCTTTTGGAGACTACCTTGAGTTAACAGTGAACAGAGGAAGTGAATCATAAATCATTTCTCCACTGTGACACCAGCAATTCACATAAATATTTCTGCCTGGTTTCAAACCAGGGCCAGTTTGCTTATAAAGCAAATATGATAACCCACTAGGCTACAGAAACAGAACACGGAATCTGCTTTTAGAAATAAGTGAATATGGTCAGGGAAGTTCTTACACACCTCTGGAGCAGGTGGAACTTGAACCTGGGAAATAAAGCATTGTATTCCCCTCTGTGACCACCTCTCTCTAAAGGCATCGAGAGCATTGATGGACACTGTGTGCTCCCTCTCCAAGGACACCCAAGCATGAACATAACCACAGAGAGGGGCAGACAGTCAGCAGGTGTGTCTGTCTCCTCAGCCTGTTGGGTGTGGTTTATAAAGGGCTCAGGTGTTGAATTCTTGCAGGATAGGTCATTGCCTGTTACCGAGAAAACTCATCCTCAATGAACTCCACAAAGAGATTAATTAATGATTCCCCATGCGCCTTTGTGGGGTTATCAGATTGCCACTCCTAACATTGACCCTCAATAGGTAAGAGCATGGGTTACCAAACTAGACACTGTCCTGTCAGCTGCACAGTCTCTGACCCACAACCCTATTGGTAACACTTTACACCAGGAGCTACATTTGCCCTGATAATTTTTCTGAAGACTAATGCAGCAATGGAGATCATATCAAGATAATCAGGACTTCTTTCTCTCTCAAAAGAGGGAGAAGTGATAACCAGCCCCTCTTGCAAAGTTCACAACTCAGTGTCCAATGTTTGTTGTGATTACATAATTGGAAAAAACATTTGCAATTTAATCCTGAGTGCTCATGGAATTATGCTGATGACCAATTTAGGATTGTCAGTATGGATTTCAGTATGGCATGCTTGTGTGTACTGGAAGGAATGTTTATTAATACATAGAACCCTTTTCTTTGCAGACAGAAGGAATACGTATACACTGTGCCTGATTCAACTCAACAATATAGGTGTCAACCATTCTCTGGTTTAGTAGTCAAGCCTCAATCAGTGTGAACCTGCCTGCTTTAAGATTTAAATAAAACTCTACAGTTAACTGTCAGACGTCATAAACAGCTGCTTTTTCCATTGTGGGAACTCTACCAGAGTCCACTCAACAACCAATCAGCACTCTCCTCTCATATAGTATCAATATTATTTTCTTTTTACACTACTATTTCTTGCAAATTGTCCTGATTAGTACAAGACGAAAAGCTTCAACAAAGCTGTGTCCTTTTTTCAACAATTCTGGAGTGATAACTTCATTCTTCTCTGTCCCAGGCACTCAATATACCCAACTTTTCCTGGTCATATTGACACATTCCTGAACTACTTTCAAAGTGGAGAGGGACACCATATTCAATTATTTCTAAAAGCAGTGTTAACAAATGACACCTTTCCCTTTAACAATAAATGCCATGTACTGTTGAACTGTTCCCACTAATTAAACAGTCTGTCAGGCCTACCCTCTTTGCATGCTGGTGGTAACAATATGCCAAAAGGGCTTGAATTATATCGTGAGCCTACTAAACGCAATAATTAATTAGCAGGGCCTCTGTGTGTGTACTTTATTCAGCAAGATGGTGACCACTTCACTCCACCTGATAATGTAATACTTTGCAATTAAGACCTTTGGGACATTTCACAGAGAAGTGATGACATGATATCCATAAATACAAGCCTTTTCTTTCTATTGACGCTGTGGGCATGTTCAAACATTATACTGTTAGATGTTTGCACATTGATGGTTTCACTAGGCAATGTAAATTGAGTTGCTTGGCACACTGTCCTCAACAATTCCTAGCCATGGGACCCACATGTTCGTGAGCTAAACTGTATGAATTCTGGAAGGAATTTCTTTCTCATCCCTCTTCCTCCACTGAAGATGGTGATTCTATAACAACAACTTGAACTTATGCACAGCTTTAACTAGAAAGGACATCCTAAAGTCCTTCACTGATAGTTATGTGGGACATAAACAATAAAAGGACAGATGGGGAGAAGCATGTAAAACTTTGTCTAAAATCTAAAGTTTTGCAGTGGGGGGTGGAATCATGTAGTGAGGCAAAAGGAGGGAGGGAGGCAATCCCACAGGATGAAGGGTTTGAAAACATGGCTCCCTGTATTGGTTGGAAGTGAGTTGGGGAGGTGAGAAGGGTTGTGTAAGAAATTGGAGTTCGAGGAATCATGTTGTCAAGAGGAATGGAACTAGAGGGTCTAGGAGGAGCTCTGGGTGGGTCTAGGTCACACAGGAATGCTGGTGACGGAATTCCATAGGAACTTTACCCTGACTGGTCCTTCTTTCTGCCTGACTGTGAGAAAGGCTAAGTATCACTGGGACTTCACTTTCAATTGTCCCTCACTCAATGATCCACCAATACATTCCCTTCAGCATCTGTCACAACATAGCACTCACCTGTTACATTAACTTTATACAAAGCACCCTAGTCAGACCACAGTTAGAAATCTGGACACCATGTTCTAGTATCCATGATACAAAAAGGATGCAGTGGTACTGAATAAAGTACAAAAAGAGGTTTACAGGTTTGGTACAGAACAGAGAGGTTACGCCCAGCGGGAAAATTTGACCAGGCTGAGATGTCACAAAAACGCAAAAATGTTAAAAACAAAGGACAAACATTCACAAGAGATAGTTAGAACTGCCGATTCTGGGGTCAGAGATAACACAGTGTGGAGCTGGAGGAACACAGCAGGCCAGGCAGCATCAGAGGAGCAGGAAAACTGACATTTTGGGTTGGGGCCCTTCTTCAGAAATGGGTCTGAAGAAGGGTCCCAAACTGAAGCTTCAACTTTCCTGTTCCTCTGATACTGCTTGGCCTGCTGTGCTCCTCCAGCTCCACACTGTGTTATCACAAACATTCACAATCTGCTTCACTACTTGCCCGAATCTGTGTCTTCTATTTCTTGTGCCATGTAAAGGATTGGCTTCTCTTTGTTGACATTATCTAAGCTTACAGCCTTGTGGAACTCCAATAAATCTCTCCTCAGTCTCCTTCAATCCAAGGAGAACAGTGACTGGTTTCAAAGTAATATCTGTTTAATGGCTGTTGGAGACCACCACACAAAGGCATTTACATCACAGATACAGGTCACATGACTACAGCGAGCCAGACTGTACAATAAGTGCAATTGCATTTCCCCGTATCTCCCCCTTTTCATAGAAACATAAAATTGCCAGTGTTATTCAATGTACATGGTCATGAAGAAATTGATGATTCATTAATGAAATTTGGTGTCAGCTCTCAGCTGTTCCGCTACCAGCAGCCTTTGCACATGCATTGCATACATGGTCTGTAAACTATGCAAGAATGGTACATGTTTCCCTGGCTGGGGAGTCTAGAACAAGGGGATATTGTCTCAGAATATGGGATAGGCCATTTCGAACTGAGAAGAGGAAAGGCTTCTTCATTCAAAGGGGAGTAAAGCCATGGAATACTCCAGCCCAGAAGGCATTGGAGGCCACGTCTCTGAGTATATTCAAGGAAGAGAGAGATAAATGTTTATAATTTACAGGAATCAAGGGGCTTGGGGAGAAAGTAGAAATATGGCATTGAACCAGAAGATCCCTACCATGATCACATGAACAGCAGAACAAGCTCGAAGGGCTGGTCCTAGTTTCTATGTTTTATTTTCTATGTGCATTGTCATTGGCTGTTTGTCTAGTTAAAAACTTGTTACTAGGGTGATATTCTTTCTCCCGGGAATGTTGTTCCCATGGTGAGTGCTATTGTGTGGTAAATGTTGTAGCTGATTCATTTCTGTTGCTGGGGAACGGTGAGCCTTTGGGGCTGATGATCATTCTGTACTCTGGGCGGCTGGTCAGATCACATCCTCCTGATCGGGTGCCTACAGTGAAGGTACACCTTCTCCTGTCATACTCAAATATGAACATAGATATGATCATATCATTAGCAACAGATCATGCAGATCTGTGAAAATCAGAATGTTGCACAAAACACTAGTGTTGATTTGACACTTCACAGTCGCTGGGTGCTCTCCATCAGCACTCATCATTCTAAAACCATGCTATTTTTAGATTTGATAACACCAACCTGTTGTGTGGTATACAGCGATTTGTTAGAATCCTCAGCTCTATCCCTCCAGCAGCCATCCTTATGGCTTGCTTTCCTTCTTTATAGCTGAACAGTTGCATACAAAGGAATTCAGTGTCTTGCAGTTAGAGCACCGCTTTCCCCATACTGGACATGCTTCCTTTCTTTTGTATCCTCTGTAATATTTGCATTTTGTCCTTTGGCCTTGGTCTGACTGCTGGCTTTCTGCTAATGTTCCTTCCTTTCTTGCAATAGATTTTCTTGTCTGGCCTGTAATGTCTCTCAACATAATGCAAGCCCCTGTCTGTTGTCCCATTAATACACTTTAGCCAAAGTTTTAGAAAGCTTGGAGTTTCTGCATATACCAAGAACTTTATTGAAATATAAGTTTCTCCTCCCTAGTAGACAGGCTGTCACAGCAACTCTTATGCCTAAAACTTCCTTTCTTAGTTGAGATCAGTTTTCAGTTATCCAAACTCATAGGATTCACTAAATGTGTTGGTGCAGTCACATAATAATCAATGGTAACCTTCCCCTCCTGAGCTCTGATGTTGAACATGTATCAATCATTACTGACATTATGTAGTATTCAAAATGTTTCGCAAAGCCTTCAGACTGGCTCTTCTGCACGTCAGTGAGATCTAGGCTGCTTTGGAGTTTGTCGCACTGTTGCTACTCTTACTTGCTCTGATTTCTAATTAATTCTGTAGCTCTTTCATGTAGAAAACAAAATAAATCCTGCCTCATAGTTCCTTTCGTTCCATAGCAGCAGGGACTGGAAAACGTACAGCCATGCTGACCCACTTTGTAATACAAAGTTGCAGATGATTGATTTTTTTTTGTCACTTCTGCCGTGCTGTTTCTTCCATTTGGCTGGCTATACTATTCACATCTTTTCAGCAACACCATTCGTGACATCACATTTTCAAATGATATAGAGTCACAGAGTCAGAGAGTTGTGCAGCATAGAAATAAACCCTTGGTCGAACTTTACCGTGCCTACCAGATATGCGAAATTAATCTAGTCCCATTTGACAGTCTTTGGCCCATATGATTTAATGGCTGACACAAACTGCACTTAAAGGCACCTTAAGCAGAGGTAGCAATCAATAAAGCACGGCAAGCCAGCCAATACATTGAGTACGATTGTATTTCTCCAAACGAACCTAACTTTGTAACTAAAGACCATCATCCTTGTACCATTCTGGTAAATCTCCTCTGCATATTTCTCTTTACGCCTTCCCAAAGTGTGGTGAGCAGAACTAAATGTTGTTCCCTAATTGTGGTCTAACCAGAGCATTATAAAGTCAATGAGAATGAAAGGAAAAGGAGGATGTGTTAATAGGGTCAGAATTGAATGGGTGGAGGCTCAAATGGAGCATAGAATCCAGCACAAACCATTGAACTGAATCCATGAGCTGTTTCTATTCTGTAAATTCCATATTGTTTCTGGAGGCAAAGATTTTGGATGAGCTCTCCTCTCCCTAGATGAGGAATGTTGAGACTGGTTGGAGCAACTTTCACACTACCTATTGCCACCATTAGATCTTACAATGACGGAAATTGTTCTGTTGATGGAGGCTTCCATTGCAGTGTTGATAGGAAAATCCAGCCATTGAGAAAAGGGTCACCTCCCCTACAAGCTCTGGAGAAATTGAAGCAGAGCCTTGCTCATTCATTGCTCTGGGGAATTCTAGCTCTTAAAATGTGTTTGCAATTCACACATTTTATCACTTTTGTTATCACATATACATTGCCCATAATTTGCCTTGCAAATTGAAAATTATATGACAGAGAGAGCTTGGACCTTCCACTATGTGATAAGTAGCGTTGAACAAAAAATGTTGATACCTCAACAAAATGAGCACATTATCTTTTTAGCATTTCGGACTTTCTGAATTAATTAAAGAACCCTGTTGCCTCCCATGCATTGATATAGCAACTGAGCTGAAACACTTCACGTTTTTACTAAATGAGATTCGAATTGTGCTCATTGAATCCTGTCAGTTCAAACCTATTTCTTCTCCCTGGAACTGTGCAGGGAACCTGAACTCATTCTTCATCCCCAGCTGGTTTGAGGAGCTGAACTGAAATATTAATTGACTTTGTCTTGAACCAGGTGAATGTGAGATTTGTGACCCTGTAATGAAGCCAGAGTTTGGTTCAGTCTTCCAAAATTCCTTGGCCTCATCAGCAGCATGTATAATCGTGAATTAGAAAATAAAAACAGGCCACCACATCTTACTACTCCCTGTTTGAACCTCTTCCCTCCTATTTATGGACCAGATTCTAGAGGCTAAATCGCTTTCTCCTCTTCAGCGTATTTAGTCCTATTTTATCTCACTCTGCCCACTCTTCTAGCAAAATCCTCTATTCGTTCTCCCTCATGGAGTTATCTGTAATCCACCTGTTTATTCTAGTTACCTCCAATACTACTTGTGGCATTGAGTTCCACTCCCTACCCACTCTTTGGGTAAAGGATATTCTCCTGAACTCTGTGGTAGATTTATTAACATCTACCTCATGTTTGCAAGCACTAGCTTTGGTCTCGCCTACAATTTGGTCAAGTTCTCTGCATCTACTTTGTCAAAGCAATTTCTAATCTTCATGACCTTGAGCAGATCACCCCTCAGCCTTGTTTTTGCCCAGGAAAGAATCCCAGCTTGTTCAATCAGTTTGTGTTAAACATTCACCGGCGCAAATCCACAGCAAAATTTCAGTACCTGCATGTTTGGACAATAAAGAATGATTGAAATAAAGTTTTAATTCAATCTTGGGTTATCAGTGTCAGCTTATAAAGGCTGCTGTTACACACCATCCCTAGTCAGCCTTAAGAAGGTGATGATGTCCCTTGAGCTGTGTGCAGTCCATCTAGTGAAGGCACTCCCACAGTATTGTTAGATAGGGAGTTACTTGGGTAAGGGACAAATTGGGTGCTACATTTTCCTACAGAACCAGTTAATATCTGAATAAATCAAATATCTACAACAACAATTTCGCTACTCATTTTAATGCAGTGAAATACGTCAGACAATTTGACAAGAATTCATAAGACAAAATATCACAATAGTTAAGAGATGTGCAGGTCTCTCTCATTCATGTTCAGAGATGAGTGGTAAAGGGGGATGGGTTCTGGGTGGGATACTCTGAGGGTCAGTGTGGACTTGTTGGGCCAAAGGGCCTGTTTCCACATTGTAGGGATTCTATGACCTATGATCTATGAAGAGTAGATTGTGGAATGGTAATAGTTATGCAGTTGGTTTTGGGTTTCTTGGCTTTGCAGGTTAATTGAAATTTTTTGTACTCTTTCCCTGCTGGCTAGCTGATGTCTAGCACTCAGATTCAGTGTGGTCTTTATCGGCAATACAAGGGTCATTAATTGGTGGCTCCTCAATTGTAACCTTCACAGTACACTAGCACTCAAGAACATGATTACCTCAGCCCACTGGCACACACAGACCAGGGTTAAACTGGATTTTGACCTCTGTTTTTGTGCAAGGAACCCAGAATGCTGCCTTTTCTCCCGTCATTTTCACTCTCTGAGATAACATCCAGGGGATTACTGTTTAGCTTTTCGTGCATTTCCTCCTTTTAAATCCATCTCTTTGAAGCTTCCTTAACACCTTGTGACATTCCAGGATTTCTCTCTAAAGACAGGTACTGGATTTACAAACATAGTGATTTTTGCTGCATCGGTCTTCTTCATAAAAAGAAGTTTGAATTAAACTTCAATATGTTTGTAAGTGATGCAGGATTATGACTTAACATTTAGGGTGGCATGGTGGCTCAGTGGTTAGCACTGCTGCCTCACAGCATCAGGGACCCCAATTTGATTCCAGACTTGGGTTACTGTCTGTGTGGAGTTTGCACATTCTCCCCGTGGCTGCATGGGTTTCCTCTGGGTGCTCTGGTTTCCTCCCACAGTCCAAAGATGTGCATGATAGGTGGATTGACCATGCTAAATTGCCTGTAGTGTTCAGGGATTTGTAGATTGGGGGGATGGGTCTGGGTAGGATGCTCTGTGGGTCGCTGTGGGCTTGTTGGGCCAAAGGGCCTGTTTCCACACTGTAGGGATTCTATGATTATAGCAGGAGAAGTAGTAGCATCAATGGTGGAGCAATGAAAACTAGAGATGCATGGAGGTACAGAGAGCTTAATGTTTTGTAGATCTGAAGCAGATAAGAGAGACTGCGAGGACGGAAGCATTCAAAAACAAGAATGCAATTCTATAGTTGAGTCTTTGTTGACTGGGAATGAAGGTAAACAATGGGAGTATAGAGGTAAGGGATTAAGAGGGCTTTGTGTGAGTTAGGGTCCAGAGTTTGAATGAGACCAAGTTTATGTAGGACAGAAAATAGGAAGCCAGCCAAGGAAACTATGGATAATTGAACACAGAGATAAGAAAAACATGCCTGAGGTGTTGGCAGCTGATGAGTCTAGGGTTTGAGTGATGAAATGGAGGTGGAGTTGGGATTCTTGGTAATGGAAAGGGGGAGGGATGAAGTCGATGGCAAGGAAGCAGAGCTTATGACAGGACTGAAGGCAATGGCTTCTGATTTCCTTGTGTTTAATAGTTTCTATGCAATACTGGACATCAGTCAAATGGTGTGGCAAGTCAGAAAGCTCAAAACAGTTGTGATGAGGCAAAGCTGGCATTTGTCAGTGCACATTTCAAAACTGCTATGTTTTCAGACGATGCCATCCATAGTGATTATAATGAGGTCAGCCAAGTGGAACTCATAGAATATGAGTCCCTTGGCTTGGGCTGTTGATCTGGTCCAATCAGGGAGCTCTGGCTGACTGAAAAGAACAGGCATGTCACACATCCTGTTCACTATGAGAGCTGGCTCTGAGGCAGTTGGATCAGTGTCAAGGACTGTCCATGAGCAAATAAAGGGGTGTCGTGATGATGGGATGCCAGCCTCTGTGGAGTTATTTCGGTGGTGACGAGAATACGATATGGTTTTGGAGGTCAAGTAGCAAAGTACAGGCAAGGCAATGGCCTAGTGGTATTATCACTGGAGTGTTAATCCAGAGACCCAGGTAATGTTCTTGGGACCTGGGTTCAAATCCCACCATGGTAGAATTTGAATCCAATAAAATATCTGGAATTAAGAATCTAATGATGACCATGAATCCATTGTTAATTGTCAGCAGAAAAGCCCCTCTGGTTCACTAATGTCCTATAGGGAAGGAAAATGCCAGCCTACATGTGACTCCAGACCCACAGCAATAAATGCTGCCTAGCCAGCAACACCCTTGTCCTGTGAATGAATTTAAAAAAATGTGGATGTCTTGAGCTGCCTCCCAATAGATATACCACTGGAAGAGTCTGTAATGGTTCTTAATTTTCTGGACACACTTGCAGTCATTGCTGAAAATTTCTGTCTTTGGATGCAAAAAGATCTGGTCCTGGCAAATCTAAAACAGCTGGTGATGGTGGGGGGACACCAACGGGCCATCACAACCAGAAATGAAAAATTTTTGGACCCAGAGAGACCAGATCACAGTAGAGGATGGTATATTATTATGGGGAGCAAGAGTGATTGTCCCGAGTGAAGATGGCTGCCAGATACTGGGCGAATCCCATCAGGGTCATTCAGGAATTTTCAAAATGAAGATGTCGGAGAGACATTTTGTCTGGTGGGCAGGGCTGGATGCTGACATAGCCATGTTAGTGGGGCAGTGCCCAGAGTGCCAAGAAGGACAAAAAATTACTGCCAGCAGGTCCCCAACATTTGTGGGAATGACCGGGTAAGCTGTGGACTCAGTTACATGCTGACCATGCAGCTTCTTTCGTGGAGCTAATGTTCTTATTCACTGTGAATGCCCATTCAAAGTAACTAGACCTCCATAGAGTTCAGTTGTCAAACACAGGAACGATGACAGAAAAACTGTGCACATCTTTTACAAGACACAGACTCTCAGACATGATGGTCACAGATAAGGGGCCATTGTTTACCAGCAGGGAATGTGAGTATTTCCTAAAGTTGAATGGTATTCAACATATTAGGACAGCTCTATGCCACCCATCATCCAATGGTCTGGCAGAAAAAAGCAGTCCAAACTTTGAAGGCAGGCTAAAAGAAACAGCCTGCAGCTTCAGTAGATACCAAACTATCCTGGTTCCTATTTGGTTGTAGGACCACTTCTCGTGCAATGACAGGGATAGCTCCAGAAGAGTTGCTAATGGGGAGAAGACTCTGCACCAAGTTAATTCTGATCTTCCTAGGTTGGGGGGTTAGGGTGAAGCAGCAATAGGAATGCCAATGCAGGACACAAGACTCCACTAAGCGAGAGATACAGTTTACTTCAGGGTACAAAGTATGGTGTAGGAACCACGGACTGGCCTTGCATGGGTAAGGGGCATGGTCGACATGAGGTCAGGCCCAGTGACATATACAGTTTGGGTAAGTGTGATGGTCCTGAACAAGCACGTGTACCATATGAAAGTTGCAAATTCACAAACGGTGCGGGAGCAAAGTGTGCCCAGCTTCTCGATGGCTTTTCCATCTGTTCCGGAATCCACGGGTTCTCCCTCTCCATCAAGCGTTGAAGAAACCTTGGAATCTGAGATGGACACGGTGGAAGTCGCTGCCTCAATGCCTTTATCGAATGAAGGAGAGAATGAGTGCGAGAAGCGAGCTACTGTGTGTTAGAGGAGGAACCTGACTTTGTGTTAAAATGCCCCAGGAGGAGCTACAAAAAAAGAGAACCAGCCTATGTCCTCAGACTCAGGCAGGGGTGGGGGTGAGGCAGGGGGGGAGATGTAGTGATTGTAACAAGGTCAGCCAGCCGGACCTCGTAGAAAATGAGTTCCCTGATTGGGGTTGTTAACCTGGTCCAAATAGGGAGCAGTGGCTGACAGATATAAACGGGAGTGTCAGACATCCTGTTCACTCTGAGAGTTGGTTCTGAGGGAGCTGGATCAGTGTCAAGGAGTCTCCATATGTAAATAAAGGGTGACTTGGTGACAGGATACCGGCCTCTGCGGAATTATTTCACCATAGAAGGAATGTGCGGGTAAGAAGTAGGACAGAGCCAAGGAATTAGCTCCAGCTAAAGGGCTCACTCTCAGGATGTCCTTCATTGAAAACAACCACACTGCAGAATATAATATTCATTACGTGGCCTTTCAGTCACACCACAGAAGTTCTTTGCTGACCTTTACGGATTGGGGAGGTGATGAGGCAAATCTTGCACAGCCCTTTTAGATGGGGAAAGATGTAATAAAAATAACATCACTGGCATTTGTCCTGTACTTTTATTCATTTCGCCAAATCTGAGCTGCACCGTTGACATTTTTTTTCTGAAAAGGCAACTTGAAAAGGTTACAGCATGCAGATGGAAGAAATGTGCAGAGTTTATCCATTCATTTCTTCTTTTGAATTCCCTCCTTAATGGAGTTTGTGTGAGCTTGATATTGAAGAAAATGTACAATTGGACAGAGAAAGAGAAACGTGTCAAGAAGTGCTATTAACGGAGCAGGAGAATGGAGCCTGTGCCTGCTACATTTTCATATGCACGAGCTGAAATAAATGCTCTTCTCAGACTACCTGAGTCTCTAAGATAACACAGGAGATTTCATCTCTTTGCTATTCTGGTCATGAAGTGGAGATTTGTTGCACATAAATATGTCAATTGAATTGTGAGCTTAGCCATGCCGTCTGAATATTGAACTATATGGTCATTCATAGTCTTACCTTTCACCTAGAGTAAAGTACAGTCAAGATCACAGCAACTGCATGACTATACCTCTGATGTTTGAGAACTGTGTCCCTGCATTTGGACTGGAGTCAATCTTCTCCAATTTAAAATGCCTATCCTGAGCTGTATCGATCACTATATACATGGGTGGTCTTTAACGGAGGTGATACAGGTCTTACCTGCTGGCTCCACAAAGACACTTTTAGAGAAGTTCCACCATGTGCAGTTACTCGGCTACAGGACACCCCACCCAGTGGGAGCAATGTCTGATTAGCAGCCCAGTGGCTTAGTGGTTAGCATTACTACCTCACAGCACTAGGGGCCCAGGTTCAATTCCACCCTCGGGTGACTGTCTGTGTGGAGATTGCACATTCTCCCCATGTGTATGTGGCTTTCCTCTGGTTGCTCTAGTTTCCTCCCACAGTCTGAAGATGTGCAGGATTGGCCATGCTAAATTGCCCCATAATGTGTGGGCTAAGTCAGTTAGCCTTGGTAAATACAGGAATTAGGTAGTGGATAGGTCTGGGTGGGAAGCTGTTTTGAGGGTTGCTGCAGGCATGATGGGCCAAATGGTCTCTTTCTACACTGCAGGGATCCTCTGATTCTGTTCTATGATTTATTGCTTCAAATCAGTTGGAGGTTAACCACTGCCTGTGATACTCACACCTGAGGCCCAGGATCAGTCGGGGATGAAAGAGGGCGGTTGGCAGGACCTGTGCTCCAGTGGGCCCTCGCTATCTTGGCTCCCTCACCCCCACATATAGACCCAACCTTTCACACACATGCACACCTACTCTCTCTCACATATATATACATACACACATATACACACCACCTGCCGCAGACCCAATCTAGCAGCTATGTCTTTTAGGACCCAACCAGCTCGATCAGTTGTACTGCTGCCGAGCCACTCTTGGTGGTGGACATTGAAACCCCCACCCAGAGTACATTCTGTGCCCTTGCCATCCTCAGTGCTTTCTCTAAATGTTGTCCAATACGGAGGAGTACTGATTCATCAGCTGAGGGCGGATGGCATGTAGTAATCAGCAGGAGGTTTCCTTGGCCATGTTTAACCTGAAGCCACGAGACTTCATGAGGTCCAGAGTCAATGTTGAGGACTCCTAGAGCAACACCTTCCTGACTGTATACCACTGTGCCTCCTCCTCTGCTGGGTCTGTCCTGCCGGTGGGACAGGACGTAACCAGGGATGGTGATAATGGTGTCTAGGATGTTGTCCGTAAGTTGTGATTCTGTGAGTATGACTATGTCAGGCTGTTGCTTGACTTCCTGTGAGAGCCCTCCCAATTTTGGCACTAACCCCCAGGTGTTAGTGAGGAGGACTTTGCATGGTCGACAGGGCTGTTTCTGCCATTATCTTTTCCGGTGCCTAGGTCGATGCCAGGTGAAACTTCTTTGAGACTTTGAGTTCCACAGTTGCCATTTCCTCATAGGCCTGTATCATTTTACCATCAATTACTTATTCTTTTGCCATTACAATTGCATCTGCTCCCATCTTACTTACAGATCACATTTCATTCCAGACCACAACGGTCCATTGTATGAAAAATTATTTTTCACCTCTGCTTCTCTTGGAAGTGACCTTACGGAAGTGATGTCTGGTTACTGACCCTTCTGTAAGCAGAGTCAGTTTCTCTCTATGACATCTAAGAATGTTCCTAATTGAGTGGCATGGTGGCTCAGTGGTTAGCACTGCTGCTTTATGGCACCAGGGACCCAGGTTCAATTCCAGCCTCACGTGATTGTCTGTGTGGAGTTTGGACATTCTCCCCATGTATGTGTGGGTTTCCTACCACAGTCCAAAGATGTGCTGGGTAGGTGGATTGGCTATGCTATAGTGCCCAGAAATATTTGGGTTAGACATGAGGAAATCAGGGGAATGGCTCTGGGTGGGATGCTTTCCGGAGAGGCAGTGTGGACTTGTTGGGCTGAATGGCCTGTTTCCACACTGTAGGGATTCTATTATATCTTCTTTCAGATAAGGACAATCCCAGTTTCTCCAATGTCTTGACATAATTGAAGTCCCATATTACTTTGACTATTAAATTAATCTTCTATGCCCTTCTTCAATGCTTTGACACCAATCCTGAAGTCTGGTTATCTGAACTGGACAGATACTGTTGCTATTTTATGCCATAGTGTTCCTCTTGAATCCATCTGTGATTCTAGGCAAATGGACAATGACATAAATGTGCCCAGTTTATTGAAGATAGATATTTTGAATTAACCTATTGTGATAAATTTCTGGGGCAGGTGGGATTTGAATCTAGGCCTCTGGCATAGAGACAGGATTACTACCACCCTGCCCCAAATGTTCCTAAAGTTCTGTGGAAGGATGTAATAAACCACAATTTAACACAATCAAGGCCTACGTACTTAATCAGTGTTTACTCATTAATGAAATATAGAGGGAAGCTTTGTCTTCATAGCACCCAGTGCAGAGAGTTTTCAGTGTCAGAAATGAGTACCAGGAATTCAAATTTAATCTACTGTCCTTGATATTCCATCCATCAATTTCAATGGGTCTCAAAATTGGGAGGGGAGAATTTTCAAATTCTCAACATATATTAACACATGGTTGAAGCAATGTTTTAGGACATTGGCCTATGAAAATACCTCATTGAGCACTGGTGTTGGTGAATGTTATAGAGAAAAGTTGAAGCCATTACATTTTTTGAGAGAGTTTCATGCCCCACAGCAGGTAAGAGACGGAGAGGGCCTCAAAATTCTCACATTGTTTGGTGTAACCATTTCCCAAAAATGTACCTGGCACCACACATTTTATCAGTGATGGAATCATATCCAACAGGGCTACACATTCCCAGATAAAAGGCAGCCAACTAGACTCCTAAATCTCAATCCTAAATTGGCACCCCTTTATTCCGATAGGATGCCATCTGTTCCTAGACTTTCCCATGAGGGGAAACATCCCCTCAACATTTACCCTGTCTAACTCACTAAGAATCCAGTATGTTTCATTGAGATCACCTCTCATTCTTCTAAACTTCAGACCTAGAGGTCAGAGGTCATAGGTTTAAGATGCGAAGGGAAAGATTTTAAAGGGACCTAAGGGGCAACTTTTTCACACAGAGTGTGGTGCATGTATGGAATGAGCTGCTAGAGGAAGTGGTGGAGACTGGTACAATTACAACATTTAAAAGGCATCTGGATGGGTATATGAATAGGAAGGGTTTAGAGGGAAATGGGCCAAGTACTGGCAAATGGGGCTAGAATGATTTAGGATATCTGGTCAGGATGGATGAGTTGGACCAAAGGATCTGTTTCCATGCTGTACAGCTCTATGACTCTATGAGTCCAGTAAGTAGAGTCCCAACCTGTTTAGCCTTTGCTCCAAGACAATCCCTCCATACCAGGGACTATCCAAGTGAACCTTCTCCGAAATGTCTCCAATGAAATTATATCTTCCCTTAAATAAGGGGACCAAAACTGCTCACAGTACTCCAGATGTGGTGTCACTAGCATCTTGCACAGTTGCAGAAAGACTTCCCTGCTCTTATACTCCAACCTCTTTGAATTAAGGGCCAACACTCTATTAGCCTTCCTGATTACCTGCTGTACCTATGTGCTAGCTTTCTGTGTTTTGTGCACAAGTACCCCGTTTGTATTGCAGCTTTCTGCAGTTTTTCTCAATTTAAATAATATTCAGTGGTTTTGTTCGCCATTCCAAAATGACAACCTCACAATTTCCCACATTATACTCCATTTGCCAACTTTTTGTCCATTTACTCAACCTAACAATACTTCTCTATAAACTTTTTGAGTCTGTCTCACAACCCTGCCTTCCCTCCTATTTTAGCGTTGCTTGCAAATTTGGTGACAATATATTCACTTCCTTTCACCAAGTCATTAATGTATACTATAAACAGTTGTGGTCCCAGCACTGGTCTCTGTGAAACCCCATTGATTACGGGTCACCAACCTGACAAAGGACCCCTTATCACCATTCACTGCTTCCTGCCCATAAGCCAATTCTCTATCCATGCCAATATACTAACCCCAACACTACAGGCTCTTATCCTAGACTTAACCTTTTGTGAGGCACCTTGTTGATTACCTCTGCAAGTCCAAATACAACACATTACTGGTTCCCCTCTGTCCACTCTGATTGAAACTAATAAATTAGCTTATTACATTATTCAAGAAACTAATAAATTAGTCAGATATGATTTCCCTTACATGAAGCCATGCTTGATTAGATTACGATTTTCCAAATGTCCTGCTATTACTTCCCTAATAATTATTCCATTACTTTTCCAACAATAAGTTGGAGGCTAATCAGCCTATAGTTACTTGCTCTTTGCATCGATCCTTCCCTCACTTCCTCGAGACTGTTCCACCATTCAATGAATCATGGCTAATCTGTGGCTTAACTCCAGACACTTGCCTTTGGCCTACATCTTTTCATACCTTTGCTGATTTAAAATTACCACAGATTTAAAATTAACAACTAGTCTAGCATCCACTGCCAATTAGGAAGAGAGCTCCAAACCTCTACCACTCTTTGTAGAAGTGCTTCTTAACATCTCTCCTGAATGGCCTGATCCTAATTCTTAGACAATGTCCCCTAGTTCTGGAATCCCCAGCCAGTGGAAACAGTTCATGTTTGTCTACCTACTCTAGTAGTGTTCAAATTTAGATGGAGAACACAGTTATCTACCATAATTGCTATGCATCCTGCTGTCCATTCCCAAAACAGTCTTCCATTCTGAGGGGGAACAGCCTATTGTACAGAAATCCAACATTTACTGAAGAAACTTCAAAGGAAGATCTAAATGTCATTTCAGAATTAAGGTTGCTGATGGACACACTTGAATATTGGAAAGCTTTGTGTAAAATTTGACAAAGTGAGTGTCCTGCCACCAAGGCTAAACATGTCAAGGCATCAAACCTCTTGATATTCACCTCCAGCTCTATTCTATTGATGCTACATTCAAAGGAGGACAAGCACAAACTCAGCTCATGAGGCGACCTTGCAATAGTTTTTCAGAAAATTCACCATGTGGGGGATGTCTTGCCAGAATGGCCAGTAGCACGGGAAAAGACTAAAGTTTCCAATGGGCAAAAAAAAAAACGGGGAGAAATGGCTTCATATGCTTTGCCAAGCAAACTGGCTGAAGAGTAATAAAATTCCACAGACGTATGTGTTTGGAGACTCCAGCTCATGACCACGACAGTGTAAAGTCAATGACTTATTCACTTTGCTACAAGACTGGGGTCTTTACCAAATCAGATGAATTATTGATTCCCCTGAAGACCTCCTCCCCCAAAGCCAATAACATATCACAAATTTTAATCAATTCTGGCAGAAAGTCGGTTTTCCCTTTCTTTATTAATGTGTTTTTGTTTTCATTTTGCAATATGTATTATAAAATTTACAATATATTACATTCACACAGGGAACCCTCCTGGTTTCATTATCTTGAGCTATGCTGTCTCCCTGGAGGATTTGCTTGTATTAAAGACCTATTGCATTTATCATACAAATCATTTGTGATCTTTGATCCCTTTCACTCTGTTGTATGAAAGAAGCCGTCAGAAAAGATTGTGAGTGTGTGTATATGAGGAAAACAAACACCTATGAAAATATTTTGCTGTTGTTAGGAGTATAAATGATGCTGAGGTAATTTTAGTTGAACTTGTCCCAGGAAATGCTCAAGGAATTTGGTCAGCAGTTGGTTTTACCATACACCTCATTTTCTGGATCTTTTTGTTGTTTCCTACCTGGACATAGGGCTGGGGGCAGGGAGGTGCGGCAGTGAGTTTAGATTAGGCTAAAATTGTCCCCTTTTTATTTCTGTCCCTTTATTCTCACTCAAACACTAGCTGAGGCATTCCTCCACCACTCTATCAGCAGATGAGATCTGGGCAAAGTCTAGGATTGTCAGCTCTGGTTGTCCACCGACCTGGAGGATTCCACCATTCCTGCCACTAATAGCTCCACCTTATTCTCACTTTACCTTGGTCTCCCAACCCACCTATCATTGTGATGGTGCCCAGGGCTCCCAATGTCATTTGGAAAGCAGATGGATTCTTCATCACTTTGTTAGGGGGAAATTTGGCTCGGACATGAGTCATGACTTGACTGTCAGTTGCTTTCCATGTCCCCATATTTTTCTAATTGGTAAATGAAGGTGCTCAAACATATCATTTTGACAGAGAGCAATTAGATTCTTGAATTGTCCGTCCAGATTTGCTTCCAGAAAGTCTCTCACGTTCTAGAGACCATTTTTAATTCCTGAAGACTGCTGGAGAGTTGGCCACCCTAGTGAAGGAGGATTGGTCCTGAGGCTTGGCTGATGAGGGTGGGGGTGCTGGGGGAGAGTTGTAGGGACGTTGTTGTGTGACAGATCCTTGCTGCTGCTCTCCATGTTGTAAAATGAAGTGATGCACCATGTTGTACAAGTCGGCTGGACATCTGGTCCCCATGTGGAAAAGGGACATTACAGGTTTTGTCGTCATCACGAGTATATACCTCCACTTAGAAGATATACTTACAACTAGAAGACATGAGCATATTAAAATATGATTGGATAATATAATCCTGTTGCACGAATTTGCATGTAGTTGAATGATATAGTCACGTGTACTAACCTGGAATGTAGATAATGGTATGTGAATAAGGTGGGATATGGCGGTAGAATTGAGATATGGCTAAATGCGTGACCTTCTGATTGGAAATTGTTATCTGTAGTCATTTCTGATTGGAACATTATCATCAGTAGAAATGCTTTAAAACCTTTGTTTTCATAATAAGGTTTGTGCTATATGGTATCTTTTGATATGTATATCTCTCATGCAAGCATAAATAAATGTTTAAACAAATAAACCTGAGTCTCTTCTGGTCGGAAGAAGGAATAGATGCTTAAAAATCACCTTATCAGCCTTGAGGAAGATTAGGTGACATTGTGAGATAACAAGGTGTGGGGCTGGATGAACACAGCAGGCCAAGCAGCATCATAGGAGCAGGAAGGCTGACATTTCGGGCCAAGACCCTTCATCAGAAAATGATGAAGAAAATGACCCTTTTCTGATGAAGGGTCTAGGCCCAAAACATCACCCTTCCTGCTACTATGATGCTGCATGGCCTGCTGTGTTCATCCAGCTCTACACCTTGTTATCTCGGATTCTCCAGCACCTGCAGTTCCTACAATCTCCTAGGTGACATTGTCCTCCTTTTAGATTGGGATCTCAAGGGCTTGCTTTATCTGCTACGGTGGACAAAAAACAATTGGCAGTCTAATACAAAGAAGCTCTAATGTTAAACATTAGACGTTTAGTAGCTGAATCCAAATTACGTTGGTGTGGCTGATGAAAAATTTGAGGAGAGCTAGATGATAGATCTGTCTCCTTCAAGATCCAGAGCTGTTCTCCTACTGAGGTCTGTAAGACATCATTTGACTATGCAATGCTGTACCTCCCACAGGCTTACTGTACAAGTCTGCAGGGGCTCTGGGATTTTTGTCTGGGACAAGGGTCATAACCCAATGAAAAATAATGTTCCTTCTATTTTCAGCTACCTTGACTGAGCAGCAGCTGTTTAAGGACCATGCGTTAAGTTGTTGAAAGTTAAACCCAGAATATGTGACCTGCACACTGCATTCACATTTAGCCAAAATTTCTAATTGGTATCCCATGTACATCACAGGACCTCAATTTGCATTTAACAAGTGACTACCTACTAGAAATAAACCTAACTCAGAATGATCCCACCAGCGGCTGCCCTGATTTAGGATGACCCTACCTTACATGACCCTAAACTTTTCCATCCTGTACCGAGGAATGTAAACCGGGTGTAAAGTTATCAACTGTCAGTATTGGAACAGTGGTTCATGTTGGACGGAGTGACTTTAAATTAATAGCCCTGATATTTGCAAAGACAGAAGGAAGAGGGAGTGTAAGACTGCAGATGAAGGAATCGGGTGAGAGTAGTGTCCTGGAAATCCTGGAGATGTGGAAGGGCTGTAGAGTTTAATGGGAAAACGATTGTATAGAGGCTATTTTCAGAGGCTGAGCAGTGACCATGTAGAGGTTTATAAAATCATGAGGGTCAGGACAGGGTGAATAGCAAAGGTCTTTTTTCCCCAGGGTAGTGGAGTCCAAAGCTAGACTGCATAGGTTTGAGGTGAGAGGGGAAAGATTTAAAAGTGACCAGAGAGGTAACATTTTCACACAGAGGTGGTGCCTGTATGGAATGAGCGGCCAGAGGAGGTGGTGGAGGGTGATATGGTTGTAACATTTAAAAGGCATTTGAATGGGTATATGAATAGGAAGGGTGTAGAGGGATATGGGTCAAATGCTGGCAAATGGGACTAGATTACTTTGGGATATCCGGTCAGCGTGGATGGGATAGGCCAAAGAGTCTGTTTCCCTGCTGTACATCTCTGTGACTCTATGAGGTAATGTTACATGACTCACAATCCGGCATTGAAGCTCAGGGATAGTATGGGTTCGCTTCCCACCATGGCAAATGGTGTAAGATCAATTTAATTAGTTAAATGTAGAAATGAAAGCTAGTCTCATGGTAAAAAAAAAACACACATTGGTTCACAATGTCATTTAGAGAAGGAAATCTGCTGTCCTTGCCTGGTCTACCTACATGTGACTCCAGACCCACAGCAATGTGGTTGCCTCTCACCAGTTCTCTGCAATTAACTTAAGACGTTTAGTTCAGGGGCCCTTAGGTAGGAACAATAAATGCTGGTCTTGCCAGCACCACCTCTATTCCATGAAAAAAAACCCATCTCTTTATTCCGTTTTATACCCAGGGCACGGTGGCTCAGTGGTTAGCACTGCTGCCTCACAGCACCAGGGACCCGGGGTCGATTCCACCCTCAGCCGACTGTCTGTGTGGAGTTTGCACGTTCTCCCTGTGTCTGTGTGGGTTTCCTCCCACAGTCCAAAGATGTGCAGGCTAGGTGGATTGGCCATGCTAAATTGCCCATAGTGCCCAGGGATTAGGGAGATGGGTTCTGGGTGGGATGCTCTGAGGGTCCGTGTGGACTTGTTGGGCCAAAGGGCCTGTTTCCACACTGTAGGGATCCTATGATCTTCTACGATCAGATTTAAATTGCTGGAAAAACTCAATAGGTCTGCCAGCATACATGGAGAGAAAGCAGAGTTAACACGGCAGGTCCATCTTCAGAACAGAGTCAGTTATATCAGTTGAATTGCTGTGAGTGAGAAAGGAAATATTAATTAGCTTTGTTGCAATTGAGGTGGAAGCTGGGTCATCATTTAAAAATAAGCAGGCGCCCATTTAGGACAGAGATCATGAAATATTCTTTCTCTCAGAAGGTCCTGAGTCTTTGAAATTCCCTACTTAAAAGGCAATGAATACAGAAACTGTAAATATTTTCAAGGCAGAGGTGGGTAGATTGTTGATTACCAAGGGGCTGAAATATTCTTGGAGATATGCAAGAATGTAGAGTTGTCGTTAAAATCAGATTAGATCTTATTAAACAGCAGAGCAGGCTCAAAGGGCCGAATGGCCTACAGTTGTATTGATGTGCTTAAGTAGAAGATTGAAATGTAGTAGTCATGCTCAGTAACCATCCTTCCTTGCAACTTTGTAAGTGAGGTAACTTTGTATTTGTCTCAGAAGACCACTCTCTCATTAGACCGAGGTGATTAGTGGTGAATTTAACCTGAGGGTCACTGCATTTCAGTCAGTGCTGTCTGTGTCGAGCTTGACTGCTCTCCCACATTCCAAGGATGGCATGGTGGCTCAGTGGTTAGCACTGCTGCCTCACAGCGCCAACGACTCGGGTTCAATTCCACCCTTGGATGGCTGTCTGTGTGGAGTTTACACATTCTCCCGTTGTCTGTGTGGGTTTCCTCTGGATGCTCCAATTTCCTCCCACAGTCCAAAGATGTGCAGGTTAGGTGGATTGGCCATGCTAAATTGCCCGTAGTGTTCAGGGATGTGTAGCTTAGGTGGGTTATAGGGGGATGGATCTGAGTGGGATGCTCTGAGATTCGGTGTGGAGTCATTGGGCCGAAGGGCCTGTTTCCACACTGTAGGGTTTCTATGATTCTATGATGGGCAGATTAAGTGGATAGGCTGTGGGAAATTGACCTGTAGTGACTAAAGATGTGCTGCTAGGTGGATTAGTTATGGTAAATGTGAGGTCAGCATGTTGGTGCAGACTCAATGGGCCAAATGCCCTCTTTTCGTAGGAATTCTATTCCTTGCTCATTAAGGACGCACCCCAGTCAAGATCTTAAGGATTGCTTCTTTCCCTGAGGGATGGAGTTTGGGACCTGGAAACAGTTCCTGCCCCTGAAATGTGACTGGAACATCTGACAAAGAAACAAACATGTTCCTCACTGAGCCTGGGCTGTGAGCAAACAACTCGAGTGGGCCTTGAATTCAAAACCACAAGTATCGCACATTATGAATGTATGTATGTTTAGGATAGGTTTGAAGACATTCAATAGCAGATTTTTTTTTGTAATTTTGAACTGCATGTAGCAAATGTCATCAAATCTTGCACATCTTATAAAATGTTAAAGAACATCCCGGTAGCAATTCGACAAATAATTTATTGTTGGAGCCCTGTCCTCTGGGGGCTGACTTGACACTGGGTTAAAGTAATCTTCTTAGCAGCTGTAAGAGATTATTATGGGCTGGTATCAATCACACATCGCAGAATGTGGAGAGACAGATTTGTAACACCGTGGATCAGAACCAGATCTCACGTGCGATGGGAAAGAACTGACAAAACTGGACCAAATCGGAAATCCAGGAAATCTTGCAATTTTCTTCTAGTTATACTAGATACTGTGTAGGCGTGAGGGGAATAAGTGTTGACATTTTGAAGTCCATTACCAGGTGGATACGCCAAACTTACATGTCCTCTTCCCACACTGAATGCTAAAAAAGCCTTGGTGCAAGAACTTTTTTTTTCACTCCATAGGGAGGGGCCACAGTCAGGAAAGTAAAACGTGGAACTGCAGATGCTGGAGATCCGTAACAAAAACAGAAATTGTTGGAGAAACTCAGCAGGACCAGCAGCCCCTGTGGGGAGAAAGTAGAGCTAATATTCTGAGTCCAGTAACTCTTTTGTCAGTCCATTGAAGGGATGGCCAGGAGTCAGGATGTTGCCTGTGGGTTTGTGACGTCAAAATGAAATGTTGGCCAGAAACCATGTGGGAAACAATCAGTCTTTGTGATTCTCCAAAAGTGATAATTGAATGACTAGAGAGTGTCCAATTATTGATAGTCCATTAGGAGAGTTCCCATAGATGGAGAACCAGATGCCTTCTAGCTTGAAGAGCAGAGCAAGCAGTAATGGAGATTAAGCAACGGAGATGATACTTCCAAAGAGAGGCGTCCTTTCTCCTAACTTCTTTAAACTTTGACTGACAAGTGGATTTTGTATCCAGCCACAGGGAGTTCTCTATGGCTGCTACTACCTCCTGACTGGAAGTCTTTAATCCTGCCTGGGGTTCTGACAATGCACACAACTCCACCCTACACTTGGTCAGCACTCAAGGAAGCCACCTGATTGCCATACCAGACTGATGGGAAACCTCTCAATAAGGCTCCTCTAATTGACCCAAGCTGCTGCTAATTTGTTTGGTTGGTTACATCTCTCCTTTGCTAAAGAATGGCCTCGGGGCCAGCATACAAGCTGTTGCAACTTTTAGATCCCACCCACCACAATGTGGTCAGAAATGAAATGGAAGAGAATAAGGAAAGACGTGCATTTACGTAGCACTTTCCGCTGCCTCAGGAATTACGAAGGGCTTTACAAAAGCCAAGGAAATGAGTCTGAATTATCCACCCTAATGTATGGTCTGAAAGGCATTAGCTAAATTGAGCACAGCAAACTCCCACAAGCAGTAATGAGGCCTTTCTGAAGAAGGGTGTAGGCCCGAAACGTCAGCTTTCCTGCTCCTCTGATGCTGCTTGGCCTGCTGTGTTCATCCAGCTCTATACCTTGTTATCTCAGATTCTCCAGCATCTGCAGTTCCTACTGTCTCTTGACCAGCTAGTCAGTTTTTAGGAAATAAAAACTGAATGAACAACAGATTGTGTAGATCAGAAATAGCCTTAGTGTTCTGAGGAAGAAGTGCTGGACCTGAAACATTAACTCTGACTTCTCTCCACAGATGTTGCCAGACCTGAGCTTTTTCAGCAATTTCTGTTTGTGAATCTGTTTTTAGGGTTGTTGGTAAGTGGTTAACTATTTTTCAGAAAACCAATATATAATGTTTCTTTTTTGGAATATTGTTGTGATTACCAGTTTAATATCTCATCCGAAGGTTGGCACTTCTAACAGAGCTCCCTCAGCATTGCACTGAACTGTCAAATGCTTATGGGTTACAGGCATCACTAGTGGAGGGAATGAAACAATGGATTAAATATTCCAAAAGTTTATGACACTGACATACAGCAAAATCACTCCTACACTGAACCTGCTTTCCCTTCCATGAAAATCCAGGTCAGTCAACCATGCTTTCCTCTGCATGACATACCCGCAGCTTCAGGGGAGTCACCCTGTATATTTCTCCAGAGCTTCTAATTTCTGCATGCTGTATATTATGTAATTCCAGGTAAAACTAAAGAAAAATTAAAGAAACTCCCTTAAGTTCTGACTTAGATTTTCAACCTGAATTCACATGTCTCCACAGATAGAATTCTCTGTAACCTTTTACAACCATCCAGGATCCCTGCTCTCCCCCAGTTACAGCCTTTTATACATCACGGATTCTTGTTAATCTGCCTCCTTCAGTGGCCAGGGCCTGATGTTCCAGATTTCCCTCCCCTGTACGATTTCAACCCTCCCTCCTCCTTTAAAGTATTCCTTAAAACATACATTTCTAGATCGAGAGTTTGGCTGCCTGTTCTCTCATCACCTTGTGTAGCTCAGTGTTAAATTGTGTTTGATATGGTGCTTCTGTTAAATGAATTGCCACATTTTTTTTTCATAATGTTGGCAATACTATAGGAATGAAACTTGCTGTTGTGCAATAGAATTTGTCTAGAACAAGTTAATCAATTTTAATTGACTGCCAATGGGACTGTATATTTCATAGTCCTAGCTACTGAAACAATTTCACACACACGTCCACAGAGAGACAGACAAGGTCATTACAGCAATTAATCTTTACTGCCCTCACCAATAGAGAAAAAGACTTTCATGTTGACTGCTGAGGTGTTGGGTTGTGTACATTTTTTTAAGATCTCCAGGTTAAAAACTCTATACTATATGTATTTTCCGCCATAGCTTTTAATCCTCAAACAGTAACACAGGCTGACACAGTGTTGTACCTTTATGGGTGCGCTAATGAGATATCATATTTAGAACATTAATCAGATATGACACATGTTTTAATTTGCTCCAAAGGACTCCTAGAAGGCATTTACATCAAACTTAGTTTCCATTTTGTGGTGATATGCGTGAAAGGAGTCAATATATTCTGGGAATATAGACAAGGAAAGTAATTACAATAGATTAAAATATTTAATCCCTTCCAAAAGGACTGCATAGCCTCTGATGCTCTCAAAATGCATCCATTTTCATCTAAATTGTAACTGCAAATTTTTCTGAATTATATAATGAAAAAATAGGACATTGAAATGGGGGAGCATGCCCTGAGTCAACAGATAAAGATGGTAATTTTTGTATTGCTTTTATTATGCTGAAAATCCTTTATTTCTCAAAATTTTAATCCAAAACAGTTCATGTGAAATGAAGGAAGCCTTTGAGTGCACAGATGGAAGCTGTGAGTGGCTTTTGCCATGGAAATCGTTGCAAGTTTTATTACTGGGGACTAGAAGAAAAATTGAGTTAGGGGAATACAACTGTTGTGAAGTCTTGTCAGGTCTTCCAGTTGCCATACACTGAATTATCTTCACAGAACGCTCACTATTGGCAAATAGGTATGTGTAGTAGACTATGTACATGGGGGTCAGTTAATTCAGTTGATTGGATGGTTACAGAGTGATGCTAACAGTATGGGCTCAATTCCCACTCAGGCTGAGGTTGCCATGAAGACTCCACCTTCTCAACCCTGCTCCTTGTTTGACCCACAGGTTAAACTGTCACCAGTTGTCTCTCTTTAATGAGAGAGTAGGACTATGGTAACATTTCCTTTAGATTACTTGCAAACCAAATGGTGCCATAATACTTGGTGCTGTTAGTTGAGGGAAAGCTCTCAGCCAAAACATTTTATATTTTACTCTCATGCTCCCTAGTGTCTAATACTGGCAGCAAACAATCAAATGCAACACAAGGAATAGGACCTGGAGTGGGCCATTCAGCCCTTGGATTGTACTCCATCATGCAATATGATCATGGCCAATCTGCCATCTCAAATCCATCTTATTGAGAGACGAGGTATAAGCATAACGTGAAAGACAGAAGGTTTAGAGGGGACTTGAGGGAACAAAATTTCAACGAAAGGGGAATGCACAGCCTGGGAGTGTAGTTCAGGTTGGAAACTTCACAACATTTAAAAATTACTTGGATGAGCACTTGAAATGTTATAACATTCCAGGCTATGGCTCAGAGCTAGAAAGTGAAACTAGTGTAGATTTAGAGTAATTTGTTTTTTGTTAGTGCAGACCCAATGGGCAGAAGATCCTCTTCTACATTGTATGACTCTATGATCCCCATATCTACATGATCGTTTCGCAGTACAGAACTTGAGCATTGCTGAATACAGAGACATACTGATGAGGTTTTTCACTTTGCAATCATCAGGACAAACTCAAGAATGCCAAATTTTCAATGATCACAGCAGTTTGCATTGTAGGAGGAAGCAATGCTGATTGGTTGGCAATTTGACTCTGATTGGCTCTACTACTGCCATGGAGAAAACAACAGGGATTTTGGGTTCTCCAGGCATTTGGGGCATCCAGAAAAGATACAAGATGTGAGCATATTGTTTTGGTTTGCAAAGAATGTATTCCTATCTATGAATAGTTGTTGCTTCTTCCAAATATAAATCAGACAAATAACACTAAGTAGTTCAAGTAGCAACAATGGAAGAAAAAATGTTGAATTAATGTTCCATCAAAACTGACAGGAGGTCATTGACCTGAAACATTGACCCAATATTTCTCTCTTCACAGTATTTACTGTATTTTCTGTTTCTACTTGGCTGTTTCCCAGCCAGCAGTTTTGTCAGTCTCATTGATTAACCCTGAGCAACATCTCAGGAGATTGATTAGTATTAAGTATAATTCATTGATTCAGAGTATTCCATGGACAGTCTTTACAATCTGAAAAGAGCTGATAGTACAAAAAGTGTTGCAAATCTCACTGAGGGAGTCTTATTGATGTGTAGTTGTTTGTTTAAGATATTTAGGCACTAACATCAAAAACTGAAAGTGAAACCGAAAGGGGAAATAAGAGGGAAAGCAGGGAAATAAAAGTTAAGCCTCAGGTGTCTGAGAGATACCAGTCTTGTGAGAATGAAATGGGAAGATAAGACTATAAAACATAGGGCTAATAATTCAGAGGCCCAATGCAATGTCTTGGAGAATATGCTCAAATCCCACCATGGCAACCGACAGAACATACTTTTTGAAAAAGAATATAAAAGTTAGTCTTGGTAATAGTGACCATGAGCATCATTATCAATTATCAAAACTTTTCCCATTTATTATTGCCCTGTAGGAGCTAAAATCTGACATCCTGATCAGGTCTGGCCTTCATGGGGCTTCAGACTCACAGCTATGGTTAATTCTAACTACTATCTACCGAAAGGTGACAAGCCCCTCAGTTCAAGGGCGGCTGGTGATACAGTTGGGGTAACAATGTTGCCCTTACTAGGGATGCCCAAACCCCATGAAAGAAAAGTAAAAACTCCTTTCCAATTGTCTCATTTCTTCAGACATTGGTTCGTTTTCAAAATTCGGAATTCGCATGACTCCAGGTTATAGTCCGACAGGTTTCTTTGAAATCACAAGCTTCAGAGCACCTGTTCCTTCATCAGATCAAGTTGCCAGCGAAGGAGCAGCATTTCAAAAGCTTGCGAATTCAAATAAACCAGTTGGACTGTAACCTGGAGTCGCGTGACTTCTGACTTTTTCCACCTGAGTCCAACAGCGGCACATCCACATCATGGCTAGCATCCACAGTTTAAAAATTCTACATGAGAAGACCAACTATTTGCTAACTCTTTGATGTCGAGAGTTCCAGTTTAATTCATGTCTTCAAACCGATTTGTGGAGACACTTGGGGAACTGGGATTATTTATGCCACAATAGGGGCATTTAAGAGAGGTATTTAAAATTATTGGGTATTTTATTCGTGTAAGTAGGGAAAACCTGCTTCCACTGACAAGAGGTTTATTATGGTCAAAGAGACAGAGATGTGCAGCATGGAAACAGACCTTCTGGTCCAATCTGTCCATGCTGACCTGATATCCTAGTTAAATCTAGTCCCATTTGCCAGCATTTAGCCCAGTTCCCTCGAAACCCTTCCTATTCGTATACCCATCCAGAAGCCTTTTAAATGTTTTAATTGTATCAGCCTCCATTACTTCCTTTGGCACTTCATTCCACACACTCACCACCCTCTGCATGAAAACATTGCTCATTAGGACCCTTTTAAATCTTTCCCCTCTCACCTTAAACTTATGCCTTCTACTTTTGGACTCCATCACCCCAGGGAAAAGACTTTATCTATTTACTCTATCCATGCCTCTCATGATTTTATAAACCTCTATAAGCTCACCTCTCAGCCTCTGATGCTCCAGGGAAAATAGCCCCAGCTATTCAGCCTCTCCCTATAGCTCAAACCCTCCAATCCCGGCAACATCCTTGTAAATCTTTTCTGAACCCTTTCAAGTTTCACAATGTCCTCCTTATAGCGGGAGACCAGAATTGCGCACACAATATTCCAAAAGTGGCCTAACCAATGTCCTGTACTGCTAAAACATGACTTCCCGGCTCCTATACCTAATGCACTGACCAATAAAGGCACACATACCAAAAATCTTCTTCACTATTCTATCTACCTGCGACTCCACTTTCAAGAACCTATGAACCTGCACTCCAAGGTCTCTTTGATCAGCAACCACCCCCCCAGGACCTTACCATTAAGTGTATAAGTCCTGCCCTGATTTGCCTTTCCAAAATGCAGCAGCTCACATTTATCTAAATTACAGTTCATCTGCCACTCCTTGGCCCATTGGCCCATCTGAACAAGATCCCATTGTACTCTCAGGTAACCTTCCTTACTGTTCACTACACCTCCAATTTTGGTGTCATCTGCAAATTTACTAACCACATCTCCTGTGTTCACATCCAAAACATTTATATAAATGACAAAAAGCAGTGGGTCCAGCACCGAGCCTTGTGGCACACCATTGGTCACAGGAATCCAGTCTTGAAAAGCAACCCTCCACCACCACCCTCTGTCTTCTACCTTTGAGCCAGTTCTGTATCCAATTCACCAGTTCTCGCCGTATTCCATCCGATCTAACCCTGCTAACCAGTCGACCATGAGGAACCTTGTCAAATGCTTTACTGAAATCCAAATAGATCACATCCACAGCTCTGCTCTCATCAATCCTCTTTGTTACTACTTCAAAAAACTCAATCAAATTAGTAAGACACCATTTGCCAAGCGCAAAGCCATGTTGACTATCCCTAATTAGTCCTTGCCTTTCCAAATACATGCAAATCATGTCCCTCAGGATGCAAATATCTCAGCAAGGGGCCCAGCAATCTCTTCCCTCACTTCCCACAGACTTCTAGGGTACACCTGATCAGGTCCCAGGGATTTACCCACCTTTATGCATTTTAAGCCATATAGCGCCTCCTCCTCTCTAATATAGACATTTTTCAAGATGTTGCTATTTATTTCTCCACGTTCTCTATCTTCCATATCCTTCTTGACCGTAAACACTGATGCAAAATACCCATTTAGTATCTCCATCTCTTTACATTCCACACATATGTGGTCTTGCTGATCTATAATGGGCCCTATTCTCTCACTAGTTACCCTTTTGTTGTTAATGTATTTATAAAATCCCTTTGGATTCTCCTTAACCCTATTTGCCAAAGCTATCCCATGTCTCCTTTTTGCCCTCCTGATTTCCTTCTTAAGTATACACCTACTGCCTTTACACTCTTCTAAGGATTCACTCAATCCCTGCTGTCCATAGCTGACATATGCTTTCTTCTTTTTCTTGACCAAAACCTCATTTTTTTTTTCTAGGCACCCAGTCTTGCTGTTCACCCTCACAGGAACACACTGTCTCTGGACTCTCATCTCTTTTTTGAATGCTTTCCATTTGCCAGCCTTCACTTTACCTGCAAACATCTGCCCCTATCAACTTTTGAAAGTTTTTGCCTAATACCATCAAAGTTGGCCTTCCTTCAATTTAGAATTTAACTTTTAGATCCGGTCTATCCTTTTCCATCACTATTTTAAAACTAATAGAATTGTGGTCACTGGCCATAAAGCAAGAGACTGTGGAAGCTGGAAAACTACACTTTCTCTGGTACATTGATGATGTCTTTCATCATCTGCTCCTGTTGTCGTCCAGAATTGGAAGAGTTCAGTGTTGTTTCCATTACTCTCTCACCTTCTCCTCGTCCGTCTCTGATTCTTTCCTTCCCTTCCTTAACTTCGCTGTTTCATTTCAGGGGATAGGCTGTCAACAAGTATCCACTACAGATACTCTCACAGTTACCTTAACTATACTTGGTCACTCCCTGCTTCCTAAAAAAGACTCCATATCATTCCTCCAAATTTTCCATCTATGCCACATTTATTCTGATGTTGCTACCTTCCACTAGGGTGCGTGTGACATTTTCCATTTCCTCAACCAGGAATTCTGCTGGAATCTTGCTCACTGTGATACTCTGGTCCACTTCCCTATCACTTCTAACACTATCCACACCACATGACACCTTCCCATGCAATCACAGAAGGTGTAACATCTGCCCTTTCACATCCTCCCTCCTCACCATCAAAGGTTACAAACACACTTTCTAACCTTACTTGTACTTCTTTCAATCTAGTCTACTGCATTCATGGCTCACAGTACGGTCTCCCTTATACTGATGAGACCAAGTGCAGAACTGGGTGATAGCTTTGCAAAATGCCTCAGCTGTGTTCATAAGAATGATCCTGCCTTCCATTTGTTTGCAATTTCAATAAATCACCTTTCTCCCATGCTAACATTTGCACCCTGGGCCTACTGCACAGCTCCAGTGAAGCTCAATACAAACTGAAGAAACAATTTTCCATTTAGGTACTTTACAGCCATCAGAACTCAAGACTGAGTTTGGCAAATTCAGTGCATGATTTCTGACTCTTATTTTGATTATGACCTCCCCCAATCCCTCCATCTTGTCCTGCATCCATCTATCACCATCCCACCCACATTCCCCCAGCCCCACCCCTCTTCCCTCTATTTATTTCCCAGCTCCCTTTCCCCCTTCCCAGTCCTAATGAAGGGTCAAGGCCCAAAATATTTACTCTCCTGCTCTTCTGATGCTGCCTGACCTGCTGTGTTCATTCTGCCTTGTTGTCATTGCTCTCAGCACAGTGACCCAGTTTCTGCTTTTCTCACTTATCATTTACACTTATTTAACATCTCCCTTGCCAACAGTAACACTCACTTTTTGTTTCTCTGGAGACCCTCACCACTTGTTCCACTCTGTCTTCCTCTCCCTCTAACATCAGCATAACAACCACCATTTTTCAGGCCTTTTCGGCTCTGAGGAAGAGTCATATTGGACTCGAAATATTAACTCTGTTTCTCACTCCACAGATGTTGTACACAGAGGTGTACAAGATGATGAGAGGCATGGATAGCCAGAGACCTTTTCCCAGGGCGGAAATGACTATTACGAGGGGACATAATTTTAAGGTGATTGGAGGAAGGTATAGGGGAGATGTCAGAGGTAGGTTCTTCACACAGTGTGGTGGTCATGTGGAATGCGCTGCCGGCGGTGATAGTGGAGTCAGATACTTTAGAGACTTTTAAGCGACCCCTGGAAAGGCACATGGAGGATAGTCAAATGTAGGGTATGCAAGGTCGTTTAATCTTAGTAGGATAATAGGTTGGCACAACACTCTGGGCTGAAGGGCCTGTACTGTGCTGCACTGTTCAATGTTCTATGTTGCCAAATGCACTGAGTTTCTCCATCACTTTGTTTTTATTTTAGTAATCGGAGGACTCTGGTAACTGCTTAAAGAAATGAAGGGGAAATAAATTTATTTTATGCAGTTAAATATTATAATCTGGAAACTGTGGCTTGTAAAGGTGGTGAATGCAAACTAAATAATGACTTCTGAAAAGGAATTGGATATTTTTTTGAAAAAGGAAAAAAAATTGGTTGGTAAAGTATTGGTTGGGAACCTGTGGAGTTGGTCAGAGTCTAAAAGAAAGACAGTAAAGACTATCTTTTTAGCTTTATTTCTTATTTTCCTAACTTATACATGTATATCTGTATTGTAGTATAACATCATTTCTTTATTTTGTCTATTTTTTGTACCTAAGATTTCTACCTAGGTATATGTACTTAAGTTGGCATGTGATGGCAACATTGTACACTTTCAACTATTCTTTCATAACTTGAGTACACGTAACAATAAGCCTTCTTGAATTCTGATTTCATTATTGCTGAAACAGAAAGGTTGTTAACAGGGATAACAAGCGTGGGGCTGGATGAACACAGCAGGTCAAGCAGCATCATAGGAGCAGGAAAACTTGACGTTTCGGGCCTAAACCCTTCATCAGAAATGGGGGAGGGGAAGAGGGTTCTGAAATAAATAGGGAGAGAGGGGGAGGCGGATAGAGGATGGATAGAAGAGAGGATAGGTGGAGAGGAGGCAGACAAGTCGAAGAGGCGGGGATGGAGCCAGTAAAGGTGAGTGTAGGTAGGGGGGTAGGGAGGAGATAGGTCAGTCCAGGGAGGACAGACAGGATTATGTTTTCAATGAGCCAACACAAATGATGGGCCAAATAGCCTTCATCTGTGTTATATATTTCCATGCTCCTTTGTTTTCTTGTCAATAGGAAATAGGTGTCATAGATGAAACAACCTTTAACAAAGGTGTCAAATAAATACTCAGCATGTCTGCTTCAAACCTTCACTGCGGATAAAATCATCTCCCTTGGATCAAAGGTTGATAATAATTAAATAGTTGATATAGTCTCTTGATCAAAGGTACAATTTGATCTTCATGCAACTTAAACAAGCAACTCAACATCTGTGATTATTGAGTCAAGAAATTAAATGAAGGCAATTCTTGACTCACCACTTGACTCAACCTTTCAAACGTTTCTACTACAATCATTTGTAATTAATTGTTGCTTGTCATTAATCCTTTGCAACATGTTTACAATTCCTCAGATTTGTTTCAATGAGCACTTAAATGTTCTTGTTTCCCTGAGACTCCTTGATTCACTGTGAGTTTGGAGTTTCTCTAGTTCACGGCTGCTTCTTGAAAGAAAGAAGGATTTGCATTTGTATAGCACCTTCGTGACCTCAGGGCACCCCCATGTCCTTCGCAACCAATGAATACTTTTGAAATGTGGTCACTGTTGCCATGTCGGAAACGTGGCTGTCAATTTATGCACAGCAAGCTCCCACAACAACAATGTGATTTTTAAAAAAGGGGATAATCTGTTTGTGTGATACTGCGTAAGGAATAAATATTGACCAGGATACTGGAGGTCATATGATATGATAATGACTGGGTTGTTGATAGATAGTAATCCACATCCTTGATGGTGAACTGCAATCTTTATGAATTATTGTTATTTGGAAGAGAGAGCAAGAGAGGACATCTCTGGAAACCTATAGACTGCGGTCTCAGTCCTATGTGATTTAATTCCATTTGCTCAGCATTTGGACGGAAGGTATAGTTAACCGTTTACTCCACAGATAACTCACTTGCCCTCTTTGAAATATTGCAGGGGAACCTTTTACATCCACCTGAGGGAGCCGATGGGACCCTGAGCCTGACAACCTTGCGAGAAAATCTACCCTCTCGAGCATTTCAGCTGCACTAAATGATGTAATGTCACTATTTTCACAATTTAACAGCATTTTTCATGACCACAGAATGTTTATACACAGTTTACAGACGCTGAAATACATTTTTGAAGTGTAGACCCTGCTGCATAGTATGACATATAGTATGATATTTGCACAGAGGAAGATCCCATGAGCAGCAAAAGCATTATAAAGCAAATTTTGACACAATGCCACCCAAGGTGATATTAGCACTGATGGCTAAAAGCTTGGTCAACAAGACCACTTTTTTAAAGTCTGTATTAAAATTTGAAAATGAGGTAAGGAGACTGAAGCTTAAAGAGGGAATTTCAGGGCATAGACTCTTAGGAATTGGTGTCAATTATGTTTACATCTGGAAATGCTCAAAAATGAGAATTAAATGTGAATAATGTCCAATAATAATAGATTATCTTGTTTAAAACATATTCAAAAGAAAAGCTCTTGTGTTTGAAGATTGAAATCGGAACCTGATAATTAAGATACTTCTATAAAATTTTTATCACATTTAAGATGGCATCTTTTTGCTTAAAGTAATAAAGAAAATATTGAAGAATGCAAAACTTTCTTTTTTGAAAGATTTGGAACCTACACTCTTCGACATATTCTGGTCTAGATTGAATGACATGTTATGTCTGTCATTTCATTAAACAGTTAGAGTCAAATGCATAACTATAAGGGTTCTTGAGCCAGACGTGTCTCCTCTTTGAAGAATAAGATGGAATGTTGCTGGAAAATTGCCACAAGTGAGTCAGCGAGTTAACACTTCAGATGCAGGCCCTTCATTAGAACTGACAGTGAGTGACATGCCGAGAGAGATTGCAGCAGGGACAGAACATGGTGCAGTGATACTGAATCAAATAAACAGGGTAAGTCTGAAAATGCATTTTCAGCAAAAGTGTGCCACATTCCTGACATGCACTACAGTAGGTTATCTGTATTGTCTGACAGGCCAGGACTGTCAAACAGAAGCAATTCAACCATGAGAAAAATGATGCACAGAAGTTCCATTCTCAAGACTCAACCTACCCTAATACAAGTCTACCCATTCTGTGCTTCTCTGAAAAGGCATGAATCTCAGACAATGGGTTTCATTTCATCCTTTGCACGCCAATGTACTATCCAAAATAGATTAAAAATCATGTACTACCCTCATTCCTGACAATTTTTTTTATTCTTTCAAGTGATGTGGCTGATCTGCTAGGCCAGCACTTATTGCCGATCCTTGAGAACATGTTGGTGAACGTCTGTCTTGAATCATTTGCATTCAATGGAAGTTGGACTGAAGCATCTGTTTCCATGCTGTATTACTCTATGGGTCTATGTAAGTAAGCTGTCAGTGCAGTCGGGAGAAGAAATCCACTATCTTCACCCAGTTATAAAGAAGGAGTGACAATACAGCTCCAAGTCAGGATTGCGCATGGCTTGAAGAGGAACATGTAGGGTCAAATTGACCCCATGCGTTTGCTGCCCCTATCTTTCCAGGTGGAAGATATCACAGATTTGGAAGGTACTGCCAAAAAATCATTAAAAACCGAAATAACTGCGGCTGCTGTGAATCAGGACCAAAAACAGAAGTTGCTGGAGAAGCTCAGCAGGTCTGGCAGCATCTGTGAAGAAAAAAAAAACAGTTAACGTTCTGGGTCTGGGTAGTGAGGAAGGGTCACCGGATCTGAAACATTAACTCTGTCTTTTTTCACTGAAGAAGCATTGGTGAGTTGCTGCAGTGCAAGTTGTAATAGTACACACCCCTGTGTTTTAGTTATTGTGCTTTAGTTATGGAGGTAATGAGTGTGGTGCCAATCAAACAGGCTGTATTGTACTGGATGGTGTGAAGCTTCTGGAGTTTTGTTAGAGCTGCAGCCATCCAGGCAAGTGGGGAATATTCCATCATCCTCCTTACCTGTGCCTTGTAGATGATGGACAGGCTTTGGGGAATACCACTACAAGTATATGCCTAGACTGCCCGTTGTCTTGATTACAAATTTAAATCATTGACTGCAATATCCAGGCCAGGATTAAATTAAGGAAGTGAATGACATGTGCCTGATTTGTGCACTGATGCACTGGAACACCCACACTTGAATTTTCCCCCCTCAGACGCATGTCATCCTGACGGGGAATTATATCACTGTTCCTTCACTGTCACTGGTACAATTTGACAAAATGTCAGCCAAGTGTCAATTTTGTGCACTTTCACACAAGGTCTTTTTATCCTGTGAGCCTCAAGTGAGTTTTCTGTCACGATTCTCCACAGATTACCTCATATGGACATTCAATCCCTGTCCCCCCAACTCCCTGAGACTTACTCGTGCAATTGTGCTCTCAGCAAGGACAGATGGTTTACTACTGCCAGGAACCACCCTCCCTGAATTCCTACTTTTAAAGTCCAACCGTGCACCATGTTAACTGCTACCAGAGAGGATCTGCTGTCCACTGCCCTCATAGTGATAAAGAAATGCCTCTGAAGCACATAAATGGCATAGCTGGTACTTCATGGGAAGTCGAAGCTCACATTCGTAAGTATGTTGCTATTTTGCATCACCCGTCTGATTGACTGTTATTGCTACTGCAACTACAAGAGTCAAGCTACGCAGGATACCCGTCCTTAGCACCAAACCGTCTTAAAAACCTGTTTAAGGGAGTGCTACTGTTTCCCTAAAACCCTGAGTAGCATAACATCTTTCATCATATAACATGGGCCTGAACTGACCACGCCTAAGCCCTGGGTTAAGAATGGATGTTGAAGTTGACTTGCTGTGGTACAATTCTCTCACTAATGAGACCCCTCATCCTGACTGATGACAGTTCCCTTAGACTTGGGGACATTGCCATTCTGCTGAAGCACATTCAGTGTGTTTGTTGAATAAACTGCTGGCACATCTGCAGACATTGATGTAGCGTGGTGCTGTACAACAGCATGTCCAACTCCTTGACTGATCTTTGCTGGTAAACATGACATGGTTTTGTATTTGTGCTTAAAGGCAGGGCCAGATGGAAGTACAGTGAACCTTTAGATTCTGAACAATGCAACAAAGCTCAAAAAGACAAGCCAAGTAAGGCAGAAATGCTGTGACTGTCCAAGTAGGTACAAAGTAAATGAGTACTAAGAGAATGAGTGAGGAATTGCAAGATGCACCTTGGTCTAACCCATGAGTTTGGTGCCTATCCCTGTGGGGAAGAAGATGGGCAGGTGATATCAGGTCAATGAAGCGGGTATGAAAGGGAAGGTTGGAGGTGGGATGAGGCAGAGTGTGGGGAGATATTAAATCTGGTGAATTCTATGTTCAGGCCATCGGGCTGTAGGCTCCCGAGGCAGAATATGAGGCGTTGCTCCTCCAGTTTGCGGGTGGCGTCTTTGTGGCACTGGAGGAGGCCCAGGATGGACATGTCATCGAGGAAGTGGGAGGGGCAGTTGAAATGGTTAGTGACCGGAAGGTGTTGTCGCTTATCATATAAAGAGCGCAGAAGGTCTACAAAATGGTCCCCGAGTCTGCGCTTGGTCTCACCGATGTGGAGGAGACCACATCGGGAGCAATGGATACAGTACAGTACATGGAGGATGTACAGGTGAACCCCCTGTCGGATATGGAAAATTTTGTCTTGGGCATTGCATGGAGCTCACTCTCTGCTCACTGCCTCCTTGTCCAAGACTGTCAGGAATGGGATATCAATGCTGATCCAGCCAGTGATGCCCACAGCCCATGAACATACTAAAGAAACTCAGGATATATTTTTCAGTCAATGAGATTCTTTTGATGTGTGGCCACTGTTGTAATTTAGGATACTCTACTGCCAACTTCAGCTCAGCAAGATCCCACAAATAGCAATGTGATATTGAACAGGTTATTTGTTTCAGTGATAGTGACTGAGATATAAATATTGTCCAGGACATCATAGAGAACTTCCTGGCTCCTCTTCAAAATAGTGCTATCGGATTTTGTCTAGCCAAGAGGGCAGGCTAGGCCTTAAATTAACATCCCATCCAAAAAATGGCTTCTCTGACTTAATACTGTGTTTATAAATCAGCCAAGACAAAGTAAAAGCTTTAAGTAGACCTGAAAAATTATATTGTAGGATGATTGAATACTAGCAATCTATGTGCTTGTTTCCTGTGTTAACTGTTAACCTGTTTATGTTCATCAACTGAGGAACCTTTAGGCAAATAGCAGCTAATAGAACTTGATGGACTATGCTTATCATTACAGCAGAAACTGACCTACTATTGTTCAATATTCTTATATTACGGTTTTATTTACTAATAAAATGTGCTATTTACACGTTAACCCAGTGTATGATACTGGACAATATTTATCAATCAACTTATATTGTAAAGAAGGAAGATAATCTGTTTGCATCTCATTTCGGTTTGTGGGCGCTGCTATTCATGAAGTGGGTCTTGCATTTCTTACATTACATTACATCTGCCCATGAAAATACATCATTAACTGAAAAATAGTCTTGGGATCTACTGTTCCTCAGTTCCGAAGAAGGGTTACTCAACCTGAAGTGTTAACTGATTTTTCTCCACAGATGCTGCCAGACCTGCTGAGCATTTCCAGCAATTTCTGTTTTTGCTCGGGATCTACTGATGTGTAAAGTGCTATAAAAATGAAAGTCGCCAGAAGGCCTGAGTTCAAGTCACATCTGCCTCAGACATAACTAATCAGATTGATTAAAAAATATCTATAAATGGAAATCCTCCTTTCTTTTCTTAGAATGGAGACAAATTAGTTTCTTCTGTCCCCCGGAAGAGTAACAATAGACTTGAAATGTTAATCCTGTTCCTTCAACCACAGATCCTCCCAGACCTGCTGAGTTTTTCCAGCACTTTCAGTTTTCATTTCAGATCTTCAGCATCTGCAGTATTTTGTTTTTATGTCAGTGGTCTCTGCTGATGTTCAGGCTCCAGGAGCCTTGCCTAACCTTAGTCTATCTAACCATATCAACATACCTTTCGAATTTATCTCCTTCAAGAACTTATCTAATTTCCTTTCAGTGAATCCATCATAATCGCCTCAATATTCCATATTATAGCAAGTTCCATACCCTTGCCTCTCTCTGGTAATGAAATTCCTCCCGAATCCTTACTAAATTTGGTGTTCACTACCAACTATTTATGGCCCCCAGTTTTAAATTCCACAATCTTCTATCCATCAATTCTATCAAACACCTTGCACGACTTGAAAGACGTCAATTAGATTGGCCCTCAGCCTCCTTTTTTTTTGAGAAAAGAGCTACAACCCATTGAATCTTTCCTGATAGACATGACATCTCAGCACCAATGCTGCTGTTACCCACAAATTTGTAACATAATGACCAGTACAGGGTGCAGCACTCTGATGTAGTGTCTAAAGTGCTCCCAGCTGAACTTTATCGATGGAAAGCTTTACCCTTCATGCAGCAACATTGCATGGTCTCATCTCCAGCCAACTACGTTTATGTTTGCACTATCTTTACAGCAGCTGTTGCCTCAGGTGATATATTCATCACTGCAAAACGTTTGTTGCAAATGAAAAAATACTATACAGCCGGCACTGATCAGATCAGGGAACTCAGGAGAGTCTCACTGCAATATCAATAATCCTGTTCAGCATTCATACCAGGAGCAAAAAATTGGCTCTGCCCTTATTACTCCATTTTATTTTCAAATTCCAGACCTTTAATGAAAGTTTTTGTATTTTATAAAATTGCTGGGTAGAGAACGGAAGATTGCATTGCACAGGATGGCAGCAAGGGTTTGTAGCCTCTTGCAAGACAGCTTCAAACATTATTACTTTCAAAATGGTAAAATAAAAACACTAATGACTGTTATTACACACAATGCCAGCAAGAACTTTCCTTGAAGTCAAGACATAAGAAATATGTAATTATTCATAACAAGTTCAAATAAATAGCCAGCAGGGAGAAACGATTTAGACCAGCCTCTGGTTGACTTTGCCATATCATTATGAATGTCAGAGGTTTAGTGCAAGATAACAGAGAGGTCAAGACCTTGCGTTTGGTTATTATAAAGCTATTTATTTCACCCATGAAGAATTCATTGGAAGGTCTTGAGGTTACCAGAGCACTTCCTCATTCTCGAGATCCCTAACGTTATCACCCATTACATCCAAGTCAATCGCATTTATTTGATATTACCTCAGATTACATTTCACTCGCCTAATAAACTTTTATTTTCCACAATAATGAAAATGTAGTTCACAATGTATGCAATGACATTTTTTTTTGAAGTCTTAAATGATTCAAATGCATAGATCCACACTGTATTAGTCCAAAGGAATGTTGCTTGCAACCGAAAAGAGTTGATGAAACCATAGAGATAAAAGGTACTGCAGATGCTGGAGAATCCGAGATAACAAGCATGGGGCTGGATGAACACAGCAGGTCAAGCAGCATCATAGGAGCAGGAAAACTTGACGTTTCGCGCCTAAACCCTTCATCAGAAAATGAAACCACAGATTGGGCATTGGATCTTCTTGGGCCTATTTCATGAATCAAGGTGATGGACAGTTGGTGAGATTAGCTCCTTACCTTCTCAAATGGCACTTTCAGGAAGGACCTTATCACAGAATTAATCATAGAATAGAGGAAACATTCAAATAATATTTTTACGTGCAAGACTCGAGATCTGAAGAAAATAGCTTCAGCTCGAAGGCTGTGGAAGATAAAGTTGGGGATCAGAATTGTTTTGAGTTGAAATAGAAGTTAAAAAAAATGGTTATTGGTCAGAATTTTGAGTTATCCAAGGAATATCTAACTGGTTAATTGAGGGTGGTTGGGTCAGTTTGCTGAAAGTTATCAACAAAATAACTAAGGGATGGATAGATAGATAGATAGAGAGATAGATAGATACATAGGTAGATAGATACATAGAAAAAGGTAAATAGAGAGCTAGAGAATTGGATAACATAGCCTCATCTGGGGAGGTCAAGGACAAGTGAACATAACGATAAGATTAAAGATAGGCTTTTCAGGGATGATGACAGGAAGCAGTCTTCCTACAATGGGTAAAGGAAACTGTGAAATCTCCACTATTCAACCACCCACCTCCACCAATCATCAAGCACCACCATATACCCATCCAAACGCCTTTAAAGTAATGTCAGTCGACCAGCTCAAAACTGGGACAGCTATATTTTTTTAAATTAGATACAGATATTGATGATCATGGAAACAAGGCAGGAAGGATGGAATTAAGATACAAATGATCAATTAAATAATTAACTGTTGAAAGATTGTCTAGGAGCTGAATGTCCTCCTCTTGTTCCAACATCCCAATGGCAATTTTCAGCAAAGCAGATGACCACATGTCCTTAGAGAACCTTAATCCAGAAAGGCAGAAGAAAAGAAAATTAGTTGAGGAAATTATTTAAGTAGGTTTAAGAAGTGATTTGAAGGAAGAGAAAGTGATAGGGAGGTAACAGGTTTACAAGAGAATCAGTCCAAACTATCATCAGTCAGCCTTTTGGTGCTGAAGAGAGAACAGAGAGTCATCATTGTTTTTCCAGCTTAGGAGCTCAGATATTCACAGCTACTATTGGCAGTGCAAATGAGAATTAGGAATACACAAGTGGTTAGAATTGGAAGGTCCTTATCTGCTCTGGCCTACATGTAACTCCACACCTGCAGCAATGTGGCTGACTCTTAACTGCCCTCTGAAATAGCTTTGCAAGTTGTCTCAAACCTACCTGGACTGCAACGGTTCAAGGGAGCACTTCATCATCACAAGGGCAACTAGGGATGGACAATAAATGGTGGTTCCATCCATAAGTGAGTATTAAAAAAAACCCTGAGAACATTAATAGCCATTTGAATCACAGCAATATTAATTTCTTACAGCCTCTTTGGCTCTGTAATGCTTTGTTGTACAACTTGTAAAAGTTAACTTAATCACTATCCTGTGATCAGTCAGCATGTCAACGCTAAACATGAGACAATGAGCCACTATTGTCTTGGTCAATTATTTGAATGCTACAGTCCTCGGTGCATTTTCTTTCATCATTGTGTATGTCTGTGATGATACTCAAATGTTATATAGAGAGTGCCTGCAGGTAAAACCTACTGAGAGGATTGTGATAATTATCAAAGAGAGGATTTATTTCCCTTTCTTTTCTCTCCTTCCCACGCTGGGATATGCTTTCCTTTGTAATAGCCGCCAAACGTACTTGGACTTGTGTTTCTAATTGTCCAAACCAATGTGAAGCTGGTACAGGGATGAAAGCTTGTTTGTTCTGTGCAGCAACTAACAAGGCCCACTTTCAGCAGAAGTAACTTGCGCTTGAAATTGCTGTGACCAATTAGGAGTATCAAGTTGCACTGAGAAACTAGATGAGGGTCTATCCTGTTAATGTAGGGTTGACAAGGTTCAGGGAGTGGAAGAGGTATGGGCTGGTGAATGGAGTAGGGATTTCTTGAACAGCACACAGCCAATAGGATGATCTTTCTCCTGCCACATGGACACCTTCTCCACTGCCAGGTTTTCTGCACTTCCTCCTCTTCTATTCTGCTGGAACCATTCAAACCTCCTCTTGATGTCTCTTGTTTCCAAAAGAAATGCTTTTTAAATCAACCTGTTTGCTATTTTGTGGCACATTTCTGGACGGGTGGGACTTGAATATGGACCTTCAGGCCAAAGGTAGGGGCACTATCACTACAACACAGGAGCATCCCTGGCCTTTGTTTGTACATGTTTCTAAATCAACCTGTTCAGATATGTATTGATGCACCTGTGGAGTAGGACGGACTTGAACTCAGGTCTCCTGATGCAGATATCATAGAGTTAATTTTCCTACGTATGATTATTTTAACCAAGTTGTTTGACATGCCTCCAGGGCTTAAAAAATATCCAAACATAGGGGCAGGCTGAAGCTATGGTTTGTTAGGTGGATGTTCATGATAGGTAACGATTGTCTCTGTTCCAAAATAATTGTCTCCATCCCATTTTAAGCAACAAGCTTCATTAATTATGTAATCTAATCTCTTCTGCCCTTCTCCTGTTGAAGAATTATTCCCACTGTCATTCTGTACTCTCCTCTATCCTGTTTTGATATTTGTTTAAAAACTTTTTCACTTGAATAATTCTGTTGAAAAACCATTGCCCTGCGATATTTAATTCTTGTTCCTCTTTAAACAGACACTGCCCAAGGTGCAGAGTGTTCCAAGCCTTTTTTTCCACCTTTTCTTTCTTTAGCACACTGGGTAGTCACGGATGAGATTGATTGATTTTATATCACCTGTACTCATTTATCTAAGATAGGCTTTAATAAATCCAATAAAGAATTCAAAAAATGTGTAGGATGGTTGAAATAGGACACTTTGTACGACATGGTGTAGTTGAAGCAAGTAGCTTAGATTTATTTAGATAAAATACGTGAAGCGGAAATAAATTAGAGTCATTTTGAGGTTTGGATAAAGTGGGGAAGGAGGGTCATGTAGAGCATAAGCTTGAGTATAAACCTGACGGGCTGAATGATTTGTTCCACCACTACAAATCCTTTGGAATTCTATTGACTTAAAAGATTTCACATTCTGGCCTTACGTATTTGATACAGCAATAATGATACTACACGAATGTCCAATTGCTGATGGCTGGCTTTGTAGCATTTGTGTAAGACTTTCCTTCAAGAATGTTTTGACAGATACTCAGGAAAGTGAATAACAGCAATGTTGACAATGCCAATTCCTCCATAAATCAGAATCGAATTATGGATCGAGAGGATAGAAAAAGCTTATATTTATGATAGGTTGGGATAGAGATCTGTTGGCTGAGGGGTCAAAGGTGAATGACAGTAGGTCAAATTGCTGGAGCCTTAACAGAAAAAGCACGAGAAACACCTTGACACAGAGGGTGGTGAGGCTGTGCAGGTCTCTTGAATGGTTCAGATAGAAACTAGGTCAAGACTAAACATTAGTTCAAGTAGGTGAAGAAGGGGAAAAGATATGAGGGAGAAACTATGAATAGAACTATTTATTCATGGAACATTGACATGGACTGGTGGGGCTGAATGACCTGTTAGCATGTTGTAAGTTTGATATATTTCTGTGTAAAACACTTAGTCCAATCTTGATTAACATCTGTAATGGGAAAATTGTCTAGTTGAACATCTGGTTGGAACAGAAGTGTGTCTTAAGAGGATAATTGTAGAAGAGATGATTAAATACTCTGCACAGTGCAATCATTCTTGAAGAAGTGGGAATATGTTGAATAGCACCATATCATTCAGGAATGCTTAGTGTCTTCATTAAAGTAACAATTGTAGTGCTACTTGTACTTGGCAGTGTGTTAAACAATCATTAAACAACGTCACTGATTAGAAGTTACATACCCTTCATGACACAGGGATGGCCCATTATGACCAACTGTTCAATGTCATCATTTGTGGATTTGCAATTAACCCCCTGACCTTCAATATTCAATCCTATCAACATAATCCCCTGTTAGAAAAACAGAAGGTGCTGAAGAAACTCAGCAAAACTTCCTGAGTAAGGAACATTCCCGTTTTTTCTTATTTTTCCATGGGATGAGGACATCACTGGCTAGGCCACGATTTATTGCCCATCCCTAATTGCCTCGGAGAGGGTGGGTGGTGAGACATGTTCTTGAATTGATGCAGTCCATTAGGTGTAGGTGCACCCTCAATATTGCGAAGAAGGGTGTCCCAGGATTTTCACCTCATAACAGTGAAGGAACAGTGACATAGGTCCAAGTCAGGTTGGTGTGTGCCTTGGAGCAGAACTTGCAGGAAGCAGTGTTCCCATGCATTTACTGCTTTTGTTCTTCTGGATGGTAGAGATCACGGATTTAGAAGATGGAGTCTAATGAGTAGGGGTAATTTGTTGTGGTGCACCTTGGAGAAGGTATGCACTGCTGCCTCTGCCTATCTATGGTGAAGGAAGCGTATGTTGAAGATGATGGGTCTGGTGCTAACTGAGTGCCTTGTGTTGTCCTGGATGGTGTCAAACCCCTTGAATGTTGTTGACGATGCGCTCATCCAGGCAAGTAGAGAGTATTCCATCACACTCCTGATTTGTGCTTTATAGGTGTGGACAGGCATTGGGCATCAGGAAGTGAGTTACTCACTGCAAGATTTCTAGCCCCTGCCTTGCTCTTGTAGCCACACTACTTATATGATTGATCCATCTCTGGTCAATGGTAACCCCTATCAATATTGATGTTGGGGCACTCAGTAATGGTAATTCTTTGGAATATCAAGGGGTGATGGTTAGATTTTGTTGTGTTAGAGATGGTCATTGCTTGGCACTTAACATGCCTCAAATGTTACCTACCAATTACATCAGCCCAAGCCTGGCAATTGTGCAAGTCTTGCTGCATATAGACGCAAGCTGCTGCAGTATCTGAGGAGCCATAAATGGTGCTGAATAACCCATTGCATTTATTTCCAACAATCATATCATCGTACTCTATTTTAGATTTATCCCACAAGGAGAAGCATCTTACGTATGTCTAACCCACCAAATCTCTTTGTAAAACATCATTTAGGTCTCCTTTCTATAAAAAAGAACCTCAACCTATTCTGCCTTTTCTGATCAGTAGAATGTCTAAGTGTTAAGTATACGGTTCGCCTATATTGTCAGCTTTGCGCTCAGGAATCATTTGTATTCCTATATAAAAAATAATTTGAAGTGAAATCCAATTGTGTTCCATTTGAAACAAATAAATCAAGATGTTCATAGAAAGTTTCGTAGCATTCTTTTACCAAAGAAATCTTCTTTTTATTAAAGCAGATCAGTGTCTTTGTTAAAAGAGTAGACAGAACAATTGCTTTCAACATGTATCATCTTTATATCACACAACACGGTTACATTTTTTCAGCTTCTCTTCAGAGCTTCAAAGCCTGAACAGCTTTCAAACCTAAAATGCAATAGAAATCCATTACGCAGAAATGAATGAAATTAAAGGCCTCTCAGACTGATGTTTGTGTACCAGTCTTGGAACATATGGTAAAAATGAACAAGATGTGGGAATGTTCTGAGCAATAAAGATACCGGAAAACAAATCGTGAGTGTCTAGATAGCTAAGTTTGGGCTTTTGATACAAACTGAGCAACTGGCAGAAATGAAAAGAAGACTAACTAGGTATCAGAGTATCATCATCATCGTCAATACAACCACCATATCATCATCAATTATTACCAAACAGGCGAACAACAGGCATGATCACATATAGGATTCCAGGGTACTTCAACATAGTCATGAAAACCAAACCAACAAATTAGCATCAAGCCAAAAGAAGGTGATACTTGGAAAGTTGACCAATTGTTTTATCAAAGAAGAGGGTTTTAAGGAAGTCTGAAAGCAGGAGAGAGCAGGTCAGCTCAGGGTAAAGCTATAAGTAATGCAGTGCAACGTGAAACATTGGCAGGAGAGGGGTTGCCACTGGGAAATGTATGAAGTTTGTGGAGAGGTATAATGTTTTACTAAAGCCAATCTCGAGGAAATTGAGGATGATCAGATCAGTCATGGTCTTACTGAACGGCTGAATGGACTTGATGGGCCAAATGGCCTCTTTCTACGGTAACTCGTAGCTTACTAAAATCTGGACGTCAGACAAAACAACTTGACAACTCAGAAGGAGAGGAGTGAGGTAGATTTGTGACTATCAGTGTGGGTGAGGAAGCTAGCTCTACATGTTTCGACAGCCTCACCAGTGACCAGCATTTAAGTGTCGAGGAGGAGGATGCCAAGGATAGACACTTTGGTGACTCCAGACATAGGAGCACAGGAGTGAGAAATTAAGCCACTGTTCAAGATGCTCAAGGTATAATCAAGCAGGTAAGAGCAAAGCCAAGTGAGGGCAGTCTATCTGAGTTTAACGGCAGAGGAGAGAGTTTGGAGGACAGTATTGTGATGAATCATGCAAAAGACTCCAGACAGATCAAGCAGTACAAAGGGAAAAAGTGCAGCATGGCCCTAATCATAGAGGATGTCATTTGCAAACCTCATTTGGATTGTTTCAGTCCTGAAGCAAAGTGAATGGTAAGAAAAGTTTGCATAGCCAGAGAACCTTTCACAATCTCAAGACATACCAAACCATTTACAGACAATGGAGTACCTTGAAGCATAGTCACTGTCATAATTCCCTTCTGTGCTGTAACTTCCTACACAGCCATCTCCCACAGAATGTCAATAGCTGCCTCGATGCGACAGTCCCAACAGCTATGGTTGACTTCACAGGAGTGGGTTCAGAATCAAATGAGTTCCTTGCCGTGCCTTCTTTCACTTTGTACCATGTGAAGCATAAAATGCTGTCAAATAGAGATTTTCAAACGTGTCCCCCTCCACTCTTACTCCAGCAATATTGTAACATGTGGCTCCCAAAGGATACTGTACGTGGTATGGCTCCAGCTAGACATCATTGGTATACCCTGTGGCTCTATGATGGTTGCTATGGTAACAGATTGCTTACAGGTCCCATATGAAAGTAAGCTTTGGAATTTTCTCCCTAACCACTTCCCCCCTTGATTTCTCTTACCTCCTTTAAGACCACTTTCAACTTATGACTTTGAATAAGTTTTGTCTCATTTGTCCTGATGTCTCCTTACGCAGCTCAAAGTCAAATTCTGTGGACATTGCTCGTGTGAAGACCATTAGGATGTTTCCTCTTGCTATATAAATGAAAGTTATTATTTTTGGTGCATTCTTTAAGAATCTCTCTGACCTACAAGACTCTTGAGGAAAGGCTGTCTTCTCTGGGCACAGTTTTTATTCGTATCGTTGCATGATGTGTTCGTGTGGTTTGATGCAATGAAGGCAAGATCTAATTTGCAGAGTTGTCTGGAGAAACCTGGGGAGTGGGACCAATTTGGACAGAAAACAGTCAGCACAGACAAAACAGCCTGAATGGCTCCCTTCTGTGCTGTAAGATCCTATCATTCTAGCTATTAATTGAAATTCATAAGTCTAAAGGTTGCAAAATAAAATATTCCATTTATCTGTGAAACATTATTCATAAAATAAAAAATACACTAAATATTAAATGAGGAAGTAAAATTCAACATTACATGAATATTACTGGGAAGAAAATACAATGTTCTTATGAAGTGTCCTTGATCAGAGAACTCATTAAAACATGATGGGCATTAAAGGCATAGTGGTTTATGTCTATACTGTAGACAGCCTAACTCCCCAGCAACACACCAGAAATTAGGGCTTGTACAGCACACAGGCTAGACACATTACTGTCTAAAGTTGCAATGAAAATATAGTAACCATGGCATTCCGACTGGTACATGGATCTAAAGGCTTTCTTCATTTAAAAGAGTCCACATTAAAACTGCTGTAGTCATGAAGAAATCAGTGCTACGCCTGTTGCAGGTTCATAATTTATGGAAATTATTTGGACTTGAGAATCAAAAATACAATTTTTACATCCGTGGCAATGTAATTGGGAAATGAAGATTAGTGTCGTTAAGTGTGAGGCGGTATATTTTTGCAGGAAGAGTAGAAAATCCACACAGTCCTTGTACGGTAAGTGTCTACGTAGGATAGAGCAGCAGAGGAATCAGGGGTACAGATACGCAACTCATTACATGAGAGGCTTAGACAGACAAGCACTAGGCACCATAAGTAGTTTAAGCTGATGAACGTCTACACTGTATACAGAGGTATGGTTCAGCAGACTTCACTAGGATTTTCTTCCATCAGCTCTCAGTTTCATGTGCTTTGACATTGTCTAACATCATGTTAGTACTGTCTAGTTATTAGGATGGAGCTATTAATCCCACAGACTACAAAGGCCATTTTAAACAAAAGGCAAACAAAACATGAGGAATCATTTTTAAAGGGGTGTAATTGAAAAGCAATGAAGTGATGTTTTATGTGAGTTTGCCTCGAGCATGCTGTTTTAGCTGAGGTGCCAATGCTTGTTATCTCCCGCCGTGTATAAAACTGGGCCTGGATATCATGGTACTGAAGAATCCAACAGACATTTACTACAACTAGCTATTACCTACAATCATAACATTCCTCAGAAACATAAGTGTCTGGGCTCGCAGTGATCCCTTAGTTACGAGAGAGGGGGCTGCTTCTAGTAGAGTGCTATGCTTCATTTAATCAGAGGTAAGATGGAGTATGAGATCTTCATGCCCTCAGGTCATATGTTATGATGCAGTGATGATATCATAAGCACATAAACTAACTTACGTTCTGACCATGAGATATAAAGCAACAAAATTGCCTGGTCTAAATTAAACTGGGTCCAGTGAATGGCTCTGAGCTATATGTACATAAATGACGTAAAGGCAGTTGAGGAGGTACAAAAATGGTTTATTATTGGGTTGTTGCCAGACTGCAGAAAGATGGAGAAAATTTGAGCTCTCTTTTTCTCAGCCTCACAATACTGGTAAGAAAATAGAGGGTTGATGTGATGAAGGTCTTTAAGGTTATGAAAGAATTGATAAGATGGACGTGCAGATGATAAGGGTGAGACCAGAACCAGGAACCATAAATATATGTAAGCCAGTAATAAATCTAAATGGAAATTCTGGAGGACTTCTTTTACCCAGAGAATGGTTACAACGTGGAACTCAGTAACTGAAATGACTTTTAAGGGAAAGTAAGATAAACACACAGGGGTAAATATCTATAGAATATTAATTGAAGGGGAAGGGGAAGAAGTTTCTGTGGACCATAAACCCAACATGGTTCATTATGGTGACAGGCCTATTTCTGCAATATTTGTCATTTATATTTCAATAGAGATGGGTGTGTCAAACTAGATAATTTATTGTCTCATGTCTCTCAAGTGGTAATTATGGACTCAGGAGCTTATATTCAGAGCTTCTGAGCTAAAGTTTATACCATGAGCTGCCAACTCATCTAGCCCATCAAGGTAAGATGTTTGTTAGAAGCAAGGTGCTTCTGATAGGAAAGGAGAGAAAAAAAAATCAGAAGTCAAGATGCTTACTGCTCAGTAACCTTAGCTACACTAACAGAAATGCTTTTGACGAGGCCTATTGTAGCAGTTGCTTCTTTACATCCAAATTCATTCTCCAACTAGCTTTGGTTCATTAAACATCAGCTAATTTTGCAAAGTCATGACATTATAAGCTCATAATAATTTTATTTGTTCACGGGATATGGATGAAATTCCCCCTCCACCCTAGTCCTTATTGGTTTTGCAGGATCAGTCATTGATCAGTGTCTGACACTCCGACCCCAGAATCAGAACATTGTAGGTTTGTGTCCCACACCAGGGAACACAAGTCAGGCCGCAGCCGTGGTGTTGTACTGAGGGAGTACAGGAGGCACTATCTTTCAGGTGAGGCATCTGCCTGGTGTGGAAGATCCCATGTCACGATAGGAGGAGGAACAGGGAAGTTTGTGCTGGTCCCGAGCCAATATTTACTTCTCATTCAATATGAATGAAACTTGTCATTAGCACAATGCTGCTTGTGGCAATGTGCTGTGTACAAATGGGGAGCTGTGCTTCCTTGGACTGCGACAGTGATCACATTTCCAAAGTACTTAATTGGCTGGAAAGCATTTTGGGATGTCGTGAGGTTGTGAGAGGTGCTATATAAGTGCATGTTTAGTCTTTCTAAACAGTGATTCTTGGTTCACCGAGATATTGAATTTAAACTTCTTGCCTTTATCTTTGCGCCTGCTGTACTTCTGCAGCCTCCTCCAATCTTATATACGTTTTCCTCTCATTTGGATCTTTATTCCCTCACTCCATCAGGGCTGCCATCACTTCCAGCTAGTACGTCTTCACTCTTTTGAACTCCTCTCGGTTCTTCTGTTCCTTCATTTCACTTCCCCTTCAAATCCATTTCTCAAAGCTCATTGTTTCAATCAAACTTATAATTAACCCTCTGGATCTGTCCCTCCGTGGCTCATTATTCACCTCTTCCACATGTGCCTTTACAAAATACCCTGTTTCCATTCTTCTGTCAAAGAAATAATATAACATACCAGTTGTTTTAATCAGCGTGACTTGGAGAGAAAACTTCAACAAAGTGTTCTTACCCAGATTTGCGTCTAATTGTTAATATTCTGACAATAGCAAGAAAGAAGATTTGACTGCTAAAGTGAATGAGTGGAATATTTAGACCCAATGTCATCACCTGATATTAAGGCTGAAATCTCACCGAGGCATTGGAATGTTGAATAATGCTGGGAATGTGCGGCCTTCTCTGGGAATATCCTTTTCCAAGTGATTGAAGTGGAATTGTTCCAAACAGACTGAGGCAGGAGGCAATTTTACTGTTGACACAGAGACAGAAAGTTGGTCGCAATAAGATATAATAATGGGCGCTCATCAGAACATTGAAAAAGATGGAAAGCATGCCAAGAGGAATTGAAATGCAGGATGTGCAGGAGCAGCATTGGAGATATTGACATTTTATTTCATGTGCATTGCTACATAAATTGTTTTATTTCGAGCGTGAGTGTGTGACAATCAGAGACCCTTTCAAAATCAATTAAAATGAATAAGAATTTGTTAGCTTTTTCTATCTTTTTGACTCCAAGCAATTCTTTTAATTATAGCACACTGCCGTGGTTACTAAAGAACCGACTTAGAGAGGTTACTGATCCTGGCTGCATGTAGGAGCTGAATCAACACAAGTAGTTGAGGTTAGTTGATCGATGAATCATCCTAGGTTAATTGTTCTGTGTCTACTGATGTCAAACCAGCAGAATCAAACCTGGCTATGTAACTCTTTTGAAGGCTATTGGCTCAAAGACACCACTAATTTTTCTTGACTTAGAGCAAAATGCATGTTTCAAACATTTCAAAGTGTTCCAATCACCATTCACACACTGGATTAAATCCCTTGGGCTGACATGTTTGAATTTTGAGACTATCGTATCAGATGCTGTTACTGGGTGGCTGCAATTTTGCCAAATTGTTGACATTTTGTCAATGTAGTATTGTTAATGCCAGCTCAAGAATTTCCTGATGAGGCATTGGCATTATTGCCTGCTGATTGCAGATAGCCAACAGGATGCTCCTAAAGCCTCTTCCAGGGAAGGTCCCATCAACCATACACTGATCAGGCAACCAGGTGGCCTTCACCAGCTGGGAAGGAAGGAGCCCAGAGCCAAGCTCCTGCCCAGCGACAAGTGCCAGCCAATCTGAAGCTGGTGGTTCCTGCATTCATCAACAAAGAAAGATCTCCCAGGGTGCACCAGTATCCTGCAATACCCAAGACAGAGTTAAATGATGTGGTGGGAGAGTTGTTGGTTTGGGGGCTGATAGGAGAGGGAGCAAGGGCATTTGAAGCACAAGTGGAGAGATGGCTCTGATCAAGCAGTCCTTACTCTGATGTCCAATTCCTTGTTCAGGCAGTGAAAACTTTTGATCTGGGAGTCCCCCGCCAACCTTGAGATGACAAATGGCCTACATGGGTTGACCAATCTGTCATGTCACATGACTGTAGTTAGGTTAATCACAACAGTGGTTGATTCAGGCTCTTGAACATTAATTGGTTTCAATTGGTAGCAGGGTGGGGAGGTTTACTGTATGCTTTCTCACCTGGAACTTAATTCTGGTGGAAGCTCTAATGCTAATAGTTAATAATAGCTAACAGTAACTAATAAGCTAATGGTTCAACAGTGACATCAGATGATGTCAGATTTCATGTAGCTGGTACCTGAGAGAGGAAGGCTCTGTTGAAGTTCTGCACACCTTATAACTGGTGTAAATAGCCAATAAATCTTCATTAGTTTACAACTACACAGCTTCCGGTTCTTTTCCATCAAAGACATACAGACCCCAAAAATAGTACTCGAACATGGTGGCAGCGGGACTTTTTATAAGAATCCAAACTGATGTTGAGAGAGGTGGGAAAGCCTAAAACCAGTCCCTGCAGCAGATCGCACTCAAGAAACACCTGTAGCAGCGCGCAGAGTGCTAAATTGTCATCAAAGTCCCATGATGCCTTCAAAATCATAAGACCCTTTTGAAGAAGGTTCACTGGATTTACTATGGTAGATCTGTTTTCTGTACACAGATGCTGTCAAAACTGCTGCGTTTCTCCAGCAATTTCTGTTTTTGTTACTGATTAACAACTTACATGCTAGAAAGAAGAGCTGATCAATTAAGACTGTCCTTTAAAGGCCAATTTCTCTAAATTGTCTACTTATCCAGGAAGGCATAAACACCTTACCACATCATCTCAGAACCAACTGCTCAACCTCTGTACTTATTTACCCCAAGGAAAGTTTCTTATTAAAGGTCAGGATGGAGATGTTACATGGTGGGGGATTCAGGACTGGGTGATATTGCCTCTCATTTAACCTACCTCTGGATGCTCCAAGATGGTGTTCATCCCTAAATCTAACAGCTCTCTATGTGTTTGTGATGACCTCAGACAGCTAACGAAGGCAGTAGGATGAAGCAGTCAACCAATAGGTTTCGTTTCTGAGAGCTTAGTGAAGCTCATGGGAAGCTCAGTCTTCATGAAGCTAAATGCCAATAATGGACCTTAGCAGCTTCTGGGAGATGAAGGGATCAAAATCCTAACTATGTTTATCATTCTCTTTGGAAGATATTGTTTTAATCACCTTCCAGTTTGAATCGCCTCAATAGTAAAAACCTTCAAATGACAGACATTTTAGACGGCCTTGAGTGTGTCATCTGATGTATGATGACTTTATTGTCTACAGCTCCACCATGGATGAAAGGGTGGCACAGTGGCTCAGTGGTTAGCCCTGATGTCTCATAGTGCTAGGGAACCGGGTTCGGTTCCACATTCAGGTAACTATCTGTGTGAAGTTTGCATGTTCTCCCTATGTTGGCGTGTGTTTCCTCTAGGTGTTCTGATTTCCTCCCACACTCCAAAGGTATGGAAGCTAGGTAGACTGGCCATGGGATAGTGCCCAGGGTCATGCAGACTAAGTGGATTAGCCATGGAAATGCAGGATTGCAGGGGTGTGTTTTTAGTTGAGAGGTTCTTTAAAGGGGCAGTGTGGACTTGATGGGCTGAATGGCCTGCTTCCACACTGTAGGGATTCAATTGAAAACATGCTGTGAACAAATGAAAAGTAAGATCTTGGGAATTTTTTCTAACAGGGCAGCAGTTCCTCAGTGCTGCATTGAACTGTCTGAATAAATTGGGTGCTTTAATCACTGTGATGGGGTGGGTCTGAGTGGAATGCTTTTCGGTGTGGACTTGATGGGCTGAATGGCCTGCTTCCACACTGTAGGGATTCAATGATTCCATGAATATAGTATCAGGGTATGGGCAGCACTGCAACATCTGCAAACCACAGGGTTTACACTCAAACCCAAGTTTGAGTTTTCCATCAACATCCTGGGCTACATTGTCAACGCTTCTAGGGTAAGGTAGGTCCCCAAAGGACAGCAGATAGCAGTGCTTTAAGGGAGCGTTTAACCAATTGGTCAAGTTTCTGCCTAATCTGGCATGCATCGACGAACTCCTGAGACAGCTTTTAAAACAGGATTGGTCTCGGTATTAGGATATAAAGAGTCTTTGAAATAAACGAGCTCATGTTCACATCTACCCAAGCCCTGGCCCTTTACAGCCTAGAACTGCACAGTATTGTTGTAGCCAACACTCCATCCATTGGCTTAAGAGCAGTTTTCCAAAAGAATTGCATTGGCTCCTAATGGATGGTCTACTATGCCTCCAGTTTCCTAACAGATGTTGAACAGCAGAATACTAATTGATGAAGAGGTCCTGGCAGTCACATGCGTCTGCGAGAAGTTCTCTGGACTCAGATTCACCACACAGACAAATCATAAATTGTTAATGATCATCCTCAATACGAAGGAGCTGGCAAAGATGGCACCACAAATCTAGAAATGGGATTCAATTCATTTAGGATTTCCGGTTGGCATTGGACTGAAAGGTCTGTTTCAATGCTGTGCAGCTCTATGACTCTATGACACAATGACTAGACGTTCTAATTGTGCCTTAGGTCCTTTGATACTGGTGCAGAATTTATTCAGGGCAAACTCCAGGTCATGGCATGTGTGTTATCCTGTATCCCAATGGGAGTGTCTGCACAGAATGACGTCTGCTTTGTTGCAGCTATAGAGCTCCATGTCCCTATCGAACAGCTTCTCCCAGTGACTGCTCAAGCATTGGAAGAATTTCATGCAGTCCAGGAAGCTGATGCTGAATGCATACAATTTCAGGAGTATTGCATCACCAGCTGCTTGTACAGTTCCCATTAATTTCATTTTAAAGTAGTGCTTTGACTATTGCAGTCATACAAAGCTTCTTGATGATCTGTCAAACCTATAATAACTATACAGTTATTTCCTGAGTCCTCAGGCTGGACATTCTTCAGGACTTATATTAGGAACATTTGGATGTTACCAAGTGCTGGGGACAGATCCACAACTCCATCTGCTGTCTGCTATATCGAAGGCCATTGTAGACACGGTTTCCAATTGTCCAATGTGTGCGAGCCGGAGGCAAGAGCGCGAAGGTGCCTTGATGGTCTCATCATTTCCATTTAAACCACGGGAGTGCCTTTGGATGAATCTGTTCACTTTTAAGGGTAAAACCTTTCTCATTGTCAGTAACTACCATCCGTAATGGCTTGTGGTCAAGTGGCTACAAAGACCCACCTTAATGACGATTATCATTACACATAAAGAGGTTTTCACCTCATGTGGCTCCCTGGGTATGGTCATTTCAGATAATGGCTTTGGATTCCATCAAACACTTCACAGAATCAGAGATAGTAGGAACTGCAGATGCTGGAGAATCTGAGATAACAAGGTGTAG
>JAHRHZ010000046.1:12268248-12380799 GCA_024137785.1 Ginglymostoma cirratum
TCCACAGATGCTGCCAGACCTGCTGAGTTTCTCCAGCATTTTCTGATAATGTTTCAGACTTCCAGCGTCCACAGTTATTTTCACAGGATTTTTTCTGATGAAGGGTCTAGGCCCGAAACGTCAAGCTTTCCTGCTCCTATGATGCTGCTTGGCCTGCTGTGTTCATCCAGCTCCACACCTTGTTGTCTGAGACTTTCTGTTTTACATCACATTACATAGAAAAGGCAGTTCAGACAAGGGGCATTTAACCCAACATTTATACTCCACATCAACCTCCTCTCACAGATCTTGTGCACAGGGATATGATGGAGCAGAAATTAGATGGATGAATGGTCAGTTTGATTTTGGTTTGGAAGACAGTGGCCGTGACGTAGATTGATCAAAAGAGCAGTGGAAAAACTTTTCTTTGAAAAGTGCCATTGAATTTTTAACGTTCACAAAACCATTAAACAGGGAGATTGAGCCTTGTGCCATTCCAAGCCTAAACAAAAATATAAGAACTGCCAATGCTGGAAATCTGACACAAAATCCTTGACCTCCTCCTATTCTGCAACTGTATTCTGATTCTCAAATGCTGCATCCCTCTCACTCACTCCCTCCCCCTCACTCACACCTTCCTTCTCACCACACTCTTGCTCTCACTCACTCTCAAACACTGCCTCCCACTCACTCACTTCCACTCAGTCAGTCATTCACTCACTCATTCACCACCTCCCTTTCACTCACTCGCTAGCTCCCTCTCACGCTCTCTCCGTCTCATTCCCTCCCTCTCACCCACTGCCCCTTTCTCTCACTCACTCACTCCCTCTCACTCCATCTGTCCTCTTGGCTGTAGATCTCCAGAGGCCTGAGGCCTGTACACAAAGTGCAGGGTCCCAGAACTGCATCTAAATAGATTGATTTAACGGGAAAAAAATCTGGCAAATGGACTATAAGGTGGGGATAATATGGAGCTGTTCAATTTGGCAGAAAGAATAAAAAAGCAGAACATTACTTCAACACAGAAGACATCAGAATTCTGAGGTGCCGAGGGATCTGGATGTTCCGGCGTATGAGTCATAAAAAATTAGCAAGCAGATATAGCAAGTAATAAAAAAAAGCTAGCGGGCTGCTGGCCATTATACAGGAGGAATTGAGAATAAAAATTAAGGTGCTCTGCTTAAATTATACAGGACATTGGTGAAACCACATCTCAAATACTGTGTGCGGTTTTAATCTCCTTATTCGATGGATAATGTAAACGTGTCGGAGATGGTTCAGAGGAGGTTTACTGGATTAATACAGGGAATGAGTGGGTTGTTTTATAAAGATACATTGGATAGGCTGGAATTATTTCCATTGGGATCTAAAAGAGTGAGGGATGATGTAATTGATGTATAGATAGAGTCATAGAGTTATACAGCACAGAAACATACTCTTCAGTCCAACGTGTCCATGCCAACAAAGTTTCCCAAACTGAACTAGTCTCATTTGTCTGTGTTTGGCACCTATCCCTCTAAACCTTTCTTATTCATATACCTATTCAAATGTCTTTTAACTTGTAACTATACTTGCACCTACCATTTCCTCTGGTAGTTCATTCCACACACAAACCACATTGTGTGTGAAAAAGTTGCCCCTCAGGTCCCTTGTAAATCTTCCTCTCACCTTAAAAATATGTCCTCTAGTTTTGAACTCCCCTACCCCAGGGAAAAGACCTTTACTATTTATCTTATCTATGCCCCTGATGATTTTATAAACCTCTATAAGGTCACCCCTCAACCTCCTTTTGCTCCAGTAAAAAAAAGACCCAGCCTATTCACCCTCTCCTTATAACTGAAAGCCTCTAGTTCCAGCAACATCCTGATAAATCTTTTCTCATCTCTCTCCTACAGCAGGGCGACCAAAACTGCATACAGTATTCCAAAAGTGGCCTCACCAAAGTCCAGTACAACCTCAACATGATATTCCTGAATGTTTTTGACAACATGGTTGTGAAAAGGATGTCTCCTCATGTGGGAAGCTCCAGAACTAGGGACGGGGTTCCACTGTGTACAAAATCAGGGTCGTTCATTTAGGATAGAGAGGAGGGGAACTCCGACTGTTATGTGATTTTGGAACTGACTACCTCAGAGGCAGTGGAGGCAATGTTGTTGAATATTTTTCAGGTGGAGGTAGTCGGATTCTTGTTCGGCAGAGCAATGAATGTTTCTCGGGGTAGATGGGATGTGGAATTCAGAACACAAACAGATAAGCTGTGATCATATTGAATTGCTGACGAAGCTCAAGGGGCCGAATGGCTTACTTCTGCTTCTAATTTGTATGTTTGCTTATTCCACTCACCGTCTCTTCCCCCATTCAGCTCACCACCAGTGTTGGTATCCCATTTGGAGCCTGTCCCCCTCACCCACCAAGCAAACATTCCATCCCTTACAGTGTCCTCACTATAGACTCAGCAAAGCTCCTGATAATCAGGCCTCAGGTCTAATACAAGTTATAGGCCTTTGTGTAGCTTCCAAACAGAGGCCATTTCACTCCTGCGTTTGCTGCTAAGAATCATTTGGACCCCTCGTCTGGCCCATGGGCCACCATATTGGATAAACCTGCTTTAAAATGTCATTATGGCCTCTTTTCTCTTTAACTTCTTCCAATACTGGCCTCTTGTAATTTCCTGGATTTAGTTATAGGGTCATAGAGTAATACAGCATGGAAACAGGTCCTTTAGCCCAAATTGATCCATGCTGACCATGGTGCCCACTCAGTTAGTTCCAAGTGCCCGCATTTGGTCCATCTCTCTCTGAACCCTTCCCATTCATGTACTAATCCAAATGTTTTTTAAATGTTGCTTTTGTAACTGCCTCAACCGCTTTCTCTGGCAGCCCAGTTCATATATGCACCACTCTCTGCATGAAGAAGTTGCCCTCAGGTCCTCCTTAATTCTTTCCCCTCTCACCTTAAACTATGCCGTCCAGTTTTCAATTCCCCATCCCTGGGAAAAAGACTATGTGTATTCATCTATCCATGCCTCTCATGATTTAGTGCACCTCAATAAGGTCACCCCTTCATTCTCCTATGTTCCAAGGAATAAAGTCCTATCCTGGCCAACCTCTCCTTAAAGGTCAGGCTTACTAGACCTGGCAACATCCTCGTAGATCTTCTTTGCACACTTTCCAGTTTAACTATCTCTTTTCTATAACAGGGTGACCAAAACTGTACACAATACTCCAAGTGCGGCCTCACCAATGACTTATACAACTGTAACATAACGTTTCAACTGCTATACTCAATACCCCTGCGATTTCTTCTCTAGCCTCCCACAATTTCCAAGGATGGACTTGATCAGGCCCAGGGGATTTATCCACCTTAATGTGCTTTAAGGCTGCAAACAGCTCCTCTCTGGTAATATGCATGCAGTCCAAGATATCCCCACTTGTTTTCCTTAATTCATTAGCATCCATGATTCTCTCATCAGTAAACACTGAGGAGAAATATTCATTAAAAATCTCCCCCATCTCTTGTGGCTCCATACAGAGACAGCTATGTTGATCTTTAAGGGGACATATTCTCTCCCTAGCCACCTTCTTACTCTTAATATAGCTATAAAACACCTTGGGATTATCTTTAACCTTACCTACCAGCTCCATCTTATACCCTTGTTTTGCTCTTCTGATTTCTCTCTTAAGTGTGCTCCTACACTTTATATAGTCATCTCGAGATTCTCTTGAGCCCGATAGCTTAAACCCAATGTATGTTGCCTTCTTTTTCCTGACCAGAGCCTCATTATAAGACCATAAGACATAGGAGTGGAAGTAAGGCCATTCGGCCCATCGAGTCCACTCCGCTATTTAATCATGACTGATGGGCATTTCAACTCCACTTACCCGCACTCTCCCCGTAGCCCTTGAATCCTTGCAAGATCAAGAATTTATCAATCTCTGCCTTGAAGACATTCAACGTCCCGGCCTCCACTACGCTCCGTGGAAATGAATTCCACAGGCCCACCACTCTCTGGCTGAAGAAATGCCTCCTCATTTCTGTTCTAAATTGACCCCCTCTAATTCTAAGGTTGTGCCCACGGGTCTTAGTATCCCCACCTAACGGAAACAACTTCCCAGCGTCCACCCTTTCTAAGCCATGCATTATCTTGTAAGTTTCTATTAGATCTCCCCTCAACCTTCTAAACTCTAATGAATACAATCCCAGGATCCTCAGCCGTTCATCGTATGTTCGGCCTACCATTCCAGGGATCATCCGTGTGAATCTCCGCTGGACACGCTCCAGTGCCAGTATGTCCTTCCTGAGGTGTGGGGCCCAAAATTGGACACAGTATTCTAAATGGGGCCTAACTAGAGCTTTATAAAGTCTCAGAAGCACATCACTGCTTTTATATTCCAACCCTCTTGAGATAAATGATTATCCCACCTCAGCCAGGGATCCCTAAACCTGCCAGCTTTTCCCTTCACCCTAACAGGGACAAACCGTCCCTCAACTCTTGACACTTTTTAAAGCCTCCCATTTGCCAGTCATTCCTTTTCCTTCAAACAGACTCATCTAATCACCCTCTGCTAGGTCCTGCTCAATGGCCCCAAAATTGGCCCTGCTCCAGTTTAGTGCCTTAACCTGTGGACCTGTCCTATCTTTTCCCATAGCTATGTTAAAACTAACAGAGTTATGGTCACTCGACCTAAAGTGCTTTCCAACTGACACTTCAGTCACTTGCCCCACAGTGTTTCCTAAGAAGAGGTCCAGTGTTGCACCCTCACGAGTAGGGCCCTCTACATATTGATTTAGGAAACTTTCTTGGACATACTTGACAAATTCCACCCCGTCTAGGCCTTTTACACTCTGAGTGGCCCAGTCAATACAGGGGAAATTAAAATCTCCAACCAATACTACTCTGTTATTCCTACAGATATCTGCAATCTCTCTGCACATCCCCTCTGGGGATCCACTTTGGTGACTGTGCCTCAGCTGTCTGGCCTCTGGTCTCTGGGCTTCCTCCCTTAAGTCTCTCTATCTCTCCTTGTCCTTTAAGATGCTTCTCAAAATCTGACCCTGTGATGTTCTGTACTGTACGTAACATGGAATCAATCCATGTGTTGTAATCACTGGTTTTCAAAGTAATCCATTCTTATATTGTGTGTTTAAACAAAGTAGCAATGTAGCACAATATAAAATTAGGTTTTATCCCCCAAACATTCGATCGTATTTATTGAAATATTGCAGTCTATAGGTTTGTAAACTGTGTCCTAACACTCATTCTTACAGAAGCACTCTTAGTGAGCCTAAAAGCTACTTTTATTTGCTTTTTTCTCCAGTTTATTTCCATAATTGTTCTCCTGGTTCTTTAACCAATAATGGCTGAGGCAGGAGGGGTGAATTAGCTCCTCTTTTCTAACCTCCTTCTTTGCCTGCAACAAAGTTTTTTGCTCTTCTGAGGAAGAGTCACTCAACCCGAAATGTTAACTCTAATTTCTCTTCATGGATGCTGCCAGATCTGCTGAGCTTTTCCAGCAATTTCTGTTTTTGTTAAAGATTTTTTCTTTTTTTAGTATAACACTGTACTTCTCTCTAATGAAGATGCAACTACCAAATGTATATTATGTCGTTAAGAATCCGATTACAAGGTTTTCTTGAGCAAAAGAAAGAGCAATTTTATTAACTCTGGAAAAAAAGGTAAAATACCATGTTAAACATTCATCTACACAGGTATAACATTGAGAAGAGATGGTAAAATTGAAAGAACTGTGGATGTTGGAAATCAGAAACGGAGACAGAAATTGCTGGAAAAGCTCAGAGGGTCTGGCAGCATCTGTGAAGAGAAATCAGAGCTAACGTTTGGGTCCAGAGACCCTTCTTCAGGAGGGAAGACTTGCAAAAGAATAATGCCTGGTTCTAAAGGACAATGAAAGCAAAATACAGCTTTTAATCATTGAAACATGCAGTTTTAACCTGAGACAACTGTCATTTCACTGATGTTTCATATTCTCAGGAGTAGCTAATACTATAGCTCACCCTTGAGTTCTCACTTCTCTGATGCTTCTTCTTAATAATTCTGTCACTGGGCACTTTTCCTTCTTGAGAGGCTGAGACAGAACTTTATTCACTTTTTGTCAGCTCAAAAATTTGTCTCCTTATCTCTGCCAAAGGTAATTGCCTGAAACACAGCTGGTTTGTGTATTCCAGTGTTTGAGCTCCATTGTTTCCAAGTTTGATGAATGTCTTTCATCATGATTTCAATTCATGAAGGCCCAAAGTATTAAAATCAGATAATGGCATTTTAAAATCAGTCTTCCATGGTTTGTTACTATTTTGACAAACCTGAGAAGCAACTCTTTCAGAACTGGTTCCAATTCTACAGAAATTTACTGTCAGTGACAATTCCTGACTCTCCATGTCCTCTCTCAATTTGATTTCGATCTTTCTGTTATTTATTTACATTAATAGAAGCGTCAGGCTGTAGTCCAACAAGCACCCCACCTGATGTTAGACCTAAAATTGGGAGAATTATTTATTTTCGTGCATTTGCAAGTTTATTGGCATGTTATTTCTGTAACTCAAAGTACTATGACATTAAGTCTTGCATTAATTTTCTCTGTTTTAAGTTGTTTCAATTTATTGTTGTGGTTTTAATGGGGTTGTGAATTGTGTTTAGTGCCTTGGATTGAGATTGAAGTTTATTTCTCACTGGGTTTGATACAAGATCCGATTGGCACAGAGCAGCCTCTCCCATTCCCTGCCTCCTCTCTCCCCAAACCTCCATCTTCTCAACTTTTCCCTTTCCCAATCCTCCTCCTCCTTCCTGACCTCCTGCTTATTGATCCTGCTATTCACCAAACACCCCATACCTCCTGTTCCTCTCCCCTTGATCTTCCAAACCTTCCCATTCCCTCACCATGACTGTCCCAGCACACCCCTCGCCTGACGTCCTGCTTCCCAAGCCTTCATCTTGCCAACCAGACCATTTCTGACCCTCTTCGTCCCTGACTCTCAGTCTCCTGAGTCTGCAGCTCTCCAACTCTCCCTCATCCTCCAACTTCCCAGCCTCCTGCTCTCTGGCTGTCAAACTCCCCTCCCCAAAAGTGGGAGGGTTAGTCAGTGTTGGTCACTGAGAGGGTCAGGAAACATGGTGGGTTGGCAGCTGATGAGTCAGGGTGCATGATGGAGATGATGGAGAGTGGAGAGGAATATGGTGTTTTAATATTTTTTTTCTGAAGGGAAGAACCAACATCACATAACCCGAGCTTCTCCATTAGTGGTAACTGGAAAATCTGATTTACTTAACGTTATTTAATTTAATGTTGTGCTTTCAAGAACACAAAAGAAATGGTAAAGCAGGAATTCCTGTGCATCCTACAGAAAAGGAATTACAACCTTTGAGGAATTGTCACTGCTTTACACATATTGTATTTGAGAGTTCCTGGAAATGTATCAAGAATTGCAGGTCTGTATCAGGGTCTCCCCAGGAGTGTGCCAACTTTGATATGAGGTCACTGCAAGTGTCAGTTGTTTTTAAGGAATCTCCATGAATGTGGGAATGTTTGCAATAGCTCCCAAGACTATCAATGTGCAGCAGGGGGATTGCATGAGTATGTTGATTGCTGTCCGTGGTGCTTGGGACTGTGTTAATGGTCACGGGAAGTCCCCAGGAGTGTTCCAGTGTTTGCAGGAAAGACTGGGATTGAACCATTGTTTATTCAATAGCATTAAGGGTTGAAGGAGGTTGAAGAGGGTCAGTGTAGGATCTACTCATTATCACATTGCAGTTTGTAGTTCATCACTTTGTGCTGCAGTGTTTTCTAGAATACAACACAGATGGCAATTTTAAGGAAGTATTTAATTGGCTGGAAAGTAATTTGGGATGGCCCAAGATCTATATAAATGCAATTTCTTGCTGTTCTTCCTTTGTCAGCATTTCAAGCCTTGGGACCCTCTTGATGTTTCACGTGTAACCCACAGTGGTCATGCAGGAAGAGTCAATACTTCTCTGCAAATTGATAAATTACATACTACACTACACTTGTTCATGGGTACCAACAGATGCAATGATCCCAGAATCACTGTCAAAGTAATGATCTTAGTCATACTGTTTCCTGTTATTTATGGACAAATGCCAAAGTAACTTCAGGCAAAGATAGATTCCTGATTAAATGTGGAAATCAGGATGTTGTGGATAGAAATACATGATTCCACTTTATCTTTGCAGAAATGGCATTTTGCTGTTTGGCCCCTCATTCAAGTACACTGAGCAGTATAAAATTCCTGAGGCTTCATGATAAACTCACCAGAGAAAATATGTGTTAATTACAAGCAATCAACCTCTCTGACACTAAAAAGTAACTTTTACATACATTTAGTTTCATTTCTTCAGGTTTTAGCTATTGTTGGAGATATAATATTTATAAAGTTACCTCTTTAGCTTTTTTCTTTTCTGTCTTCAAATCCAATCTTTTTATTCATCTCTCTATATTTCTGTCTCAATTGATTTGTTATTGAATTTACCCACTCGAAACTACACATCTTTCAATGTTCACATATAGTTAATCTCTCAGTACTTTAATCTTTTGCTTAAGAACACACACAGGTTCCTTCTCTGATTAGTCAGGTTGTAGATGTCCTGCTGAGGGCACCGTGCCAGTTATATCCCACACTTCTGGCATCATGCAGAGCAAAATGTTATCAACATTGAGTGGCAAACATAGGGCTTGTGTGGTTCAGTGGTAGTCTTCACACCTCTGAGCCAGAAGGTCCAGGTTCAGGATCCACATTTTTTTTCTTTATTCATTCATGGGATGAGGGCATTGCTGGCCAGGCAGCATTTGTTGCCCATCCCTAATTGCCCAGAGGGCAGCTAAGAGTCATTGCTGTGGGTCTGGAGACACATGTAGGCCAGACCAGGTAAGGATGGCAGTTCCCTTCCCTAAAGGACATTAGTGAACCAGATGGGCTTTTCCGACAATCAACAATGGATTCATGGTCATCATTAGCTTCTTAACTCCAGATATTTTATTGAATTCAAATTCCACCATCTGCCATGATGGGATTCAAACCTGGGTCACCAGAACATTATCTGGGTCTCTGGATTAACAGTCCAGCGATAATACCACTAGGCCATTGCCTCCTCTGCACCTGGCACAGAGGAAAGTCATAACTGGTCTGAGCCGATTGTTCAAAAATACTTTCTTTTTATTTTGAACAAGGACAAGTCCAGCTAACAACAGGCACCATTTTTCAACCAGTTACAAGAATTTTTAGGCATTGTTTTAGAAAATAATATGTCCATTACAATATGCAATACAGATTACATTACGGCTAAAGCTGAGATGGTTCATTTTGAGACCACGCAGTACAATGGCAGACAAATAGAATCACACTGACCAAAATAAAAACAAAGGATCACTTTCAAAAGTTGACTGGGGGAGGACATTTGCTGATAAAGGGTCTGCTGGAAAATGGGAAGCCTTCAAAAATAAGGTAACGAGAGTCCAGAGATGGTATGTTCCTGTTAGGGTGAAGGGCAAGGCTGGTAGGTATAGGCAATGCTGAATGACTAGAGAAGTTGAGGTTTTGGTCAAGAAAAAGAAGGAAGCGTATGTTGGGTATAGACAGCAGGGATCGTGTGAATCCCTAGAAGAATATAAAGGCAGTAGATGTATTCATACGATGGAAATCAGGAGGGCAAAAAGGGGACATGAAATAGCTTTAGCAAATCGGGTTAAGCAGACTCCAAATGGATTCTATAAATGTATTTAGGACAAAAGAGTAACTAGGGAGAGAATAGGGCTCCTTAAGGATCAGCAAGGCCACCTATGTGTGGAACCACAGGAGATGGGTGAGGTACTAAAGAAGTATTTTGCATCAGTGTTCACTGTGGAGAAGGATATGGAAGATAGAGAACGTGGGGAAATAAATAATGACATCTTGAAAAATGTCCATATTACAGAGGAGGAGGTGCTGGACATCCTAAAATGCACAAGGGTGAATAAATCCCTGGGTGTACCTGGAGAACTGTGGAGGAAAGGTGGTAAGGAAAAGCCAGGGAATCACAGACCAGTGAGTCTGACATTGGTGGTGGGCAAGTTGTTGGAGGCAATCCTGAGGGACAGGATTTACATGTATTTGGAAAGGCAAGGGCTGATTAAGGCTAGACAACATGGCTTTGTGCTTTGGAACTGATGTCTCACTTTGCCACAAGGATCTGTTTTGGGACCACTGCTGTTTGTCATTTTTATAAATGACTTGGACGCAGACATAGGTGGATGGGTTAGTAAGTTTGCAGATAACACTGAAGTCGGTAGAGTGGTGGACAGTGTGGAAGAATGCTGCAGGTTGCAGGGAGACTAAGATAAACTGCAGAATTGGGCTGAAAGGTGGCAAATGGAGTTCAATGCAGATAAATGTGAGGTGATTCACTTTGGGAAGAATAATAGGAAGGCAGAATACTGGGTCAATGGAAAGATTCTTGGTAGTGTGGATGTGCAGAGGGATCTTGGTGTCCAGGTACATAGATCCCTGAAAGTTGCCACCCAGGTTGATAGTGCTGTTAAGAAGGCATACGCTGTGTTAGGTTTCATGGGTAGAGGGATTGAGTTCCGGAGCTGTGATGTCATGCTGCAACTGTACAAAACGCTAGTGCGGCCTCACTTGGAATATTGCGTACAGTTCTGGTCGCCCCATTACAGGAAGGATGTGGAAGCATTGGAAAAGGTGCAGAGGAGATTTACCAGGATGTTGCCTGGTCTGGAGCGAAGGTCTTATGAGGAAAGGCTGAGGGACTTGGTTCTGTTCTCATTGGAGAGAAGAAGGCTAAGAGGGGATTTAATAGAGACATACAAAATGATCAGAGGATTAGATAGGGTGGACAGTGAGAGTCTTTTTCCTAGGATGATGACATCGGCTAGTACGAGGGGGCATAGCTGCAAATTGAGGGGTGATAGATTTAAGACAGATGTCAGAGGCAGATTCTTTACTCAGAGAGTGGTAAGGGCGTGGAATGCCCTGCCTGCCAATGTAGTTAACTCAGCCACATTAGGGGCATTTAAACAGTCCTTGGATAAGCATATGGATGATGATGGGATAGTATAGGGGGATGGGCTTAGATTAGTTTACAGGTTGGCACAACATCGAGGGCCGAAGGGCCTGTTCTGCGCTGTATTGTTCTATGTTCTATGTTCTAACTTGATTGAGTTTGTTGAGGAAGTAATGAAGAGGATTGATGAGGGCAGGGCAGTGGATGTGATCTAAATGGACTTCAGTAAGCCATTCAGCAAGGTTCCTTATGATGGACTGGTTAGCAAAGTTAGATCGCATAGAACACAAGGAGAACTAGCTATTTGGATACTGAACTGGGTCAAAGGCAGAAGACTGAGGGTGGTGGTGGAGAGTTGTTTTTCAGACTGGAGACCTGTGACCTGTGGTGTGCCACAAGAATCAGTGCTGGGCCCACTGCTTTTTGTCATTAAATAAATGATTTGGATGTGAACATAAGAGGTATGGCTAACAGTTAGCAGATGACACCATAATTGGAGGTGTAGTGGACAATGAAGAAGGTTACCTCACAAAGAAGGTTACCTCTGAGTACAACAGAATCTTGACCAGATGGGCCAATGGGCCGGGGAGTGGCAGATAGAGTTCAATTTAGATAAATGTGAGGTGCTGCATTTTGGAAAGGCAAATCAGGGCGTGACCTAGTCACTTAATGGTAAGATCCTGGGGAGTACTGCTGAGCAAAGAGACCTTGGAGAGCAGGTTCACAGTTCCTTGGAAGTGGAGTCCAAATCGACAGGATGGTGAAGAAGGTGCTTGATATACTTGCCTTTATTGGTCATTGCATTGAGTATGGGAGTTGGGAGGTCATGTTGCAGTTGTACAGGACATTGGTTAGGCCACTTTTGGAGGATTGCATGCAATTCTGGTCTCCCTTCTGTAGGAAGGATGTTGTGAAACTTGAAAGGGTTCAGAAAAGATATACGAGGATGTTGCCAGGTTTGGAGGGTTTGAGCTACAGGGAGATGCTGAATAGGCTGGGGCTATGTCCCTGGAGCATTGGAGGTTGAGGAGTGACCTTTATAGAGGTTTATAAAATGAAGAGGAGCATGATTAGGGAAAATAGACAAGGTCTTTTCCCGGGGTGGGGGAGTCCAAAACTAGAGGGAATAGGTTTAAGGTGAAAGGAGAAAGATACTAAAAGGACCTGAGGGGCAATATTTTCACGTAGCGGGTAATGTGTGGACAGAATGAGCTGCCAGAGGAAGTGGTAGAGGCTGATGTGATTATAACATTTAAAAGGCATCTGGATGGGTATATCAATAGGAAGCGTTTAGAGGGATATAGGACAAATGCTGGCAATTGGGACTAGGTCAGATTGGCATGTTTGATCTGCGTGGGTGAGTTGGATCAAAAGGTCTGTTTCCATGCTGTATATTACTGTGACTCTAAGACTCTAACTGCGGATGCTGGAAATCAGAAACAAAAGTGAAAATGGCTTCGGGAGCATCACTGGACCTGAAACACTGACTCTGCTTTCTCTCCACAGATTCTACAGACCTGCTGAGTTTGTCCAGTAACTTCCATTTTTGTTTCAGACACAAGTTGAAGTCATTTAGACTGTGAGGACATCTCTGCAGATTGACATTTGGCTGTAAATCCCTGGATTTTATCATATGCAGAAAAGGCCTATGTATTTTCTGGTATGGTGTAGTCTGGTTTAAATAGGCGATGTCTTTGGTTTGTTTGGATTGAGTCAAACTCTAATGTTTGTTTTTCCTTGATATGATACTGTACAGAACCAGACTGCATTTGTGACTATGTATATATACAAGGATATTTTTTAGAATAAAGTGTATTTTTGAAATTTAAAAACAAATTGTTCAATATTGGTTTGCATCAGTAATAATGTGGATGTCCAAAATATCATAAATGTTCAGGGGGAGTGCTGCATTTTCACAAATGCTCGCTTTCAGACTACATGTTAAAACAAGATCTCATTTTCTTTCTCAGGTAATGGCAAAAATCCAATGGCTCAATTTTAACGTAGAGCATTGTGGGAAAGAGCACTTCCTGATATTCCCCCTGAATGGCTTAACTCTAATTTTAAAGTTTTGGGACTAGATTTTTTGTGGAGTTGAGCACACTCCAGAGGTCTTTAAAAATGGCACCCTGGATGCAGCAATCCCATCCCCATTTTCATCAAATAACATTTTTCCCCAAAGAAGGAACCGGACATGTATCATTTAAGTGGCTACATGAATGAAGCAGGCCTTTGAAATTAGTGCTGTCCACAAACAGACCCCAATTTGGCCAATCCAAAGGCCTAAACATACACATGTGGCAGTCAAAAAATGAAGGAGATGTTAACACCTTTGAAGAGGTAGATAGGGTAGCAAAGAAGGCATTTGGCAAACTTACCTTTTTTGGACTGTACATTGAGTATTGGAGTTGGGATGTCATGTTACTGCAGTACAGGACATCGGTCAGGCCACTTTTGGAATACTGTGTTCAAATCTGGTCTCCCTGTTATACAAAAGATGCTGTTCAACTTAAAAGTGTTCAGAAGAGATTCACAAGGATGTTGCTGGGGATTGGAGTACTTGAACTATAGGAAGAGGCTGAATAGACTGGGACTATTTTCCTTGGAGCATCAGAGGATGAGGGGTGAACCTTACAGACGTTAATAAAACCATGAGGGGCATGGATAGGATGAATAGTCAAGGTCTTTATCCCGGAGTAGGGGAATCCAAAACTAGACGGCATAGGTTTAAGGTGAGAGGGGAAAAATTTAAAAGGTTCCTTAGGGGTATCTTTTTCATGCAGAGGGTGGTGAGTGTCTGGAATGAGCTGCCAGAGGAAGTGGTGGAGGCTGGTACAATTGCAACATTTAAAAGGCATCTGGGCAGGTACATGAATAGGAAGATTTTAGAGATGTTGGCAAATGGGACTAGATTAATTTAGGATATCTGGTTGGAATGGACGATTCGGACCAAAGGTCTGTTTCCATGCTCTGCAACTCTATGATTCTGTGTTTGTTTAAGCATAATTATCTGAAGTCATTTAGATATCTAGCCGTTTAAACATGAAATAACAGACAGCAGCGTAATGCATTAATTGACAGACTTATCTGGTGTAGGTAAAAAACCTAGTATGATTTATTGCTGAAGTTTCAATGTACTTCATTTTTGCCATTTACTGAGATGTTGAATTGTAACTGAACCATTATGAATGTTTAACAGAGGTGAAGAAAATCAAAAATCTCTTATCACAGCAGGGTGGCTGAGTTCACATTTTGACGGACAGTTTTAAAAGGCTATTAAAGGATTAGCTGTCTTTTACATGATCAGCATTTTATTTGTTTTTGTCACAGATGAATTACTTGAAGGGCTTTTAAAATCTTTGAATGGTTCCATAAACGAGAGTTTATTGTCTGCCAGAAGTGAACGTGAATGAGGGTTCTGTTAGATTGTTCAAATTTTACTTCTTTTTAATCTCTACGAAGGCTTTCACACTGGGATTACTGGGTGCTTGGATATGGGATCTGGGTTATGGAGCAGAATGAATTGTACAATGTTCCATGGTTGGGGGGGTTGGGGGGAGGGGGGTGGAGCGGGCATGGTTAGCAGTGCATATCAGCCCCAAAAGACACTTGTTAAATTGGGCTAAATCCCAGAGAACTGAGATGGGCTTTCTCTGTAGACAGCATTAGCCTGCTTCTGTAGCTGAATTGGAACTGCAGATGAGTCTGAGAAGTTCAGATTTCCTGACTCAAGCTTCCCAATTTCATGGCAAAAATGAGTCACTTCCCCCTTGAGTCTATGGGTAGGGCATAAGCTGTCAAAAGCTAATTGTCTTCATTGTAATTAAACAAAATCTAATCTTAGCACAATGTTCACCAGGCATCATTTAGAATAAGAAAAATTGAAACTCTCATTTCTGACACATTCTTTTCCTTTCAGTTGTTTTATCATGCTCCAGACTTTCAGCTCGAATGAAGCCCACAGTTCACCAGTAGGCTCAGTGAATGTATAATTCACATATGTTCTATGGTCTATTAACCATGATACAAGTGGCAATGTCAGCTCATAGCTCACAACAGGGCACTTTAATTACTGGCATTGATTCTATTTCTCAGCTTGAGGGGTAAATGTGACATTAATACGTCACTTTTGCTTTACTCAGTCAAGCAGTTCCAAAAATATAGTTTATATCATGGCTAGACTTGAAGATTTGAGACTTGTGCCCTAAAGCTTGCAGTACAACAAAACATTTGTGCCTAAGCAGAAAGCAAAAGCTGTTTGTGACAATATTCCCTCGTACTTTCTTTACCTAGAGAAAGGTGAGGTTGTGGAACTGGCAAGGACCAGTCAATCAAGGAAAACTGTGTGTCCAGCAAAAACCTGCCTTTACATAGCACCCATAATACATATAAAACTGCTTTACTGGATCATTGTTAGATGAAATAGGCCATATTAGGCTACGTAACCTGGGTCCACAGGGTAGGTTTTAAGGACTGAATGAGAGGAAGCAAAAGAGATATAAAGCTGGAGAGCATTTGGGAGGTAGCGCAGAGAAGTTCAGGCCTACGCAGCTAAAAGTATGAGCGCCAGTGATGGAATGATTAAACTAAAGGTCAGAAAAGATCAGAATCAAAGGAACCCGAAAGAAAATAAGATGCAACAGTAGGAGTGGATGATACTCTGCTGCACCATTCAATGAGATCATAACTAGTCCAATAAAAACAAAATGTTGTAGGTGCTAGAAATGTGAAATAAACAAAAATGTTGGAGAAGCTCAGCAGGCCTGGCAACATCTGTGGAGAGAGAAACAGAGTTAATATTTTAACTCTGATGGAAGTGTCATATGTTTTTCTCTCTCCACAGATGCTGCTGGACCTGCTGAGTTTCCTCAAGCATTTTCTGGCTGATCTGATTTCCGTTTCAACTCCAATTTCCTGCCTGTCTCCCAATAACTCTTGACATAGATCATAGAATCCCTACAGTGTGGAAACTGGCCCTTTGGCCCAACAAGTCCACACCGACCCTCAGAGCATCCCACCCAGACCCATCTCCCTAATCTACACATCCCTGAACACTATGGGCAATTTATCATGGCCAATCTAACAACCCTGCACATCTTTGGACTGTGGGAGGAAACCAGAGCACCCTCACGCAGACACGGGGAGAATGTACAAACTCCACACAGACAGTCACCCGAGGGAGGAATTGAACCCGAGTCCCTGGTACTGTGAGGCAGCAGTGCTAACCACTGAGCTACAGTGCTGCCCATATTCCCCTCTAATTCACTAATATATCTCTGCCTTCAATGACTCAGCCTCTACTGCCCTGTGGGATTCACAACCCTCCAAGAGAAGGGATTCCTCAATTCCACTTTAAATCAGTGATTGTGAAAATGTGCTCATCCCCACCCCTACCCATGCTAGACTGCTCTATTGCAACCATTTTCTCCGTATCTGTTCTGTTAAGACCCCTCAGAGAGAGAAACAGAGTTAATGTTTCATGTCCAGTCTGACCTTTCATCAGAACTTCTGAAGTTTATATTCTCTTCTTCTGAAGAGGAATCATATCAGACTTGAAACATCAACTCTACTCCTTTCTCCACTGTTGCTGCCAGACCTTCTGAGTTTTTCAAGCGATCTCTGTGTTTGACTCAGATTTCCATCATCCATAGTATTTTGCAGCTTACCCCTAGGATTGCATATGTTTCAAAGAGATCACCTCCCTCTCATTCTCCTAAACGCCAAATAGGACCAAACTTTCCTGATAAGATAACCCTTTCTTCTCAGGAATCAACCTGCTAGACCTTCTCTGAATTGTTTCTGATGTAAGCAATTGGAGACCAAAGTGATATCTAATACTCTAGGTGTACTCTCAGCAGCAGCCTGTAGTTGCACATAACGCTTCCATGTAATAAATGCTAACATTCAATTTACCTTCCTAAGAGCAATTGTTTGATATCACTGGTGCCTGTTCTACCCCTTTCATAGCATGAGCCACTGCCTCCAAAACCACAGTTAAATATATTTACTCACCATGCATTTAAATGGGATAAACCAGAATTGATTTGCATTAATACTGGGAAGGCAGGTTCTTCACATTAACCATGCTTTATGTGTCTATTCGTGCTCAAGACCATAATTAAGTTCATGCTACAATTACATTTATAATTACTTTTAAAATAATTAAAAACAATTTGCATCTCATCTGGGAGTAAACAAACATTCTCTATCTTCTGCTCTGAAGATTCTATCTGTGTCCAATTAAAGGAAGCAAAAAAAACATAAGTGAGCCTCCACAATGCGGAGAAAAGTAAATCACTAAAATAGCAGAGTCAATATATTTCCTGTTCATCAGAATGACATTTCATGTCTGTATAGAAATCTGGTTTGAATGCTCAATTTATTGGTAACTAATCAGTCCTGAGAGAAAGAGTCTGCTGGTTGTTCCCTTGGCTACAACAAAATAACTTTCATTTATGTAGCACCTTTCACAGTCTCAGGTCTGAAAGCACATCACAGGCCATGAAATACTTTGTTGAAGTGTAGTTGCTGTTACAATGAAAGAAAAGGAGCAGCCATTTTACAGGCATCAAACTGCCATGCCTGAAATGTGACAATGATCAGATTATCTTTTTTAATGATGTTCATTGAGAGATAAGTATTGACTGACACATCAGGGAGAGCTCCCCAGTACATCTTTGAATAGCTATGGAATCATTATGTCTACTTGAGACTGCTGACAGGGCTTTGGTTTAATGAGGCCTCCAGTAGTGCTGCTCTCCCTCAGTACTGCACCGAAGTGTCATCTTGATTTTGAGCTTAGACCTCCATGGTGAGCCTTGAAGCCATAGCCTTCAAGTTGAAGCAGTGAGAGTGCTACAAACTCAGTTGTGGATGACGCTGAGCTTGCTGAGTCAACCCAACTTTGCACAGGCTGGAGCAGCAAACAGGCGACCGCCATCTTTGCTTTCAATTCCAGGAGGCATGGCTTCTATTCATTACACACTCTCCTTCTGGATTTCTCAGACAAGAGAACTGGTCGGTCCTGGTGAGAATGACAATCACAAGGGACCGCATCAGAAAAAACCTCAGACTCCCAGTATCTGAACTTCTGCCTGCTAATCTTCGCAGATGGACAAAAAAATTGACATGATCCAAATCCCTTCAACCAAATGTTTGTGCCCGAAGATGAAATTAGTCTAATTTACTTGTTTCTTAAATGCCCACCTGCTGTCCCATCCTTCCTTGCGATTTTCATCACACTGTCAGTAGTTTGAATTGTAAGACAGGATTTTCCCTGCTGCAGGAAGGCAGGCTGGGAAGGAGTAGAGGGAGAGGGGAGCTGTCCTGTAAATAGTGTGGAGCCATGTCAGAAGGCCCTCACTCCACCCCACCCTCCGAGCACAGTCCTACCGTCACAGAGGTGACGGTAAACATTGTGAATATCTGGAACTCACTGACTAAAACTGCGGAAGAGACAAGAACTCCTAAAACATTTAAGAATTAGTTAAGTGAACACCTGAACTGCTAAATGCTGGAAATGGGATTTGAAATCATAATTTGCCAATTACAAAATCGCAATCTGTCTACTAGAAAGACACTTGGACTCTAAAAATTAAACTTACAGAAGACATTGCACAACCTTTGCTTACATTCCCTGGAATTTGAAAGTTTGTTCAGTCAAGGTTTTTAGATATTTAGGGAACAGGTAGACTCAACAAAGAGAAACAGTTTACATTAGTTTGTGGGTGGGTTGGAGGTGCGGTGAGGGGACGTGGTAAAATGATGGTGTATTTGGGATTGAATGCTACCAGATAGAGCCAGACCTTCCAAGTTTGAAAGGAGGACCCACTTCTACAGACAAAAGGTGGAAGAATTTTGGACATCTTCTCTACAAATGGCTGTTGATGTTAGATCATTGGCAGCTTTCAATCTGAGATTGATAGTTTTCTGTCATTAAAAGGGATTTGGAGCACAGGTTGGTTTGCAAAGTTAGATCAGAGATCATCCTCAATAATCTCAGAAATTGGCTCAGCAGATGTAAAGTACTACGCCAATCCCTATGTTCATGTAATGTTATGCAACTTCAGTATTATGTTCAGAAATGTATAAAGTGCCTAAACGGAAGATGAGGCTGAGGTCGGAGAACTTGAGAGTCCTGTTAACTATGCTGGAGTGGAATTTTTAGTTTAGCCTCCTTGAATTCATTTGCACCTCCTCTGTTTTCTGTAAGGACTTTATTCTGTTTTCTCAGCCTCTTTGTGTTACTTCATTGCCGTATTCCCCACCAGTGCTTCCTTGCAAACAAATATAAGGAATTCCATAGCTTAGGAAAATAGCAAAGGAAGTCTTCACACCTTGGCCAACAGTTATTCCTCAATCAACATAATTAAATATGTTGTGTTCTCCTAGCTTCTCGCTTTTATTTGGAGCCTGCTGTGCTCAAATTGGCTGCTACAATTACTTAGGGCGATTTCAAAGCAATTTCTTCTGTTTCTCTCTGCGGGCCTCCAAACTCCTAATCACTCCTCAGAGGCTTTATTGTTGTTTTCTTTCCTGTTTAGTTCCCACTTAAAATAATTCCATTTTTTTCATTTGATTTTATTTATTATTATCACATGGACTGAGATACAGTGAAAAGTACTGTTTTGTGTATTAAGCAGATAAATCATACTTCACATAAGTATATCGGAGTAATAAAACAGAATGCAGAGTATAGTGTTACAGCTATGGAGAAGGTGCATAGAAAGATCAATTCTAATATACAAGAGGTTCATTCAAAAGTTTGATAACAATGGGGACGATACTCTTGAATCTGTTGGTACGTGTTTTCAAACTATCGTACCATCTGCCGAAGAGGGTGGAAGGGAGTGTAACAAGGGCGGGAGGGGTCTTTGATTATGTTGGCTGCTTTCCCGAGGCAGCAGGAAGTGTAGACAGAGTCAATGGAAAGAAGGCTGGTTTTTGAGATGAACTGGAGTATGTTCACAGATCTCTGTAATTTCTTGCAGTCTTGGTACAGCAATTGCCATAGGAAACCATGATGTATTCGGACAGGATGCTTTCTATGGTACATGTGTAAAAATTAGTAAGAGTCATTGTGGACATGCCAAATTTCCTTAGCCTTCTGAGGAATTAGAGACATTGGTGTTCTTTCTTGATATTGCATCAACGTGGATGGACCAGGACAGATTGTTGGTGAGATTTATTCCTAGGAACTTGAAGCTCTCAATCATCTCCACCTCAACACCATTGGTACAGAAGGTGCATGCCCTCCACTCCGCTTCCTGAAGTTAATGACCAGCTTCTTCATTTTGCTGACATTGAGGGAGAGATTGTTTTCTTTACACCGGGCCACTAAGCGATCTATCTCTTTTCTGTGGTCGGTCTTGTTATTGTTTGAGATCCCCTACAGTGGTGTCATCAGCAAATTTGTAAATGGAGTCAGAGCTGAGTTTGGCCACACAGTTGTGAGTGTGTAAGGCGTATAGTAAGGGGCTGACTATGTAGCCTTGTGGGGCACCAGTGTTGAGGATTATTGGAGAGGAGGTGTTGTTGCCGATCCTTACTGATTTTGTTCTTTGCTCAGGAAGTCAAGGATCCAGTTATCAAGGCGGGGAGCAGCGTCCAGGTCTCAGAGTTTGGAGATGAGTTTGCTGGAATTTTGACACTGAAGGTGGAGACAACGTCAATAAATAGGAGTCTGATGTAGGTGTTCCTTGTTATCCAGATGATCCAGAGTTGAGTGTAGCACCAGGGAGACAGCACCTACCATGGGCCCACTGTGACAATTGTCGTCGATCAAGGCAGTGTGGGAAGCTGGAGTTGATGTGTGCAGGTCTAACCTCTTGAAGCAATTCATAATAATGGATGTCTGAGCCACCGAGCAGTAGTCATTAAGCACATTGCCTGATTTTTCTTTGGAACCAGGATGATGGTGATATTCTTGATGCAGGTGGAAACCTCATATCATAGTAAAGAGAGGTTAAAAAATGTCTGTGAATACTCTTGCCAGCTGGTCTATGCAGGATCTGAGCGCACGGCCCAGGACTTACCCAGGCTAGTCGATTTCTATGGGTTCACTCTCAAGAAGGCCAATCTGACGTCTACGGTGATGACTGTCAATACAGGCACACCTGAGGCTGTTGGGGCAAATGATGTCATTTTGCTGACTGTCTTTTCAAAATGAACATAGAATGCATTGAGCTTGCTAGGGAGGGGTGCATGGTTGTCAGCGATTATATTTGACTTTGTTTTGTAGCCCGTTATACCATGTAAGCTTTGCTACCATTGACCCGTTTTCATGTGGTTAGTCTGGGCCTTTTGTTTAGTAAAGGAGTGAATGAACATGCTTGAAAGATAGCCATTCCCACCATGTACAACTTCATGTGTTTCACCTTCAGCATGTCTGAATGGATCAGATTATCTCAAAATCAAATGACAAAATATATTATTTCACATGATTGAAAGCATTTTTCCAAGACCTAGACAGAAATCATTAGCTGAGAATAAAACCTGAAGTCCCTCCTTTGGACACAGGCAACCAATTGAGAATGGAAAAGTTTTCAGATCCCGGAAAGCTCAGAGCACCATTTATACAGCACACCACGGAGACAATCTCAGAAAATAATTCCATTAGGGGAGTCAAGGAATCTAGTAATACTGATGGGACATTGAGATTTCACAGTGATCTATTTTAATGAAGCTCTTTAGGGGAGATCAGCAAAGGATGACATGCAAATTAATGAAGCGTCCAATATTTTTAGGGGAGCCATGATGGCTCAGTGATTAGCACTGCTGTCTTACAGTGCCAGACACACAGGTTCGATTCCAGCCTAGGGTGACTGTCTGTGGAGTGTGCATGTTCTCCCCTTATCTGCATGGATTTCCTCTGGTTGCTCTGGTTTCATCCCACTGTCCAACGATGTGCAGGTTAGGTGGATTGGTCATGTTAAATTGCTACAGTGTACAGAAATGTGCAGGTAAGGTGAATTAGCCATGGGAATCCTAGAATTAATCCTGGAATTCCCTCCCTAATGGCATTGTGGGTCAACCCACAGCAGGTAGACTGTAGTGGTTCAAGAAGGCAGCTCACCACCACCTTCTCCAGGGTAACTAGGGATAGGCAAGAAATGCTGGCCAGCCAGCGACACCCACATCCCACAAATGAATTAAAAAAATGCAGGATCACAGGGATGAAATCGTGGGTGGGTTTGGGTGGGATGGTCTTCAGAAGATCTCAGTATGGGCACAATAGCCTGCTTCCCCACTGCAGGGATTCTAATTTCAAGGACATTTTCTTCAGGAAAGAGCCATCTGTCACTCTGCCCCCATTTGGAAATTCTGTATGCGTGCGTAAATCCACAAGTGTTTTGATTGCATACAAAACCTTCCTCTGGCTAGGCAGCGTCATCTCCATCTGTTCTCCCGGCTCCAGTGTTCAGACAATTAAACTCCCAGTCTGAAGGGTGAATGGCTCGCAAAGTCCTCAGATTCACTGGGTTTAATGCCTGCTGCACTATCTTTGCAGCACACCTGCTAATGTATTCACATAAATTTTTATTTTTACCAATTTTATGTGAATGATAACTACATTAATAAACAGCACTGAGGAGGAATTAAGTCTATTTCATTCCAAACATTTTTTTTGTTGCAGTGAAATGCAACATTGCATTTGTGTGGCCCCACCAGATGATAGGCACTCTCTCTTGGCATTACACACAGGGATTCAAATCCACGTGTGATTTTTGCTGGTCACTTATAGGAGGGCTGTTTATTATTATAACCATAATCTTTACAGAGCATAGAATCCCTACAGTGTGGAAACAGGCCCTTCAGCCCAACAATCCCACACCAACTATCAGAGCACCCAACCAAACCCATCCCCCTAATCTACACTAGGGGCAATTTAGCATGGCCAATCCACCTAACCTGCACATCTTTGGGCTGTGGAAGGAAACTGGAGCACCCAAGGGAGACCCACACAGACACAGGGAGAATGTGCAGGCAGCTTCAAATTGTGAACCAACTCCCATTCCTTCTCTTTCTTTTAGCTTTACTTGTTACAGTCTGTCACCATGTCCTCTCTTCCCTCCCCCCCAACCCCTAACCCCATTGGAATTATCTGTTCTTTCCAGTCTGGCTGGAGAGACACACCATTGTTCTGCCATTCTTACATTCCCATCACTTAATCTGAACTATCGACATCCTTTCTCTCCATGGATGCAGCCTGACCTGCTGTGATCTCCAGCATTTGTTGTTTTCAGAACTGTGAATACCACTGCTTTGGTTCAAGGAAGATAGCTCAGAGAAGAGAATGAGCCTTAGAGAATAGGCAACTGGCAATGTAGCAGTTCATGATGGAATACTCATGCATGGACTCTGGATAGAATTGGATTGCTGGGCCAAATGGCCTTGTCATCTGTGTACCTGCAAATAATGTGTGTTTTCTCACTAACAATGTGGTAATGCTTATGTTATCACCCGTAACATGAGAAACTAAATATTGACACATCAGTGTTTGGGCCAATATTAATACCTCAGGTTGTACAGAGCAGCATACTTCAAGTAGGGTGTCATATTTCAAATGAACTGAGTGTGAAGATGGAGTCTGAGACCCTTATTCATCTGGCCACATGCTTTAATACTGAGGTGCTATCATGACCATGTCTCATAACAACTTATTGACCATGAAACATAAGAGAACAGCAAATAAGTAAAAAAAGTCTGCACAATCTTAAACTGGGTGATGCAATGCCGACTACAATTGCTCAAACTCATCTTTACCTCATATTAATACTTATTAATGTATTGCAAGGAGGCAATTCTGCCCATGCATTGTGAGTTCAATCGGCTCTCTTCCCAACCCCAATTATCGTGAGCTCTTGGATTTTTACCACTGTTTTACCCATATTATAATTCACTAGAAGCCCATCTCTTAAACAGAGTTAAAATTGAGCCTTATAATCTTGTGCATGGCTCCAATCTGCTCGCGGATGCGGAACTTAAAATGATAGAATAATTTAATTTTACACCACACAAGGAAACCATGGGGATCATAGAAGCTCTACCAGCCCTTTAAGATCCAACTAATCCCACATTTTTCTCCATAGCCCAGCAATCAATCAGATAAACCAGAAATCCCTCCTCTGGATGCAGTAAACCTATCAAAAAGGGTGCATTTTTAGACCCCAGGAATCTCTGAACAGCTCTTACACAGCACGCTAAAGAGATAACTTTGAAGAGTCCAATCTCCTTCTGAAAATTATTGTTGAATCTATTTCCGTCAGGCTTTCAGGCAGTGCATTCCTGATCACAGAACTGCTTACATGTATATCTATTTCCTCATGTCGCCTCATCTTAATTCTCTGTCCTTTTGTCATCAACTCTCCTGCCAGTGGGAATCGCAAAAGGGACAAAGCATAAACAATAAGCTTTCATAGGATGAAACCGTGAAGTACAACAGGAGATATTGGAACTGCACATGGGGGCTAGCAGTGCCTGATTACAGAGAGCTCAAATAACTCTACAGAAGTCAGTATCCCATCACCAAGTTACCTTTTCTTTACACATGCATAGGACTCTTCACTAGTCCAGCTTCCTCAGAGCCAGCTCTCAGAGTGAACAGAATCTCTGGTGCTCTTGTTGATATCTTTTAGCCCGGACTCCCTCACTGGGGCTGTTCCAATCAGGGAACTCATATTCTGTGACGTCTACATGGTTGATCCTGTTACAAACACTTCAAAAGTGATAGTCAGTAATTTTGGATGTCAACGATAATTCCCTGAATTTGAGAAAATCTTGAAGTTTGGGCAAAGAATGAGGACAGTTAAAGAGTCGAACCCAACCTGCGACATTGGTGGTCTCCAATAGTGAATATCTGAATGATGATCCATTCTGAGAGACTCTTCCAAAATTAGAGAAATTTACGTCAATATCTACAACTGCAGTTAAAGTAGATGTGCTTGTAAATGAGACACTTATTTACATATTTAAATTATCTCATTTATGGCTTGTGATGGAGCTTAAACATGTTCGGTTGGGGAGGAGTTCTTACTTTAGATGTTTCCACTACTTGCCAGCAGGGAGCTGTAGGTACAGTAGACCAGGAGGTTCATTTCCAAGTCCCACCTGCTCCGAACGTGTGCGATAGCAACTCTGAACAGCTTGAGTAAAAAAATGCTTGTTTTTTTAGAGCTATAGGAGGGCAAGAGAGATAACAGTCTCTGGGAATGGCTGTTCTCTGATAATAATACTGATAATGTCAAAGACAACCTTGCTTGTAAAATGTTAAGAAAATATGACCAGGTTCACAGTTGTCCTTCATGGCACTTTTTTTGATGCTGTTAACAGTTTAAGTAAGTGAGTATCACAGCTAGCTAGTTGTTATGTGTTTGCAATTAGCAGTTATATACTCACTTAATGTGCATATTAACCCCTGTTGCATACCCTGGCAGATGGTGAGTACTCCATGCCCAGTATTTTCTCTCAGAAGACCTGTTCTGGCAGTGTGACGCCCAGACAGATGAGGCTAATGTAGAGCAATACATGAGGCCAGGACTTCAGCAGCATTATAAAAAGGAGAGGAACCGAGAAAGAGGCCCAGAACTGCATATAGCATATCAACCACGGTTTGCCCAATCACTTGCACTGAATGGAGACATTAAAAATTTAAATAACTTCATACGGGCTGGTATCCAGTCACAAAGTTATCCTTTATTTACACTTACATAATCCTTGACACTGGTCCAGTTTCCTCAGAGCCAGCTCTCAAGAGTGAATAGAAAACCCAACACTCCTGTTTATATCTGTCAGCCAGGGCTCCCTGATTGGATCAGGGAATGGCAGGAGAGCTTTTCCGATGAATGTGATGGACCAGTCATCTCCTCCTGAGTTGTGGGATTGCATGATTCAGTGGCCTTTTTTGCATTTTTTTTAAACGTGAATAGTGAACTCTCAGTGCTTCTTAATGAACTGATAACAATTTCTTTCTCATTGTAATGTACTGCTGTGAGTTTCTGCACTCCAGTATCATTCTCCACAGAGGTTCCACACATGTAAGGATAAAGTGATAATTGAAGCTTTATTCCAGTCAAAAGCTTCACCACTAGCCCCCCACCAACCATAGCCTCACTCTAATGTTTGTCCTTCAGATTTAAGATCGTATTGAATGTTATTCACAAACCCTGTGTTCTGTTAATAATTTTCTGAATGAGCCCTTAACCAGTCAACACTGCCTTAACAGAGTGAAAAACTGGGTAATTAATAATTTTTCAACCCCAAGAGTTAACGTTATAACATTTTCCCTAAAGCATCAGAGTCTGAGGGGTGACCTTGTAAAGGTGTACAAAACCATGAGGGGCATGGATAGAGTAAATAGACAAGGTCTTTTTCCCATGGTGGGGGAGTCCAAGACTAGAGGACATAACTTTAAGGTGAGAAGGGAAATACATAAAAGGGACCTAAGGGGACACTTTTCCTCATAGAGGGTGATGCATGTATGGAATGAGCTGCTAGAGGAAGTGGTGGAGGCTGGTACAATTACAACATTTAAAGGACATCTGGATGGGTATACGACTAAGAAGGATTTAAAGGGACATAGGCTAAATGTTGGCAAATGGGACTTGGTCAGTTTGGGATGACTGATCAGCATGGGTGAGTTGGACAGAAAAGTCTGTTTCCATGCTGTATGTTATTTTAGGAACCCCCAGTGGCTGGAAAGTTAGTTTTCCCAACCCACGGCATACTTATTAAAGCTGCAATGCTCTCTTTTGTTCCGAGAGATCTATTGTCCCTCTTCCCTTTACATTCCTTCTTATGACCGGTCAGAAGCAAGGGTCTAACAGGATAGCCTGAGTTGTTATATAGGTTAAACAGTTGGGACTCAATTTAGAAGAATGTGAGGTGATCTCATTGAAACATTTTAGATTCTTAAGGGGCTTGCCAGGTGAAGGAATGTTTGCTCTCATGAGACTGTCAAGGATCAAAATCTTAGAATAAAGGTGCACCAATTTAAGACTGAGATGAGGAGAAATTTCTTCTCTTGAGTGTTGTGAACCTTTGGAAATCCTTGTCACAGAGATCTGTGGGGGCAGAGTCCTTGTGTATCTTTAAGGCTGAGATAGATAGATTTTTGATCAGTCGGTGAATCAAGGGTTATGGTTGCAGGAAAGTGGACATGAAGAATGTCAGATCAACCACAACCCTATTGAATAGCAACGCAAGCTCGAGGGGCCGAACGGCTTACCCCTCTTCCTACTTTTTATGGTCTTATACTCCCGGGGCAGAGAGATGAGTTGGCTCCCTTTCTTAATTCAACCCCTCTTTAGGTTGATTACAATGAGTTAAATTTAAAAAGGATACCTTTTCCCAATCCAAATTTATTTTTATTTTAAAACAGGTGGTAGGGTGCTTTATACATGTGCCTCATTCCTGTTGTCTTCATAAAGACCTGAAACTCCCCACTGGTTAATGGGGTCCTATTGTCTGTTACAAGGACCTTGGGCACACCATGTGGACTAAAGGAATGGTGGAGATTTTTTATGTTGGGTTGTAGGAGTTAGTAGAGTCCATCCAGTTTGAATGGGCATCAATAAGGATTAAGAACATTGAGCCCATAAATAGCCCTGTCAAATCTTCATTCACTTACAACCAATATTGCCCCCTGCCCATTCCCACAGGTGCGCTGAGACTGCTGGTGGGGCCTACTGGTTTTTCTCATGGAGCTTGCTCACAGAACTGTAGGTTGGGGTGAAAGAAACAGTAGAGAATGCTACGGAAAGGGCATGATTGTCAGGAACTCTGGGAGGATCCTGGTTAATGGAGAGAAGAAACTGGGATGCAGAGAAGTGAATTACAGTGGTAGGAGCAAGAGGGTTTAAAAAGGGCGGGAGCTGCATGTTCAGGGTGGGGAACACCATTAGGTAATTAGGTATGTTAGGAAGGGAGAAAGAGCAGATGAATTGAATAAGGAAAGCATAAAGCTGAGGCCAGAGTTGGGGATCTGGATGAGAGTGGGATCAGGGGAAGAGCAGGAATGCTGATGCAGGTAGTGAAAGAGATGACAGTGGAAATACACCAAGGGAATTGAACAGAATTGGAAAAATGTTCTTGCAAGCACTTAATTCAGGGCTTTGCATTGATATGAAGCACTCACTGCTGAATTAAGTGAATAAGCCCTGTAAACTCCTCACAACAAAGTCCTAACCCTGTCCTATCATTCATTAACCTTTGACAGGAAGGACATCTAAATCTCACCAGCAGAGCAGGTGTTTCTGTGTTGTGTGGGGTGTGGGGCTGGGAGGGGGGGGGAGTGGGTGGGGGAGGTGGGGGGAGTGGGGTGGAGTTTATTCCACATAATCATTATTCCAAATGTTCAGGACCATTCATAGACTTGGGTAAATGAAACCTAGGGAGCTGAGGACAAAACCAGTATGCAGGCTAATGATTCCAAGGTTGTAGGGATGTATTGCAGGGGGATCATGAAGGACACCAAGAGTCAGACTATGCTTGTTGCCACATCCATGGAAAGCAATGAAAATATCAAGGCCACAAATATCTTGTGCATGGCAGCATCAGGAAGGAGAACACAAGTCATGAGTCACTGAGGTCACCGTGTAGAGGTGGATGGAGGGCAGGCTTTCAGCCCCCAACACTGGGACAGTCTGGTAAGGGCCAAAAGGGAAGACTGACCATGTCAAGCTCTCAAATAGAAAACAGCAATTTCACTCCTGTCACAGGTCAGTACTTCTATGTCAGAGGTTTGTGCAGCTTAACCCAGATTGACTAAGGTTAAGAGCGATTAGGAGGAAAAGAAGGGATGAACAGCAAATACACAACTAGAGACACGAGGCTGAGGGAGTTGTCAATGAGCAAGCAGCACGTGAAGAGTGGAACCAAGGTCCTTTGAGCGGTCAGCTCAAAAAGGGTGTACTAGATACGTCACGGCCACCTGCAAATGAGTGAAAGGGAGCACTAAAGATGTTTTGGCATAACTAGAGCCATCATTGGCTACATCTGTCACCTTCTGTGGGTATACCTGCAGACATAAAGATTAGAAGGAGGCACTGTGTCTGAGTTGTTGAAGATCACAGTGGCGTTGCCACCCCAAACAGGGACTTGCGTGTCATTTCCCAGTTGGCAGTCTGAGGGTATACCTGTGACATCATCCACACCTTTTACAACAATGCAATATACCCACAGCTAACCCACCTACTATACACATCCCTGACACAGTGAGCAATTTAGCATGGCCAACCCTAACCTACCCTGCACATCTTTGGACTGTGGGAGGAAACCAGGGCATCCAGAGGAAACCCAGGGAGACACGAGGAGAATGTGCCAAGTCCACACAGCCAGTCACCTGAGAGTGAAATCAAACCCCACTCCCTGGTGCTGTGAGGCAGCAGTGCCAACCTCTGAGCCACCGTCCCACATCAAATTGTCCCCAGGACTGGATCAACAAAGCATTCCCTAGGAGGCCTTGATAATGACCCCCGTTTAAAAGCCCTCAGATGGATACGGACAGTGCCACAATGCTGCCCATGCATCCACCAGTGTCACCATGGAACAGGCACTTGGTTTTCTAAAGATGTACGTCCATTCTCTGGACCATTCTGGAGGAGAACTCCAGTACCTGCTGGTCAGGGTCTCCAGGTTTGGGATTGTTTGCTGTGTCTTGCAAAACTTAGCTTTGGAAGGGGAGGAGATGGACCAGTCACAACAGCCAGGGCCTGATGTTTGTGACAAATACGCACATATTTCTGAGTAATGCAAATATATGCTATGAATAGATCCCAGCAGATATGTTATTAACCAAAAGTTGTGGAATGGAATGTCTAAACTTTCATTTGAAAAGCAGTTCCTAATTTATTTTTTGGGATTTTAATTGAAGTCAAACAGTCTGTGTTTTTAAGTTAGTATGTAAATTTTTCACATTTGCAAGTAGAAAGTAAAACTGTTTATCTCTTGATTCCATCGTTTGGGTTAAAGGCCAAACTGCACAAGATGCAATACAGACACATGAATCGTCATGAAATTTGGTTCTACCTGATTGAAAATATTCATTAAAATATGGAGAATAGGAGCATGTTTGATTGTTATTAATATTCATGAGTGCTCATTTGCAGTGCTGAAATATAGATACAGGACTGACTCAGGTGGCCATGTTTAAAGCTGATTTGAAAACATCAAATTTCGTAAGTTAATCGTGACAACAATTGAAACCCTATTAATATTAACTGTTATTATGGCATCATTATTAATGCAAAAACATACTTGTGTAGCAGTTCATTCATCTACCCTGCCTCAGGATCCCTACAGTGTGGAAGCAGGCCATTTGGCCCATCAAGTCAGCACTGACCCTCCAAAGAGCAGCCCACCCAGTCCCATTCCTGTACCCTGTTATCCTGCATTTCCCATGGCCAATCCACCCAGCCTGCACATACCTGGACACGATGGGCAATTTAGCATGGCCAAACCGTCTAACCTGCACATCTTTGGAATGTGGGTGGAAATCAGAGCATATGGAGGAAACCCACGCAGACATGAGGAGAATGTGCAAACTTCGCACAGGCAGTTGCCTGAGGATGGAACTGAACCCTGCTCCCAGGTCCTGTGAGGCAGCACTGCTCACCACTGAGCCAGCGTGCTGACCTTAAGGGCAGAGGAACCATAATCCAACTATCGCAAGCTGTAACTGAGCACTCGTGTCCACAGTCTGTACCACCCTTTAAAGTTCCAACCACACACAAATTCTGCTTCATTGATAACAACATCAGACGTAGGAGCAGAAGTGGGTCCATCAAGCCAGCTCCCTCATTCAATAAGATCATGACTGATCTGATAAACCTCAACTCATCTTCTTACCAGTTCTCCATAACTCTTGATTCCCTTGTTGATTAAAAATCTGTCTGTCTCAGCCTTTAATATACTTGTTGACTCTGGTTCTAAAGCACTCTGTGGTAATCACATTCCAAAGTTTCAGTACTGTCTGAGAGAGGAATTTTCTCCTCCTCTCTGACCTAACTAGGCAGCCTCATGCTCTGGGATTATGCCCCTTGGTTCTAGACTCTCCCACAAGGGGAAACAATCCCTTTACATCTATCCTGTCAAGCTTTACATATTTTAGTAAGATCAGGTCTCATTTTTCTAAACTCCAGTGGTTATGGGCTCAACCTCTCTGCATCTAGAAAACCCCTCCATACCCACGATTAGCCCTTTTCTGGACTGGGTCCAAAACCAGCATATCTTTCCTTACATAAGTGGACCAAAACTGTTTGTAATATTCTAGGTACGGTCTCATAGAGCCTTGTATAGTATAAGCAAGACTTCCCTGTTTTAATGTGCCATTTCCTTTGAAATAAAAGCCAACATTTCATTTGCCTTCCCTATTACCTGTTGAACTTGTACATTATAGATTTTTATAGTTTATACACCATGACTTCAGAATCCCTCCGTGCTGCAGCTTCCTGCAGTCTACCTCCATTGCAACAATATTCAGCTCCTCTATCCTTCCTGCCAAAGTCCAGCACTTGTGCCCACTGCTTCGATCTCTAATCTAGGCAGGTGGAGGTACCCAGATGTCAGTCCGTCAATAAGGAGAAGGACCCCCTCTCACCTGGTGGTCTCCAATGGCAACTGTGGAGATCTTACTTTCACAGTCAGAGGTGTACTGTTGAGGTTGTGTAAGACTCTGGTCAGACCATTGTTTGGAATATTGTGAGAGGGGCTTACAAATGCAGGGTGGTGTGCTGCCCCTCCCAGGTCTGTTGCCAGCTGGGCACCTTCATTTAAGGGTCAGGATTTGGTCTGATCAGGAATCGGGGAAGGGAAGGGGCAGCTTTCCAGTTGGAAAATGCAACCTGACTTTTTATTTATTATTTACTTGTGGGACATGGCCAGCAGTTATTACCTGTCTCTAGTTGCCCTGGAGAAGGTGGTGGTGAGCTACCTTTTTGAACTGCTGCAGTTCGCATGCTGTAGGTAGACCCACAATGCAGTTAGGAGGGAATTCCCGGATTTTGGCCCAACAACGTTGAAGTAATGGCGCTATATTTCCAAATCAGGATAGTAAGTGGCTTGGAGTGGAACTTGCAGATGGTGGTGCTCCCATGTATCGGCTGCCCTTGTCCTTCTAGACGGAAGTGATCATAAGACCATAAGGTATAGGGGCAGAATTAGGCCATTCGTACCATTGAATCAGCTCTGCGATTTGATCATGGCTGAAAAGTTTCACAAGAGCATTCTTATGCTCTCTACCCATAATCTTTGATCTCCTTATCAATCAAGAATCTATCTATCTCTGTCTTAAATGCACTCAATGAATTGGCCTCTGCAGCCCTCTGTGGCAATGAATTCCACGGATTAACCACCCTCTGTCTTAAGAATTTCCTCTTCATCTCAGTTCTAAAGGGTTGGCTCTTCAGTTTTGAGACTGTGCCCCCAGGCTCCAGTCTCTCCTACTAGTGGAAACATCTTCTTGACTTCCACTCTATCCCAGACCACTTCGTATTCTGCAAGTTTCAATCAGAACCTCCCTCATCCTTCTAAACTTCACCAACTGCAGACCCAAGGTCTTCAACCACTCCTCCTATGACAAGCCCTTCATATTGGGGATCATTCTTGTAAACCTCCTTTGGACCTCCTAATCCTTCTGTAATGAAGTCAGCCAGCGGGCCTCATAGAATATGAGTTCCCTAACTGGAGCTGTTAATCCGGCCCTGCTCACTCTGACAGCTGGCTTTGAGGGAGCTGGATCAGGGCCAATGACTTTCCACAAGAAAGTAAAGGGTGACTTTGTGACTGGATCCCAGACTCTCTGAAGTTATTTCACCTTCCTAAGACATGAGGCCCAAAACTGCACACACTATTCCAAACAGTGGTCTGACCAGAGTCTTACACATCCTCAAAAGTACATCTCTGCCCTTGTATGCTAGCGCTCTTGAAAGGAAGGCTAACAGTGCATTTGCCTTCCTAACAGCCAACTGAATCTATATGTTAATCTTAAGAGAATCTCAAACTGGGACTCTCAAGTCCCTTTGTGCTTTAGATTTCTGAAGACTTCTTCCGTTTAGAAAATAGTCTATGTCTCTATTCTTCCTAAAGAAGTGCATATCCTCACACTTTCTCACATTGAATTCTCTTTGCCACTTTTTTGTCCACTTTCCTAACCTGCCCAAGTCTTTCTGCCCTCCCAGTTTCCTCAAAACTACATGTCCCTTCATCCATCTTTGTGTCATCTGCAAGCTTGGCATTGTTGCTAAGTTCCTTTATCCAGACCATTAATGTATAAGGTAAATAGTTGAAGTTCCAACACTGACCCCTGCGGAATTGCACTGGTAACAGGCTGCCATCCTGAAAAATACCCCTTTATCCTCGCTTTCTGCCTTGTGCCAGTTCGCTAATCGTCTGTCCATGCCAAAGTGCCTAAAACCATGGGCTCTTATCTAGCAGCCTCCTGCGCAGCATCTTGTCAAAGGCCTTCTGGAAATCCAAATAGATCACGTTCAGTAGCTCTCTTTTGTCTAATTTGCTTGTTACGTCCTCAAAGGATTCTAACAGATTTGTCAGGCATGACCTCCCCTTGATGAAGCCATGCTGACTCAGTCCTATTTTACCATGCATTTGCCAAGTAGTCTGGCAGCTCATCCTTAATAATGGCCTCTAAAATCTTACCCAACACTGTGGTCAGGCTAACTGGTCTATAGTTTCCTGTCTTTTGCTTCCCTTCCTCTTTAAACAGTGTTGTTACATTAGTCATTTTCCAGTCCTTTGGTACTCTCCCTGGCTCCAGAGATTCCTGAAAGATCACCAGCACTGTCTCTACAATCTCCTCAGACCTCAGAATCTCCTCAGGTCCAGGTGATTGATCCACCTTCAGACCTAACAGTTTCCCCAGAACCTTCTCCTTCGTGAAAGCCACTTTGGTCACCTCTGGCCCCCGACTCTCCTGAAGTTCTGGTATGCTGCTTGTAGGTTTAGAAGGTGCTGTCTAAGGGTCTTTGGTGAATTTCTGAAGTACATCTTGTAGATAATACACACACTGCTGCACCTGAGTGTCGGAGGTAGAGGGAGCGGATGCTTGTGGATGTAGTGCCAATCAAGCCGCCCATTAACCTATTGGGAGGTGGGTGTCTATTGCCACTCACCCACCCAGGTCTTGCTGCCATAGACAAACAGCCTCATTAAAGAAAGATGCCAAGGCTAAACCAGAGTGACAGACTAGTAAACTGACCGACACCAGGAAATTGTGGTCTATCTGTAACCATTTGGACCTTTGCTTTGTTCTGTGTGAAAATGCATCGATAGACTAAGCTATCTAAGTAAGAACTGCCTCTCAAGACTCAGCAACGAGTGAACACGCTTATAATATTGTTGAGAAGAACTTTGTTGCCCAGACATTTTCCTGTTAAAAATACATCAATGGTTTACACAAAAACCTGAACCCTACGAGCTTTCCTTTTTACTGAAGGATTAATTTTCCATCATCGCTGGCCCTCAAACTGTTAAGATTTCAATTATTGAGGTTTTTGGAGAATTATTAAGTATAAAAACCACTTCTGGGATAGTGAGGTGGTGAGAGGTGGGGGTGGGAGAAGGTCATCAGTTTTGACCTGACCAAGCAGTCACAGATAAACTTAGCTGTTCAGGTCCCGAACAAATTTCAGATTGCGATGTTAGATGTTGTATGAACAATCCTCGCCACTGACCACCTCACTCTATGTATTGTTCACCATGGGCAAATTTTGCTTCCATGATCTTCTTTAAGAGTGTGGATCTACAGGACCAGTTGGCCGAGGGTGGCAAAACAAATAGATGGTCTGACAAGAAGGGGCTTTTGTCTTAAAACATTGTTTAGTTTTAAGGTAGTGCAGAACTTGAATATTGCTGAGAAAAGTACATATTTTGTCAAAGGTTTTTACCTTGTATTCATCAGGACATTTTGCAAGAACACAAATTCGAGTGGAAAACTATTGTTTATATAATATAAAAAGAATGTGCCAATTGGTTGGCAAATGAGCTCTGCTATATGGTATGCACCAATTAATAATGACCAAGAGTTATATACCAAGCTTTGTTCAAACTTTACACCAGGAAGGAGACTCTGATTGGTTAGAACTTGGAAGAACATGTACATTCAGTGCAATAGATGACAACCATTGGCTTGTTCATTTCTCAGGAAAATGCCTTGACTGACCAAAACTTCTGAACCAGGTAATTTCTTCTTGATCTTATCCTGAAACTCTCAGCATTTGTTGTCCCTTCTCAGTGGCAGCTTCCAAATAAGGTTTGGCTTCCAAAGTTGAAGGTCAATGAGAGACCTCCCACCTTGGGAAGAGAGGATGTTTCAACATGAAGATGTCCCCATAGCTGCCTTTCAAAACCTTTAAATAGTTCTCACAGCTGGATGTTGGTAGACCTTCTACAGGGCAGCTTGTGGGGGATCTTGCACACAGATGGTGAGGAGGGCTTTTTATTCTGCCCACAGCATTGACCACTCAGCCTGTCTCTGGATGGCCACATTCAACCACCTAAAAGTGCCCCTGCCAGTGTGGGAAATGAGAGACTGGTCAATTCCAGTTGGCTCCTTTTAAATGGGATTAGCAAGGCTCTTATTCGGCTTCCCACGGTGTTGAGGGGGCAGGTAGCTTTCGGTGCTCACATCCTGCCTCTCTTAAGATGATTGGCACTAGGAATGGGATCAGGAAATTGGCATGCCTGTTGGTGCTGATATTTTCAGGCCCCAACTGCCCAACCCTGGCAGTACCCAAAAATCTGCGCCTCGGATGCTCAGTAGTGCTTTAACAGGACGATTAGCCACAGATTAGTGACTAGTGGTCATAAATTTTATAACGGTCAGTGAAACATGGGCATTGGAGAAATGTCCTCATTCAGAGGACCACTGGAGCATGGAATGAAATGCAACAGAGAATGATTACGACACCAACCATTGCAACTTTACATGGAAAATTGGTTAATTATTTAAAATCTGACGAAACTATTGGATTGTGCAGTGAGTATGGAGCAGCAGGATCAATTTCAGAACAGTCTGGCAAAATCCCAGCAGAGCTGTGATGGGTCAGCGTCCTGTCATAATGCTTTAAACTTTCATGAAGTAGAGATGCCAGTGTTGGGCTGGGGTGTGCAAGGTCAAAAATCACACAATGCTAGGTTATAGTCCAAACGTTTGGTTGAAGACACAAGCTTTCAGAGCCTCATTCCTTCTTCAGGTGTCAGTGAGAGACGTGGCATTGGACACAGAATTTATAAGCAAAAGATCATAGAGTCATAGAACTGATGCTGTATTGAACAAACCTAAGATGGCTGTTAAATCTTTAATTGATTAGAAAGGATTAATATGCAAATTCCCCAATTTCTTTCCAGTCACTGCCCTGAGATATCTAAAGGCGTTATCAGTCCCCTCAGTATACCAGAGGTGACATCTCAGGTCAGACAATGCATTTTAGGTGTGAGGCCTTGTTTAGAATGTGGCCATGTATCAACTTGGAGTCAGACTGGTTTTACTTCCAAAGCAGGAATTAATAAAATGCTATATTGACTGCCTACAAATTGTGTGCTTTTTGAACAAAATAGAATGCATCTGCAATTATAAATCTGCAAATCCAAATTCACCCCATAGATTTGTGTGTGTGTGTGCGCTTGCTTGAGAGAGAGTGTGTGTATGAAAGACAGTGTGTATGAGAAAGGGTTTGTATGAGTGTGCGAATATGTATGTTTGTGTGTTTGTCTCCCTCACATACACAAGCACACACACACACACACACACACACACACACATAAATCTATGGGGTAAATTTGCATTTGCAGATTTGTAATTGAAGATGCATTCTATTTTGTTCACAAAGCGCACAACTTATAGACAGGCAGTCAATGTGGTTTGTTGTAAATTCCTTTCTTTGGAAATAAAACCAGTCTGACTCCAAGTTGAAACACGGCCAGATTCTAAACAAGGCCGCACACCTAAAATGCATTGTCTGACCTGAGATGTCACCTCTGGTATACTGAGGGAACTGATAAAACCTTTAGCTATCTCAGGGCAGTGACTTGAAAGAAATTCGGGAATATGCATATTAATCCTTTCTAATTGATTAAAGATTTAACAGCCATCTTAGGTTTGTTCAATACAGCATCAATTCTATGACCCTTTGATTTTTTGCTTATAAGTTCTGTGTCCAATGCCACCTCTCTCACTGACACCTGAAGAAGGAATGAGACTCTGAAAGCTTGTGTCTTCAAATAAACCTGTTTGACGATAACCTAGTGTTGTGTGTTTTTGAACTTAAATCTTCATGGTCTGGTATGGTCCCCTGGTACTAGTCAGTCCACTAATTATTAAGAGTGTTTGTCAGTGTCAGTCAAAATCTTAAGTTTGTATTTTAAAACAAGTACCTGTCATTAGTTTGTAAATACTGCATTGGACTACACTTTGGAGTAACAAATTAGAGTTACCCATTAATGTAGCTACAATTCACAAACTGAGTGAGTTCAATGTAGATTGCATATGAAAATACTAATGATATCATCACTGAGTCCAACTCCTGTTTTAGACAGATGGGATTAAAGCTGTCTTTCTGACAGCTGATAAGAATCCAAAGTAAATGAGTTTGAACAGTTTCAATTCGCACTTCATGATGGTTCTGCAAAATCTAAGATTCTGATTCACTCGGCAGCATTTAGTAATTTCTGACAAAGGTGTTTTAACCCCTTTGTTGAAATGATCTTACTGTCAACGCAAGGGAAGTGGGTCAAGAGTCTGAAAATCAAAGACCGAATTTAGAAAATCGCTAAGCCTAAAGTACCTGTAAATGTTGTTAATCTAGCTTGGATCTATTAAACTTGTTCTGTTGTAGAATTGCAAGTGTCTCAAATTGTCATTGAGTGCATAATGGCGAGACATTTCACTTCCCAGCTCTTGAATAATTGCAATGCTGCAGATTTAGAACTGTTTTTTTACTGCTTTTTCTTGTGACATAAATCATGTAGTTTCCTCTGGTTTTCCTCCAACATAGCCCAGTGTAACGTGTTGTATTCTTGGGTTGTTTGCTCTAGCACAGAGTGACCAGTCTCAAACTGGAATGATAAGTGGCACAGGTTCAATTTATCTGAAAACCTCCGACAGGCTTGTGTAACAGACAAGCTGATAACTAGCAGTTACCGGAGCAATTTATTAACCCACCCTCACTCATGTGTGCTGCTGTCTGCACTCCTCATGACTACCTCATGCACTGCCAATTTGGTGCTGGGCTCATTAACAGCCAGCTCTGAAAGCGGTGATAAAAACACAAAGTACTGGAGAAACTCGGCAGATCTGGCAGCATCTACGTAGAGAGATACAGAGTTAACGTTTTGGATCCAATATGACTTCTTCAAAACTAAGGGTCATACCATACTGCTGCGTTTCCCTAGCCCTTTCTGTTGTTATTTCAGATCTCCAGCAGTGTTTTGCTTTTACTTTCTGAAAACATGAGCGCAACACTGTGCTCTAATCCCTAAGGACAGATAATCAGCAGCAAATTTTCTCTGGCCTTTCCCACTGCCTTTCTATAACCTGCCACTCGAACATGTACTAGACCCTCCCAGGGTAATTTCTTTTCCAAGATTTCCTCCCACTGTAGACGTTGGTAAATAAAATTCATACAGGGAAAATTATGGCTTCAAACTTTGAACCCTTGTCTGATTGCTCTGTGGCGAAGTGCATTTCAATGCCAAGATGACATGGCATCAGCCCCTTTCTGCTAGTCACACATAAATGCCAGTTGTCATAGCAGTAGATAAATGAGCCTGATATATTTATTTAGCCAAAGACAATCTGATATCCTACATTTAGAAAGTTTGCTCTAAACCATCAGGATGGGTGTCTCTTACACTGCCTTAAAATGGTCCTCACAAGAGGATCAAGGTGTGCGACAGCAGCACCTGCAGAAGCTTGGTGTTCTCAAACCCCCAAGAGTCCAGCAGTAATGGGTGGCACGGTGGCTCAGTGGTTAGCACTACTAACCAGTGCCAGGGACTTGTGTTCAATTCCAACCTTAGGTGACTGTCTGTGTGGAGTTTGTGCATTCTCCCCGTGTCTGCGTGGGTTTCGTCCACGAGCTCTGGTGTCCTCCCACATTCCAAAGATGCAGGTTAGGTGGATTGGCCATGCTACATTGCCCGATAGTGTTCAGGGAGATGCAGGTTAGGTAGATTAACCAGGGTAATGTGGGGTTATGAGGATTGGGTCTGGGTTTGAAGTTGTTTGTAGGGTCAGTGTGGATTGGATAGGCCAAATGGCCTCTTTCTGCACAGTAAAGATTCTACGAAAGAACAACAGAGAGGGGCCAGCATGGCAGTGCAGCTTACAGGAGATGTTATTTTCAAACAAGAACCTATAGATAACAGTCCATTTCCTTGATGTTTTAGCAGCATTGAGCTGAATCATATGATGAGGGCAGCCTTCAAACTCAAAGATGAGCTTCTACTAAAGGTTGCAAATCTCTGTTGGGGGACATCATGGCCAAATCTCAACCCACAGACTTTAGGTGCCAAGGGAAGATGTCCTTAAAAGATAGTGGGATGCAGTGTGTGGGATTTCCTTACTTTTCAGTCAGCATTCTGCCTCATCAATTAACACATTGTTAAGCTGGAATGCAATCTGATGGACAAGTTGTCACCATTTTGAAAAATTACTAGCGAGGCTCTTCCTAGTCAGTCATGACAATGCTACTGCACTTTGAGTGGACCTTTGGAGTGTCTTTGGGGCCTTTGCTGCCCAAGGATCCTTTTTCCATTTGGGAGTTGAGACATAGGGCCTGCGACTTATGTCTGAACACAGAGCCCAGTCTATCATAATTGATTTTACCAAGGATTTTTCTGAATGAATGTCAGACCGACTTGAAGGGCATTAGTGTTTGTTCAACAGTCCTCCCAGCTGAGTCCCAAGGATGGGGTGGAGACATCGCTGATGGAATTTTCTAATGCTCTTCTGTGTCATTGATACACAGCCTGGGTCTCAGCGTAGCACTGGAGCGTGTGACGACAACGGTTCTGTACACTAGGAATTGTATTGCTTGGGGAGACATTTGTTGTCAAACATTTGCAACTATGATTTGTGAAAACAGAGAGGGTACAGCTGAAACGGTGTTGGATTTCCCATCAATTCTCTCTATTATCATAATCTGGGAGGTGGGATAGTTGGCTCATCGAGCCTGGGTTGGTTCGGAGTTTTGTTTCAGCAGCATTTAAGGAGAGGTTGTATTTCTTAGAATCATAGAATCATTGAATCTTAAAAGGCCATTTGTTCCATTGTCTCTGTGCTGGCCCACCTAAGCAGAAATTCTCCCACTCCCCATACCCTTGTACTCTGGTTCTTGTTCAGATATTTAAATTATACAGAAAAAAAATGTCACAGAAGGAAGCCACTCTGCCCATTGTGTCTATTAAAAAAAAATTCCATTTCACAGAACTTTGTTTAGATCCCTGGATGTTGCAAGAATGCAGGACCTCATCCTGATACTTTCTGAATGACCTTAGGTTTTCTGCCTCTACTACACATTCAGGCAGTGAGTTTTAGATGCCTACCATCTTGTGGCTGAAAAGGCCACCCCTCCCCCCCACCCTCATCTTCCCTCTAATTCTTCTACTAATCACTTAAAATCTTTGCTACCTGGTCACTGCCTCCTCTCTCCAGAGAAATCGATCATTCCCATCCACTGTAAACAGGCTGTCACAACCTTATACACTTTGATCAAATCACTCCTCAGACCCTACAATCCAAAGGAAAGTAAACATTGCCTATCTGCTCTTTCTTCATAGTTACATTTTCCCACTTCTGGCAACATCCTCATAAATCTACTCTGTGCACCCTCCCTAGTGCAAATACATCCTTTCTGTATTGAGGAGGCCAGAACTGCACTCAGTACTCAAGTTGTGATCTAACTGGTCATTCATATAGCTCTAGAATCATCTCCTTGCTCTTTTTCCACACTTTGGCTAATAAAGGAGAGCATTCGAGATGAATCCTTAACCACTTAACAAAGGTGGCACAGTGACTCAGTGGTTAGCACTGCTGCCTCACAGCACCAGGAACGCAGATCTGATTCCATCCTCAGGTGACTGTCTGTGTGGAGTTTACATATTCTCCCCGTGTCTGCGTGAGTTTCCTCCAGGTGCTCTGGTTTCCTCCCACAGTCCAAAGATATGTAGTTTAGGTGGGTTGACCATGCTAAATTGCCTTCAGTGTTGAGGGATATACAGATTTAGGAGGACTAGCTGTGGCAAATAAGGGGTTACAAGGATAGGTTGTGTCTGAGTGGGATGCTCTTGGGAGGGTCAATGTGAACTCAATGGGCTGAATGGCCTGTTTCCACATTGTAGGGATTCTATGATTAACTTGGCCTGTTGCTTTTATATGCAGCATTGAAAGTGGCTTGTGAATCTCATGCAGAGTAAGCAAATATCCCAGACAAGCATCACAGTATAAGATACATCACAGACTCATGCATTTTAACCCCTTTCACATTATCATTTAACTGATCCCAGATTCTTGTCAACTTGTGGCGGGTATTTCAATTCATTTCGGGGACATTAGGATATTGTCTACTGTATCAGTGTCTCCAAAAGGAATGAAGAAATTCAGAAAAAAAGATATGTACCTTGAGATTGTAGACTTGCTCACCGAGCTGGTGTGTTTGGTTGCAGACGTTTCATCACCCTGCTAGGTAACATCGTCAGTGCGCCTGCAGTGAAGCGTTGGCATTCTGTCCTGCTTGTTATTTATATGCCTTGGTTTGCTGGGGTGACTGGTATCGATTCCAGTTTGTTTTTCGGTGGTTTGTATATTGAGGGAGTTCTGGTTGGAATGCCAAGAGACACGATCAATTCTCACTGGTCTCACTACACACGGACAAAGAAGATTATGAATTCGACTGGAACAACACATCCATAATAAGCACAGCCAAACAGACACATGTCAGGGAATTCCTGGAGGCCTGGCATTCCAACCAGAACTCCATCAACAAACACACTGACTGGACCCGATATACACACCACTGAAAAATAGAACCGGAAGTGATGCTAATGACCCCAGCAAACTGAGGTATATAAATAGCGAGCGGGACAGAACACCAACGCTTCACCAGAGACGCACTAACCGTGTTACCTAGCAGGGTGACGAAATCAAACACACCGGCTCGGCGAGCAAGTCTACAGCCTCATCCAAGACCCGAGCTACAAATCTTCTCAAAAACTTTAGATACGTGCTTCTTTTCAAAAAACATTCATAAGGTAAGCTTTTAAAAACAAAATGTAGTTTGATGGGAATGAAAGCAAGGAATGGTCAGTCAGTCTGGCAGCATCTGTTGAGAGAGAAACAGACTTAACACTTCAGGTCTGTGAAACACTTGAAACAGCCTTGGGTTTTTATTGTCTAGCGATACCAACTCTTCTCTGCTGGAGTGACATATGCAATTAGCAAGCAACGGTAAATGACAGGACTCTATAAGGAAGCAATGAATCATGTTGGCATCCTCATTAGGTCCAGAATTACTTTCAAGGATTGCTGTTAAATTCTGTAATATTTACGGAACAACTCTGTCCAAACAGTTCTGGGTGTAGTTTACTGCAGTCTGCAGAAGATTGCTCAACAGTTCTCTTAAACTCATTCAATTCTGGTTCAGTATTTTAGAAAAAGAAGTGAGTACAAAAAGGAAGGCTCGCATTTAAAGGACACCCTTTGTTACCTCAAGATGTTCCTGAGCAAACTACAGGCAATGAGATGTATTCTTCACAGCAATATAGGAAATGTACACATCAATTTACACTCAATTCTCACAAAAAAACAACGTGATAATGACCAAATATTCTGTTTTGTTCGTGGTGCTGGTTGAGGGATGGATTTTCTTTCCCAGGACATTACGGAGAACTCCCCTACTCTTCTTCAACATAGTGTCCTGTCATCTTTTATGCTTGCCTGAGAGAATAGATGATTTAATGTAAAATCAAAAAAAAGGCACTGCAGTATTTGGGAGTGACTGAAGGTAGAAACTTGTTGTCAATGTACATGGATTTGGGAATGATTTATGTCTGTGACCCATGACGTAATATGGTGTTCTTCTTCCTAGCTGATGGTGTCTTTCCTTCTGTTAAAAGTCACCAAACTAAAACAGAAATTGCTGGAGAAACTCAGCAGGTTTGGCAGCATCTGGGAAAAGAGTTAACATTTCGAATCCAGTCACCTTTCTTCAAAACCCATTCTGAAAAAGAGTCATACCCTACTCCAAACGTTGACTTTATTTCTTCCTCCATAGATACTACAATAAAAAAAATCCTTTTAATGTTGCACATTCTCCATTGTAGGAAAACTTTTACAATGTCTGCCTTCTTATGGCAACATGTTAGGTAAAAGTACCTCGGTACAATTCTTGAATACAGTGGAGGAATAGAAGTTGTTGCTTAATTACGGAGTTGAAAATAAGTTAAAAATAAGAAAATTTGAAGGGGTTAACATTACTGTGTTCAAAGGTAAGTTCTAAGATAAGGGCTGTCTCCTCACAATGGTCTCCATCCAGGACTCACTGCCTGTGTGCTACTCTGGGGCTTCTTCCCCCATCAGCTCTGAGCTCTCATCCCACAAGATGAGGAGCAGGAAAGCTGACCTTTCAGGTCGGGACTTCTGAAGAAGGGTTCCAACCTGAAACATCAACTTTCCTGCTCCTCTGATGCTGCCTGGCCTGCTGTGTTCCTCCAGCTCCACACAGAGATAATCACCGGATCAGACTGGGTCAGGTTTAAACCCAGGTTCCATAGAAGACAGAAAAAAGCGCAGGCTGGATGCGTCACCCCACCCCGCTGTCATTAATCTATTTAATATCTATAGTATGCCTCTTCTTGATGAATTACTAAATACCTTCAAATTAATATTTAATTATGGAATTCCTTTTCAATCCTGGCAAATGGGATTAGATTAAGTTAGGACGTTTGGTTGGCATGGACGAGTTAGACTAAAGGTCTGTTTCTGTGCTGTACATCTTTGTGACTGTATGACTCTAATTGGCTGAAGTGTCGGTAACCAGAGGACATGAATTTAAGGTCATTAGCAAAAGAACCAGGCATGAGCAAACAGATTTATTTTAGTTGTTATAGTTGGTAAGTTGTTACAATTTGCTGTCTGAACGGGTGATGCAGGAAGATTCAACTTCTATTGCAAAAGAGAATTGGATAAAAATCAGAAAGGAAGGAATCTATAGGGCTATGTAGATAAAGCAAGCATTTGGAATACATTGTACAACTCTTCCCAAGAGTGGTCACTCACACGATGGGCCAAGTGGCCCGTTTCTGCTCTCTAAGATGCTCTGAATCTAAAAGGTTGGTCCAGTTTGTTTTTCTTCAAAATTTTCTGGCAAGTTCAGTGTTAATCGTTCCTAAGGGACGTTTTCTCACAGCAGAATGAAGAAATTTCTAATGCAAGTACATGAACAGATTTTCCGTTTATGTTTAATAAATCTTTCAACATTAATTAGTGAAGTGATGACTACCCCTCCTTGCAATTATTTACTTGTAATTCCTAATTGAATAGTCTGACAATGTGTTATATCAGAGCCATTTAAGATTCCTTCATGAGGATATCAGCAATCTCTTCCATTCCACTCCCACTTACCCCATCCTCGATGTAACTCACCTCTCAATACAATAAGCAGCCACCCTCTTTCCCTCTACTGTTAACAAATATTATTTAAATAAAAGGAAAGTAGCATTTAATTTTCACACGCATTTCTAAGATTGGCACATAACATGGCAAGAGAAATGATTGAAATTCTCTTCCAGGAATACAGTTGAGGCAAAAGCTCTGGATTCACATTCAAGAGGATGTTAGGAGTTGCAATGGTGAGAAGCTGCAACCTTCAATGGAACAAAGTTAGATGAACTTAATTGTGCCCTTCAGCTGTCCATCAAACACTCCAGACTTCCTCCTTCAATATGATGCAACACAAATGCAGGCAAATGGATGCTCCCATCTCCTGATCCTAATTATGGAAGTTAAGGTGCACAGTAAGAAATTTAATAGATTTACACCATCACACAGATAGACCACCCCTCACAGCCAAACATAGGCACACTCCCAGAAATTAGTCTTCCGACATCAAACACTCCCTTGCAGATACAATCCCATTCTCTCACTCTGGCTGCTGTTTAACCACTACATCACACAGTTTACCTGCCCTTAGCTGTATCTCCTCTAAACACCCTCCCTTTGTCACTGCTCCGCCATCCCCAGTGTCCACTGTAGGCACACATCTTGTCATTGTCCAGTAGGGAACATTACATACAGGCATTTGCACAAGTCCAAACATGGATTGTATTTAGAACCAGCAAAAGGGAGCGCAAAAGAGGCTGCAGTCCAACCCCACGTGCAAACCAAATACTAGAATGATGACTAACAACTGTCTTACAATCCATGTTTGTCTGCTGCGCCCAGCTCTCACTGACTGTAAGTGAGATCCGATCGACCCCGTAGCTCTTGGTGTAGCTCAGCTCTGTCATGCATGAAAACAGCATCCTCCTCTTCCTGGGGAGATTGCTCCTATTCCCCAAATTCCTCAGCATCTCTCACATCCTCTCATTGACTACTCCAATTGTGTTGAGTACAGAACACCACAACACAAAGACTGGGAGAGCTGCAGATAGCGAGGAGGATTGGCAGAAGATACAGCAGGATAGAGACAGGCTGAAAACTTGGGCATGAAATGGCAGTTTGAATTTAATCTGGACATTGCGAGATTATGCATTTTGGTGGGTCTGATGTAGGAGGACAATATATGGTAAATGTAAAACCTTTACGAGCTTTAACAAATAGAGAGATCTAGGGAATTAGGTCCACAGCTCCCTCAAAATGGTGACACAATTGGATAAGATGGTCAAGATGGCATATGTCACGTTTGCCTTCATTGGTCAGGGCATAGAGTATAAAAATTGGCAAGTCATGTTGCATCTGTATAGAACTTTATTTCGGCCACATTTGGAAGATTGTGTACAGTTCTGGTCACCACATTACGAGAAGGATGTGTGCAGGGTTTGGAAAAAGAACAGAAAAGTTTAACCAGGATGTTGCCTGGTTTAGAGGGTATTAGCTATGAGGAGAGATTGGACAAACTTGGTTTGTTTTCACCTGAACATCAAAGGCTGAGGGGCAACCCCATAGAGGTAAATAAAATTATGAGAGACATGGATAGAGTGGATAGTCAGAGTCTTTTTCCAAGGGTAGAAATATCAATTGAAATGAAAATAAAAGGGGGAAAGTTTAAAGGAGATGTGAGGGGCATGGTTTTTACACAGAGTGTGGCAAGTGCTTAGAATGCACTGTTGGAGGAGATGGGTGGGATCGGATACAGTAACAATGTTTAAGAAGCATTTTGACAGATATTTGAATGAACGGGTGATAGAGAGATATGGATGCATAGAGGCAAAATCTTTTAGTTTGGAAAGGTATTGTGTGCTGACACAGGCTTGGTTGGCTGAAGGGCCTTTTCCTGCGCTGTTCTGTTCTTTGTTCTTTGATGCTGTGTCAAGAATTTACGGGATGACCTTCCCCAGACCAGCTCAGGCAGGAAAACCACATCTTCAGCAGCCCAATCGTCTTCTCCAACACAGCCCTGGTTCAAAGAATGGGCAACATTGTATCCCCACTCCACATCAGTCGGGGATTCACCCATTGGTGCCATCAGGCCTGGTCATGGTGGGTAGCTTTGATCCCCAATAGCCACCAAGTACCAGAGAGTGCTCCAGGATATAGGAGCCGTGGCATCTGCCAGGGCGGCGGGCATGCTCCTCCAGAGAGTGGTAACAGTGATCACAGATGACATAGACATTAACAAAATGGAACCCTTTCCTGTTGATGAATCCCACCGTGTGGTGATAGGACCTTCTCAGTGCCATGTGTGTGCAGTCATTGGGGGTCACGGTATTTGGGAGATGCCAGCTCTCTTCCTGCATCCTACCGTCAGGGCTGCAGCACTGAACCCGTCATCAGGAAAATGGCTGTGTGACCTTGCAAGATGGCATTGTTCACAGGCCTAATGCATGGGTGTGAGCATGAATGGAAGATCCCACACAGGTCACCCGTCACTCCCTGAAAAGGAATTAGTTGTGTCGAAAGACAAAGCAGCTATCACCTTCACAGTCACTGCAAGGGGGTTGGCCTCCCACTCCTGCAGCTCTTAGCTCCTGCTGTAGCATCCAGCAAAGTTCTGTCCCAGTAACATGAACCACATGAAGCTTACACTGTCAGTGTGCCATGCTCATTCTCAGGAAATGGATTTGGTTGCAAAGTTCCTCCTGCATTCTCAACTCATCTTGAGGGGTTCCTGGGACTGTGACTTCTGCCTGAGCTGGGTATTCGTCATCCTCTTCAGTGACCCACTGCTCCTCCTGGACTTTCTGTCAGTCCTGGTCCTCCTGCATCTACCTTCCAAGCCACAGCAACTAAACTGCGAGCAGTGGATTAGTGAATGCCATTTGCTGGAAATGATCCTGGTAGTTTCTTAGCTCCGAGGACATTCAGTGGTGGTATGCCCTGCAGATGATATCTGTCCACAGCCCACGTAGCAAGCCAAGCTGAACCTCGATAATAAGAGTCATGCATCAGTCATTCAGATTCAACTTCATCCATAGCACATACGGCAGTCTGGTGAAGGTACTATGCTGGCTGAGGGATCAATACATCACATCAATGGACAGTATCTGCTGCACCCAAACACCCTTCCATCTCAGAGCCATTTTCAGTCGTGGTCCTTATTATCCCAGTAAGTCAGGTCCATTGTAATATTTACAGGGCAGATGATGAAGCGATCGTCCCTAACTCCCACAAGGGCCTCTCGTGTGTCACAAGTTATAGGTTGCTTTGGCCAGCTCTGGCCTCTTTTCAACTGATTGCTGGTCACTTCTACATCATGGAGATCCCAACGTTCAATTTGCAAGGATCAATGGCTTGGTGCAAATCAACTATGCCCAGCATTTGAAACCTAAACACCATCACTGTGCATGCAAATCCAAAGCGACGATGAAAAGGTTGCAAATTAAATGGAACTGTATTTTGCAAGCACCTGCTACCGTAAATGCTTGTTCAATGTCCAAGCGTCCATTAAGAGTGGATTCTGGCTCGCTCGCCCATCATTGTGCTCACCAGGACATTGCCAGCTATTTTCCATTTGTAGTAGTGTGCTCTGAACAATAAGTGATAGTGGGGAACAGTTCACAGTATACTCCATCAGCACCGGGCTCTGCCTGATCAATAGTATCCCTGTCCCCAACAGCCACACAGCCCCACAACTGTACCCATACCCTCCCCCCAACTCCTGTGCCTGTACCATAGAAGAAGCAAATCAAGGAGATTTCAGATTAAAGTACAAATTCAAAACTGCAAAATCGGGGTCACAATATCTTCTATAGAATGTTTCCCGGGGCTGCCTTTGTTACTCTCCTGTAATTGTATACCTTTCTTTCCGCAGAAATTCCTGTACAATTCTAGTACTGAGGAAGAACCGAGTCAAAGTGCCTTCAATCTGAAGTTAAATTTGTTTCGGGAGTCACAATATCTTTAATCCACAATGTTGCCTAGTTCAGGAAAAGCAGCGCGTGCCTCAGGGTTTGACTGATGGACGTGAAATGTCAAAGCTTTACAAAGTTCAAACCTGGAAATATTGTAAAGGCCCTTTCATAGAATCCCTACAGTGTGGAAGCAGGCCATTTAGCCCATCAAGTCCACATTGACCCTCCAAAGGTCATCCCACTCATACCCACACCCTCTGTGCCTTATCACCCTGCATTTCCCATGGCTAATCCACCTAGTGCGCACATCCTTTGACACTATGGGCAACTTAGCATGGCCAATCCACCTAACCTGTACATCTTTGGGCTGTGGGAGGAAATCGGAGCACCTGGAGGAAACCCACACAGACACGGGGAGAATGTGCAAACTCCACACGGACGGTCACCCGAGGGTGAAATTGAACCCGGGTTCCTGGCACTTTGAGGCAGCAGTGCTAATTCTGAGCCAACGTGCTGCCCCATGATTACATTTTTTTCAGGGGAAAGGAGACCTAAAAGCAAAACAACTTTAAAATTAAAAAAAGGCACTTAACAGGCTGACTTTAATTGTGGAGTACCTGTAGATGAATGTCACGGGAAGTTAGCTAATGAGTAAGACAGGAAGAGAATATGAAGGTCTCCTTATCAAGTTAGAATAGAGAGGAGAGGGAGGAAGCATATGTGGAGGAATAAGCATTGGCATGGACCAGTGGGGCTGAATGGCCTGTTTTTGTGTTGTTACTTCAAAGTAAGATCTATATTAACAAGAAGAAATAGAACATTTTTGAAGGACTGTACTTGTACATTACATAATGTCCTGCCTCAGGCCTCAGGTGATCTGAGAGTTTGCAAATTTCTGCTGTGAGGCACATATTCAACAAATAACAGGAAGTATTGTCAGGTGCCTATTTGCAACATTTTTCAAATGTGATAGCCATGGGCTGACTTCCATCATTTCCTTACATCCCATTGATCCTAGTAATGATCAGCCTCTTTCCTGCATTTGCTTCCCAGCTGTTGCTTAAGTAAATAGAGTAAATGTTGCTGCTACATGGATCATCAGTCTGATTCAAATATGTTTTGTGAAAAGAAAATGATTAGATCACTGTTGCCTATCAACCCTACCAATGATGCAGGAAATAGCAGAATTGATGACTCATACAATGTCAGCCAATTTATTACAAACTGGGCTTGGGTTCTCTCACAAAGTGCCCAACAGCACTGTTCATTCACACAGCTGAATTATATTGAAGTTCTGGCACAGCTGCACGGCCATTGAAACGGGTGCAAATGCTGAAAGTTCCAGATATCATTAAACGAACAGGACCACAATGTCCCCTTTGAATGTATTGCTCTCAATGTTCTCACTGTGGTAAGAGTGGGACCTTACCTCCCTGCACTGTGTGTAAACATCTTTAAAAAGCAGGTAGTCACTTTTCAGAGCCTTGCTGGCACATTATCCCTGGTGTTGTGTCCAGCTGCATTTTGAGAACTCTGTTGCCTGCACCAAATTCAGTTCATAATAATCCCTTGTGCTCTAGCTCTGGCAACAAGTAGGAGTCCTACTACCACTGTAAGTTGAGACTGTTTGGAGCTTGCACTTTGTTCATTCTGAGCAGTTCCAAGGTGCATAGAGGAGGCAAGTGCCAAATTGTTTTAAAGGGCCCAAAGGGATTTATCAGACAGCTGCCCCCCCGACATCCACTTTCTGCAAACCCTAACCCTAACCCTCTCGAGACCCCCTTCGCCCCCTGCAGCTTTTACAATTAGTACAGCTACAACACTCCACCTACCAGACAAAGTGAAACATTCCCCAGGGTGCTGAGGAAAGGTCACCGGATCTCTGATTTTTTTTTCACAGATGCTGCAAGACCTGCTGAGCTTTTCCAGCAACTTCTGTTTTTGTTCCTGATTTACAGCATCCACAGTCCTTTTGGTTTTTGTTTTTGTTATTGCCCAGGTACATGCTGTGCACAAAAGGTGGGATAAATCCATCCTGGCCAATTACTACCCCTTTGGCTACCTCTCAATAATCAGAAAAGTAATAGTGTGTGTCATTTGACAGTGTTTTCAAGTGACCCTTTGTCATCAATAACCTGCTTGCTGATGCTCAGTCTGGGTTCGGCCAGGGCCACTCAGCTCCTGCCTCATTACAACCTTAGCCTACACACATACACAAAAAGCTGAACTTCAAAGGTAAGGTGAGAGTGACTGTGCCTACAATTGAGGCAGTTTGTGGCTTCATGTGGCATTAATAAGCCCTGGCAAAACTGAAATAATCAGGAGGAAAATTCTCCACTGGTTAGAGTAACATCTACTGCAAGGCAATGAAAGCTGTGGCTGGTGGAGACCAGTATCTCAGCTCGAGGACATCAGCACAGAAGTTGCTCAGGGTTGAGGCTTAGCCCAAAATCTTCATCAATGGCTTTCCCTCTATTATTATGTGTGAAATGGGGAAGTTTGTTGCTAATTGCTGAATCCCCACTCTCAACAACCTGGGGGTTACCATTGACCAGAAATTAAACAGAACTAACCATATAACTACAAGAACAGGTCAGAGGCTAGGAATACTGTAGTGAGTAACTCACATTCTGACTCCCCAAAGTCCACCATCTACGAGGCACAAGTAAGGAGTGTGATGGAAATACTTGACTCGCCTGAAATGTTCACAGTAATTTTTCTTGCAGGTGTGTGGATCTATGAGATCCATGGTGTGTCAGTATCTTCAGAAGTGGAAATTATTAGTTGAAACACCAATCGATGTGGTTGAGCTTCCATTGGCAGTGTGGCAGAACATCTTTGAGGGAATGTTGCTTGCCTTGAAGGGTGCAACTCCAACAAGACTCAAGGGCAGCATGGTGGCTTAGTGGTGAGCACTGCTGCCTCACAGCTTCAGGGACCCAGGTTCGATTCCAACCTTGGGCGACTGTCTGTGTGGAGTTTGCACATTCTCCCCGCGTCTGTGTGGGTTTCCTCCTGGTACTCCGGTTTCCTCCCACAGTCCAAAGATGTGTAGGCTAGGTGGAAAGGCCATGCTAAATTGCCTGTAGTGCCCAAGGATGTTTAGGTTAGATATGGGAAACGCAGTGTTAGGGGAATGGGTCTGGGTTGGATACTCTTCAGAGGGGCGGTGTGGACTTGTTGGGCCAAAAGACCTGTTTCCACACTGTAGGGATTCTATGAACCTTGACACTGACTGTGCACAGAGACAGCGGTGTGTATCATTTACAAACTGAACTGCAGCCACTCAACAAAGCTGTTTGGACATCACATTGAAAATCCTTTCTCTCACATGGAAGGACAAGTTGAATTACAGATGAATAGAAACATCAGAGATAGTAAGAACCGGCGATGCTGGAGTCAGAGATAACACAGTGTGGAGCTGGATGAACACAGCAGGCCAGGCAGCATCAGAGGAGCAGGGATGCTGACGTTTCAGGTCAGGACCCTTTTTCAGAAAAAAAAATGGAATGGAAACATCACCATCTACAAACTCCCCTCCGAGGCACATACCATCCTGATTTGTAACTATATTGCTGATCCTTCACTGTCGCTGCATCAAAATCCTGGAAAATCTTTCCTCAAAGCACTGTGGGCTGTCCCATCACCCAAAGTACTGCAGTGGTTCAAGAAAACAGCTCACCAACTTTCTCTCCAAGGCAATTATGGATGAACAACACTATTCACATCCGATGAAAGAATAAATAATATTAAATATCTTCATGGTTTCAACCACCCTATCTTAGTAACCCTTGACAATGGTGGTCCACTAGTTGAAAGTCACCCCTCACACAAAGGAAAGTGGTTTTGAATGTTGGAAATCCATTTTAGAATTTCCTCACGGAGCCATTATATAAATAACAAGTAACGGTTTTGAACAATGGAAAGTGTAATCATTTTGCCTTGTCCTTCAAAAGTACAACATTGCTGCCGAATCCCTTCTTATTGAGAATTTGACAACATCCCTTGAACAGATGGTGGACTGTCCAGCCTTGTTAACTCACAGGAGCAGTGCTCACCTCCTGATCTGACTGCACCTCTGGGTCAATAAGCCTGCACAATACTCAAGGAGTACAGAAATTCATCAAAGATCCTCAGACAGCACCTTCCAAACCCACGACCACTTCCCTCTAGAAGGACAAGGGCAGCAGATACATGGGAACACCACCACCTTTAAATTGCCCTTCAAGCCACTTGCCATCCTGACTTGGAAATATATTGCTGTTCCTTCAGTGTCACTGGGTCAAAATCCTGGAATTTCCTCCCTAAAAGCAGTTTGGGGAGTGGACTGCAGCCGTTTAAGAAGTAAGCTCCACTTTCTCAAGGCCAACCAGGCAAAGGCAATAAATGCTGACCAGCCTGCGAAGCCCACATCTTCCAAATGTGTTTTAAAAGGTGGGATATCAGTGAGGACCAATGACATTGCTTGATCAGTGTCCTTCTAGCTGGAATCAGTATGCACCCAGTTTGTGGGATGTACAGTCAGCAGAAGGCTTTGCAGTGACTCACCCAGTTATATCAGTAGCAATCTCTTCTTGGTGGCCCTTTCCCACTGAGAAAAACAAGAGCCGCAATACTGGGGGAACATCATCACTGCCGTCAGCTAAGTCATACGTATGCTGCCTTGGACACATTCGTTGCTGTTGGGCCACTATCTCGGAATTTTATGTTTCATGTTATTGTAGGAGGGCTTTGTCTCCAATGATTGGAGCAGAGTACTCATCACCAAGTCCTCATGACAACCAGGGACGAGCAATAAATGCCTGGCTTGTCAATGTTAACCACAAAACATGAACATATTTAAAAGATATTTTGAGACATTGAACAGAGTCTTTCTTTCCATTATTTCACCACCAATAGAACAAAAGAAATGTATAACGAATATTAAAATGCTACTCAGCCTCAGGCTCTATTCTGCCAAACATATTTCATTCTTTCAACATGTTTTAATGTTGTACTAATTTTGTTGTAAAATGTAGTCATAATTCATAGCTGGTATGTACATAGAGTCATAGATCATAGAACCTTATAGTGCGGAAAAATGTAATTCAGCCCATTATATCTAGCCTGCATGATGTTTTAAAATATAATTGTGTTTTAGGGCCTTTGTATTTTTCTCATTTTGCCTTCTTGTTTCATTTCCCTTATTTATTATCAGGAAGGTTTGAGGTTTTCTGTTTCTGTGACCAAGTAAATGCTGCAATTTCATAGATACATTTTTTTTATTATTGGCACCACATTGATAAATGCAATATTTACTTTAGTATTGAGTCTTATAGACCAAGCAGCAGAGTCTGCTATCTATAGAATACTACAGTAACTCGTCAAGGTTCCTATACAGAGGGCCTGCCAAACCTCCAACCTCTACCACCAAAGAGGACGAGGGTAGTGGATAGGTGGGAACACCTAACATCTGCAATTTCCTCTCTCTAAGTCATATGCAAACCTGATTTAGAATTACATTCACTGTTACCGAGTCAAAAGACTGGAATTCCCTCCTAACACCACTGCGGATGTACCTTCCTCCTCCCCATCGCACACTACCCCCCTTCCCCACCCCCAGCCCCTCCCATACCCCCTGTTCTATATAGATCCTGGCCATTCAAGAAAGTGACTGATCACCAGTCTCCCAAAAGCTGTTAGAGATGGGCAATAAGTGCAAAAGTAAACATTAATGCCCGCATTGCATTGTTGTGAGCACAGATCATAACTCCAAATCGTCTATTACATATTGAACTTTAAATTCCAACATGAGTTTTTTAAAAAGAGAATTGTTACAGCAAAACAAATGACTGTGTGTAACTGGAGAGACACTGGAATATCACACATGATGAGGTGTCAAAGAAACCTCCAAGGGATGGACTTTTAAGAAGAGAAATGAACTACAAATATCTCAGACTTTAAGCATTGTGGGTAAGTCTGGGTAAGTGGCATGTTTGCTTTCTTCCAAGACGACAGAAGAACAGGGGTTAAAAGCCAGTTCAAGCCTGGTATATGAGTGCTAGCGGAAGGTGGTGAGCTGATGTACATGTGTATACTAGCCAGGGTTCAAATGTTTATGTGCTGTGAAGGTCATAGTCAAGAAGCCACCCATTAGTCACCCCAGCAATGTGGGCAATTGAATCTCTTACATTCAGTACTAGATGTCAGCAAGGTCAAAGGGAAGTCAAAAGGAAACTGGACAAAGGAAAAACCCTCTCTGTCTCTCTTTCTCTCTCTATGTGTTATCAAGCGAACACCATCAAAAGCAAACAGGATGAGAGAATTTCAACTAACCTGAAAAGCCAAGAATACTGAAACCAACTATAAAATTATAAACAGTGAGAACACAGAACAATACCGCACAGGAACAGGCCCTTCGGCCCTACAAGCCTGTGCCAACACATTTTGCCCATCCATACTAAAACTGTCTTCACTTACAGGGTCCATTTCCCTCTATTCCCTTCCTATTTGTGTATTTGTCCAGCAACTTCCTGAATGCATTATCTGCTCATCACAGATGACCCACACAGGTCCAATCCCTGCAAACTTTTGCCTTTTTTTGTGGACCCACTTCACACTTCCAATCAGTATGAAGATGTGTTGTGTTATTATTTCTTATCACGTTAAGTAACTAATAAATTCACTTTTGTTAACTCAAGAAAGTCTGATTTAACTTGCTCCTTTTGAAACATACATTTATTGATGTTTGAGAGAAATGTATATGCAAGAGAAGAATCTTTTGTAAATTGTTCAACTGAGGGAATGGCAAGTGATTAAAAATAAAGGAGTGACAATTCATTCCTCCTCAAATTACGAGCCTTAAACTTTGGGGTGTGTAATAACTTAGAGAACCTTACTCAACATCTGCACATAGCACCACGAAGGAATTAGCTGAGGAAGTGTGAGGGTTGTGGACTGTGGGTGCAGGGTGTGAGTGAGGGGGGGTGGGGAGGCAGGGTAATTAGTGCTTGGGTGGACGGGTATTCCTCTGTGCCACAATGGGCATTACACTGTGTCAGAAACGAAAGGAAAGAACTTGCATTTATATAGCACCTTTCATCACCTCCAGATTTCCCAAAGTACTTTGCACCTTGCACCCTTTTAAAAAACATGCAGACACTTCCGTTATTTAGGAGAAATGGCAGCCAATATGCAATCAGCAAATTACAATAAGATGGCGACTGGACAATCGGGGAATAGTAGGAATTCACTCATTTGTATGAATTACCTATGAATGGGTTTATCTTGAGTAGTTTGGCCAGATATTACTATAAAGGAATTCAATGACATCACTGTTCAACTAAATATATGAATTAGGAATTGAAATAGGCCGCTTGGTCTCAGAAATGAAGGTAAGTAGTGTGATCGTTGCAACATGTACAATGTGAAATTAGCTCACAGTGTGGTTGTTGTTCAGTGGGCTCTTATTCCACTGAAGTGCATCTCACAATCTAGGCTAATGCTGAGGTGGTGCTGCATTGTTTTCTGAGGGTGTTGTCTTTCAGATCAGTTTTTAAACAGAGACCCTGGCCGGATATTTGCAAATGTTAAGCGAGCAGGCTACATAAATGCAGTGTGGGACTTCTATCCCTCAGTGGCTGAAAGTCTTATCCTCTGTAGCTGCCAGACTATTTGATTGGCTCAATACTCCTAGTGGGCTTTCCTAGAACTGCAGGAATTTCCATGAAGGCGGCTCATTGGAAAACAGATACGAGTCAGTCTTGGGGCATGGGAAAGGGAGGCTTTTGTCAGCTTTTCGGTGGAAGTGGGGGCTTTAACGCTATGCCATAAGGAAGGAGGGGGAGCTATCTTCTGGTGGATGATCCTCTGGGCCCCTTCCTCCCCATTATTTTAAAAACATTTTAAAAATCAGGCTTTCCACTCCTGCCATTACATTAGCTAACTCAATTGATCTGTAATTATTTATTTACATATGATGGACATGCCCACCTCTGTAATTTGGGAAGGGGTGGTTGGGAAGGAGGAAAGATGGTGCTTTGGTCACCCAGTCTATTTTACATGCATCCTCCTGCCAAAAACACACCCTTTCGGGTGATGGGGTATCCAGTTATTGTCTGTTTACTTTTTTGGTCATAAATGATCCTATGATATTGATGTTTTTATTCATTCAGGTGATGTGGGCATTGTTGGTTGGCCAGCATTTATTACCCATCCCTAGAGCTCAGTTCTGAGGAAGGGTCACCGGACCTGAAACGTAAACTGTTTTTTCCTTCATAGATGCTGCCAGACCTGCTGAGCTTTGAAAGCAACTTCTGTTTTTGTTCCTGATTTACAGCATCCGCAGTTCTTTCGGTTTTCCTTTCAATCTGTGTTGCCGTCTTTGGCAAGGCTAGTAAAGAGTCAACCACTTTGCTGTGGATCCAGAGTCAGATGTAGCTCAGACCAGACAAAGACAACCTATTTTCTGTAAGACCAGAAAATATAGGAGCAGAGTTAGGCCATTTGATCATCAAGTCTGCTCCACCATTTGATCATGCCTTCTACCCTTAACCCTTGATCCTCTTACTAATCAAGAACCCATCTATCTTTGTTTTCAATACACTCAATGATTTGGCCTCCACAGCCCTCTGCCACGATGAGTTCCACAGATTCACCACCCTCACGCTGAAGAAGTTCCTTCTCATCTCAGTTCTAAAGGGTCGACCATTCATTCTGAGGCTGTGCCCTCTGGTCCTAGTCTCACCTACTACTGGAAACATCTTCTCTATACCCATTCTATCCAAGCCTCTCAGTATCCTGTACATTTCAAACAGATATCCCTCATTGTTCGAAACTCCATTAACACCCAAAAGCCTCAACTGCTCCTCCTATGACAAGCAGTTCTGCCCCGGGATCATTCTTGTGAATCATCTCTGGACCCCACCCTCCAAAGCCATCCTTCCTTAGATACGGGGTCCAAGACTGCTCACAATCTTCCAAGTTCAGCCTTCTACCAGACCCTTCCCGAAAGGGCATTACTTTATAACAATTGACAGTAGTTACAAAGTCACCATTAAACCACTGACATTTATTGACTTGAAACTTCACCATCTAACATGGTGGAGTTTGAACACGTGTCCATGGAACATTAGCCTGAGGTTCTGGGTCACTTGTCCAGTGACACTGCCTCTTACCTGGGGAGGTGATGGCCTAGTGGACTATTAATCCAGAGACCCAGGTAATGTTCTGTGGGACCTGGGTTCAAATCCTGCCATAGCAGATGGTGGCATTTGAATTCAATAAATATCTGGAATTAAGAGTCTAACGATGACCAAGAATCCATTGGTGATTGTCAGAAAACCCCATCTGGTTCACTAACGTCCTTTAGGGAAGGAAACTGCCATCCTTACCAGGTCTGGCCTATATGTGTCTCCAGACCCACAGCAATGTGGTTGACTCTTAACAGCCCTCTGGGCAATTAGGGATGGGCAATAAATGCTGGCCTAGTTGGCAATGCCCTCATCCCATGAATGAACACAGGACATTAGTGAAGCCTCTTCTGGAGTACTGTGTGCAGTTCTGGTCACCCTGTTATAGGAAAATGTTGTTAAGTTGGAGATGATTGGAAAAGGATTTGCCAGGATGTTGCAGGAATGGATGTTTTGAGTTATACAAACAGGCTGGCAAGGCTGGGACTTTTTAAAACTGGAATTTGGAGTTTGAGGGGTGGTCTTATGGAGGTTTATAAAATCATGAGGGCTATAGATGAGGTGAATGGCAGATGTCTTTTCCATAGGGTGGGGGCTTTTAAGACCAGGGGCACATTTTTAAGGTGAGCAGAGAAAGATTTAAAAAGACACGAGGGACAATTTTTTTTTACGCAGAGATTGTTTTGTGCGTTGAATGAACTTCCAGAGGAAGTGGTAAATGCAGGTACCGTTACAACATTTAGAAGACGTTTGGATAAATACGTGAATAAGGGATGTTTAGAGGGATATGAGCCAAGTGCAGGCAGGTGTGACCAGCTTAGTTTGGGATTATGGTTGGCACGGACTGGTTCAACCGAAAGGTCTGTTTCCACGCTGTTTGACTTTATGACACCGTGCCTCTCTGACTCTGCCTACAAAGGAGAGCAGCTGTTTGTGGGAGCTTGCTGCGCGGAAATGAATCATCTCGCTTCCTGCATTACAGCCAGGACTGTGCCTTGTTCGCTGAAAATTGACGTGATGCAGCAGGAGCAGAAAGATTGAACTTATCACACACCAATGTTAAACGTACAGTAAAAACTGAGCATGCTACTGGCAGTATTGTGCCAGCTATTCTGCTCTGATCAGCAGCATTCCGTGCTTCAGGCGTTGCTTCTTACTGTGGCTGCCAATAAACCATGAGCCGAGGAGCTCAACCTGATTAGAAATTGAGGGAAATAAAAGAAAAATACAGCAACGCGTGAAGCCAGCTTCTGGTGAAGAGTTGATGGCAGGAGTACTCTGGGGATTTTCACCCAGATTGAAGCTCAATGATAGAATGGCTGAGTTCAATGCCTTATCTGACAGACAATGTGAGGTGTCAGCGAAGACATGAGATTCAATAGCAGGACTCACAAGAGCAGGATACTCAATAGCTTACAGCACATTTGAAGTGTATAAAAGGTTAGGAAAGCATTAGCAGTGATGAGGAAGTGCAGCCATGTCATTTAACTCTGTCCTGAGCAATTCTACATGATTAGGTGCAATTGAGGTTAATTAACGGATAATCTTCCTTTTGTCAGTAAATGCACTGCACAAGTCGCAGCTTGGGTCCTCTACCAGAGGTTCAGGTACTAATCTAAATCTTTTAAGAGCTGTCTGGTTACGGTGCAGTCAAACGATAAGATTGTTCCACCTTACTCGCGTCAAAATAGCATCTTCCTGTCTCCAACCAAAGCTGTTTCAGCTCATCGTGAAAATGTCACCAACATTGTGCAACACAGACGGAGACCATTCAGCGGATTTTGCCTGTGCGGGCTGTTTGAAAGAGCTAATGCACTCCACACCCACGACTGCCCCTATTCAGGTAGCGCATTCCAGATCACAACAACTTGTAAAGTTGTAAAAAATATCTCCTTTTGACTTTTCTGTCCATTTCATTTGGGTCTCACACTCATAAATCAACTTGACTTTCTTTATTTTTGGCCTTTCCAAAACCTGCACAGGCAGCCTTCCATCTAAAGTGACCTCCCAATAAACAGGACACATCAAAGTGAGTTCCAGTGTTTTCAAAGTCTCCTTTGTGAAATCAGTTTTGGATCTGTCCTCTCCCTCTTCCTATCTCTGTCTCTGTCTCTGTCTCTGACTCTCTGTCTCTCTCCCTTACTCTTGGCTTTGTAATTGAGGTTTTGCCATCTTGACATCTTTACTCTTCTTCCAATTCTGATGGAAGTTCTCCCACCTGAACATTAACACATCCCTGTCCCTGTTCTTCCACCAAATGGTCATGTGGAATTCCTGCATGTAGAATATTGGAACGGATGGGACGCAATGGTTTGGTGGCATTATCGCTAGACTCTTAATCCAGAGACCCAGATAATATGCTGGGGATCTGGATTTGAATCCCACCACAGCAGAAGGTGGAGAGAGATAACAAGGTGTAGAGCTGGACGAACACAACAGGCCAAGCAGCATCAGGGGAGCAGGAAGGCTGACGTTTCAGGCCTAGACCCTTCTTCAGAAAGACCCTTTTCTGAAGGAGGGTCTAGGCCCAAAACGTCAACCTTCCTGCTCCTCTGATGCTGCTTGGCCTGCTGTGTTCATCCAGCTCTACGCCTTGTTATCTCAGATTCTCCAGCAACTGCAGTTCCTACTATCTCTCAATAGCAGAAGGTGGGATTTGGATTCAATTAATCTGAAATTAAGAGTCTAAAGATGACAATGAAGATGACAGATGATGATCAGTGTTGATTGTCAAGGGAAAAAAGTCCATCAGGTTCACTAATATCCTTCCAGGAAAGAAATCTGCCATTCTTTCCTGGTCTGACCTATGTGTGACTCCAGACCCACAGCAATGTGGTTGACTCTTAACTGCCCTCTGGGCAATTAGGGATGGGCAATAAAAGCTGGCTTAGCTAATGATGCCCACATCCCATGAATGAATAATAAAAAAAACCCAAAGAATTACACAGGCATTTCAGCCCAGCATGTCTGTACCAACCATGATGCTATTCTAAATTAATCCTATCTACCTGTGCATGGTCCATATCTCTCTATTCCACGTCTGTTCATGTGTTTGTCTAAATGCTTCTTAAATGTTGCTATTGTATCTGCTTCTGCCACTTCCCTTGGTAGCATGATCCAGGCATCTGCAATCCTCTGTGTAAAACACTTATCTTACACATCTCCTTTAAACCCTCCACTCTTACTTTAAACCCAACTTAGTATTTGCAATTTCCACTTGAGGGAAAATAAGACTCTGACTATTCACTCTATCCATGCTTCTCGTAATTTTATATTCTTCTATCAGGTCCCCTCTCAGCTTTCGATGCTTTAACAAAAACAATCCAAGTTTGTCCAACCTTACAACACAGTCCAGTCCAGGCAACATCCTGGTAAACAAAAAGACAAACCCAAGGCCTGTGGATGCTGAAAATCAGAAACATAAACAGAAATTGTTGGAAAACTTAACAGGTCAGGCAGCATCTGTGGAGAGACAGCAGAGTTAATGATTCTGAAGAAGGGTTTAAAGTTTTGGCAAAGATCTGTAGATCGGATTGTGGATGAGGTTGTTGACTTGCTCGCCAAGCTGGCTTATTTCGTTCAGACGTTTTGTCACCATGCGAGGTGACATCATCAGTGGAGCGACTGCTGAAGCGATGTTATTCTACTCCGCTTGGAATTTATACTGTCCAGTCCGTTACGGTGAGTACTGTCATTTCTGGTTTTGATCTGTATGGGTTCGTATTTGGGTCCAATTCTATATGTTTGCTGATTGCATTATGGGTGGAGAAACACACCTCTAGGAATTCCCATGCATGTCTATGTTAGGCTTAGGCTACTTTGTCCCAGTTAAACTGATGGCCTTCATGGCCCGAGTGTACTGATATTAAGGAGAATTCACCATGCCGTTTTGCTGCTATTCACAGAATCCCTACAGTGTGGAAACAGGCCCTTCAGCCCAACAAATCCACACCGAACCTCAGAGCATCCCACCCAGACCCACCCACCTAAACACTACGGGCAATTTAGCATGGCCAATCCACCTAACCTGCACATCTTTGGACTGTGGGAGGAAACCCACGCAGACACGGGGAGAATGTGCAAACTCCACACAGACAGACGCCCAAGGCTGGAATCAAACCCGGGTCTCTGGCGCTGTGAGGCAGCAGTGCTAACCACTGAGCCACCATGCTGCTAGTTGATGTTCATGTATTCTGATGGCTAGTTTCCTTTCTGTCTGTCCAATGTAATGTTTGTGGCAGTCATTGCATGGTATTTTGTAAACCATGTTGGTTCTGCATGTTGTGGGAATGGGGTCTTTAATCCTTGTGAGTGTTTGACGTAGAGTGGCTGCGGGCTACCATGATTTCTAGTGGTCTTAGGAGTCTCGGTGTCAGTTCCAATATGTTCTTGATGTAGGACAGTGTGGCCACTGTGTTAGGGCATACTCCCATTGTTGTCTGTTTAGTAGGCGTCTGCGGTTGAAGTTGCGGGGGTATCTGTTTAAAACTTCATCCACAGACGCCTACTAAACAGACGACAACAGGAGGACACAGTACGCCCTAACACACTGGCCACACTGCCCTACATCAAAAACATATCGGAACTGACACAGAGACTCCTAAGACCACTAGACCACTTGAATTAGAACAAACCAGCCGGGCAAGCAAGTCAAAAACCTCTGAAAAAGGGTCACTGGTCCCGAAATCTTAAGTCTGCTTTCTCTCCACAACGCTGCCAGACCTGCAGAACTTTTCCAGCAATTTCTGTTTTTGTAACATCCTGGTAAACCTATTTTTCACCCTCTTCAAAACCTCCTGTAGTGTGAAAACCAGAACCGCACACCCCACTAGTTTCACTTTCCCTGCAAAAGGCAAGAGGTGATATTCAACTCAAAACTTTAATTCTGCTTCTCTCTTCGCAGATGTTGCTGGACTTGCCAAGTATTTCTTGCGTTTTCCACTTTAATTTCAGATCTCCAGCATCTGCGACCTTTCATAGTTATTACAAAATTTGAGGTGATTTTGTTTTGTGATTGTTTTACAGATTTCAGAACTGAGCAGAGGAACTATATTTTAAAATGTTGCTGTGCACAGGTGAGGCTAACAACCCCTTCCACATTGTTATCTTTGCGACAGAACCCTCCCCCAGGACGTAGTCCGAAGAGATTCTGTCTCTCACACCAGCTGCCGTCATGGGCTAACAGCGAGGCGCCTAATTTTGGTGCTAATTTGTGTTGCTTGATGGACAGGTTTATGCTATGAACTGCTGCCCATTAGAAACTAGGAAAACTCTGCCAATTCTTGATTCCCATTGAACCCTTGCAGCTGGTAAAGCAACGGAGGCTTTCAATTCTCTTAGTCTGTGCTGGCTTCAAAACCCTGCTCTCACACTCAGTGGGCAATGAACTAACCCACCTGGTCCCATTTGTCTGTCTCATGTATAAAATATATCTGTATGTATGTATGAGAAATAACAATTAATGTTGATTCAAGTTTTCCTGTTCATGACATATTCAATTGCCTATTATCAATTTAAACGAAACAGGCGGAAAACACTCGAAAACAAAACAAAAATTGCTGATGCAGAAAATATCCAAGACAAATGAAAGGTTTTGCAAAAAGAGGTCAATCAACATGTGTAGAGAGGACAAAAGGGGTTATAGAGTCATGCATCACAGAAACAGACCCTTCGGTCCAACCAGTCCATGCCAACCAAAATCCCAAACTAAACTAGCCCCACCTGCCTGGCCCATATCTCTCCAAACCTTTTATATTCATGTACTTATCCAAAAGTTTTTTAAACGTTGTAATTGTACGCACATCCACCACTTCCTCAGGAAGTTCATTCCACACATGAAGCACCCTCTGTGTAAAAAAATTGCCTCTCATGTCTTTTTTAAATCACTTTGCTCTTGACTTAAAAATCTGCCTCCGAGTTGTGAAATCCCCCACTATAGGGAAGTGACAACTACCATTAACCCTATCTATACCTCTCATTATTCTATAAACTTTTATCAGGTCACCTCTCAACCTCCTATGCTCCAGTGACAAAAGCCTGAGCCTATCCAGCCTTTCTTTATAACTCAAACCTTCCACACCCAGCAACATCCTAGTAAATCTCTTCTGAACTCTTTCTAGCTTAATAATATCGTTCCTGTAACTGGGTAACCAGAATTGGACACAGTACTCTGGAGGACACCTCACCAATGTCCTATACAACCTCAACATGATTTGCCAACTCCTACACTGAAAGGACTAAACAATGAAGGCATGCGTGCCGAACATCTTTTTAACTAGCCTCTGGTGCAAACTTCACAAACTATAAGTACCTGAACAACACTACACAATTTCTAAACTCTTCTTCAAATTCCTGTTACCTTTCCATAAATATGCAACCTGACCTTTGACCTTCATTGAAAGTTTACAGAATTTGTCAAGAGGACCATATAAGTGTGCCCTTATTGCCCCATATTACCCATCTTTAATATCGATGGCTCTTTAAAATGTTTTCAGTTCTGGTGCAGATTGAAATCCTACGTGTTTTACTGAAAAGATTCATCCATCTGATTTGATCTCAAAACCTCTATCAGTGATCAGTGACTTACACCAGTGAAGTCAAGCCACACAACAGTAAATAGTGAGTTCAGTGGAAGCTGGAAGGAAGCACCAGAACAGAAAACACTGTCTGGGAGGCTTCTTGTGGTGCAGTGGTAGTGTCTCTACCTCAAACTCAAAAGACCCAGATTCAGGTCCTACCTGCTTTAGAGGTGAATAGTACCATCGATAAATGAGATGATTAGATATATATACATGTATATATAAAAGTGACTGGGAGTGAGGGAAGAGATAAAAGGTACTGCAGATGCTGGAGAATCCGAGATAACAAGCATGGGGCTGGATGAACACAGCAGGTCAAACAGCATCATAGGAGCAGGAAAACTTGACGTTTCGGGCCTAAACCCTTCATCAGAAATGGGGGAGGGGAAGAGGGTTCTGAAAGAAATAGGGAGAGAGGGTAGTGAGGGAATCCAATTGAAAGTCTGTTGACAACTGCAACTGTGAACAGCAAGTCAAGAGCTGGGGGTGGGCCTCATTGAAAGTTTCTTTTAAAAGAAACAGCATGAGTGTGATGGACCGAATGGCCTTCTTCTGTTTTGTGTTACAAAGATGCTTCATATTTAATATTTTATGGAGGTCTTAAATTTTGAAAGATTGTGAAACAACAGATATATTTCAAACTTTGTGGAAATGATCTGAGTGACTTATTTAGCAGAGGTCATGGATAGGCGACCGTGGACTTGTATATTTAGTTTTACTAAGTTCTTCGCAGAAATTGCATGACTAGTGATTACTGCTGCTTTGCGGTATACCCTGATGGGGCTGTTTGAATAGTCACTGGGTGGGTTGAGCTTTGTCAGCTGGTTTTCATGTGGTATGTCCCATTTTGGAAAAGAATTCAGAATTAGAAATAGAACTAGATTTCATTGTCACAAATTCTCAAGTACAAGAATACAAGAGTACAGTGAAAAGTATACGAAGGCAGCAGGAGTACCGACTGAGCGACAGCTGAGACTTCAATGGCCATTAAAGAGTTTGTGATAGCAGGAACAAATTTGATACATGAAGACAAGATTGAGAAGCATAGGTCAAGGGTCTAAACTTAAAATGCATGGTGCTGAAGTTGAAAAGATAGAAAATAAGGTGATTTAATTGAAGGAGCTTTGGGTAGATAACACACTTGGGCTGGGAGTTGTAAGTACGCAGGCTGTAGAATGTAAGAAATCTTATCTCGTGACATTGAAATGTCATTTTTAGAAGAGTTTCATTTCAGGCTAATAATAAAAGAAAGGATTAAGTTCAAACAAAGAACTTTATTTAACAAGTCAGCTGCCCTTGTACAAGTGAGCTGTGCACTGTTTCATTATTACATTGATGCATGTAATTTAGTAATGGTTAATCATCCTGTCTCTCAGACAAAAAAAATCAACAATAGCTCAGGTTTGCCACAAAAGGAAACACTTCAAATTTATTCAACCAGAGAATTCAAAGAACTCACTTTTGCATTATGTCGTAATTTGAGCTATTTTTCTTTAAAATGAAGTAAAATGAAGTTTATTGAATTCTCAGGCACGGGCTATGGATAGGATGTTACATTACGACCATAGTTTTATCCATGCTCCTCAGTGCGAACCCAGTGAAATAAAAAATGGAGAGACCTACCCCTTCTAGGATTTTTTCTCCTCCTTTGTCTGAACAGTTTCCAAAAATGACCATCTTGCTTTACCATAGCTGGATGCCCTCAAACATTCCATACGTCCTCTGCATAATTTGTTAAACTGAGGTCTGGGCCCCATTCTCAGACGCCCTGATAAGAGCAGAAACTGAAGGATGTTCTCATACTAATGGGATATGGTGCTCAACTCATCGATCGCCAGTTCCGACATGCCACAGCGAGAAACTGCAATGACCTTCTCAGAAGACAGACACAGGACACAACCGATAGAGCATCCTTCATTGTCCAGTACAGCCCTGGAGCAGAGAAACTATGCCATGTTCTTCGCAGCCTTCAACATGTCATCGATGACGACACACATCTCACCAAGATCATCCCTACGCTTCCACTTCTCACCTTCAAACAACCGCCAAACCTTAAAAAGACCATTGTTGTGGTTGGTTGGCTGGCCGAGCTGGTTTGTTATTCCGCAGTCGTTTTGTTGCCATGCTGGGTAACATCATAAGTGCAGCCTCCAATGAAGTGCCGGTGTGTTTTCCCACCTGGTTTTTAAACTCTGGGGTCTGTTGAGCTGGATTGCCTCACTTCTGGTTTTCCTTCGTAGTGGAGTGTATATGGGGTCAAGTTCTATGTGTTTATTGATGGCTTTCTTTGTTTTAAACAACACACTGCAGCAACACAGAACTATGCCAAGAGGGAGAAGAATACCTCATCCAGGTTTTCAAAGATGATGGATACTCAAAAAACTGGGTCAGAGGGTGCCTACACAAACAGCATCAGGAAGATACTACACGCCCCAACACACTCATCACACTACCCTACATCAGGAACACATCAGAACTAACCACAAGACTCCTACTACTGCTGGGCATCAAAGTAGCACACAAACCCACATCAACCCTACAACAACTGCTCACCTGAACCAAAGACCCATTCCCTGCCATGGACAGGACCAATAACATCTATAAGATTCCCTGCAGAGACTGTGAGAAACAAGATACATCGGACAAACAGGAAGGAAACTAACAACAAGGGTACATGAACACCAGCTAGCTACAAAAAGATATGACCAATACTCACTCATCTCAATTCACACAGATAAGGAGAACCACCAATTCGACTGGGACATCACCAAAATCCTGGGACAAGCTAAGCAGAGACAGGCACAGGAATTCCTAGAAGCCTGGTACTCTGCGAAGAAAGCCATCAGTAAACACATGGAACTCAACCCCATATACACTCCACTATGAAGGAAAACTGGAAGTGAGGCAGTCCAGCTCAATGGACTCCAGAGTTTAAAAACCAGGCGGGAAAACACACCAACGCTTCATCGGAGGCTGCACTGATGACGTTACCCAGCAGGGTAATGAAACATCTGCGGAAGAATAAACCAGCTCGCTGAGCCAACCAACCTCAACACCCACAACCCGAGCTATAAATCTACTCCAAAACCTTCGAGACCATTGTTCACAGCAAACTACCCAAGCTTCAGGACAACATCAATCTCAACACCACACCACCCTGCCATGACAACCTCTGCAAGACGTGCCAGATCATTGTCATGTATACTACCATCACATGGGAACACCACCCACCACGTACATGGCAGATAGTCATGTGACTTTCCCAAATGTTGTCTACCTCATAAGCTGTAGGCAAGGGTATGCCCTGAGGCATGGTACATTGGCGAGACCAAGCAGATGCTACGACTACGGATGAATGGATACCACGCAACAATCACCATACAGGGATGTTCCCTCCCAGTTGGGGAACACTTCAGGGGTCAAGTACATTTAGCCTCCTATTTTTGGTTAAGCATAGTCAAAAGTGAGACACACAACAATGCAAAATTGTTAAGCAGAAACTGATAGCTAAGTTCCGTACCCATGAAAACTGCTTCAACCATGATCTTGGGTTCAAGTCATGTTACATATAACCACACCAAACTGTTCTGTATTTGTAATATCTTCCTTACTGTCCTGTTTCGACACCATCATCTTTGTAACTTGTTATGATGTCTCTAACTTATTTAACTATCTAACTTGTTTTGGATTTCTTGTTACTTTGGTTAGACCCTTAGCATGTGACTCTTGCATTTATCATGTTAGTCTAGTCATTTGGTTTGTTTTCTGCACCACTTTATTTTTAATTTTTTTTAAAATTATCTCTCTGCTTCAATTAATCAGATTATAGGTCATCCTTCATTTGCTATTCAGCTGCTGTCACTTTACTCACACTGTCTGACACTTTTGTTCACCTGCAGAGACTTATTATTCAGCCTGTTGACACTCCACTTATGCCATTTGTACAATCTTTTGATTTCTCTGCCTATAAATACTGTGCCTGTGTGCTTCTCTCCACTCCATCTGATAAAGGAGCAGTGCTCCGAAAGCTTGTGATTCCAAATAAGCCCTGTTGGACTATAACCTGGTGTTTTGTGACTTCTGACCTTGTCCACTCTCAGACAGATGAGGAAAAGGGCAGTGATGGTGTTTCAAAGAAGAAGACAGAGTTATGCCCCATTGTCCTGGCTGATGTGTTACCCTGCAACTAGCAACGCAGATTATCTGACCATTTATCACCTTACTGTTTATGAGATCCTGCTTTGCACAGATTGGTTGCTGTTTCCCCATTACAACCGAGGTGAGACTTCAAAAGCTTTACTTGGCTGTAAAGCACTTTGACACATGCTGAGGTTATGAAAGGTGCTATGTAAATGCATGTTGCCTCTTTTCTTTAAGTGATGGAGTAAGAATAGCATCTGGGATGAAGCTTATACTCATTGGAGTTTAGAAAAATTAAAGGAGACCATACTGAAACATTTAAGGTCATTAGAGGGCTTGACAGGGTAGATGCGGAGAGGTTGTTTCCCCTTCTGCGAGAATCTAGGACCAGAGGGTGTAATCTCAGAGTATTTTAAACCAAGATGAGGCCTTTCCTCTCGGAGGGCAGTCTATCTGTAGCAATTTTTGCCGCAAAGGGCTATTGAGCGTGTGTCGTTGAGTGTTTTAAAGGCTAAGAGTAGACAGATGGTGAAGAAAGAAAATAGCATGTTGACCTTCAAAGTGAGAAGTTACAAGTACAGTAGCAGGGATGGCTTCCTGCAATTGTTCAGGACCTTCCTGTGACCACACTTGGAGTATTGTGTGCAGTTTTTGTCTCCTTATGAGAGGAAGGATATTCTGGCTATGGAGGGAGTGGAACCAAAGGTTACCAGACTGATTCCTTGGATGGCAGGACTGATATAAGAGAAGAGATTGGATCAGTTAGGGCTATATTCACTGGGGTTTAGAAATTCAGGGAATCTCATAGAAACCGATAAAATTCTAACAGAACTAGATGAGGTCAATGTTCCCAAGGACTGGGGAATCTAGAACTGGGGTCATAGTTTAGGGGTACAGAGTAGGATATTCAAGACTAAGATGAGGAGAAATAGTTTCACCATGAGAGTGCTGTGCCTGTGAAATTCTGTGCCACAGAAAGTGGTTGAGCCCAAAACATTGAATATTTTCAGGAAGGAATTAGATATAATTCTTAGTGCTAAAAATATCAAAGGGGCAACAGCGGGAATAGTGGACTGAGTTATACGATGAGCCATGTTGATATTCAATGATGGAGCAGGCTCATGTGGCTGAAAGATCTATTACTGTTCAATGTTTCTTTAAACAGTTTCTATGTTGCTAAAAGGATCAGTGATGGCACATAAAAAAATTTTGTTCCTGGCGAGTTGTTGTGATCTGGAATGGACAGCTGTAAGGGAATTAGATAATATGTGAAGGGAAAAGGTTTGCAAGATATGGTAGAAGTAGAAGGAGTGGTTCTAACTGAATAGTTCTTTCTAAAGAGCTGGCACAGGCAGATGGACTCAATGTTCTCTTTCTGTCCTACATCATTAAATGACTATGTGGAGTGATGTAAAACTCAAGTGCAGTGTGAGATGGGATGGACAAATTACATCGACAATCAAGTAGAGGAAGGAAGAAAAATAAATAAAAAAGACAGAATAACATTAAAATGAATGGTATCCTGCTTACTGCCTCCAGTAGAGAGGCCACATTTGTATCTAATTTCCACAGAAACCTCTCCCATACTCTAACGTTGACAGAAAATGAGTAGCATTGGCATGAATGGATGGTTATCCAATTCCTCCCAGTGTCTGAACATTGTCAGATGCAGTTATGATGAGAAATCAGCATGTCATAGACATTTCATCTGTAGCGTGGGAATTCTGGACATGTTCCAGGACCAGAGCAGGACAGAACTTCCAAAAGGAAGGCACGTAAGCTTCTCCTTCTGGTGAAAGGGGTTGTTGAGGTTAATATTCCAGAAAGATGAGAGTGAATTAGAGGCATTCAAGAGGGCATTGGATGATCATTTTGATAGAAATTGTGTACAGAAATATGGGGAAAAGATAGGAGATTAATATTAGAACCTGTGCCAGGACAATAGACCCAATGGCCTCCTTGTGCACCATAACAATTCTGTGAAATCTTTTTTCCCTGAGTTGAAATGTCTAATACTAGGGGGCATGCATTTAAATTGAGAGACAGGAAGCTCAAAGGAGATGTGAGGGGCAGGTTTTTTTTTACGCAAAGAGTGTTAGCATCTGGAACACATTGCCAGGGGTGTGGTGATGGAGGAGGCAGATACGATAGGGGCATTTAAGGGACTTTTAGGTAAGCACATGACTCTGCCAGGAATGGAAGGATATGGACCAAGGTATTATTTAATTTGGCATCATGTTTGGCACAACATTGTGGGCGAAAGGGAATGTTCCTGTACAGTACTGTTCTATTCTCTATTAAATGGGCTGAAGGGAACTCTCCACCCAAACCCACCTGCTCCTCGAAGAGGTAGAATCCCTACAGTACAGAAAGAGACCATTCAGCCCATCGGGTCCGCACCAAACATCCAAAGAGCATCCCACTCTGACCCAGCCCCAGATTCTATCCCTGTAACCCTGTATTTAACATGGCCAATTCAACTAACCAACACACCTTTGTGACTGTGGGAGGAAATTGGAACATTCGGAGGAAACCCACACAGACACAGGGAGAACGTGCAAACTCCACAGAGGCAGTTACCCGAGGGTGGAATTGAATCTAGGACCCTAGCACTGTGAGGCAGCAGTGCTAACCACTGAGCCACCTCGGCTGTTTTTTTTTTCAAACTGTGTATCTTTGCTGGATTGCTGTAAGGCTGAGTTTTTGAATCTTTTAGTGGATGACAGTCAATTGCCTTGTCCCAGACACAAGATATATTCGCCACTAAAAATGTGGTGTTTCATTCCTTTTTTTAGAGCAGTTGTTATGTGTTTAGTGCTGATTGATGAACACTTGCTGATGCTGATCCTTTGCTGGTGTGTAGCCTGGTGACGATTGCAGTGCAGGGTCTATCAACTTTTATATTTATTCCCACCATCATTTCTCCTGATATTGTTTCGCTGATGGGAGCTTTAGGCTGCCATTCTAGCTGTGCACGAGTGGAATTAGATTGTGTGGTTGGTTCATCCCAGTGTATCTATATTCAGACACTTGTACAATCTGATGGGAGACTGCTTCCAGTGAGGCATTTGGGATTTTCAAACTTTGCACCTACTAAGCTTTGGGGTGTTCATAAAAATGACCTCAAATCTTTCCAATTCAAAATGACTGATGAACTACTTACCTTGGCAGCTTAGCCGTGGCTCAGATATCACAGGTATTTGTGGGAATGGTGTCCCATTTCAGAGATTAAAGCACCCAATCTATTCAAACAGTTCAATGCAGCACTGAGGAACTGCTGCCCTGTTAGAAAAAAAAATTCCCAAGACCCTTTTCTGAAGAAGGGTCTTGACCCAAAATGTCAACTTTCCTGCTCCTCTGATGCTGCTTGGCTTGCTGTGTTCATCCAGCTGCACAATGCTTTTTTCCCAAGACCCTACTTTTCATTTGTTCACAGCATGTTTTCAGTTGAATCCCTGCAGTGTTGAAGCAGGCCATTCAGCCCATCCAAAGTGCATCTCACTAAGATCCCCCTATCCCTGTAATCCTGCATTTCCCATGGTTTAATCCACCTAGTCTGCATGACCCTGGATACTCTGGGCAAATAAGCATGGCTAATCCACCTAACCTGTGCATATTTGGACTGTGGGAGGAAACTGGAGGAAACCTGCACAGATAGTCACCTGAGGCTGGAATTGAACCCAGGTTCTTGATGTTAGCAGTGCTAACCACTGAGCCACTGTGTCACCCCATGTGGGTGTCATTGGCTACGCCAGCATTTATGGCCCACCCTGAATTTCCCAGAGGGCTATTAAGAGTCAACCCAATTGCTATGGATCTGGAGTCACATGTTGGCCACACCAGACCATTTCCTTCCCTATAGAACATTAGTGAAACAGATGGATTTATTTTAGAACAAGAATTGACAGTAGTTACATGGTTACCATTAGCCCTGGTTGGATTTCAATACAAGCCCACAGAATATTAACCTGGAATTTTTGGATTACTCTTCCACTACTCTACTACTTCCTGTCCTGTTAACAGCAGGGGTGTTCTGCCTGGTTTTGGGTCAGTCCCCAGCTTTAGTGTTACATTCATTTCTGGGCACCACACTATAGGAAGGTAGTGAGGTCTTCGCAGAGATTCAGTTTGTAATAATATCTCTAAGGTTGTGAGGATTACAGTTTATAATTAGTCTAGAGAAACTGGGATTGTTCCCTTTCGAACACAGTAGACGAAAAGGAGATTCAAAAGAGGTGTTTAAGATCATGAGGCATTTAGATAGCATCAAGAAAGCAAAGCCCTTTCCAATGGCTAAAACATCAATAACCCAGACCCCTTACTATAGATTAAAGAACCAAAGGTGAGGTGAGGAATTTTTTTTTTAACTTGCGTGTATATACTTTGAAATGACGATTTCATAGTATTCTTCAATATGACATTGGATAAATATTTGAAAATGTTTGAAAATTGAAAAGACAGGGGATATGGGGAAATAGCGGGAAAGTGGGACTAATTAGATTGCTCTCTAACAGAGCTGGCACAGGCTTGACCAGCCAATTGAATGCCTTCTGCGCAGGAAAGTTCGGTAATTATATGTGTTCTGGAAAACATTTATTCCTCAATGAGTGATTGCTAAAAACATGATTGTCTGGCTATGGATGTCACTGATGTATGTGGGATCTTACTGTGCATGGGTTGACTGCTGAATTTTCTACTTGGCAACAGTGACTATGATCCTGGGGATCCAGGTTTGAATCCATCACGGCAAATGATGAAATTTGAATTCAATAAAAATCTGGAACTAAGTGTCTAATGATCATAAAATTGTTATCAATTGTTGGGGGAAAAAAAATTCACTAATGGTTCACTAATGTCCTTCAGGGAAGGAAACTGCTGTCCTTACCTGCTCTGTCCTAAACCTGTTGGACTATAACCCGGTGTCATGTGATTTCTGGCCTTGTCCACCCCAGTCCAATATCGGCACCTCCATATCATGACTCCAGACCAACAGCAATAGAGTTAACTGCCCTCTGAGCAATTAGGGAATGGGTATTAACTGTTGGCTTAGACAGCAACATCCACATCCCATGAATGAATAAAACAAAATTCCTTGGTGCAAATGTATCTAGCTGTCTGGCACATGAATCACAGAAAGTTGGCAGGCAGCAGCAGCAAGTTATTAGGAAGGCAAATGGAATGTAAAGGGAGTAGAAATTGCAACAAATATACAGGGCCCTAGTTAGTCCTTATGTTAGGGAAAGATACCTAGAGGAGGTTCAGCGAAGTCAAACTCAACTAATTCTTGGAACGCTAACTCTATCTTTTAAGGAAGGGGTGTGCAGGTTAGCCCTTATAGCTATTGGGGTTTAGAAAAATTTGGGATGAGTTTATTGAAAGAAGATCCTGAAGAGACTTGATATCATGGATACTAAAGGAATGTGTGGGGTTAATGAGATTTAGGAGGGACAGTATAGAACTGAGGGGTGTCCCACTTCAGATGGGGATAAGGGGAAATGTTTTCTATCAGAAGTTCATTAATCAGTGAAATTCTATTCCTTATATAGTAGTGGGGGCTGAGCTATTGAATATATTCAAGGCTCAATATGACATTCTTGATTGACAAGGGAGCCAAGAGATATGAGCGACAATCAGGAAAGTGAGAGTTGAGGCCACAGTCGGATCAGTCATGATCTTACCGAGTGGGGTGGCATGGTGCCTCAGTGGTTAGCGCTGCTGCCTCACAGCTCCAGGGACCCGGGTTTGATTCCTCCCTCAGGCAACTGTCTATGTGGAGTTTGCACATTCTCCCCATGTCTGCGTGGGTTTCCCTTGGGTGCTCTGGTTTCCTCCCACAGTCCAAAGATGTGCAGGCTAGGTGGATCGGCCATGTTAAATTACCCATAGTACCCAAGAATGTTTAGGTTAGGTGAATTAGATGTGGAGGAAATCAGGGATAGGGGAATAGGTCTGGGTGACATGCTCTTCAGAGGGATGGTGTGGACTTGTTGGGCTGAATGGCCTGTTTCCATACTGTAGGGATTCTGTGATTTAAGGGGCTGTATGGTCTACACCTGCTTCAAATTATTTTGTTCCTATATTCACTTTTACCAGATGGTATCAATATTTATATTCTTGGATTGTCATGGTAGGATTTAATCTCATTTTCCAGGATTAATTCTCCAAACATCTGAATTGCTAGACCAGTACTCTAACCACTGCACCACCAGTGAAGTTGAATTGAGCAGGACCACAAAAGATCCAGATTAGCAATGTAGGGTTAATAGCAACACCAGAAAAATGCCCTACAGTGGCTTTATTATGTTACTGTCAGTTCAGGTCCACAGAGGTTCGAATATCAAGACTTCTACCATCTCAATCTGTTTCCCTTCAACCTTTTGTCTCCCCAAGGCTTTATAAAGGCTTTATAAAGGCTGCAGTAGGAAGCATTGCATTGTGCAAACTTGCATGAATAAAACTTAGCTTTTGATGCTATCAATTACATCCAGGAAGCCTCCAAAGTTTTATCTGGATAAACAGCAAAGATAGTACATCTGGAATTGCAAATATGTAACTAACAAAGATTTAAAAAAAGGAAAAAAATACCCTAAAATATAGAACTGAAATGAAATCAAAAGATTTTGAAAATACACAGCGCAGGGTTGACTATATCTATCCAGAACAAAGACCTGTTAATGGCTCAGAATATGCTGAGGAAATAATGGCATTATTAATATGTAAAATCTTCCAGCAGTTTCTGCTCGCGAGGAGAGATGCTGTGAGTTGCGAATTAAGTTGTTGAATTATCTGTGTCTCTCCACCGTTAATCTTACAACGATGGGAATTCATTCTCAACTGCCCAACGAGTGCCAGGAATTTACTGCCTTTGTATAAACAGATGTTAAACTCAGTGCAGTGATGTTGAGGCTGGTTGGCTCGCCGAGTTGGTTTGTTGTTCCGCAGACGTTTCATTACCCTGCTGGGTAACATCCTCAGTGCAGCCTCCGATGAAGTGTCGGTGTGTTTTCCGCCTGGTTTTTAAACTCTGGGGTCCGTTGAGCTGGGTTACCTCACTTCCAGTTTCCCTTGGTAGTGGAATGTATATGGAGTCGAGTTCTATGTGTTTATTAATGGCTTTCATCGTGGAGTGCCAGGCTTCTAGGAATTCCCGTGCCTGTCTCTGTTTAGCTTGTCCCAGGATTTTGGTGATGTCCCAGTCGAATTGGTTGTTCTCCTTATCCATGTGGATTGAGATGAGTAAGTAGTATCTACATGGATAAGGAGAACTGGGACAACACCAAAATCCTGGGACAAGCTAAGCAGAGACAGGCATGGGAATTCCTAGAAGCCTGGCACTCCATGAAGAAAGCCATTAATAAACACATAGAACTCGACCCCATATACACTCCACTACGAAGGAAAACTGGAAGTGAGGTAACCCAGCTCAACGGACTTCAGAGTTTAAAAACAAGACAGGAAACATACCGACGCTTCATTGGAGGCTGCACTGATGATGTTACCCAGCAGGGTAATGAAATGTCTGCGGAACAACAAGCCAGCTCGCCGAGCCAACCATCCTCAACACCCACGACCCGAGCCACAAATCTACTCCAAAATCTCAGTGCAGAGAGCCAGGGCCGGTATTTCATAATGTGAGGACTCTGTCCATGATGAGACCCTGACATACTAACAATTGTTAGGGATTGAAACTAGGGTCTGATTGAGTCGGCAGGTGTTGACTTTTTCTCGGAGGAATTCTTCATATGTTTTTCATATTTTCCTACTTTCTTTAGTTCCTCCCTTTTTTCACTTTCACGATCTTTTCCTCTATTGGTTTTACTGTGGCTAATTTGACTCAAAGCCATCGCAGCTTCTCCATTTATCTTCGTTCATTTATCTTCTTCATTTAATCTGTCCAAATATTTCACTGATTAAAGAGGTGGTTTAGAAGGTTTGAGTAATAAAGAAGGGTTGAATAGGCTGGGACTTTTTCGCTGGAGCGTAGGAGGTTAGTAGGTGACCTTATAGAGGTTTATAAAATCATGAGGGACATAGATAGAGTTAATGGTAGGTGTTTTTTTCCCAGGATGGGGGGGTTTCAATACTAGGGGTCATATTTTTAAGGTAAGGGAAGAGAGATTTAAAAAAGACACGAGGGGCAAATTTTTGACACCAGGAGTGGTTTGAAGTCCTGAGGAAATGGTGGATGGGATGGGGGGGAGTGGGGTGGCAGTTACAATGTTTCTAAGACACTTAGATTAGAACATGAATAGGAAAGGTTTCGAAGGATATGGGCCAAATGCAGCCAGGTGCACCGCTTTGTAGAACACCTGCGCTCAGTTCGCAACAAACAACTGCACCTCCCAGTCGTGAACCATTTCAACTCCCCCTCCCGTTCCTCAGACGACATGTCCATCCTTGGCCTCCTACAATGCCACAGTGATGCCACCCGAAGGCTGCAGGAACAGCAAATCATATTCAGCCTGGGAACCCTGCAGCCCAATGGCATCAATGTAGATTTCACAAGCTTCAAAATCTCCCCTCCCCCAACCGCATCCCAAAACCAGCCCAGCTCATCTCCACCTCCCTAACCTGTTTTTCCTCTCACCTCAAGCCACACCCCCATCTCCTATCTACTAACATCATCCCGCCCCCTTGACCTGTCCGTCCTCCCTGGACTGACCTATCTCCTCCCTACCCCCCTACCTACACTCACCTTTACTGGCTCCATCCCCGCCTCTTCGACTTGTCTGCCTCCTCTCCACCTATCCTCTCCTCTATCCATCCTCTATCCGCCTCCCCCTCTCTCCCTATTTATTTCAGAACCCTCTTCCCCTCCCCCATTTCTGATGAAGGGTCGAGGCCCAAAACGTCAAGTTTTCCTGCTCCTATGATGCTGCTTGACCTGCTGTGTTCATCCAGCCCCATGCTTGTTATCTCGGATTCTCCAGCATCTGCAGTACCTTTTATTTCTGCAGCCAGGTGGAACTAGTTTTGTTCGGGATTATGTTCAGCATGGACTGGTTGGACCAAAGGCCTGTTTCCCTGCTGTATGACTCTATAAGTCTTTGATTCTGGACTATTAGGCTCTGGCAGATGCCCCGTCATCAATCTCACTTTCAGCAATTTTCAGCGCAAACGATAATTGTAGCTGGAACGTGAGGTGAATAAGAAAATCCAACTCACAGAGCCCACCGCAAGATGCCATATTCTGGCAAACCTCTGAACCAATATGTGAGGCATCGCTCTTAATAAATACTGACAAAGTTCGGTTAATGAGTCTCTACTTAAAAAAAAAGATAAACTTTGTACTTTCTTTTAATAGAATCTGCCTGACCTGCTGTAAATAAACAAAGTTTTTCCATTTCAATTTCAGGCTCTCATTTAAAATGGAAAGCTTTATACAGCACCTTTCAGAGCCTAAGGATGTCTCAAAGCAAACAATGGACATGATATTTGAAATCACTGTTGCAATGTAGGAAGCACAGTGATGAACAATGGTAAAATAACCTGTTAGTTGAAGGATAAGCATATTGGTCAGAATGCCAGGAAGAGCAATGTTGATAACACTGTGTAGAGCTGGATGAACACAGCAGGCCAGGCAGCATCAGAGGAGCAGGAAAGCTAAAGTTTCGGGTCGGAACCCTTCTTCAGAAATGGGGGAGGGGAAGGGTGCTCTGAAATAAATGGGGGGGAGGGGCGCGCGGTGATAGCAGGTAGACAGTGGAGCTGATAGGTGGGAGAGAAGACGGGCAGGTCAAGGAGGCGAGGATGAGGGGGGAGCTGGTCTTGGGATGAGGTCAGGGATTGGGGGTGGAGACCAATGGGGTCTCAATGTGGACTTTACTAGTTTTAAAATCTCCCCACTCCACAACCTCATCCCAAGACCAGGCCCCTCTGTCCATCTTCTCTCCCACCTATCCATTCCATTATCTATCTGCTATCAGAAGGGTCTGAAGAAGGGTCCAGACCCGGAACATCAGCTTTCCTGCTCCTCTGACACTGCCTGGCCTGCTGTGTTCATCCAAATCCACACCTTGTTATCTCAGACTCCAGCATCGGCAGTTCCTACCATCTCAGAGCAATGTTGCTGACCTTTAAAATGCAGCCACCGTGCCCATGAGAAATGCAGGCAGCTAGGGTCTTGGGTTAATATCTCACTTGTAAAGACGGCACCTCTTACACTGCAGTGGTCCATCGGTACTGGGCACTGGAGTGACAGACAGGGATACAGATTTTAGTTCTGGATTCAGATGTGCAGGAATGGGAGAATTCGGCTCTGTGAACACAACCTTTAAATGCAGCTGCCTGAGCTCCCCACTATCAGTCTGTCAGTTCGGGTCACGTTGAGAATCAGGCAGAGTGTCACGGGAGGAGTTGAGGAGCTGCTAGTACTTGAGGCGGACAGTGGGGAATAAGGGATTCTTATCAAATTTTGGAAATATAGATTAAAACAAAACAGTCCTCCTGCTCTCACATCTATCACTTTCCATGTCCCATCCGTATCAATTCATGCCACCTAATCCCTTAAAAACCGAAAGAACTGCAGATGCTGTAAATCAGGAACAAAAACAGAACTTTTCTGGAAAACCTCAGCAGGTCTGGCAGCATCTGTGAAGAAAACATCAGAGTTAACGTTTCGGATCCGCTGACCCTTCATCAGAACAAGAGAGAATCCAACCATCTCCCCTTGACATTCAATGGCATTACCATCATTGATTAACCCACTATCAACATCCTGGGAATTACCATTGACCAGAAACTCAACTGGACTGCAAGACAGGTCAGAGGCTAAGAATTCTGCAGAGAGTAACATACCTCCTGCCTCCCCAGATCCAATCCACCATTTACAGGCACAAGTCAGTATAGTGATGGAATAATCTCCACACTTACCTGGATGAGGGCAGCTCCAACAATAGGCATGAGGCTTGACATATTCAGGACAAAGTAGCCAGTTTTACTGGCACTCTATCCACCACCTTCAATATTCAATCCCTCCACCAATGATGCACAGTGGCAACAGTACGTACCAACTACAACATGGACTGTAGTCTCTCACTAAGATTCCTCCAATAGAACCATCTAAACCCTGAACCTCCACCATCTAGTAAGACAATTTAGCAGATAGATGGGAATACCATCACCCACAAGTTCTCCTCTCAGGCACTCACTATCCTGACTTTGTATGTTGTATGTTGTCAGTTCCTACTCTATCACTGAGTGAAAATCCTGGAGCTCTCTTCTTAACACCATAATGGCTGGATCTACACCCTAACATCTGCAGGAGTTCCAGCAGGTAGCTGACTACTGCCCTGTTCAGGGCAATTTGAGATGAGCAATAAATGCTGACACAGCCAGGGACATCCACGTGCCATGGACAAATTTTTAAAAATGAGTTTATGAATTCTTTTTACACACAAGTGTGCTTATATTTCATAAACTTAGAGTACCAATTACTTTATCCAAAGGTGCTCTGAGACCAGATCCAAAGAAGCCCCTTACTCCTCCAAACCAGTAGCTTGTATATCCAAAAGAAATGAACTTAGAACAGACCTGGTCTAATCTCAACTTTCGGAGTTCCAGACACCATGAACTCTGAAATCTGATTTTCATTGGAGGCAACTGCTTCAGGGAACTGCTGATGTGTGAACCTTATTCAACCCAACTCTGCTCCTGTGGAAATGAGAAATGCCAGGTTTAGGCAGAGGCAATGGCTTTCTGGCCATCTTCCAGTATTTTCATGACAGTGGGGATGGTCTCTGTTATGGCAAAAAATCTGGGCCTAGAACTTTGGGATTGGGTTTGAACGTACAACTCTCTGACTGTGATGATGAGTGAGTGAAAGCCACCCACTGCTGATACCTGCACCACGTACCCAAATGAGAGAAAGGTACATTACAGATAAAAACAAAAGAAATTATGTTACTTTGACATGTGCTACAAAAAAGCCTGAACCTGAAAAAGTGAGAAAGACGAGCAATGAGATAGGAGATTAACAGAAAGGGTGGTGGATCTTCATCAGAACTGCCATTGACATTTTAGTATAGACGGACCAGCACAACTCATAGTCCATTACAATATAAATGGGATATCGTCATTTGAGAATACAAATACATACAAGTGGATTTTGTATCATCCAAAATGTATGTAAAATGGATTTTGTATGCAGCTCATTGAAATAAATGGAATTTAGAAACCAAAATTGACCTAAACCTTTCCATATGTGACCTTAATCTGCAGGCTCTGCCACAACAGAGACATGGACAAATGGGACTGTTTCCAAATCACTACATACTCGTGAGAAGGGAGAGGCACAGCATTGGATCTGGCAGATTTTTTCATACTCATTCTAATAAGCCTCCAGAATCAATTTCAACTGAAGGAACAATCACTAGGTTCAATGTTGCGTCATGGTTGATGCTTAGCAAGTTGTGTCTAACCACTGAGTCGGTGCCTCGCAGCACTATGGGAACGCTTCAAAAACAAAGCACGCAATTAAATTCTCCAAGATCTGCTGGAGATGCACAATGAATACCAGCCTTGCCACAATGTCTACATCCTGAGAATTAATGAAGATGATGCAAACACAAGTAGCCATTAAAACACTTTGTCAGAATTCAAGATTATGACAAGACAGTTACTTGAACTAATGCCTTTCTTTCCAACACAATGCACTTGGCCTTCCAGTGCTGGAAATCTTACACTGCCCAATTCTTCGGCAAATCCTATTGCAAATGTTCAAAAGTTAAACTTGAATTGAATTTTAAATTCCGTTTGAGGGAGAAAGAGTGGGTCCGAGGTGAATATTTTAAATATAAGCAAATAGGAGAAATTATGAAGGCGTGAAAGCAGACCTGGCTTCAGCAGACTGGCAAGGGATAGGTCAGTAGATAATGCAGTGGCAGAACTTTCTGGGAACATTTTAGATTGCACAGGATTGATACATTCCAATGAGAAAGATTCCTTCACAGGGATGGGGACAACATATGTGGTTAGTAGAAAACTTAAGGATAGTATCAAACTGAAAAGCATAAAATTGGTGGGTGCTAGTTTAGAAGATCAGACAAAATATAAACATAAAGTAAAGAATGACTAAAAGATTAATAAGGAAGTTAAGTTTAGTTTAAGGTTGTCACTGCTCTGGAGAAGCAGCCAGCAATGGAGGAAGAAGGTCAATGCCCTTTTCCACTCTGCCAGGGTAAGTGCCACCACCTTCTCTCTGCTATCATACTGTACCACTCTTACTATCAAACACAACTTCTTCCCTCAATCACTCTTACACATCCTAACCCCCAGCTGCACCAGTTCTGATAGCTGTGCCAGCCACTCGCACAGGGAGAACATGCAAACTCCATACAGTTGCCCAAGGCTCGAATTCAGCCCAGGTTGCTGGCACTGTGAGCCAACAGTGCTAACCACTGTGCCACCAAGCCAACCAACATGTTGAACATTTCTACTATATTCAAATTAGGTTGGCTTAAAGGAGGCAGTCCTAACACCCTGTCCTATTGTGGTTGGTTGGCTCAGTGAGTTGGTTTGTTGTTCAGCAGACATTTCACTACCCTGCTGGGTAACATCATCAGTGCAGCCTCCGATGAAATGCTGTTGTGCTTGACCAGCCTCGAGGCTGCATATTTGATCAATGGAAAAGAGACTGTGCAGACCTTGCTTCTGAAGCAGCCACGTCCCTCCATTTGTTCCGTTCTAAACTGGCTGATTTACCCAGGACCACTCAAATGAATAAAAGTGTGTTTTCAATTTAATTACAGAGTGGGGAATTTGTTGGTTTTAACTTATAATCACTGCTGACAGCACTGATCAGTGTTCTACCATCAGCCCACAACTGAGATCTACTAAGTGGCTCCCTGGTGAGCTGAAGACCCTGAAATGGCGTATTAAAAACTCACTGTGAGTCTGGGGAGTTTTCTGAATGATTGGAAGATTAGCAACTTGCAAAATCCCCTCCAGAAATGGTTGTCAAAAATTGCCATTTTGACTACTGTACCATTCTAATTTCCCCCTTAATTGGTGACTTGTTTTTCCCAAATCTTACTTCGGCAGATGACCTCATTACTGTGTCTCGGCCGGGGTCCGTGGCTGCTCTTTCAACATTAACAGCTCTCCAAGAATTCGTAAGAACACATGCCCTCATTCTCACCATCTTCCATTTCGTAACTGACTGCAATTTGTGTGGCCTTTAAAAGGTTTCAAACTCACTTGGTGTCTGGAGGAGATTTCATTTCAACATAGCATGCCCACCAGGAATGGGCTGGGTTGAATGTTGAGTAGGCTGAGGGGTGACATTATAGAGGTTCATAAAATCATGAGGGGCATGGATGGGTGAAAAATCAAGGTCTTTTCCTCAGGGTAGGGGAGTCCAAAACTGGTCGGCATAGGTTTAAGGTAAGAGAGGGAAGATATAAAAGAAGCTTAAGGGGCAACATTTTCATGCAGAGGGTGGTGCGTGTATGGGATGAGGTGCCAGAGGAGGTTGTGGAGGCTGATTCAATTACAACATTTAAAAGGCATCTGGATGGATATCAGAATAAGAGGCGTTTGGAGAGATGTGGGCCAAGTGCTGGTAAATGGGACTCGACTAATTTAGGATATCCGGTTGGCATGGACGAGTTGGACCGAAGGGTCTGATTCCATGCTGTACATCTCTATGACTCTATGAGTCGAAATCCCATTTCATATGCCAACTGCAATAAAGCATAAAGTAGAATGGCAAACTGGGAAAACTATACTGTAATTGTGCAACTAATCAACTATTACTCAAAGATCTGCCATGACCTGCCAAGGTATCAAAGGTACGGACCAAAGGCAGGCATTTCGAGTTAGACTACAGATCAACCACGATTTCATTGAATGGCAGAACAGGTTTGAGGGGCTGAATGGCCCACTCCTGTTCCTATGTTCCTAGTGGAGGATTTGGTTCAAAGAACTGAATGGCCTATGCTCCTATTGTTACATTCCCTTGTTTTAATGTTTATATAGGACTGGGTTCATTATGCCCAATGTTAACCCAACCTTTTTGTTAAAACTATAAGACATAGAGCTAGAAACAGGCCATTCAGCCCTTTGAGTCTGCTCCACCATTCAATGAAAATCATTGCTGTTATAGTAATCTTCAACTCCATTCTTCTGCCTTTTCTCTGTAACCTCTGACTCCCTTACTAATTGTTTCAGACTTGACTAAACTTAGCAATCTAGCCTCAATGAGTATATTCCAGGTGGAGGTGGACACATTTTTAATTCAGAGCAGGGAAGGTTCAGGCCAGATGTTTGTCATTTGTTTTGATTTTATAGTGCCACAATTTTTTCTATTTATTAATTCTTGGGATTAATTCGTGAACACTCCTGGCGAGTTCAAATATATATTTCCCAGCCCAGATTACCTTTACAAGAAACAACTCATTGAACTGCTGCAGTCTGTACAATGTAGTACACTCTGAGCCCTGTTTGTAAGGGAGTTTCAGGATTTTCTGGCAACTTGGAGCACACTGCTAATTTTAAAAAAAATCTTTAGGAGGCTAATCCCGGTGAGACGGCAGGAGAAGGGTTTACTGACTTACCTCACATTGTTCTGATTACGCTTCCTTTAATGCTGTGTCCCATTGCCGATTCATGAATCAAATCTGCTTAAGTTTTTCTGGTAGCTTCCATTCCAAAGTTTAGTAATTATGGAACACATGATTGGCACGTTCGTAATGCCGGTTCATTGATCTTTACCCCTGAATTCTGTCTCTGTGTTTAGCAAGAATCTTAAGGACAGAAGTCAACATCATGTGTACAGAAATAACGCAACCGAAATGATCAACTATTAAATATTTTTCTTAACCTTTACTGTAATATAAATGCTCTGACCCCATCGTACCACTGCAGAATTACAGTAATTACATCTATTGGATGTTATGATAACATATCTTGTAGAAATCTTAATTAGACTCTTCCTAGACTGGAAATTAATTTAGCTAAATTAGTTTTTAAGTTTCTCATTTCATATGGAAGATGGCAACAGGGATCAAGTAAAATTAAATCATAAAGTGAAATTCTATTTTGATTTTATCCTATTTCATAATAGTTTTTCACTGTCTTTTAGGGTGGCACAGTCAGCAGGGCGCTGAGGTTTGGGTCAGATGTTTATGGATTCAAGTTCCTCTTCAGGACTTGAGCGTAAAACCCAAGGCTAACGTGCTAGTGCAGTACTGAGGGGAACCTGCACTTTTGGAGGCGTTGCCTTTCAGATGAGACACTAGGTTGAGGTTCTACTTGCTCTTTCAAGTGGATTCTGTGATGCTTCCTAAAAGAAGAACAGGGGAGGTTTTCACTCATGTCCTGGCTAATATCAGGTGCTTGTCACATTGCTGTTTATGGGAACTTGCTGTGCATAAATCGGTTGTCCTGTTTCCCATGCTATAACAGTAACTATACTTCACTATCTTGGACTCAGTTGTGGAAGCTGTTTTATGAATGCAAGTCCTTCTTTTCTCTCCTTACAGTTCAGTTTTGTGAAGGTTGGCATGATTTCTGTCTTTTCCTTCTCCAGCCTAACTATGGAATTACCAGGCCACAGGGACCTGGGCATGGCACACACCGAAAGGCTTTACAGGCAAAGTCACGTCGAAATTACAATGGCTGAGCCAGAGCAATCCTGAAGAACTTACAGCCTTTGAGCAAAATGGATAATGACAATTACCTTGTGCTCAGTGATTCAGTAATAAATGCAATACTCACGGTAGAACCGCAGAAGACTGGCCCAGAAGTTCTGATGAAGCATTAACTCTGTTTCCTTCACCATAAATGCTGCCAGACCTGCTGAGTCCTTCTATTTTATTCCACAAAATTCCTCATCCGGTCTCACAATGTGTGATGTGTTACCCTGAATGTGAGTTGACAGCAGGAGTTACACATCTCCTGAGATAACAAGGTGTGCAGCTGGATGAACACGGCAGGCCAAGCAGCATCAGAGGAGCAGGTAAGCTGACATTTTGGGTGTGGACCCTTCTTCAGAAATTCACATCTCCTGACTCCCCAAACCTTGTCCACCATTTCCAAATCACAAATCAGGAGTGTGATGGAATACTCCCCACTTGCCTGGATGAGCGCAGCTCCAGCAACACTCAAGAAGCTTGACACCATCCACGACAAAGCTACCCGCTCATCGGCATTACATCAACAAACATCCACTCCCTCCACTACCAGCGCTCAGTAGCAGCAGTGTGTACTATCTACAAGATAGAACATAGAACATAGAACAATACAGCGCAGAACAGGCCCTTCAGCCCTCGATGTTGCACCGACCTGTGAACTAATCTAAGCCCACCCCCTACACTATCCCATCATCATCCATATGCTTATCCAAGGACTGTTTAAATGCCCCTAATGTGGCTGAGTTAACTACATTGGCAGGCAGGGCATTCCACGCCCTTACCACTCTCTGAGTAAAGAACCTGCCTCTGACATCTGTCTTAAATCTATTACCCCTCAATTTGCAGCTATGCCCCCTCATACTAGCCAACATCAGCATCCTAGGAAAAAGACTCTCACTGTCCACCCTATCTAATCCTCTGATCATTTTGTATGTCTCTATTAAATCCTCTCTTAGCCTTCTTCTCTCCAATGAGAACAGACCCAAGTCCCTCAGCCTTTCCTCATAAGACCTTCACTCCAGACCAGGCAACATCCTGGTAAATCTCCTCTGCACCTTTTCCAATGCTTCCACATCCTTCCTGTAATGGGGCGACCAGAACTGTACGCAATATTCCAAGTGAGGCCGCACTAGCGTTTTGTACTGTTGCAGCATGACATCACGGCTCCGGAACTCAATCTCTCTACCAATGATACACTGCAGAAATTCACCAAAGATGCTCAGACAGCACCTTCCCAACCCACACCACTTCCATCTAGAAGGACAAGGGCAGCAGATACATGGGAACACCACCACCTGCAAGTTCCCCTTCAAGCCACTCACCATCCTGACTTGAAAAAGTTGCTGTACCTTCACTGACACTGGGTCGAAATCCTGGAATTCCCTCCCCAACAGCATTATGGGTCAACTTCCAGCATATGAACTGTAGAAATTCAAGAAGGCACCACTTTCTCAAGAGCAACTAGGGACGAGCAATAAATGATGACCCAGCCTGTGACCCCCACATCCCACGAGTTAATTTTATAAAAAAACATATTTGAGGTGTTCTCAGAGATTAGCTACTTTCCTGTTTCCCATGCTTCGTGGGTATGTCTTTTTGGGGGCACCTATTGGGTTCCTGTTTACAGATCTTCGACGAGCCTATTCCTACTGAAGTTGTGGGAGGAAGAATGAGTAGAGGGTACATTAAGCAGTTGGATTGGAAGCTCCCATCTGACACCCATGCTCAAAGTCAGAATGACACCCTACAGGCATAGAGGAAGGACGTGGTCGAGCAAGATGTAACACAGCTTAAATCATCAACGTAATGTTTGTGACAATGTCCCTTCAGAAAGAGACTAAAGGGTGGAAATCCCTGGGGAACTACATCCCTGCATCAATTGAAATCCCTTGTACTGCAGCCTGGAAATATATTTTAACACTTCTCACTTCCACATTCAACACTGGAACTTATCACAGTTAGCCGGCCATAATGAAGGATAACTGAATCTTCCTGAGAAAAGAGAGATGCTGTTGGAGATTTTAATTTTGCATTCATCAGGACAAATGCAAGAATGCTAAATTTCAAACAATCCCAACAATTTACACCACAGGAGAAAGAGGCGCTGAAAGCTGGGCCATTCAACACTGATTGGACAAGGTGCTGCTATGAAGAAAGCAATGGGGATAAATGGATAATTATCATCGGAGCAGATGGTTGCAGAAGGCTGTAGTCCCCCTCGGCATTATGGGAGTGCCAAACCCTTCAACTGTTACTGAGAGGTTCTGGTAAATGCAGGATGGATGACCAGAGAACACAGAACTAGGGGTCACAGTGAAAGGATATGAGGTAGACCATATGGGACTGAGAAGAGGAGAAATTTCTTCAACGACAGAATGGTGGGCCTGTGGAATTCTCTGCCAGAGATTGCTGTTAAGGCCAAAACACTGAATGTTTTGAAAAAAGCGTTTGATATCAGTATTAGGACTAAAGGGATAGAAACATAGAAAGAAAGAAGATAAAAGCCGGAGGAGGCCATTCAGCCCTTTGAGCCTGCTCCGCCATTCATCATGATAATGGCTGATCATCCAACTCAACAGCCTAATCCTGCTTTCTCCCCATAAGCTTTAATCCCATTCACCCCAAGTGCTATATCTAGTTGCCTCTTGAATATATTCACTGCTTTGGCATCAACTACTTCCTTTGGTAATGAATTCCGCAGGCTCACCACTCTTTGGGTGAAGAAATGTCTCCTTATCTCCATCCTAAATCAATAACCCCAAATCCTCGTACTGTGACCGCTGGTTCTGGACACACCCACCACTGGGAATATCCTTCCTGCATCTACCCTGTCCAGTCCTTTTAGAATTTTATAGGTCACTATGAGATCCCTCCTCATTTGTCTGAACTCCAGCAAAAACAATCCCAACCTAGTCAATCTCTCCTCATACGTCAGACCCGCCAAACATTCGCTGCACTCCCTTGAGAGCAAGAGCATCCTTCTTCAGAAAAGGAGACCCAAACTGCGCACAATATTCCAGGTTTGGCCTCACCAAGGCCCTGTATAACTGCCACAACACATCCCTGCTCCTGTACTCAAAACCTCTCACAATGAAATCCAACACATCATTTGCCTTCTTTACCGCCTGCTGCACCTACATGCATTACCTTCAGCGACTGGTGCACAAGGACACCCGGGTCCCGCTGCACCCTCCCCTCTCCCAATTTACAGCCATTCAGGTAGTAAACTGCCTTCTTGTTTTTGCTTCCAACGTGAATAACGTCACATTTATCCAAAATATACTGCATCTGCCATTGATTTGCCCCCTCACGCAACCTGTCCAGATCATGCTGAAGGAACTCTGCATCCTCGTCACAGTTCACCCTCCTGCTCAAGTTGGTATCATCTGCAAACTTGGGGATGTTACATTTTGTTCCCTCATCCAAATCATTTCAAAGGGTGTGAGCAAAAAGCGGTAATAGGGAACTGAGTTGGATGATCAACCGTGATCATATTGAATAGTGGAGAAGACTCGAAGCGCCAAACGGCCTACTCCCATTCCTATTTTTGATGTTTCTTTCAACTTAAAGGTGCCTCTTACTGTTCCCACGTGTAGAATATTCTCTTTAATTCACCTGCCAATCAATCGTGTCGTAACTGCTATCACTCTTATACACTATCATAACATAATGCTGGAAACAATCAGCAGATCCTTCGGCAAAAGTAGAGAGATAAACAGACCTAACATTTTAGCTTGATTGCCTTTTTACTTCAGAGTTTCGCCATTTTCATTTCTTTTGTGGCATCACTGATGCTTCTAGGTCAGATGCCTATTCCAGAAATATCAGCCCAGAACTTTAGGCTGACGTGCCAGTGCCGAAGGAAGGAGTGCTGCACTACCAGGTGTGCTGTCTTTTAGATGGGACATTAAGCCAGGCCCCTGTCTGCTCTTGTAGATGGATACAACAGATCCCATAGCACTATTTTGAAGAAAACTACAGGACCCTTCCCTGGTATCCAGGCAAGTACCTATCCCTCAAGCACCATTATGAAAACAGATCATCATATTGATGTGGAGTTGGATGAACACGGCAGGCCAGGCAGCATCAGAGGAGCAGGAAAGCTGGTGTTTTGGGTCTGGACCCTTCTTCAGAAACGGGGGAGGGGAAGGGCGGTCTGAAATAAATAGAGAGAGGGGGAGGCGATGGTAGAAGGTGGATAGAGGAGCAGATAGGTAGAGGGAAGATGGACAGGTCAAGGAGGTGGGGATGAAGCCAGTAAAGGTGAGTGTAGGTAGGGCATTGGGATGGGGGTTGGTCAGTGAGGTGAGAGGGGCGGATAGGTGGGAGGAAAGACGGACAGGTCAAGGAGGCGGGGATGAGATGGGCTGGTCTTGGGATGATGTCGGGGTGGGGAGACTTTGAAGGTCATAAAGTCCACAATGTAACCATTGGGCTGCAGGATTCCCAGGCGGAATATGAGGTGCTGTTCTTTTCTCCCACCTATCCGCTCCTCCCACCTCACTGACCAAACCCCACCCCCACTTCCTACCCACTAGCCTCATCCCCATCTCCTTGACCTGTCCATCTTCCATCCCACCTACCCACCCCTCCCTCCTCATTGACCAACTCCCATCCCAACTGCCTACTTATACTCACCTTTACTGGCTTCATCCCCGCATCCTTGACCTGTCCATCTTCCCTCTACCTATCTGCTCCTCTAGCCACCATCTACCATCACCTCCACCTCTCTCCATTTATTTCAGAGCCACCTTCCCCTCCCCCATTTCTGAAGAAGGTACAGGTTCGAAACATCAGCTTTCCTGCTCTTCTGATGCTGCCTGGTCTGCTGTGTTCATCCAGCTCCACACTCTGTCATCTCAGACTCCAGCATCGGCAGTTCCTACTATCTCACCATATTGATGTTTGTGAGAACTTGCAATGAAAAACTGGTTGCTGCATCAGCGCATCAAAAGTACAGCTTTTCTGTAAAATGTTTCAGGATATTCTGAGGATTTAAAGGGTGCAATATAAATACAAAATGTTGTTTAATCCAAGCTAATTAGCATTAGCTGATAAAAAGATCAGGCTCCATTATTAACTCATTAGCAGGGATCCATTAACTAGTGCCTAATAAATTGACCAATTGATGAGGTTTGAAATTCAGTTTCTAATCATAGCTGCAGGATCCATCCATGCAAATTAAATGAATTTATTTTCTTCTCTTAACAAATAAGTAGCTTGTTAAAAGACCTTGTATGACTAGATTGGAGTGGACGGAAGCTTCCAGAATGAAATTAAGTACGTAGATGGTGAAGAATAAATGGAGAGGAAAAGAAGTGTAGCCTCTTGAGCCCCAACATAGGAAATAAATGAGATCCCAAACTAATAAATGTTATTTCTATTCCCTTATTACAGTATAAATATTTATTAGGTCGGAAAGAAACAACTCCACAAATATTCAAGGCCTTGGGCTGTTTTCTGAAAATGGGCATTGACCATGTATTATAATTAAAGTTGCCCCTAAGCAAAAAAAAAAGACTTGTCTTGGATAGAAAATGTGTAATCCTAGCAAATCCTTCGGCTGGTTTGACAAGACATCAGTAAATCAGAAAGGGAAAGACTAAGGGGAAAGAAGAATTTATCAGTGGAAATATGAATAAGAGACCTGAAAGACACAGTCTAATCAACTACTTCAAACTCTAACTGGGCTGTGTTAATAACTACATATCATTTCGTTTTAGTTCCCCTGTCTGTCGAGCCCTGTTTAATCCTGCAAGATGCCGTAGTTCATTGCTAAGCTGATAATATTTGCAGCAAATTGCATTTCTAATGCTCAATATTCAAAGTGGGCAATAGGATTTGGAGTTTAGCTTAGAGCTTGACTAAGCTCCCCCCAGTAAGATAAATTTATTTTCGATGTCCAAACCAGAATTTCCTCATGGTTACTCCCATTCCTTCATCTGAAACCTCTTTGACGTTTAAATTATAAAGAGGTTTGATAGACAAATGTTGCAAAACTGTTAAAATAATTAGGAAAAACAATCAGGGCAAAATTTCACTTCAGCAGCAGATTGCTGTGATCTGGAATTGCTGTCTGGAAGGAAAACACGACTATAATATTTTTCAAAAGGAACTTGGAAAGGAAAAAAATATATGGGACTATGCAAAATGAACAGAAAAGTTTGGACTAATTGGGGACTCTTCAAACAGATGAGAGACTGTAAGGTCTTCCTTTTGCGTTTGTATGGTGCTGTGATGGGCTGTTGACTACCTATCCCCTGTTTTGTACAATTGTACAAAGTCTAAATCTACCCTTTTGAGTTTAAAGCAAAACTCATTCCAATGTTTAGCAGCCCATAATTCCACAACACACAAAAAGGCTCCTATTTTCTGGAATTTAGAACTAAATAGGCAATCTCACTCAGTATAGCACAAGTGCCACAAAGATCTGGAATGTAAAGACTAGTCTGAGATGATCTGAGTTAATGGCGAAGGCAGATGAGAGGGGGAAGAATAGGAAAAGCTTTGCCTACATTGGAGTTGCTTCTGCCTGAGCTTGCTTCCCTCAGCAAATCTTTCAGTTCCTGATCACTGCCTTCCCTCGTCACGAAAAGCACAAAGGTACAGAAAAACATACAGTGGAAAAGTCTTCAAAAATTGTGTTCTCTGATTTTTCTTCTTTCGTACAATTATTACAACAAAATCAGCCTCACATTGATATCAGCATTTTTTCCAAATGGATTTGAATCTATTATGTAAGTAGCACGATACATTTAGTGTGGATGACTAGGAACAATAACTTACGGGAAAATGCTTCAATAGATGACATCGGGCCTAGTAACTTATGACATGAACTGTTGTGAGTGACTCATAGGCCTTGGCTTACAAGTTGATTTATTCCTGTAACCAACTACTTCCTGTCAAAGATCACAATTCATAATACATTCAGATTAAGGGATTTTTCTACATTTAAAACAGATCAATAAAAAGATTGTCTAAGTACTGGCACTATTGGTCATGCCAATGCCAGTTAGTGATCTGCAAATATTGTAAACTACATTTTATCTTCATCAAAATCAAAGCTTAAATGGGAAATGAATCAGAACTCGGAAATTTGTCAAGGTCCAAAAACATAAATCAAATCAGATAGCAACAATAATCAACTCTTCCTCACGCACAAACTCAAGCTTGCAATCTCCTGGTTTCCATGGTATGGATCTAACTGGTCATCTAATTGATGATCATTAAAGGAGCAGTTATATTGATTTGAAATGTTCAGCCCTATTGCCTGGGCTTCAATAATCCTGAGATGCGACACACATTGTGCCCACTGACTGCCTCATCATTTGGCATCGCAAGGGCATTGGTTACTTCAAAGGTCCATGTAACCAAATTCAGATCTGCTGAAGGTGGCAACTGCCTGTAACCGAGCAGATGAATTGCTTTTTATTAATGCCCTTTGATGTGTGGAGTTTTCTTGTAATCATTGCACTGACCTCAGTCCTGCTGGCCCTAATAAGAGGGAACAACAACTAGAACAAGAACATAGAACAGTACAGCACAGTACAGGCCATTCGGCCCACAATGTTGTGCTGATCTATTATCCTACTCTAAGATCAATCTACCCTGCATACCCTACATTTTACGATGATTCATGTGCCTATCCAAGAGTCACTTAAAATGTCCCTAATGTATCTGACTCAACTACCATAGCTGGCAGCGCATTCCACACACCCACCACTCTCCATGTAAAGAACCTACCTCTGACATCTCCCCTATACCTTCCTCCAATCACCTTAAAATTATGCCCCCTCATAATAGTCATTTCCACCTTGGGAAAAAGTCTCTGGCTATCCACTCTATCTGCGCCTCTCATCACCTTGTACGCCTCTATCAAGTCACCTCTCATCCTTCTTCGCTCCAATGAGAAAAGCCTTACCTCCCTCAACCTTTCCTCATAAGACCCGCTCTCCAGTCCAGGCAGCATCCTGGTAAACCTCCTCTGTACCCTCTCTACAGCTTCCACATCCTTCCTGTAATGAGACGACCAGAACTGAATACAATATTCCAAGTGTGGTCTAATCAGGATTTTATAGAGCTGCAGTATAACCTTGTGGCTCTTAAAACTCAATACCCCTGCCAATGAAAGCCAACACACCATACACCTTCTTAACAACCCTATCAACTTGGGTAGCAACTTTGAGGGATCTACAGACATGGGCCCCAAGATCCCTCTGTTTCTCCACACTGCTGAGAATTCTGTCATTAACCCTGTATTCGGCATTCAAATTTGACCATCCAAATTGAATCACTTCGCACTTTTCTGGGTTGAATTCCATCTGCCACTTCTTTGCCCAGCTCTGCATCCTGTCAATGTCCCGTTGCAACATACAACAGCCCTCCACACTATCCACAACTCCACTATCCTTCATGCCATCACTAACCCACCCTTCCACTTCCTCATCCAAGTCATTAATGAAGATCACAAAGAGCAGAGGTTCCAGAACAGATCCCTGCGGAACACCACTGATCAGCGAGCTCCAGGCTGAATACTTTCCATCTACTACCACTCTCTCTTTTCTATTGGACAGCCAGTTCTGAAATTCTCAAACTCTCAAATTTCCCTGAATCCCATGCCTCCTTACTTTCTGAATGAGTCTACCATGGAGAACCTTATCAAATGCCTTGATAAAATCCATATACACCACATCCACTGTTCAACCTTCATCAACCTGTTTTGTCACATCCACAAAGTATTCAATAAGACTTGTGAGGCATGACCTGCCCCTGACAAAAACTATGCTTTTCCAAATATTCATAAACACTGTCTCTCAGAATCCTCTCCAATAATTTGCCCACCACAGAAGTAAGACTGACTGGTCTGTAATTCCCAGGATTATCCCTATTCCCTTTCTTGAACAAGAGAATAACATTTTCCACCCTCCAATCATCTGGTACTACTCCAGTGGACAGTGAGGATGCAAAGATCATTGCCATAGGTGCAGCAATCTCTTCCCTCGCTTCCCGTAGTAACCATGGGTATATCATGTCTGGCCCAGGGACTTATCTATTCTCATGTTTTTCCAAAATTTCCAGCACATCCTCCTACCTAACATCAACCTGATTGAGCATATCATCCTGTTTCACGCTGTCCTCACAAACGTCAATGTCCCTCTCACTGGTGAATACCAAAGCAAGGTATTCATTAAGGGCCTCCCCTACCTCCACTGACTCCAGGCACAAGTTCCCTCCACTATCCCTGATTGGCCCTACCCTCACTCTGGCCATCCTCTTGTTCCTCACCTAAATACAGAACGCCTTGGGGTTTTCCTTAATTCTACCTGCCAAGACTTTTTCTTACTCCCTTCAAGCTCTCCTAAGTCCATGATTCCTCAACCTTAAGTAAGCTTCCTGCTTCCTCTTGTCTACATGTTTCATATGTCCTGTCATTCAAGGTTCCTTCACCTTACCATCCCTTCCTTGCCTCAGTGGGATAAACCTATCCAGCACTCATAGTAAGTGCTCCCTAAACAACCTCCACATTTCTGTCATGCATTTTCCTGACAACATCTGTTCCCAATTTGTGCTCCGTAGTTCTTGCCTAATAGCATTGTAATTCCCCCTCCCCCCATTTAAATATTTTCCCATACCATCTGCTCCTATCCCTCTCCACGACTATTGTAAAGGTCAGGGAGTTTTGATCACTATCAGTGAAATGCTCTCCCACTGAGAGATCTGACACCTGGCCTGGCTCGTTGCCAGGCACTAAATCCAATATGGCCTCTCCTCTAGTCGGCCTATCTACATATTGAGTCGGAAATCCTTCCTGGACACACCTGACAAAATCTGCTCCATCCAAACTATTTGGACTTAGGCAGTTCCAGTCGATATTAGGGAAATTGAAGTCACCCACGACAACAACCCTATTACTTCTGCACCTTTCCAAAATCTGCCTCCTAATCTGTTCCTCAGTGTCTCTGTTGCTATTGGGGGGTCTATAGGAAACACCCAATAAGGTGACTGCTCCTTTCCTGTTTCTGACTTCCAGCCATACTGACTCAGTGAACAAACCCTCCTTCATGACCTCCCTTTCTGTAGCTGTGATACCATCCCTGATTAGCAATGCCACTCCCCCACCTTTTTTACCTCCCTTCCTATTTCTTTTGAAACATCTAAACCCCAGAACATCCAACAACCATTCTTGCCCCTGTGTTATCCAAGTCTCCATAATGGCCACAACATTGTAGCTCCAAGTACTGATCCATCTCAAAGTTCATGACCCTTATTCCTGACACTTCTTGCCTTAAAATAGATACACTTCAACCATTGCACTGACTGCAACTTTGCCCTGTCAGCTGTCTAACCTTCCTCACAGACTATCATCTGTCTATCCTTCTTCACAGACACTCTGCATGCTGTATTTACCTGTACAGAGCCAGGCTCAGTACCAGAGACCTGGCCGCTATGGCTTTCCCCTGGTAGGTTGTCCCCCATAACAGTATGCTTATTATTGAGGGGAACGGCAACAGGGAATCCCTGCACTGACTGCCTAGTCCCTTTCCCTCGCCTGACGGTCACCCAGCTACCTCTATCCTGTAACTTGGATGTGACTACCTCCCTATAACTCCTCTCTATCACCCCCTCAGTCTCCCAAATGATCCGGAGTTCATCCAGCTCCAGCTCCAGTTCCCTAACGTTGTCTGTGAGGAGCTGGAGTTGGGTGCACTTCTCGCAGGTGAAGTCAGCAGGGACACTAGTAGTGACCCTTACCTCCCATATCCTACAACAGGGGCATGCAACTGCCCTAGCTTCCATTCCCTCTACTCTAAACTGCCAAAGAGATAAAGAGAAAGAAAAAGAAAGCTCACCTTACCAACCCTCCACACAGAGTTATTTTTTGGTTAGAGGAGGAGGATGGGTGGGAGACACTACACGTGTAGTGTTTCGGGTTTCGCCAATGCCTGAATAACTTAGTTCACTTACCCAGCTATCCCCTTGTCTGCATTTGCTCCTGCTCAGCCTTCGCTCTGCCTATTCACGAGGCAAGGTTTTTATACAGAAACTTACCTTCCCGGCTGCCCCCGGCTCGCACTCTCACCACTCCCGCTGCTGAATTAAGTTAATGTTTATTAAAAGCTGGAGTGATTACACACAGTGGAGTCTGACCACAATGTGGCTCCGCCAGTAACTCGAAGACTTCTGTTACTGGTACAGTGCACCGCATGGTATAGAATCAGAGAGTCATAGCACTCATCCAACCCACTTAGACTCTCATTTTCAACTCTTCTGGTTAATTTCACTCCCCTGCTCTTTTCACATTGCACTGTCACTTCCTTTTCCTTCTAGCATGTGTCCAATTCACTTTTGAATGTTACTGCTGAGTCTGCTTTGACCAACACAGATCATGACCATCCACTGCATTAAAAAAAAAACCTTTTTTTTTTTCACTCTGATTCTTCTGACAATCATCTTCATCCTCTACTTCATAACTCTTGGCCAGGGCAAACAGTTTCCCATTACAATGTCAAAACCATATGATTTCAAACAAATCCATCGCATTTCCTTTTAACTTCCTCTTCTCTAAAGACAATATTGAGGACCATTCATTTTAAAGTTACTGTCAAAATATCAGAGGTGAAGCACAGAGATTTTTTCTTTAGATGCAGCAACACGTTGGGAGTTAGAAAACATTGTCTGAAATACGGGAGGAACCAGATTTGATTGTAAATTTCAGGAGGAGATTGAGTCAGTATTTGAAAAGGAATCATTGGCAGGGCTGAGGGAAAAGAAAGTATATGGTACAGAATGGGACTGATTAGTAACTCTGTGAAAGTGTGGCATAGTGGCTCAGTTGTTAGCACTGCAGCCTCACAGCGCAAGGGACCCGCGTTTGATTCCAGCCTCAGGTGACCATCTGTGTGGAGTTTGTACAATGTCTCTGCGTCTCCTTGGGTTTCCTCTGGGTTGCTTCGGTCTCCTCCCCACAGGCTAAGGATGTGAAGTTAAGGTGGATTAGCCATGAGAAATGCAGAATTACAAGGAGAGGGTGGGTCTGGGTGGGATGCTTTTCTGAGGGTTGGTGTAGACTTGATGGGGAAATGGCTTGTTTCCATGCTGTAGGGATTCTGTGAGGCACAATGGACCAAAGATCTGTGCTGGATGTTTGACACAAGCTGCCAAGTGTTCCTTTTCAATCTGGGTCAAGCTGTCTGTGTTTGTTCATAGTTGCCACTTGATGGCAGTCTTGATGACTTCATCCAGCTTTACCAATGTTAGGAAGTGGTAGACAAGGTGATAGTTGTCTGGTTACAGTTAACCCATGAGCAGCTGCCTGTCTGCTTCTTGTGGTGTCTGGAGCCCAGTAGGTACATTGAGGCTGCATTGCTGGCAGCAAACCAGGGGACCAGCTCTCTGAAATCAGTCTGAGATCCGTTTGCAACAGCCATACATACTTCGCTTCTGCTGTGGCCACTGACCATCCTGTAAATAGATCCTCAGCAGCTGAACCCAGAGGGAGAAAACCAGCAAAACTGATTAACAATACTTACTAGTCTGACTTCTGGTGTATACTTCAAAATGGAGATCCAGTCTGACCATTTGTATGTAATGCCGTTTGTGCAGCATTTCTGCCTTTCTTCCCCTTTTGTTAAAGTTTACCAACTGTGCTGAGAGACCATCTTCATCCTGAGGTACCTTCTATCTCTAATACTTACATCGACGGACTCTCATTCCACTGTCATGTTGGACCTCTTCCACTTTCCCTCAACGTCAGGATCTGCTGCCCTGGATGGTGAAGTGAGACACTAAAAGATAAAAGTTTTTGAACCGAGTCCAAGTCCAAACCTTTTGGGGAGAGCTTTATTTTATGACTCCATAAAAATCACAGCCCACTGATCACTCCCAATGTTTGTGCAACAAACTCTCACCCAATTAACTCCCAATTATATCAGTATATATCAGTATATGTCTTTTACCTGCACCCTCATTCCATGAGGTCTCAAACGCCCCTTCAGGCCTTATTTGACAATAACAGGTGAGCATGCCCTCTGATCAGCAATTAGTGAATCCTTTCAAAATTGTACAGAGTGAATATTTCTGACACAAATTGCGATTGAGGTCAGGGCTCGGATTTGATCGCAAAACTGAAGTCTTAGCTCAAAACAAAACTCAATCCGTGTTTCTCTGTCAGAATGTTTTACAGTTTACCTGTGAACTGCAAATCTTCCAGTGGTCACAATGTTATTTTCTCGGAGAGAAGGGGTATAAGGTTCCCTCACTGCTTCATGTATTATCACTGGACTGTCAATCCAGAGACCCAGGTAATGATCTGGGGAACCTGGGTTTGAACATGCCCACAGCAGATAGTCTAATTTGAATTCAATAAGAGTATAATGATGTCAGTGAATCCATTGTTAATTGTCAGGTTCACTAGTGTCGTTTGGGGAAGGAAACTACCATCCTTACCTGGTCTGGTCTGGCCTACATGTGACTCCAGATCCACAGCAATGTTGTTGACTCTTGACTGTCCTCTGGGCAATAAATGCTGGCTTGGCCAGTGATGCCCTCATCCTGTGAATGAATTTAAAAATAACGAAGTTCCAGTTTGGGACTTTCGCCAGATGCACAATACAAAGAAACATCTTCTCTCTGACTTGACTTTCCTCAACTGCCAATTTGCAACATCTGATGGTGGGAGAATAGAAACATTTTAAATTCATGTACAAAAGCCTAAAATGTGTTATATTTGGAGTTGTGCTGTTGTTTTAAAGTGGACTGGAGAGACTCAACCAGTAAAAGCTATTGCTGAAGTACTAGGCATCGAACTCCTACAGTCTCAATTCCACAAATGTACAAGGAAATTGTAAAGTAAATGAGATTGTCAAGCCAAAGAGTCAGGGATTTAAAGTTTTCCATGATGCACCTGAACAAACACGTCAACTAATTCTTATTTAGGTTCAATTGTTCTTTGCATAAATTGCAAAAATGCAGATTTCCTCTTGCTTGCAATCTGTCCAGAAATCGTTACGGTTTCCTCTGTGTTTATTTAGAGAAGCAAATTGTATAATGAGTGTTTCTGGTGAAGAATCCCATGTACAAATAAATCAAAGATTCGACAGCTTAATTTGAATAGTTTTAATTCATCCATTGATGCAACTCATGTCAATTATGTCATGTTAGTTTGGTGGGGTTTTGTGTTCTGCCTGTGAGATGTGGTCAGTCATGAATACCTAGAACATCCCTAATAATTACATCTGCAGGAAGTATCGCTGCTCACCGAATGAACGGATCAGCTTGAATAGCAGTTAAAGACACTAAGGAGAACACAAATGACGGACAGCATCATAGGTAGAAGCTATAGAAATGCTGTCACACCCAAGGTACAGGAAGGTAGATGGATGATCATGAGATGGGGAAGGCAGACTGTGCAGGAGTCTGCTGCAGCATGACCCCGACCAAACAAGTATTCCACTTGGGATACTGATGAAGAGGTTGCCCCATCAGGACACAGCAGCAGATAGAGCAGTGGCACCATGGCTAGCCGTGCTATATAGAGGTTGGGGGTAAAAGCGTGGCAGAACGTTGGTAATTGGAGATTCGATACTCAGGGGCTCAGATAGGCGAAAGAGACTCCAAGATGGTATGTTGCCTCTTTGGTACCACAGTCATAGATGTCTCTGAGTGGGTACAGGGCATCCTGAAATGGGAGGGTAAACAGACAGAAACCATTGTCCATCTTGGCACAAATGGCATAGGTAAGAAGAATGACAAAGTCCTGCGATGACAATGCAGGGAGTTAGGTATTAAAATAAAAAGCAAGACCTGTAGGTAGTAATCTCTGCATTACTCCCCATGCCATATACTAATGATGCTGGGAACAGAGAGAGAGTACAATTGAGCACAAGGCTAAACAGCTGGTATAGTGGAGGAGGGCTTCAGATATGTAGATCATTGGGATGCCTCCCAGGGAATGTGGGACCTGTACAAGAAGGACAGGTTGCACCTTACCTGGAGAGGCACCAATTTCCGGGCAGTGAGGTTTGATAGTGCCAGTCAGGAGTGCTTAAACTAGTGTGTGGTGGGGTGTGGGAACCACAGCAGCAGGTCAGTAAGTATAGAGACTGGGGAAGAGCTTGAGACTAAGGCTGATACAGCGAAGGGGAAGAGCAGTCAGGGAAAGGTTGTGGAGTTCAGCAGAACTGGAGGCTTTGGACTGTATTTGCTTCAATGCAAAAAAGTATAACAGGTAAGATGGATGAACTTAGAGCCTAGATTAACATATGCAATTATGATGTGGCTATCACAGAGACATGGTTGAAAGAGGAACAGGATTGGCAGCTGAATGTTCTGGGATATTGATGTTTTAGACGAGACGGAGCAGGAAGCGAAAAAGGTGGGGGAGTTACGTTACTGGCTCGGGAGTATAGCACACTGTGTTGAGGAAATACTCCTTGGTGGGATCTTGCAGTGAGGCATTTTAGGTACAGCTCAGGAAAAGGAAGGGTACAATCACAATGCTGAGATTGTACTACAGACCTCCCAGCTGTCAGTGCGAGATGGAGGAAAAAACATGTAATCAGATTCTGGAAAGATGTGAAAATAACAGCCTTGTTATGGTGGGTGATTTTAACTTCCCCTGTATTTACTGGAGCTCCCTTAGTGCTGGGGTTTGAATAGGGACCAATTTGTTATGTGTGTCCAGATGGTTTTTTTGAAACAGTATGTGGATAGTCCAATGAGGGAGGGGACCATACTGGAACTGGTATTGGGAAATAAACCTGGCCAGGTGATCAAAGTTTCAGTGAGGGAGCATTTTGGGAATAGTGACCATAATTCCATAATTTTTCAGATACTTATGAATAAGAACAGGAGTGGACCTTGGATGAAAGTGTTAAATTGCTGGAAAGCCAACTATAACCAAATTAGGCAAGAATTGGAGAATATGGATCGGATGCAGCTGCTTGAGAGTAAATCCACATCTGACATGTGGGACTCTTATAAGGACCAGTTGATAGAGTGTAGGACAGGCATGTTCCCGTGACAACGAAGGACAGGAATGACAGAATTCGGGAACCTTGAATGACAGGGGAAATTATCGGCTTCGTCAAAAAAAGGAAGCATACCCAAGGTCTAGGCAACTAAAAACAGACAAAGTTCTTGAAGAATATAGAGAAAGTAGGAAGGAGCTCAAATGGTGAGTTAGGAGGGTAAAAGGGGCAATGACATGTCCTTGGCCGGCAGGGATAATGAGAATCTCAAGGCATTTTATACATATATTAGAGCAAGAGGGTAGCTAGGGAGAGAGCAGGCCACTCAAGGATAAAGGAGGAAGGTTATGTGTGGAGCCAGAGGTAATGGGTAAGATCCTTAATGGGTATTTCATATAGGTATCCACTAAAGAGCGGGACATGAGGGATGTTGAGGTTAGGGAAAGATTGTGAATACGCTCAGACAAATCAACATAATGAAGGAGGAAGTGTTGGATGCCTTGAACTGCATTAAGGTAGACAGGGCCAGACGGGATTTATCCAAGGATACTGTAGGAGGCAAGGGATGAAATAGCTGTGACCTTAACAGATATCTTTGCAAGATAACAAGGTGTGGAGCTGGATGAACACAGCAGGCCAAGCAGCATCACAGGAGCAGGAAAGCTTGACGTTTCGGGCCTAGACCCTTCATCAGAAATGAAGATATCTTTGATCAGATATCAGATATCTTTGCATCTTCTTTGGCCTCAGACAAGGTTCCAGAGGACAGGAGAATAGCCAGTGTTATTCCTTTGTTCAAGAAGGGAAGCAGAGATAATCCAGGTAATTACAGGCTGTTGAACTTGATGTCAATGGACCTGTTGCAGGAGATACTGGGCGACAGCATTTATTCACATTTGGGAACGAATGTACATGTTAGTGATATGCAGCATGGGTTTATGTGGGGAAGATCATGTTTCGTCAACTTGATTGAGATTTTTTGTGAAGGTAACAAAAATGACGTTAGCAAGGCATGTGATAAGGTACTTCGTGGCAGGCTTGTACAGAAGATAGAGTCTCGTGGGATCTGGGGGGTAGCTATCTAGATGGATACAAAACTGATTTGGTCATAGAAAACAAATAGTAATGGTGGAAGGGTGCTTTTCAGAATGGAGATCAGTAACTGATGGTTTTCCACAGGGATCAGTGCTGGGACCTTTGTTTGTAATATATATAAATGCTCTGGAGGAAAATATAGGTGGTTTGATTAGCACGTTTGTGGATGACACCAAAATTGGTGGTGTTTTAGATAACCATGAGGATTGTCAAAGGATACAGTGGGATATTGTTAGATTGCAGATTTGGGCAGAGAAATGGCAGATGGAGATTAATCCAGACAAATGCGAGGTGATGCATTTTGAAAGATCAAATTCAGGTGTGAAATATACAATAAATGGCAGAACCATTAGGTGCATTGACACACAGAGGGATCTGAGTGTTTAGATCCACTGATCCCTGAAAGTGGCTACATAGGTGGATAAGGTGATCAAGAAGGCATACAACACGCTTGCCTTCATTGGCCGGGGCATTGAATATGAAAGTTGTGTTACAGCAGTACAAAACTTTAATTAGGCCACGTTTGGAATATTGTATGCAGTTCTGGTTGCCACGCTACCAGAGGAACATGGATGCTTTGGAGAGGGTGCAAAGAAGATTTACCAGGATGTTGCCTGGTCTGGAGGATTTTAGTTATGAAGAGAGGTTGGATAAACTCAGTTTGTTTTCACTGGAAAGACAGAGGCTGTGGGGTGACTGATAGAGGTTACCAAATTATGAGACGCAAAGGTAGGGTGGATAGTCCTTTTTTCCCTGGGTGGAAAGGTCAATTACAAGAGGGTACAAATTCAAAGTGAGTAGGGGGGAGAATTTAGGGGAGAAGTAGGGGCAAAACTTTTCACATAGAGAGTGGCATGAACCTGGAATGCACTGCCAGTGAATGTGGTGGAAGGGGGCAGACAGAGGGATAGAAACTGTGTCTGGGCAATAAGTAGCAGGTCTACGTAAGGATTATGAATCGGCACAGGCTTGTTAGGCTGTAAGACCAGTTCCTGTGCTGTATTGTGTTGTATAAATTGTATAATTCTGATAACAACATTGTCATTCCCTAACAAGGTCAGAATTTCCCACTGCCCATCTCCAACAGAATTCAGTTCTAAAGGTGAAGGACTCCACCATCACTGAGTGGTCCCTCTTGTGGTCAATTCTTATTTGTTAGCAACTAGCCCATTTGTAGCAAATGCTGTCTCCTTGTATAGACTGCGAGAGAAGGCAGAAAACAACATCCTCTTTAAGGAACACTTGCTCTGGCCTTTGTACTGTCTCAAAAGGAGTTTTTCTGCTTGTTTTCTTATTGCAGGTCCTGCAATAGTTATTGAACAATAACATGTACACACAGACACACATACTCATATTGCAGATGCTCACACACACACACATGACATTCAGGCACATACATGCACATGAACACAATGCAAATGCATAAGGCGCACACATAGTCATAAACAAATATACAAGGGACAGACTTTCAGAATGCAATGCTGCAAGAGTTAAGATAGGAGGCATTTTCAAAGGTTTTTTTCTTGTCCTTGCCTTAATTGCCTTATTTTATGAGGCAATGCTTGGCCTGGCTCTCTAACTGTTTGTCACTTTAACTTCGAAAAATATTAATGGATATTAGTGCCTTTTCTTTATCACCCTGGCATTTTAAAAATTCTGTCAGGAGTGTCTGTGAGCATAGGCCTGCATGTCACGCAACTGTCTTTGGTAATAACGCCTTTCTAAGTAGTTATTTGCTTCACCATTTTTATTTATCTTGACAAGACATAAGGGAGCAGATGTAAAAGGGCTTAAGTATAACATGACCTGCACAGCAGTGTCGCAGTGTGATGCCACAATGAATAGGCATCATATGTAATTGCAGTATTCCCAAATGCACAGCCATCCCAATTATTTTCCTGTTCCTGGCTGCATTTGACTGTTGTCGTGGGGATGGGTCTGTCCTTTTTGTATTTAATACACCTTGTCACCTTGTGTAACTGTTTTGCTCAGAGGCACAGCCTTCCAATCTGTGAATTGTGCAGTAATTGACAGGAGGCAGAAACTTCTTGTCATCTACCCAGTTCCCACTTATATCCTTTTACAAACACATGGATATTCACACACACATTCAATGGACAAATTCACTCACAAACACGAGCATCCAAATTCATTCACTCACTCACACCTACACCCAAACACACACACACACAAACACACACATGCAGACACACACACACACAGACTCACCGACAGACACACACGCTCACACACACTCAAGGCACAAATACTAACTCATGCACGCACACACCTACACATAAGCACAATCACACCTACACACATATACACACTCACACACTTACACTCTCAGACACAGAATTATGCTCACATACACACACCCACTCACATACACTAACACACAGGCACATCATACACACAGTCACTTTCATTCTGTAATGAAAATCTAAAGGTTATTGTACATTATTTGTGGCAGGGAGGTGGGCATGGGAAGCAATTTTTTTATCTCAGTGCTATTTAATTCACCAACAGCTTTGCCCAAGATATCATAAACACTTGGCGTTTTAAGATTCATTCATGAGATGTGGGCATCACTGTTTTAGCCAGTATGCACTGCCGTTTCCTAATTGCCCTTGAGAAGATTAATGAGCTACCTTCCTGAACCACAGCAGAATGACACTGACAGTGTTGTTAAGAAGGGAGTTCCGGGATTTCAACTCAGTTACAGTGAAGGAACGATGATCTAGGATGATAAGTGTCTTGGATAGGATTTTGCTGGTGGCAGTGTTCCCATTTATCTGCTGCCTTTGTCCTTCTATAGACGGTAGAAGTTGAAATACTCAACAGGTCAGGCAGCATCTGTAGAGGGAGAGACCAGAGGTAACTTTTCAGGTTAATTACCTTTCGCCGGAATGGAACAAAAATTAGGGTTGTTGGAGATTTCGAGCAAGTGAGAGGCAGGAAGAGAGGATAGGCGTGGGTAAAAAGGGAAACTTACCACTCCCATTCCAGCATATTCTGTTTTTATTGGTTATTGTGTTGAAAAACAAATTGAGTAAATTAACCAGTGCATGGCCTGGTCCACATATTAATTTCTTTTTACTCTTCAGAATAGCTGCTATATAGTGTTTACACAACATACACCTCCATCTCACACTGGGGCGGAGAAGTTATAGCCCCAACTACATTCCAACGCTGCCAAAGTACAGAAACCCTAATTAAGCTGTGATGGACCAGTAAAGTCTGCTTCGTCAGTGAATAATTAATGAGGAATACGATAGCTTTGGAACGGAAGTGTGGGGTTAATCGGACGGTTGGCAGAATTCCCTTGCTAAGTTTAGTCATTCCATTGCCAGCCTGGGGAGGCAGGGATGGTGGGCATCTGTTGATGATGTTGAGACTGCCAATCTCTCAAATGTGCAGCTGCACCATGTGTGTTAGGACCAGGCTGAGAGCTCTCAAGTTATCCTTTGCAACTATATATAGTCAGTATTTTATGGGATAATCTTTCATTATGGGATTTGGGGTGCGCTGTTACTATGACAACAACCAGATAATGACCAATGAGGCAATATTCATTCATTTTGCTGATGCATTATTCATGATAATAGATTGCGTCTCACTCAGTCACTTCTTTTATTTTATTTTGTCTAATCATTCTGTGTGCTGACACAAAATAGCTATTTTTAATCAACCTCTTCCGACATGTTATGGCCCACCTCAGGAGCAGATGGGTCTTAAACCCAGACCTCTGACTCTCTTGACTGTACCATTCATTCTCTGTATTAGTATTACTGTATGTAGCCCCTTGACTTTGCAAGTGATCAAGATTTCATTGAATCATATAATACAGAAAGAGCTCATTCATGCTAACTTGTCACTGTGCCTGTAATAAAGAGCTATCCAATTACCATCCACCCCTGTTCACTCATCCCCCCCAGTTCTTTTGAACCTGCTGTAAAGTCCAGATTTTACAAATTGCCCTGTTTTAAGCATGCACCATTGAAATTCACAAAGTTACGAAGAAGATGGATAGCTTTCATGCAAAATTTTAAGCGACAATTTCATTTGACATAAGGTAGGAGTCCACAATGTTTGGGAGACACCCTTCAGAGATTACTGTACAAACTCATGTTTGTGCCAGTGTCTGGGAAGTCCAGCAAAAATGCAAATGAGGTTCCCAGATGCAGATGAACTGCTCCACACCTAGGTGACTCAGAACAACAAGAACTGATACATCTTGCAGGCATGTGGAGATGGTAAATTTTAAAAAAAGATATTCAGAGGCTTTTCATAGCTGGAATGTTGATGGGGATATCAAACATCCCCCATTGTGTGACAGTCACTGAAACCCATCAACCCGTCTGTGTGGACAATGGAAGCACAAATATTATGGTCAAATGCAGAAAGTAGATTAACTCTGATCCTTAGAATCCCAAGGTTAGTCAGTCAGTCTGGTGTAGAGGCAACAGACAGAGGAAATTCTCAGCTGAGAAAAGGGTGCAACGACACAGAAGTAATGTCATGTTTTTACCTATCTATTATAAGTTTACTGCTGAAAATCGACCATAACTTTGACAAAGACAGGAAGCTGCAGTTGCATGGATTTAGGTGCCGTGATTTCATCAGCATAAATTCCCCACCACTCTCCCCTTTGGAAAATGAAGAAATAATCCTTACATTGCTAAGTGCATGCTGCATCATTTGTAATCATCTTTACTTGTGTCTCTGTGTATGTGTGTGTGTGTGTGTGTGTGTGTGTGTGTGCACGCGTGTGTGTGTGCACGCATGTGTGTGTGTGCATGCATGTGTGTGTGTGCGCGCATGCATGTGTGTGTGTGTATGTGTGTGTGTGTGCATGCATGCATGTGTTTTGTGGTGAATGATGGACTGAGAATGGTTGCAATTAGCTTTTAGTTTATTTTCTGGAAAAAAAGTTATCATTTCTTTTAATTTCAATCTCTAAGAAAGCGTTGTTTGCAACATTTCTTGAAGGTCAGGGCCCTAAAAGGGGTTTAAAAAATACATCTTTAAAACACATCTTTTAGTGGTTAGTTGAGAGGTAGGAAAAGGTCTGTCTGTAACAATTTCCAAAATCCTTTTTGAAAGGTACAATTGAATGTGCTTTCCAGTGATTCAGAAAGTACATTCCAAATGAGGACAACTTGCTACATATTAAAAAAAATACTCACCTCTGGTTTTTAAACAATACTACATATGTATGGGAGAGATACTGTGGCTCAGTAGTTAGCATGGCTACTTCACAGCATCAGGGACCTGGGTTCAATTCCAGCCTCGAGTGACTTCTGTATGTCTATGTGGGTTTCCTCCGGGTGCTCTGGTTTCCTCCCACAGTCCAAAGATGTGCAGGTTAGGTGGATTGGCCATGCTACATTGCCCATAGTGTCCAGGGATGTGCAGGCTAGGTGCATTAGCCATAGGAAATACAGAGATAGGGTGGGTCTAGTTGCAATGCTCTTTGCAGGGACTATGTTGATTGATGGGCTGAAAAGCCTGCTTCCCCTCTGTAGGGATACAATGCTATTATCTAACTATATATCCAACATCCATGTCAGAGGAAACGATTTCTCCTTATGTACCTGACCAAACATGCAACATACAAAAAGCCTCATAATTTCCCTTCATTTCATGAAAGCATGCAGATTGGGCCTTGTGGTCTTCAGATGTTCACACAGAGGAACAGAGGGTTGGAACTACTTTAAACTAATCATCGGAATAAATATGGGAGTGATTTTTCTGTCTTTTCCATTAGAAATGCCTCCAACCTCATTTCTATCCAGTGAGTCACCTGTACTGATCAGATTGTCTCCTTCCGTCTTGCCATTATGTCTCCCAGGCCAGCAGTTGACCAGGTGCCTCCTGGGCTTGACCCTGAGTGAGGGGACGGTGGGAAGATCCCAGGGACAGCCTCAATCAGCCAATATAGGAACAGGAACGGAAGTCATCCTTTCAGCTCCTCGAGCCAAAGGGCAATCTACGATGCAGATGGTTTATCCTTTGCTGTTGGCCATGTTGCCTCTGACCTTCCCCCACGGAGGTGGAAATGCTTCACCTTTTTCTCAGAAATTCCTCTGGGTCCTGCTCTTGAAGCCTTCCCCTGCCTGTGGGTTCCAGCAGAATCTGCCACTGGGAGCAATAACATAGGAGCAGCAGTAGGCCACTCGGCCCCTTGATACCATTCCAGATCACGCGGCTCTCAAATGTCCACCTGTCTCAGTCTTGTGGGAAATGTCTTCACCCAAAGAGGGGGGAGCCTTGGAATTCACTGTCACAGAAAGGCAAAACATTAAATGTTTTCAAGGAAGAGCCTGTTCGGATATGTTCGGAGAACCTGGGCCTCCTGACAAAGGGATTTGGCCCGAAATGTTGACGTTCCTGTTTCTCGAATGTTGTCCGACTGGCTGCGGTTTCTCAGCTCCACATTTATTGACTCTCCTTCCAACCCATTGGTGACAACTGAGGCACAAAAGCCTCTGAATGCTGCATTTATAGTGAGTTTAATAGAATGAAAGAAATGATACAATATCTTTTATTGTCATGTGCACTCCATTGTAGAATTACAGTGAAAAGCTTTTACAATGTCTTCCTCTTATGGCACCATCTCAGGTACAAGTACCGAGGTACAATTGAAAGGATACAAAAGAGAAATAGAAAGTAACTGCATTACTTTACAGAGTTAAAAAAAAGTTAGAAATAATGCATTGTTAAAGGATTGATATTATCATCAGGTAAAAAATTTCTAATAAACATTACGTTGTAGCAGCTCAGCACAGGACAACTGCACATGGTCTGATCGATCATGCCAGACCCCAGTCCAAGAACCATCTCCGTTCCACTCCAAGCCTCCAGTCTGCTCCATACTGGCACTCAACTGCTCCAAGGTAAGTTCCGGGACTGCCTTCCCCCCACGCTGGTCTCTGCCTGGGATGCGCTGCCTGTGTGCTGCTCTGGGACTCGCTGCTCCGGGACTCGCTGCCCTTGCGCTGCTCTGGGACTCGCTGCCTGTGTGTTGCTCTGGGACTCACTGCCCATGCACTGCTCTGGGACTCACTGCCCACGTGCTGCTCCGGGACTCGCTATCCGTGCGCTGCTCCGGGACTCGCTGTCTGTGCGCTGCTCCGGGACTCACTGCCCGTGTCTGCTCTGGGACTCACTACCCATGCCTACCAATGCTCCAGGATTCGCCTCCGGGGCTAACGGTGAGAGAAAGGAGAAGGAAAAAGGAGAGAAAGAAAGAAAAAGAACTGGAGGTGCTCTGGCAGGAGCACCTTACTCTGTTGCCGTCTTGTTCTCCTGCCTCTAATGGGGTGTGTGGGTGGTAAGAGATGGGTTTGGTGGCAGTCGTCATTCCCAGCCTCCTCCCAAGTCATGCAGATCCACTAACAGCTTTATAAGTCTCTCCCTGTGCACAAGATGTGAACAGTATTCAGGCTGAGGCTGATAAGTGGCAAGAACTATTTACATCACGAAAGTGCTAGGCAATGACCATCTCCACCAAGCAAAAGACCATCTACCTTCTGTTTACATTGTAGTGATTGGAACGAGGTCAGCCAGGTAGATCTCATAGAATATGAGTTCCCTGATTGGGGCTGCTAAGCTGATCCAATCAGGGAGCCCTGACAGAAACAGGAGTGTCAGGGGTTCTGCTCACTCTAGGAGCTGACTCTGAGCTACATGGGACTGTAAATAAAGGGTGGCTTGGTAACAGGATACTTACTAGCATGGAGTTATTTCGGAATTCAATGGCATTATCATCACTAAATCCCCCACTATCACTATTAACCTCCTGGGTGTTACACTTGACCGTAAGTTGAACTGGACAAGCCGTATAAACACTGTGGCTGTAAGAGCAGGTCAGAGGCTGGAAATTCTGTGCTAACTCATTTTCCAACTCCCCAAAGTCTGTCCACCATGTATGAGGCACGGGTCAGGAGTGTGGTGGAATTATTCCCATGTACCTGAAGGAGAACAACTCCATCAACAAACAAGCTCAATACTATAATACAAAGTTACCCTCTTAATCAGCACACCATCTCATTAAAGACTGACTCCATCTAAAACTGGTGCACAGTGTGTACTATCCACAAGATGTGGTGCCTCACCAAGGCAGTGCCTTCCAAAGACATGATGCCCACCACTACGAAGAACAAGGACAGCAGAAGCAGGGGAACACTGTTATGCTCAAGTCTGTCATCATCTTAACTTTAAATTAAAACATTACTCTTTCATAACTGCTGGGTCACAATGCCCTCCCTGACAGTGCTGAGGGTGTGTCCACACCGTGGACAAGATGCAGTCGAATGGCAATTCAAGAAAGCAGCTGCAGGGAAATTTGAGATGTCCTTGTCATTCATGCTCACATCCCATGGCCTTTCCTCTTCTTTTTCCTGTTCACTATCCAACCCCTCATTCTGCTCCAGATCCAGAAGTCACACACTCCATCAGTTTGTGATTTTAAACAAACCTGTTGGACTATAACCTGGTATCTTGTGACTTCTGACTTTGTCCACCCCATTCCAACTCCGCCACTTCCACATCATCTGCTCCAGATATCAGTAAAGGTGTACTGGACATCACAGACCGCTCTCTGTAAATGTTTTAAGTTTTGATATGCTGTTTCTAAATATAAATCTTCAATATGCTGCATATTTATCTCACTTTAAATGTAATGCTTCAACATGTTAATAACAGAAAACAAATCAGAGAGGTAGTGGTGATAGGCTGGGGATGGGTGGTAAAAGCCAGTTATTTTGTGCTGATCTCTCTGACCTTGAAAGCCTGGCTCCTTCTCAGGGGCATGAGTTATGGATTTACAAGCATCTGCCAATCAACAAATCCTGCCCTCAAACATTAGCCTCTGAATGACTGCAGGCTGTGACTAATTAGACCACTCCTCCACTGGGAGCACCCAAGAGTCCTGGACTTAAAGACACTGGTCTTGTTTAGTCACTGAATATCAAAGATGCCAGAGAATGGATGATCTGCGTAGAGTTGTAAATAAATGCTGGGCATTATCAGGCACTCCACATTCAGGTCGAATGAGGACCCATTCATAGGACAACTTGCATAATTTATTGAAAATTTATTAATTTAACATTGACAAATTTGGAAAAGATACTTCCCTTCTCTGCACCAACACGTCAGCCAACAAGTTAGACAAAAGTGACTACAGGCCCAGGGGATGCTAGAGTTTTGCAAAGCTTTGGTCAGAGCACATCTGGTTTGCATTCAGTATTGGGCTCTATAGCTCAGGAAGGATAACTTGGCTAACCTTCAAAGCTTGTGTTGGCAATCTCATTTCCAATTAATAAAACAACAGCATCATCATGGAAACTGAACAAGCTCAATTTTATTTTGAGATCATAATATCATTTACGTTTGCAGTTTGACATCTCTCTATCTGGGGTGGTGCCAGAGGCTTGCCAAGGGAGCTGATAGCCACTCACCCTCCTCCCCACTGTATTAAAGCCAATATAAAAGCAACATTGTCGATTTAGATACACGTACTGGGTTAAGAGACATTCCTTTGGTTTGTTGAGGTTCTTTGTTTAAGGGGTGAGGAATGACCAAAGACATGCCAGGGTCAGAATTTAAAAACCAAAAAAAAACCTGCAGATGTTGTAAATCAGAAACAAGAACAGAAATTGCTGGAAAAGCTCAGCAGGTCTGGCAGCATCTGTGAAAAGAAATCTGTCGACCCGAAATGTTAACTCTGATTTCTCTCCACAGAAGCTGCCAGACCTGCTGAGCTGTTCCAACAATTTCTGTTCTTGCTAGGGTCAGAATTTAATTGGGCTCGTCTCTAATTGCAGTCATAAAAGCAAGATTCTTGAGCACATTATATGACAAGACTCCATTGTTGATCACTGCACCGATCCTCCAGCACTGCAGTTGGGAGATCCTAGCCCCCTCGTAGGACCAGTCATAGATGGGAAGATTGGGGGCAGGTGCCAGACAAAGTGGGGTCCAAAAATTTCTCAGTGGTGGAACAAAGGAAGGCTGTGCATGTCACTAGCTGTCAAAGAGGAAGAAAGATGCAGCAGCAAGGAAGTCCCAGTCACCATAATTTGACCTTATTCCTGACATCCCCACATCACACAGAGCCACACAGAAGCTTCTACTAAGGCCCATTTCACTCGAAGATCAATGACAGAAACACAAAACCCTGAGTTGACTTCATCCTCGAACAAGTCACAAGTAACCTAGAGATAGCCGACAATGATGGTCACTCACTGCAGTGCACTGATTTCTGCACATGGCTGAGCACCAGCTGGTTGTAGTCTAACACTAAAATAGTATTTGCATTTACATGACAATTTTCATTACCCCAGTGTATCCCAAGGCATTTCACAGCCAAGGAGATAACAAGCATGTGGCTGGATGAACACAGCAGGTCAAGCAGCATCATAGAAGCAGGAAAAC
>JAHRHZ010000046.1:12395799-12412388 GCA_024137785.1 Ginglymostoma cirratum
AGTACAGGATTTACAGGGCCATGAGGTTTAGATACAATTGCAGTCAAATACAATTCTGCTGTTGCTGATGGATCATAGTAGCTCATGCTTGCCCAGTTTTGAGCAGCAGAGTTTATCCTGAATCACCATTTAATACAGTGGCCATGCCACATAAGCACTTGCCATTATAAATGATGGCATAGATTTCTATAACAACAAAACCTGAAGCAAAAGTGTCGCAAGAAGTCAAGTTTGCAGTGCAAATGGATGCAGGATGGTTATTTCATTGTTTTAATGAAATGAATATTATTTTCTCAAAACAAACAGGTAATAATAGTCTATCCAATATTATTTTAACACACATACAATTCAAACTTACACCGACATTAATAGATGCATCTCTCTTTCCCTGCTGATAAAAGCACAGCCTCTACGCCTGCAATGAATCTATCACCAACTCATCCCTGAGTCTCAGTGGCATTATCACACACAAATTACATTTGTTGGAGGTTTACTAAACACCAGTTTAATTCACAATCGAAAGAAAGTGGTTCACCATGACTTGTTGAATTAACTTTACTACCGGCATGTGAGTTAATTTATCCGGTGCTTCTAAAAAAAGTTCAGTCGCTAAATTAATCATGTGAAAATTGCCTAAATACAGTAAGTGAAACAAAATGATACAAATCAGCAACTGAGAAGCAGAGCATGCATTACAATAACTCAAGCCAAATAAATATTTCATTTAAAAACTAAGATTTACTGTTAAATATTTTATGTTTTAATTATAAAAGGCTTTCATTTGGAAGGTTAAACTGAAGGTAAGTTTAAATCATTGATTTGATTTGAAATTATACGTGTAGACAAAGCAGAGACATGGACAGAACCTCCACAAATAGCAGTCCACTTGAAAGGTATCCAGTTGTGAATTTCCAGACATGAGCCGGCCAAGTCTGAGCTGTTATCACCGTAGAAATGGCACTTCCTCCTCCTTTCTTTCCCTTCTTCTTCCTTTTCTTTCCTTTTCCTGTTCATTCTTTTGTGTCTTCCATTTTTTTTTCTCCAGTTCCTTTTCCGTTCCTTCCTCTACCTGCTGTTATGGCTCAATTGATAGAATGCTCCCTTTCCAGGCCATAGGGTTAGTGGTTTAATCTCTACTCTATGCACTTGAGCTCATCGTTAAGGCTGGCAGTCTACTGCCAGTGCAGACAGAGTAGTGTAATGTTGGAGGTGCCATCTTTTGGATGCAATTGTAGACTGAGGGAGGTTTCCATCACCCAGATGTAGACAATCCCATGGCATTATTTAAAGAAAAGTAGGGGAATGGTTCACTGGTCTATTAGGCTGAATTTAGAATTGCATCTATATCTTATTTTCAATGCAGTAAAATATCTGAACTTGCTTCACAGTTATGTTATTAAACAACATGGGGGGGTGGTGGTGGCGCACAGTAACTTAGTGGTTAGCACTGCTGTCTCGCAGCGCCAGGGACCCGGGTTCGATCCCACCCTCGGGTAACTGTCTGTGTGGAATTTGCACATTCTCCCCGTGCCTGTGTGGCTTTCCTCCGGGTGTTCCGGTTTCCTCCCACAGTCCAAAGATGTGCAGGCTAGGTGGATTGGCCATGCTAAATTGCCCGTAGTGTTCAGGGATGTGTAGATTTGGTGGGTTACGGGAGGATGGGTGTGGATGGGATGCTGTGAAGGTCAATGTGGACTTATTGGACCTGTTTCCACACTGTAGGGATTCTATGATAACATGTCACACAGTCATATAAATGGATATTCACACAGATGGTCAAAAGCTTGATAAAAAGGATGATTTAAGCAATTCCTTAAAAAGAGGAAAGAGAGGCAGAGAGCTCCAGAACTTAGAGTCTGGACAGCTTAAGTCCTGGATGCCATTTGTAGAACAATTAAAATCAGAACGTCCGCAGGATTCTAGATTAGAAGAGAGCATAAATCTGATAGGGCTGTAGGGCTAGAAGAGATTATCAAAATAGAGGGGGAACAGGTGCTCTTAGTCTAAGAAGTAGATTTTAAGGTATGTTTTGCAGGAAGGCAGTAAGTCAGAGCGGCTGGGAGGATTAAAGGGAGGAGTTTCTGGAACCCAGGGCTTTGGCAGCTGACGGCACGGCCATCAGTAAAATTGGAGATGAACAAGGAGATCTCAGAGGAACAAAACCACGGAAAATTTGCAGGATAATTATATTAAAATCGAGGCTGCTTTATACATGGGAGGCAATTTAGATCAACAAGCAAATGAATAATGGGACTTGGTGTGTGTTAGGATTTGAGTAGCAGAATTTTGAATGATCTTAATTTATGGAGAGCAGAAAATGGGAGGGTGACTAGGAGGTCAATGGAACAGTGAAATCTAGAAGCCCGACAGAGGGGCCAACTAATGCAATAGTGGAAGCAAGTACTGTCTAGAGGTGAAAAGATGTGCTCTAGTGTTGATGGTATCACATCTAAATGTTCTTCATTGATTATAAGGAATTCGTGACATTATAAGTTCATGGAGATACAAGGTCAATTTTCCTTCTTTCCTTCTTCTCTTATTTCCTGTGCTCCTTTTCATTCCGTTCTTTCTCATCTTCTTCTTCCTTTGTGTTCCTACACCTCCTGTTCCTCCTTCTGCTTTTTCTCGTTTGCCTCCTTCTTTCATTCTGGAGGAAGTTACACAGATGTCTATCAGATAAACCTTATTGATCTTCACATGAATTATTTATCTTCCAAATGCACCAATTTCCAAATTATTGATCTCACAAGTGTCGTCAGTTTTGACAGGACAACAGTGTAAACTTGCCTTGTCCTCCATTTGGGTGCTAAATCGTGCTTTCTGAAGAGTTCTTAACAATTAAACAGCAGTAAACCAGCCTTATTTGTAGTAAAGGCAAGGTTCTGTATTTCTTCGACTCTTCTTGCACCATATACCCCAGGTATATCAAGGTTCAAGCACTGGTCAATTCAAGACCTTGTGGCAAGAAACCAACAGAGCTCTGTATTAAAAGCACAATGCTTCAGACGTTGAAGATCTGAAATAAAAACAGAAGGTGCTGGAGAAACTCAGCAGGTCTGGCAGCATCTAGGAAGAGGGAAAAACAGAGTTAATGTCTCCAGTTCAATGATTTGTGAAAGAGTTGCTATCTCTGCTTCATTTACCACCGATGCTGACAGGCCTGTTGAGTTCAGTCTATCATCACTGGCTACACTACGGTACAGGGATGAAGGTGCTATTTGACTGAGATACATAGTGGTCAGGTCTTCTGCAAAGGCTTTGAAAGAAGAAACAGTGAGCCTCTCACCAGATGCAATGAACTGTTTGCTCAGCACATTCCAATCGGAGATGTCGGGGTATTAACATTTTTAATACATTTCACAGTTCTATTGCAATTACACTATATTTACACAGGGAAGCATCTGAATGTCATAACCTGGCTATCTCTAAGTGCCTGAAGAAGCAGTGAGGTGGCTTTGAAATACCTTTAACACTTAACAACGCAGGCACATTTATAAATGTCACAATCCTTTATACAGCAAGACAAAAGAACAATATCTTTTGAATTAGCTTGTCCCTCAGCCTAGTTGATTAACTGACTAATATGCAAATATCTGTCGACATTCAGACAATTAGTGATTTATTTTTGTCTTATTTTTTCTCTCCAGGTCTTTAGTCAGTCTCATCCTTTAATTGACATGCCAGAATAATGTTCTGACAGCCTGGTAGAACATCAGGGGCCATTAAGGGGCTCTCAGTTGGTTTGCGAACTCTCCACGTGAGATTTCTGTGCTTATTTAATCTTTAGCCTTCACTGAATGAATAAAAGTGAGGAAAAATTTCACATAAAATTATATAGCCCCTCGTCACACTGTTGGACTGTCTCCAAGTGCTTTACACAGCATTGTGCTGTGTAAGTGTCAGTGTGGGTAAATTAGGATGACAAGTGTCTCTGTCCTTCAGAACTGATCCACTGCCTCGATCAGAGAAAACACTGGAGTTGTCCACATGGAATCTCCAAAGACTCCCTGTGACTTTTGGGTGAAGTTTCACAACATCCCTGAAGAAACAGTGTAGGACTCTCAATCTTTGCTCATTGGGTAGCATCCTCTCCTTTGAATCAGTAAGATCATAAATTCAACCTCCTCTCCAGAGTCTTGATCACATAACCTAGCCTGGCACTGCTGCACTTGACACCTTTTGAATGAGATGTTAAACCAAGGCTCTTTCTTCTCTCAGGTGAAAAAAAGAGTACCGGAGAAACTCAGAGATAACAAGGTGTAGAGCTGGATGAACACATTGCGTACAGTTCTGGTCGCCCCATTACAGGAAGGATGTGGAAGCATTGGAAAAGGTACAGAGGAGATTTACCAGGATGTTGCCTGGTCTGGAGCAAAGGTTCTTATGAGGAAAGGCTGAGGGACTTGGGTCTGTTCTCATTGGAGAGAAGAAGGCTAAGAGGGGATTTAATAGAGACATACAAGATGATCAGAGGATTAGATAGGGTGGACAGTGAGAGTCTTTTTCCTAGGATGATGACGTTGGCTAGTACGAGGGAGCACAGCTGCAAATTGAGGGGTGATAGATTTAAGGCAGATGTCAGAGGCAGGTTCTTTACTCAGAGAGTGGTAAGGGCATGGAATGCCCTGCCTGCCAATGTAGTTAACTCAGCCACATTAGGGGCATTTAAACAGTACTTGGATAAGCATATGGATGATGATGGGATAGTATAGGGGGATGGGCTTAGATTAGTTCACAGGTCGGCGCAACATCAAGGGCCAAAGGGTCTGTTCTGCGCTGTATTGTTCTATGCATTATGTTCTATGTTCTAACACAGCAGGCCAAGCAGCATCTGATGCTGCTTGGCCTGCTGTGTTCATCCAGCTCTACACTTTATTATCTCAAATTCTCCAGCATCTGCAGTTCCTACTATCTCTGGAGAAACTCAGCAGGTCTGGCAGCAGCTGTAAAGAGAAAATCAGAGTTAACTGAAAATACCTTGGGGAAGGGTGGTGTTTATGATGATGATGGGATGGAAAGTTAATAGTCTACGTGGACACAGTGCCCAGAGAGAGAGAAGAAAAGGGGATACGCAGACAAAGAGATAGCTGATGCTAAACTGAGATAATGTACAGTCCATTGATGGGGGGTTAATAACACCAAGGGAAAGACGATACTGGTAGGAGTAATGTACAACCTTCTAAACATTAGCCACACTATAAGAAAAGGGTATTAGTTAGCAAATAATAGGGATATAAAAAGAGTAGAGCAATAATCTCCACGTTGTTTGATTAGTCAAGTTGGAATATGTAGCTATGAGAACAAATTCATCGAGCGCATTTGGGATGGTTTCCTACAGCTATAAGTTGTGAAGCCAACCAGGGAGCAGGCTGTCTTGGATCTGTGTATCTATGTTCTGTCTACAAAAATGACCCTGATTGCCTGCCATTTCAACAAACAATTGTGTTCCCTGGCCAACATCTCTGTCTCGGGCTTGGTGCAGTGCTCCAGCGAAGCTCAGTGCTAGCTGGAAGAACAGCCTCTCGCTGTCTGCTTGGGAAGTCTGCAACCTCCTGGACTCAATTTTGAGTTCACTAATTTCAGGGCCTGAGCACCTTCTCCCATCTCCTTAGCCCAGCTCCCATGCACCAGTCTTTCTCATCACATGGGCTGCTAACACAAACAACACATTATCAGCTACTAATGGTCCCCATTAGCAGCTATTGATTTTCCCAGTCTAATATTTACCCACTCCTTTGTCTTCACAACTGTTGTTCTCTCTATCTGGGCTCCAACGTTATATATCATCTACTCTTTCCCCTTCCCAGCCCATCTTCTCTGGCATATACACTAACTTTTACCCAGCTGCTTTCAATTCTGAAGAAGGGTCACTGAACCCAAACTGTTCACACTGCTTTCTCTCTGCAGATGCTGCCTGCTTTGCTGATTTTCTACAGCAATTTATGATGTTGGCTTGGATCTGGGTAATGAAGCAGGGTTAATTAATAACCTCAGAGTATAAGGTCCACTAGGAAGTAGTGATCTTAAGACAGTTAATATTCAGTTTGTATGAAAGACTTGGGTTGGAAACAATCAGAGATAAAAGGTACTGCAGATGCTGGAGAATCCGAGATAACAAGCATGGGGCTGGATGAACACAGCAGGTCAAGCAGCATCATAGGAGCAGGAAAACTTGACGTTTCAGGCCTAAACCCTTCATCAGAAATGGTTGGAAACAACCCTGCTTTAGTTAAATAAAGCGAATTCGAATGAAATGAGGATGGAGTTAAGTAAAGTGAACTGGGCAGATAGACTATCAGAAATGACAAGAAGCAAGCAGTTGCAGCCAACTAAGGAGGTAATTCTGACTCTCAGCAAAAATACATCCCAGTAATGAGGAAAGATTCTAAGAGAGGGATAAACAAACTAAGGCTAACCGAGGAAGTTAAGGAGAGTATAAAGTTTAAAGAAAAAGTGTATAAGGAGGAAAAAATAGCCGTGAAGACTAGGATAAATTCAGAGATGGCAAGAACTGCAGATGCTGGAGTCAGAGATAACACAGCGTGGAGCTGGAGGAACACAGCAGGCCAGGCAGCATCAGAGGAGCAGGAAAGCTGACCTTTCAGGTTGGGAGCCTTCTTCACACTGCTCCACACTGTGTTATCTAGGATAAATTCAGAATCCAGCAAAGGAGGGCTGAAAAGACAATAATGACAGACAAAATAAACTGAAAGGGCAAACAGGGAGGAATATAAAAAGTGACATTAAGACCTTTTTTAAATATGTAAGAAGGAAGAGAGTGGTCAAAGTGAACATAGACCCCTGAGAAAACGAATCTGCGGAGAGAGTTATGGGGAACAAGGAAATCAAGGAGGAGTTAAACCAGTTATCAGGCTTGAAGGCATAAAGCACTTACATTAATACTAAAGAATACAGGGGAGGAATTAAGTACCATCATCATCACCAGAGCAGTAGTATCAGACAAACTAATGGGGCTAAAGGCAAATAAGTGCCCTGGTCTTGGTGGCCCGTAAACTAAATAGCTACAGACATAGCGGATGCATTGGTTGTCATTATTTTCCCGAAATTCCTTAGATTCTGGGATAGTACTGGAAAACTGCCATGTGACGCCCCATTCAAAATTGGAAGAATGTAAAAAACTATCAGCTGATTAGCCTAAAATCTATTCTTGGAACAATGTTGGAGTCAATGATTAAGGAAGTATTAGGAGAACATTTAGAGTCATAGAATTGTTGAGATATGAATCACGGAAACAGACCCTTCGGTCCAACCCATCCATGCAGACCAGATATCCTAAATTAATCTAGTCCCTTTGTCAGCATTTAGCCCATATCCCTTTAAATCCTTCCTATTCATAGACCCATCAAGATGGCTTCTAAATGTTGCAATTGTACCAGCCTCCACCACTTTCTCTGGCAGCTCGTTCCATACACGCACCACCCTCTGTGTGAAAATGTTGCCCCTTAGGTCCCTTTAAAATCTTTCCCCTCTCACTCGAAACCTAAGCCCTCTAGTATTGGACCCCACCCCTCTATCCCCACCACCCCAGGGAAAAGACCTTGCCTATTTACCCTATCCATGCCCCTCATGATTTTATAAACCTCTATAACGTCACCCCTCAGCCTCCGATGCTCCAGGAAGAATAGCCCCAGCCTATTCAGCCTCTCTCTATAACTCAAACCCTCTAAACCTGGCAAAATCCTCGTAAACCATTTCTGCACCCTTTCAAGTTTCACAACATCCTTCCTATAGCAGGGAGGCCAGAACTGAATGCAGTATTGCAAAAGTGGCCTAAACCAACGTCCTGTACAGCCACAACATGACCTCCCAGCTCCTACACTCAATGCGCTGACCAATAATGGCAAACATGCCAAACACCTTCTTCACTGTCCTATCTACCTGTGACTCCACTTTTAAGGAACTATGAACCTGCACACCAAGGTCTCTTTGTTCAGCAACACTCCAGGACCTTACCATCAAGTGTATAAGTCCTGCCCTGATTTGCCTTTCCAAAATGCAGCAGCTTACATATATCTAAATGAAACGCCATCTGCCACTTCTCAGTCCATTGGCCCATCTGATCAAGATCCTGTTGTTATCTGAAGCAATTTTCTTTGCTGTCCACTGCAGCTCCAATTTTGGAGTCATTTGCAAATTTTCTAACCATACCTCTTATGGTCACGTCCAAGTCATTTATATAAATGATGAAAACAGTGGACCCCAATCCTTGTAGCACACCACTGGTCACAGGCCTCCTGTCTGCAAAGCAACACTCTACCACTACCCTCTATCTTCTACCTTCTAGGCTGATTAGCCTAAGATCTATTCTTGGAAAAATGTTGGAATCAATGATTAAGGAAGTATTAGGAGAATATTTAGAGTTATAGAGTCATCGAGGTATGCAGCACGGAAACAGATCCTTTGGTCCAAGGTCCACCACCACCATCTATCTTCTATCTTCGAGCCAGTCCTGTATCCAAATAACTAGTGCTCCCTGTATTCCATGTGATCTAACCTTGCTAATCAGTTTACCATGAGGAACCTTGTCAAATGCCTTACTGAAGTCCAAATAGATCATGTCTACTGCTCTGCCCTCAACAGTCGTCTTCGTTACTTCTTCAAAAAGCTCAATCACATTTGTGAGGCATGACTTCCCATATGCAAAGCCATGTTGACTATCCCCAATAAGCCCTTGCTTTTCCAAATACATGCAAATCATGTCCCTCAGGATTCCCTCCAACAACTTGGCCACCATCAATGTCAGTCTCACCGGTCTACAGTTCCCTGGCTTTTCCTTACCATTTTTCTTAAATAGTGGCACCACATTAGCCAACCTCCAATCTTCCGGCACCTCACCTGTGGCTATCGATGAGACAAATATCTCAGCAAGGGGCCCAGTAATCTCTTCCCTCATTTCCCGCAGACTTCTAGGGTAAACCTAATCAGGTCCCAGGGACTTATCCACCTTTATGCATTTTAAGACATCCAGCACCTCCTCCTCTGTAATATGGAATTTTTTCAAGATGTCACTATTTATTTCCCCACGTTCTCTATCTTCCATATCTTTCTCCACAGTAAACACAGCTGCAAAATACTCATTTAATATCTCTCCCATCTCCTGCATTTCCACACATAGGTGACCTTGCTGATCTCTAAGGGGGCGTTATTGTCTCCCTAGTTACCCTTTTGCCCTTAATGTATTTGCAGATGCCTTTGCATTCTCCTTAACCCTATTTGCCAAAGCCATCTCATGTCCCCTCCTGATTTCCCTCTTAAGTATTCTCCTACTGCTTTTATAGTCTTCTAGGAAAACCATAATCTAAATAAGCAGCGTCAGCATGACTCATGAGAGGGAGACTGAGTCTGACTAATTCGTTAGAGTTTTTTGAGGAAGTCTCAACCAGAGCAGTGAAACGGAATCTGGTGGGTGTATAGTATTTGGAATTCAGAAGCTTTTGACAAGGTAGCTCACCGAAAGTTGTCATAAGAGCCCATCGTGTTGGATATAGTACATTGGCATGGATGGAGAGTTGGATCATGGGGCAGGAAACAGTGAGTGGAGATTAGGGGTTCTTTTTCAGGTTTGTGACCTGTGAACAGGGGCTTGCACAGGGATTAATGCTTGGACCATAGCTGTTTACAATACATACTCATGACACGGAGAAAGGAACTGAGTGTACTGTAGCCAAATTTGCAGACGTCACAAAAAGAGGTGGAAAGGCAGGTTGTAAGAGGAATACAAACAGTTTACAGAGAGAAATTGATCAATTAAGTAAGTGTGCAAAAATTTGGCAAATGAAGTATATAGTGGCAAAATATGATGTTCATTTGGAAGGGAGATCAAAAGAGCAGAATATTACTTAAATGGAGATAAACTGCAGAAATTTGCAACACAAAGGGACTTGTGGGTACTTGTGCATGAAACACAGAAACGTAGCAAACAGGTATAGCAGGTAACAAGGTGTGGGGCTGGATGAACACAGCAGGCCAAGCAGCATCATAGGAGCAGGAAAGCTTGACGTTTCGGGCCTAGACACTTAATCATTTTACACCCAAATCAGGTATAGCAGGTAATCAGGAAGGCTAATGGAATGTTGACCCTTATTTCAAGTGGTATAAAAGCACGGAAGTCTTACTGCAATTGTACGAGGTGCTGGTGAGATCACATTTGGATTACTGCGACAGTTTTGGTCCCCTTATTTAAAGAAAGATATCATTTCATTGGAGGCAGTTCAGAGCAGGTTCACTAGGACTGACTTTTTCTTCACTGATGCTGCCAGACCTGCTGAGCCTTTCCAGCAACTTCTGTTTTTGTTCCTGATTAACAGCATTTGCAGTTCTTTTGGTTTTTATTCACTAGGATGATCCCCAGTATGGAGGTATTGTCTTATGAGCAAAAGTTAAACAGATTGGATTCTACTCACTGGAGTTCAGAAGAGTGAGGGGTGATCTAATTGAAACATGCAGGATTCTTAAGGGGCTTGACAGGATAAATGCTGTGAAGATGTTTCCTCTCTCATAAGAGAGTCCAGGATCAGATGCCATTGTCTCAGAAAAAAAGAGGCACTAATTTAAGACTGAGATAAGGAGGAATTTCTTCTCTCAGAGTATTGTGATTTTTGGAACTCCTTGTCAAAGAGAGCTGAGGGGTTGGAGTCCTTGTGTACATTTGAGACTGAGAGATAGATTCTTGACCAGTGAGGAAATCAAAGGTTATGGGGATAGTGCAGGAAAGTGGACACGAGGAATGTTGGATCAGCCATGATCCTATTGAATGACTGAGCAGGACTAAGAGGCTAAATGGTCTATTCCTGTTCCTATTTCTTCTGGTCATATAATCTTATAAATGCTGGGTAAGGCGCTAAAAGGATGTGCAAATGGTTGAAAAGGCGTTGGTGGTGCTGGGAGATACCCACTCAAAACAGGATCTAGGAAAATACAAAGGATGGTGCACATATTCTGAAGGCTCTCAGGTACCTAGGCAGAAGGTGAGGGGTTGTTCCTCCAGTTTACATTGAGCCTCGCTGGAGCATTGCAGTAGGTCTAAGACAGAAATGTTGGTATGGAAACACAGTGATGTATTCAAGTGGCAGACAACAGGAAGCTCAGGGTCATTTTTAAGGACAGAGCGTAGGTGTTTGGCAAAGCGGTCTTGGTCATCCTGGTGTTTGAAATAGGCATTGACAATCCCATGAGATAACTTTGAAGAAGTAAAGGATGTTTTCTCTAATGTTCTGGATAACACTCATCTCTTGAATAACATCACAAAAACAGATGACTTAATCATTATTACTATGCTGCGCATGACAATTTGCTGTGCTCAAATTGGCTGCCACATTGGCAAGTTTAATCCTTAATCCTTCTTCAAATAACTTCTGAAGTATGTAAAAAATATGATCTTTGTAGATTATCATCTTTCTAGATGATTACTGTTTCTCTGCCTTGGTTACTTTTTCCTTCCTTCAATGTGGATAAGATTGTGGTGTATCTTTTGTTACAGTTAGAAGCTTGTTGGTTTTGATAAGACATTTCTCTGTCTTTCATTCTTTGATAATCCTAGACTTCTAGCCCTGGATGTAACTTTTTGGATAGAATAGGAAGCTGTGTTCTGAGCTTTTTCCTCATCAATAATTCTGATTGTGTAAATCCATATAAAATTGGAGTAGTCTACCAGTTTAAATCTATAGGTTAGAAACGCAGTTTGAACATCTTTATTCTTATTTAATGGGCCTTTGCTAATTCTGACTCCTTTTTCATTTTCACCGTTGAATTGAAGACTTCTTGGGGAACTTGCAAGATGTACAAATCCACAGTTTTCCATAATGTAATGAAGATTTCCTTTGAAAATTGTGGATTATTACCAGAGACAACCCAGTCAGGAAATTTGTGTTGTAAAGATACCCATTAAAGCTCGAATGTTTGTTTCAGTAGTCTTTGTGTGCAAACATTTGACTTCAATCCACCTTGAAAATTAATCTATAACAATTGGGTTCAATTCCCCATTAGACATGAATAGGTCCATTCTCAGATGCTCCCAGAGTCTCATTGGGAATTAGATTGAGATGAGAGGACCCCTTTGCTCTGGTCAATGCATTGCACATACCAAGCAATTAGAAATCATTTCTATTATAGGTATCAATGTTTGTAGCCATCACATGGACAATTGAATGTGTGCTTTACATTTTAGTGGATATGGTCCTATTTATCTTTTCACCAAAAAATCTGCTGTTGGTGAGATTGGGATCATCACCTCTCATCAAATACCAGCAAATCATCCGGAATAGTAAAGATTTAAAGAAGGTTTTGAACTGTTCAGCTGGGTAAGCACCCTTAAAGTCTCCAAACCTCCAGAAACAACAGCCTTCACTGCCCAGTGGGTTTCCCAGGGAGTACATTAAGATGCAGTGGGAGAAGAGTAAGAAGAAGACTTCTTGGGAGCACTTTTGTGGCATGATCTCTTTGTGTAGTCCCAAATGCGTTCGTTCCAGCATCAGGCATCACTTCATAGCCACAGACAATGTCTTATGGATGGTGATCTCCACTTTTGTTTTGCAAAAGCAAAGTATTATGTTTATTTCCTCTCATTTCTGAATGCTGTGCCAACGAAGGCTATTGGAATTAATTATGAGTGTGTGAGGGGTGCAGATGACAGATGAGAATGGAATCAAGTCGGGGTGGTGTCATTCATAATGGTACAGAGCAGTGCTAATCAGGCAGAAACTCAACCACTGTTCTCCCAGTAAGGTGACACCACACCTTTAAGAGACATAAATGAGTTGCTATCACGCGGTTTAATGACTGCATTGCAACAATGAACCCTTCAAGCTAAAATCTGGCAACAGCTCAGTGGATTTTTGCAGGTGGCTCTCCTCAGGCCCTGAAAGCAGAGAGAAAAGAGAAAAGACAACAATCAGACTGACACATTCTTTGGAGGGACACTAATGGGAGACTGTGTGCTTGGTCCCCCTTACTCTGTGATATTAGAGCCATTAGTCAGAAGTCACACGACACCAGGTTATAGTCCAACAGTTTTATTGGAAATTGCAGGCTTTCAGAGCGTGGATCTTTCGTCAGGTGCACCAGACTTTGACCACCCCAGTCCAACACCAGCACCTCTCCATTGGGATTCGTTTGTGGCACTGACCAGCCAAAAAGTTCCCCATTCAAATTACATCTTATCCAGCTTCAAAGAAATGTTATGTTTTGTGCAGACAATCAGCCAGCAGTGATAACCTGACTCATTTTTACATCATTTGTCTGAGCACAATGGAGCTAATACAGTTTTCTGAAATCTCTCAGCCAAAGAGACTGCCAAAAAAAGGCCAAATTTACAGCCTTGAAATTATGAAATGCGGTATTACTTATCAACACTTGATGTTTTAGTTTCAGTTTCCTCTGTTTGCCGTTTTGTCAGAGTTAGTGTCAGAATTGCAGAGTGGAGAATTACTGGGATACACCTGAAGCTTCAAGAAATTAATGTCCTGTGATGCCACTTAACGTCTATATTTTCTTGTAGGTTTCTTTTACTCTTCTCCCATGTGTGGCAGTGGACTGGCAACTGATTTAGTGGGGTTAATTGATTGTGTACAGAGGCTGACTGAAAGTTTCCAAATCAATGGATCTGCCTTCTCTCTCTCTCTCTGTCTCCAACACAAACTACAATTTTTTTAATCTCTTCTGAGCTGAAGGAACACTGGTTTCGAACACCTGCCTGTCATTCGACACTTTGGGGACAATCATTGCCAGAAAGCTGTTACTCCACAGTATAGGATTGTGATCCCTAGATGACCCTGATGTGGAGGGTCTTAACTCAAAATATAAAATCCTGACTCTGCTAACTGATCTGGGAGAAAAAACTAACTTGCCACCCAAAAATAACATCATTTTTCTTGGTTTGCAAAAAACATGTTAATATATTTAAGAATGTAAAAGAGCAAAGCTTATAAATTGCTATGAACCATCCAACAAAACACAGTTGGTTATGTCAAGAGATAGTAGGAACTGCTGACGCTGGAGAATCTGAGATAACGAGGTGTAGAGCTGGATGAACACAGCAGGCCAAGCAGCATCATAGGAGCAGGAAAGCTGACGTTTCGGGTCTGGACCCTTCTTCAGAAAATGTCAAAGTGTCATAGATCTGGAATGGTAACTCTCTTTCTTCACCCAAATGTATGGTCTGATTTGCTAACTATTTGTAGCATTTTACATTTAAGTTGCCTTCGAAGTTTTTGTCCTTGATTTCTATTTTTATAACACACCAGTGAATCACCAGACGTGTTTATTATGTTATTATATTAAAGGCACCATGTTAATATGGAATGGACTTAAAATCTGCAGTGACTAACTGGCCACTATTGAAATGAGACCCATTAACTGCTGAGGTTCACTCAGAGTAACATTGGATACGGAAGATTGGAGCAAGCACTTGTGGTGTAGTGATAGTGTCCCTAACTCTGAGCAGGGAGCCCTGGGCTAAGGTTGCACAAGCTTCAGAGGTGTGTAATAATATCTCCGAACAGGTTGACCAGGAAATATTGATACTGAGAGTTAGCAGTGACTGACTTTGAATGATTGGACAGTTTGGGAGATCCCAATGGAGTATGTCAATGGAGACTAATAACAAGCATACTTACTGGGGACATACCAACAACTGGACAAACTTGCTGACTAAATCCTCTCAAGCACGTGGATTCATCTGCTGGAGCTCTCAGGCTGAAACATGTTCCTCATGAACCAGCAGGCCCGCCATGTTTAGCTTGGACTCATTTCTGCTGGACTGTCTATTGAGGTCACTATGTCTGATAGTGAGCTGGGATGGGACTGACAGCCAACAGTTGATCTTACACCAAACAAAGTGCATGTACTCAGCAAACAGAGAGCATCTTAAAATGAGATTTTGAGAACTACAGCAAACTTAACAAATGACCAAAACTGCAGCAACTTCTCCCGAGAAAAGCCAGAATATTTTTTCAGGAAGATGCAGAGAGTAGAGGGTAGTTACAGATTATCAATTCCAACAATAACTGCAGTGTTGTGCTCTGCTCCAGGAACAATTGATGGGTGAAATCTTAAAAAACATTTCCATTCTGCTTGGGAATAGTAATATTGCCATAGCAACTTATTCCTGGAGGCGTTTTATCTCTGGACTCCCCTCTCCAACTTTTCTGGCCCCACTCTCCAACCATTGGTTGACCAGCATGTCTATCCTTTCTTCCCAAAGCCAGTCGGAGAACAAGCAAACTTTTTAGAAACTGACTACCAGTCAAATGTTTTCCCATTGACCTGTCACTGTCTGCTTAACATTAGCAAACAAAAGTGTTCAATTGAAGTCTTTCTTAGAGGCAATTCCTTTTTAATGTCCTTATGATTTTTCTCCTGGGTCATACATGGTGGTGCCCAGCAATAACACTCTAATTCCTGGAGAGAGAGAGATAGTAGGAACTGCCGATGCTGGGGAATCTGAGATAACATGGTGTAGAGCTGGATGAACACAGCAGGCCAAGCAGCATCGGGTCTGGACCGTTCTTCAGAAATTTCTGCTCCTCTGATGCTGCTTGGCCTGCTGTGTTCATTCAGCTCTACACCTTGTTATCTCTAATTCCTGGAGGGTTGGCTACTGAATGTACTGCAACCAAAAGGCTCCAGTTCTCGATGGTTGATTGGTGGGGAGCTCCAGGTATCCAATCCTGCTATTACATGCCTCAGTGTGGAGGACAATGGAATGTTGAATGACAGCAAAAAGCAGATTACAGCTCAAAAGGAAATGTGGCTGGGGGAGCGGTTTTGGTTTGGTCACTCAAGCCAATAGAAACAGGAGTGGGCATTCCAACTAGTTGAAATTTATTCAAGATCCTTTGTCCTGATCGCTGTCCAGTGGCTCATAATCACGTGTGAGAATTACTCAAGGATAGAATGAAGCTCATTCACATGTGTTGAAGACGCACATTGCTGGATGTGGGACATGATTTGAGCCATTCTGAGGAGAACGTACATCTTTCACAACTTCAGTAAGTTTGTGTTTTTGTTGAGCAAGAGAGTTCTTGTTTATCCCCCTCAGACTTGATGACCACCACCACAACACAGTGCCCTCTACTGGGTGCAGCATGTATTCATCCAAATCGCCTTGAGCCCAAAGAGGTTAGTCAAGGCCATTTAGACAACACATTGAGGGCAATTACAATGAGGCAACTTTGAGAAGAACAACAGGGAAGAAGATGGCAGCAGCGGAGCATACAGCGTCCAGGCCCCTATGCCCGGGCTTGTCCTCTTCATCCATCCTTTTTCCTTCCTCCCCTTCTTCTTTTCTCAGTTTTATTCAGTTTTCACTCAACCTTACCCAATAAAGAGAGCTCTTCGGTAGGAGGGCAGTTTCAATGGGTTCCGGAGCAGTGGCGGCATCTTCAGAGGCAGAGACGCTGCAGAGTCTGCCTGGAGCGGGACTCTCATTTCCGTGTGGAGTGGGACTCGGGCAGTGGCATCATGTGGGCTGGTGTAGCCCAGGCAGGGAGTATGGCAGTGGCATGGCTGGTGTAGCCTGGGCAGGGAGTCTAGCAGTGGCACAGCGTGGGCTGGTGTAGCCTGAGCGGGGA
>JAHRHZ010000046.1:12412398-12442841 GCA_024137785.1 Ginglymostoma cirratum
TCCCCCTTTTTGGATTGCCTCAGTTCTCTCGCAATTATTACCCCAACTCCTTTTCTAGCACATTTCCCTTCTGGGTAAACGGCACCCAGAGTGCTGTTGGTTCAACCTGTAAAGCCTAAAACCTGCTTCACCAAAAACTCATTCTGGGCCTCATTGTTTCTTGACCTAAGTTTCATCAACAAGAACCAGGATTAAATGCACCAAGAATGTGAGGCAAAAGTTAAATTGCACTAACATCTTCCCTTGGCAGAACAAAGAGACCCAGCTTTAAAATGTCAAAAACACTCGGTGCTGCTTTGACGCTGTGTTCAGGCAATTTTATGAAGTACAGTACAATCCTTTCTGAAGAGATATTGACGCTGACTGACATTCAAGTAGTTTCAGGCTGCATTGAAGTTCTTTCTTGATAAATGCCATGGCTGAACTAAACAGATTACAAAGAATACTTGCTACTGCTATCCAATGTTCAGTTTTCTGTTTGGAACAATTGAGGATGCTTCATTTCACAACATAGTTTGTAGTTTAGTTTTCATTATCCGTCTGTTATTTTCATGTTGTGAGAAACTCGCCAGTGAGAGGGAGATCACACAAGTTGCTGTTCACAAACCCAACCACAGGCCAAGCTGCACACACTTCTCTCCGTGCTCCCTGCCCCACACTGGGGTTATCTAAGGCCCAACTCAGCGGACAAGAAAACTTCAAACCTCTTCCATCATTTTTTTACACCCCACAGGAACTCAGGAACACCAACAGCAGAAGACACAAAAGCACAGAATGAGAGAGGCTCTATTTAGCAGCAATGATATGATTCTAACAGTTGATGGGGAGTCATGCAGGGAACATGAGACAGTGACTTGGAGCCAATGTTATGTAGCTTCACCTCCAATCTCCAATCAGAGTGGGGGCTCAGGGTTGTGTTGCCAGGTGCAGAAGGAACCTTCCTTTGCACATCATATGCAGTATACTCTATCATGGCATCAAACTTCTTAAGAGGGTAGTTGCCAGTCCTCAAGGAGCAACCAGAGATCATTCATCCAACCTCGTTTGTACAACCCCAGCTTGTGGTTGGGAAATTGAACTTACCCTGGTCATTTCCCATCCCAGGACAGTAATTTTGACAGAAATCCTAGGGATATGCATAAACAGGATTTATGTCAAATGTAGGACATCAGAGATGGAGAAATGGATTGACAACTTCTGCGATGAGTCAAATGGAGTTGCTCAGTCGTGACTGAACCTTGCTGAAAAAAGAGCCACGTTGGTGAAACCTTTCATCTCGCACTCATCAGGACCGACACAAGATTACCAAATTTCAAACAATCGCAATAATTTATTGCATAGGACACAAGGGGCATAGATTATTGTCAGATCGATACCAGGGAGTATGGGAAACCCTACTGCTTTGTTCATGGCAGTGTCTTGGTCAATCAGAGTCAACCCACCAACAAATTTGCACCATTTTCTTTCCATTTGTTTGAAATGTGGTGAAGATTTGGAACTTGGAATGATTGCATTGTCCGGATGAGTGAAAGAGATAAAGCCTTGGCAATGTGTTTCTTTTGAGCAACCGTCAATGAAATACTTGACTGCAAGACTCTGGGGAGACAGTGGAGGAAATGGTATTTGATCACGCGATGAACCAGCAGAGGCACATGGGGCGAGTGGCCTCCTTTTGTTCTATATGGTTCTGTAATTGCTGTCTGTGCCTATCCTTATCATCACTAATCTCACTGACAATGAAAATTCATCCAGGGCCTTTTGAAAGCAACCTCTTGTGCTCTTAGATAGTCAGTTAGCTCAGCTGGTTTGTAATGCACAAGTGATGTCAACAGTATGGCTTCAATTCTTGTGCCAGCTGAGGGTACCATGAAGGATTCTCCTTCTCAACTTTGCCCTTCACCTGAGGCATGGTAACCATCAGGTTAAACCACCATCAGCCATCTGTCTTTTTCTGTATTGAGAAAGCAGCCCTATGCCCTTATAACTTTACCTCGTCGTGGTCTCCAATTCTTTATTTTTGATTTATTGAGGGGATGACAGTGGCCTAATTTTTCTTGTGGAGATGGTGGTGAGCTGCTTTCTTCAAACACTTGGGTTGTAGGGACCCCCACAGGGCTGAGAGGGAGGAGTTCCAGTGTTTTTTGACAGAGCTCTTGGAGCCTGGTTCACCCAGAGGCACTGTTGTCATGGAAATGGATAGCATTTTGAGCACATTCAAGTCACAGAAAAGGACTGAGGTCGAATTTGCAAACTTACAAATGTTTAAAGTCTGTCTCTTCACCCTGTTTTCCCATTTTGATAGCAACAGGTATCAAAATGATCAAACGCTGTTACGGTAGCAGTGCTGTTATTTTAATGTCCTGTGAGAAGATAGTTGCTGGAATATTCCACCCATCTCAGGCTTGATGGGAGACAAAAGAAAATTTCTACCCATCTCAGATCCTGCCCGAGGGCTGAACGATTAGATCATTATCTAAATGTTATTAAATGTAAAATGGGTGGGTTGGAAATAATGTACAGTGGGAAAGTTACTGGCAAATCTGGACTGGTAGAATGCTGTACCTGAAAATGAGTTGCTTGTAGCAACGTTGCAGACTGTCACGCTGAGCTCCATTGCTGTCTATCATTAGGTAATTTGCTAACTGAATTACGATGGCAGAAACTGGGAAAAGGAAGATCTTTTTCAGAGCAAACAAGGTGTGGAGCTGGATGCACGCAGCAGGGCAAGCAGCATCATAGGAGCAGGAAAGCTTGACGTTTCGGGCCTAGACCCTTCATCAGAAAATCATCCAGCTCCCCACCTTGTTATCTTGGATTCACCAGCATCTGCAGTTCATATTATCTCTGATACAATCTTTACCAGAGCAATTGCATTCAAACCACGACCCCGGTAGGGCAAGCAAATCTTTTCTCTTCAAGTATTTGTTGAATTCCCTTCTTAAAAAATTAGTGCGGGATCTGCTTCCCTCACCATTCCACACAATACATTCAAGATCATAACGACAGTCTGGTTCAATGCAGCAGTTCCTCATCTCGCATCTGATTATTTTCCTGGCCTGATACATCTGATTAAATGTTTCTCAGCCTTTTAGCAGGTGACATTTTCTAACATCTGTAGTGAATTAACCTTCGCTGCACTAAATATAATTCCATTTGATTGGCTGGTGATTTATCATAAGGTCACTTACTTTATATATACCACAATAAGGCTTCCCCTGCTCCCAAACCTTTAACCATTAAGAGGGGTCCTAAGTTATGTTCATCTGGCTACTTACCTGTGATTGCATTTGCAAAACAATCCATTGGTTGTGGACGATGCAGTGAGGCACTAGACAAAAATAACTTTGTTCTCTCTGATAACAAGGTGTGGAGCTGGATGAACACAGCAGGCCAAGCAGCATGAGAGGAGCAGGAAAGCTTGATGTTTCGGGCCTAGATTCTTCATCAGAAGCTTGGCCTGCTGTGTTCATCCAGCTCCACATCTTGTTATCTCAGAGTCTCCTGCATTTGCAGTGCCTATTATCTTTGTTCTCTCTGCCTAGGCTGTGTGCTTAAACCAGTGTAAAAAATTAACCATGTAAAGCAGATATAATCTCTGGGTTTGAACCTGCCACTCCATGCCTCGTGTGGCCACACATGACCCTCATGCGACATTACTTGGTGTCCTCATGTTGCCCTCTCAAGCCACTGAAGGCACCTCAGACATGGAATTGCCCTTTTAGGTTCAAATCTTGAGGACATTGCCCATTCATGAAGTTAACCTCTGGCTTTGTGTGATTAAAGACAAAGCTTGTTGTGAACTTCCTACACTTCTGCAATGTTACACATGCATTAAATGAGATACAAGTCTTTGTTGCTCCTGGTGTTTTTCCAGACTCTGCCAGACAATGCGCTTCAAACTGAGACAGCTGGCAAAATGCCAAGTGCCCATTAAAAAGAAGGCGGAATGCACCCAAGTTGTGAAGGACACTTAAAGGTCAATCTAATTGGAACAGTTGTTTTTAAATCAAGGTGCTTGATACCTTGCCAAACAAGAGTCCTCTTTATTTAAAATTCCTCAATGTGACTGCAGCAAAATGCGGTAATGGCTTCACATTCTAGAAGTTTTTATATTAAAAACAACTTGCTCTTTTATCCTGCCATCCTCAGGCTGTTTTTGCACACCAGTTTGCCCAACTATCTCCACCCAGATGTATTGGAGGTCTAATCACATACTTTCTTTGTGTTTTGTTAGTGACTCAGATCAATGAGTCAGTGCTGGAGGTTAAGGTGATAATGACATCTATTTTTTCACCCATTGCTAAATGTTCTTTTGAAGCCCTGATCCAATGCCTCAGGAAATGCTTGTCAGACATGATTCAGGGGATAGATGCAAGGAGACACTTGGGAAACATTTGTCCCAGAATCAGTGTGCATGTATGAGCAAGAATGAGAGACAGAGTGTGAAGCTGGGTGGTTTTGATGTAGGGATCAAGGAGTTTGAGAGCTGGTGGGGACCCTGCTTTGTCTCTTGTTGGAAGATCTGCTACGTTATAGAAATACCCTCCTCACTATCTGTAATGCCTTACCTCCCCAACCCTCCCAAAGCCTCCAGCCGATCAAACAGCTCTGCATTTCTTGACTAATGGAGGAGTTAGAGATTACTGGGTTTGGTGGGAATGTGGAGCTGAGTTTACAATCAGAACAGCCATGATTTCATTGAATGGTGCTGGAGGGGCTGCATGTTGTAATCCTACTCCTCACGCATTTGTTGACAGGTATTGCTCAGCATCAGCACTGGACAGGCAGGGACTGAGGCTGCTAATTCTTCCACTGAGGTCCAGGATTGCCAATGAACCCAAGCAGAGGTGAGTATTGGTAGGAGGCATATCGCAGTCTTGGTGGGGAGGGCGGGCGGTGGGTCGAAGGGTGACAATAGGGGTGGGAAGAGGGGGATTTATCGGCAATGGTGAGACTCACACTTTCCTGCTGATCCTTCATTCGCGGAACTGAGTCAGTTCCTGAAAGAGTTAATTGACATCAGAAAATAAGTCCTGCCCATCAGCGCATGCTCCTGGGAAGAGTTAACCTGTTCTGGGTCTGTTGGTAAACCTATGTAAGAATGTATCAGTCACAATGATATGAACATACTGTTTAATAGAACCCCAGATCTCACAAGAAACTATCATATACCTCGAATATATTATAACTCGCTATTAAGTGATATGTAATAAACTATTTACTGATCATCAAGGCTGAGCCAGCCTCTCCCTAAGACATCAGGTGAGCATCTTTCCCCACATAGTTTTAGTGGATGAACACCAGCAAGAAGGATTGATCATAGGTCATAGAATCCCTACAGCATGGAAACAGGTCCTTCAGCCCAACAAGTCCACACTGACCCAGATCCATCTGCCTGTTACTCACCTAATCTACACATCCCTGAACACTATGGGGCAATTTAGCATGGCCAATCCACCTAGCCTGCACAACGTTGGACGGTGGGAGAAAACCAGAACACCTGGAGGAATTCCACCCAGACACGGGGAGAATATGCCAACTTCACACAGGCAGTCGCCTGAGGGTGGAACTGAACCCGGGTTGCAAATGCTGTGAGGCAGCAATGCTAACCACTGAGCCACCATGCCACCCAATGCCAATGAAATTATCCAAAGTTTCTCAGCCCCATCATTAGAATAGTGGTAGAAGGATACCACCTCTAGAGAAGTGCCAGAATCCACATGCTGGTTCCCAAACAGCATTGCAACCTCTCCTGTTGCAGTCATTTGATGCAAGCTAACCTTCCAGCAAGAGGCTGACTCCTCCTCTGTGTTGAGGACCACTTTGATATCGGAAAACAGTCATTGCTTTCACAGTATCATCCTCAGTCAGGCTTTGACCACTTCCAGCAAGTGGGGTGTCAACATTTGCCGCAGCCCAATGCTGGGATATTCTTCCGGAGACAAGAAACCATTGTGGGGGATGATCCCAAAGCAGATTTTCCCTTTCTTGTTGCCCTCCCACTTCCAAAACTGGCTCCACAGAGTGGGGGGAATTTCTCCCACTGTATGAGAATGTGTTTCCTCGAGTCCCAAGTTCAAATCTAGAACACGAAAATTACCCAGCATTGCTCCTCAGTTTGCTCAGACAGTAAGACAGTACGATGCTATGGGATGGGAATCTTACTCCTTATCAGCGATGCCTGGTTTCTCATCCACAAAAAAAAGGCACTGACAAGCATAGGAGTTCTTTGTGTAATGAATCTCTCAGTTTAATATAGAGCTACCTTCTTATGTTTCAAAACAGAAGGCAAAATTGCTCCATTTCAGAATGAGGGGGAACATGTCTTTTGCTCAGAGATCAATTAAGATAATAGTATTCTGATGGATAAAGTTTGCAAATGAAAAGTCTAATTTCCAATTGTCATCAAATGTCAGTACAAAGTGTCCATTCTGGATCAGAAGCAATTATATTCTTCCTGAAGCATTGAAACTGTTAACATTTTGAATGTCAACCTGCTACAAAGAAAAGAATTTAAATTCCAATTCAGTCTGATCTTTAGTACTCTATTCAGTGAGCATCCATAGATGAAGGGGATAATTAGGACAGGCCCTATACATATCCTATCACTGTCTGCACATTTCTAAGTTGTTTTGAGAAATTATTGTAACTTTGAGCCCTTATCTTATAAGTAATCCATCTTTTTAAAGAAGTTTGATTACTATTCTAAGTAGTATCTTCAACTCTTCTTTTTCCTATATATAATTCTACCTGTAAATAAATTGGGATGGTACTCTTAACCTGTACACATAGACTAACACTGTGATGAATTCTACCTTTAATTTGACTAGGGAATATAACGGCAATTTCTCCAGCAGTTCCCTTATCACTTTTTCAAGGTGGCTATAGGATCTGATTCCCATATATAACAAAGGTTTAGGTCATGAATCTGCTTGTCGAAACCACATCATCCAACCATAAATATAAGCAAATCTGTTGGAGATTTCAGATTTAATAGGATCTCCAAATTAACATTTCATCCATTTATTGATGTGACTGTGCCTTCCTTTTCCACACCTCAATGTCATTTTCCTTAGAGCAGAAGAGATTGGGAGTGGATGTAATCAAGATGTATAAAATTATGAGGGGCAGAGATAGTGCAGACAGGGAGAAACTTTTTCTGCTTGGTGGAGGGATCAATGATGAAGGGACATAGATTTAAGGTCAGGGGCAGGAGGTTTAGAGGAGATGTGAGGAAAAACCTTTCTCACCAAGAAGCTAGAACTCACTGCCTGTAAGGGTGGTAGAGGCAGAAAGCCTTATTACATTTAGTAAGTATTTAAATCTGCACCTAGGATGGCAAGACATATAAGACTATGGGCCAAGGGCTGGAGATGAGTTTAAAGCAGTTAGGTGGTTGTTTTTGACTGGCACTGACACAATGGGCTGAAAGGCCTTTTTCAACAGTAGGTTATGTTGTTGGTTGGTGGTTAAATAAGGACGCCTTGGACGAGGTTTGTACGCAGCATAAACATTACCACAGGTCAGTTGTACCGAATAGTCTGATTTTGTCTCATAAATTCTTTGTAATACTCAGACTTGCCAAAAGGGGTGGATGTTGGTTTTAGAAGTGGGGACGCTTACTAGCGATTCAACTGGACTAGCTCCACAAAGCTGTGGTCTTCCTCCCACCTATCCCCTCCTCCCACCTCAAGCTCCACCCCCATCTCCTATCTACTAACCTCATCCCGCCCTCTTGACCTGTCCATCTTCCCTGGACTGACCTATCTCCTCCCTACCCCCCCACCTACACTCACCTTTATTGGCTCCATCCTCGCCTCTTTGACCGGTCTGTCTCCTCTGCACCTATCCTCTCCTCTATCCATCTTCTATCAGCCTCCCCCTCTCTCCCTATTTATTTCAGAACCCCCTTCCCCTCCCTCATTTCTGAAGAAGGGTCTAGGCCCGAAATGTCAGCCTTCCTGCGCCTCTGTTGCTGCTTAGCCTGCTGTGTTCATCCAGCTCTGCACCTCGTTATGTTAGATCAGAGACTGTGTATTCTGTGGTGAGTGACTCGTCTCTTGATCTGACACAAAATCTGCTCACTCTCTATACAAGTTCGGAGCATAATGGAATGCAATCTACTTATTTCAGCAAATGCAGCTCCAATGACATTGAAGAAGTCAAGAGCATCCATTGATTGGCACACCATCCATGACTTTAAGCATTCACTCTCTCCATCACTGATGTACAGTGGCTGCTGTGTGGGCCATCTATAAGATGCACTGCAGCAACTTGCCAAGGGTCCTTCAAAGCAGCTTCCAAACTAACGACCTGTAACAGTCTGGAATAACAAGCCCAAAAGATACATGGGAACATCTGCAGCAGTTCAAGGAGGTCACTCACCAGCAGATTCTCAAAGGGAGTAAGGAATGGCCAATAAATGCTGGCCTTTCTAGTAATGTCATCATCTTGTGCATAATCATAAAATGAATAAGATCCTTCCTCTAGGATTAAATACAAAACCATGTCCAGATGAATTAACTGACAGCACTTGTATTAGTAACAGCCTGCATCATATACATCTCCATTGTCTTCAGCAGAATTACTGCCTCTGTACTTCGCCTAACTGACTGACACTTAGGAACTTTGCCTATTCTTACGCTTGCTAGTCACTGACAAAAAGCATAAATGGATGCTTTTAAAAAGCAGATATATTCCATATAACAAAGTACAGGGTTTTATTTTGAAAAACCGGAATGGTCATTACTATGGAATTTCAACAACATCTCCCCTCAACCCTCTCTCTCACATACACACACAGACACAGACACAGACACACACACACGCAAGCACGCACACACGCAAGCACACACGCAAGCACGCACACAAACATGCATGCACACATGCACACACACACATACACACACACATATACACACACAGACACACACACACGCATGCAAACGCATGCACGCACACACACACATATAAACGCACATATTTACACACACACATATACATACACACAGACACACACACACACATATACACACACACATGCGCGCGCGCGCACACACACGCACAAACACACACACCCATCTATCTCAGGCCTATGTCACATGTTGCAATGAGTTGGATGATACGTAGGTGAGGCAATACTCAAAATACTAATCCATAACAAAAACTTCAATGAAAGCCACTGACTTCTACTGAAAATGGAAACAGCGACATTTACTACTTGCCAAGTGTAATGATGTGATCACATTCCTCCTGAAAGAGGGAGCAGGTGGTGTAATGTGGTAAAGACACTTCTGTTTACTGCTAGGGCCCAATGGGTTTCAATCCAGCTTCAACTGATGGCTGAAAATTTCCTCTCTCTCTCTTGGCTACATTGGGCCTCAGTAGATAATGCTACTGCAGTGCCAAATCAACTCCTGGTGGGCTTGAAACTACAGCACGATGCTTACCCTCAACCTGGCATCACAAGTCATTACATTGGCACTCTCACTCAGACAAAGAATATACCAAAGACTAAGTTCTCCCCCACTGAGAGAGAGAGAGAGAGAGGGACATTGTTGAAGGGAGGACAATGCTGAATCTTTTTCAGAAGCATTGTGGCTTCTTTTTAGGCAACCCACTGGTAATACATTGAGAACTTGTGTGTGTCCAGGTGGATATCAAATGTTGCATGCCCTACAATATAGACATAAGAAAGGGAGCCCAGTTTAGCCAGCTAACCAAACCTTCTCAATGTAATGAGAAGGATTCAGCAGAATTTTTATATATAGTCACAGAGTCATAGAGATGTGCAGCGCGGAAACAAACCCTTCATCTAACTTGTCCATGCTGACCAGATGTCCTAAATAAATCTATTCCAATTTCCCAGTATTTGTCCCAGACCTCTACACCTTTCCTAATCACATACCTATCCAGAAGCCTTTTAAATGTTGTAATTATACCAGTCGCCCCCTCTTCCCCTGGCAGCTCTTTCTGTACATGCATCACCCTCTGCATGAAGACGTTATCCCTTAGGTCCCTTTTAAATGTTTCCCCCCTGACCTTAAATCTATGCCCTCTAGTTTTGGACTCACCTACCCTGGAGAAAAGACTTTGACTATTTACCCTATCCATTTCTCTCATGATTTTATGAACCTCTATAAGGACACCTGTCAGCGTCGGGCACTCCAGGGAAAATAGTCCCAGTCTATTCAGCATCTCCCTCTAGCTCAAACACACCAAACCTGGCAACATCCTTTTAAATCTTCTCTGAACCTTTCCAAGTTTCACAACATCCTTCCTATAGCAGGGAGTCAGAATTGCATGCAGTATTCTAATAGTGGCCTAACCAATGTCCTGTACAGCCACAACATGACCTCCTAACTCCTATACTTAATGTACTGACCAACAAAGTCAAACATTCCAAATGCCTTCTTCACTATCCTATCTACCTGCGACTCCACTTTCAAGGAACTACGAACCTCCACCCAAGATCTCTTTGTTTGGCAACACTCCCCAGGACCTTATCATTCAGTGTATAAGTCCTGCCCTGATTTGCCTTTCCAAAATGCAGCACCTGACATTTATCTAAGTTAAACTCCATCTGCCGCTCCTTAGTCCATTGGCCCATCTGAGTCAATTTCTACCAAACCCAAAACATGGACAACAAGAGATTGGGGTAGTCTTGGTTTGAGTTTCAAACAGTCCCAGCAAAGACCGTTCAGTGTGAAGCTAATCAGAAAGTGGTAGCAAACACAAGCCAGTTAAACATTGCAATGGTCAACATACAAAACCAGCTCTTTTGATGTTTAGTTGCATGCCTTGCAATTGAGCTGGAGTATAGTCAACTTAACCACTAAAGCAGCAGCCTAACCTCCGAGAATATGAAGGCAGCAATCATAAATTATTGCTTTGTGTGAAATAAACAACTCACAGCAGTTAACAATGCTGAAAGATTAAGCATTTAACTGAAATCTGGAGGGTGAGCGAGAAAGAGAGATATCAAAGAGAAGAATGTTTAGGATCATTTTATTTGAAAGCAGAAGATGTGGCAAAGTGTTTTGATTTGACAAACCCAGAGGCATTTTGGCCATTACATTGATGTATGGTGTGATTTCCAGGTGTGCAGTTAAGAGGTCAATCAACCTCATTATTTTTGGACAAACCTGCAGTTGTCATAGACAGCTATCAGGTACCAGGCCAAATAAAAACCCCTGAATTTTCTGAATCCCAATCTCTGAACGTGGTGCAACGGGCTTTAAACTAATTGCCTCTGGACTGTTAGTCCAGTCAATTATTGCCACCAGACTACTGTATCCAATCCTCAGTATATATGAGAGAGATATATTATTAAATTAACAATCCGTATTTCAGATCCCTGGATAATTTAATAATTCTGGTTTATGGTCCACCCATTATTCAGTTCTCCTTCTGGGGACAGACTTTTCCTATTTCCCACTTTTAGGTGAAAAGGTAGAAAGGCATGGAACAGGTCTCCAGTCCTCTGAGTGCACAGAGGTCAACATGTGCCTTGGGGAGTATTTTCAGATACTCTTTTCTGTCTCAGCAGAAGCGTGGACCAGGTGTGTGGACAGAGTGCCTGATTCGTATCCATCTCCATTTTCTCGTCATTATGACTGAACGAATGGAAAGTTAGAACAGCTAAACTGACCTTCACAGCCTGTCCTCCAATTCTCTCCCCTGCTGATCACAACTCCGAGCTGGGAGCAGAAATACAAAACATTTACTCTCTCACATTCATGCTTGTGGATGAAAGGTATCTTCAGCTTGACTGACAGCCAATGTCACCTGTCACTTTCTAGGACGACTACTAATTATATCGACTCCCATGAGAGAAACAAATTAAGCTTGTGTCATTTTAATTAAGTAACCTTACAAAATCTCTTTTTTTTAAAGAAAAAGATACATATTGTAGATCACCTTGAAAATGAAAGCTAACTTTTAATTCTTTTGTTGCTGGCATTTCAAGATTGTTGGAATCTATTGAGCATTTTTACAGACTCTTCATTCCTCAGCCATGAATCTCAATTGATTGTGTCGACCCAATGCCAGTGTAAAGACAGTGTTGGTACACAAATTGTGGCTTCATGTTAATCGAATTTGTCAAGAGAGCATAGCTGTTCAATTATTATTGAGGCACCTGAATAAGGATCTGTAATGTGGATCAACAACAGGGGTTTGAACGTGAAGAGATTAGAAAGCTTTTGGATGACACCAAGGTTGGCTTTTCTGAGCCAGTAGCTGAATGATGAGGAGAGGCAAGGAATTCAATAGCTTTCAAAACCAAAGAATGGAAGATTTAAGGTCTAATTTTTCAGTACATGGACACAAGTCAAAGCAAAGAGGGGTGAGGCAATGGAGAGATCACGTCTCTGGGATAAATATTGTAATTTCAAGGCTTAGCTACTCCTGAAACCTCTACATGTCAGCTGGCACACAACAAGGGGAATTGATGAGGGAGAGTGTGGCAGTCCAGTTTTTGGATGAGCTGATTTTTACAGAGGACCAAGTATAATGTGGTTGTCCAGGAGAAAATTGGAAACGCCAAGTCAAGGGATAAAGAATGGATCAAAAACAAAGTTGCTGGAAAAGCTCAGCCGGTCTGGCAGCATCTGTGAAGGAGAAAACAGAGTTAACATTTCGGGTCCAGTAACCCTTCCTCAGAACTGGAACTTGAGTTCTGAGGAAGGGTCACTGGACCTGATATGTTAACTTTGTTTTTTCCTTCACAGATGCTGCCAGACCGGCTGAGCTTTTCCAGCAACTTTGTTTTAGTTCCTGATTTACAGCATCTGCAGTTCTCTTGGTTTTATTTAAGGGATAAAGAAGCCCTGGCTAAAACTTTCAGCATCAGACAGGCTGTGCCAAGGCAGAAGAAGGTGTTGTTATTGAGATGGAAATAAGTTGTATTTCTGATGGAGAAGACATTGTATTTGAACTTCAACTTATAGTAAATTATTTAGTCTTGTCCATGTCTTAATCTTGAGGAACCATAGCTAATTGGGGCAGCATGGTGGCTCAGTGGTTAGCACTGCTGCCTCAAAGTGCCGGGGACGTGGGTTCGATCCCACCCTCAGGCGACTGTCTGGGTGGAGTTTGCACATTCTCCCCATGTCTGCGTGGGTTTCCTCTGGGTGCTTCAGTTTCCTCCCACAGTCCAAAGAAGTGCAGGTGAGGTGGATTGGCCATGCTAAATTAACCATAGAGTCTAGATGTGCACAGGCTAGGTGGGGTAGCCATGAAAAGTGCAGGTTGCAGGGATAGGGTACAGGGCAGCATCTGGGTGGGATGCTCTTTGAAGGGTTGATGTGGACTGAGTGGCCTGCTTCCAAACTGTAGGGATCTTAAGATTCTATCTCTCTCTCAAATGGTTACATAACCTGAGGAGTAACACTCGGCATTTGAACATGGATCAAGACAAGAAAGTAGCCCTCCTTGAGCATCTCTGGCTTGTAGGGGTATTGAACCTGTGCTGTTCCTGTCAGTCACAGTACATTCTAGCCAACCAGCTGTCCCTCTCAAATATACAGCTCCTGTGAGTTTCTGTTGAGTGGTTTCTCCTCCTTACCATCTGGAGATTTCACATTTTAGAATCTTTTGGTGCCCTTTTACTCTTTCTAACCCAAGCGTTGTCCTGCATTAAGAGCCTGGGTTCATCATTTTGGACATTTCATTTAAAAAAGATTTAAACATAGATATTTTAAAATTTTACGTGTTCTCTTAGCGGAGGCAATAAACTATCAGTGGGGCTTGAATGAGCTTCAAAGTCACAGTGAGCTGTGAAAATGTTGTTTATTGCATTTCTAATAAAACCCACGTAGTCGTTATTTCTGGTAAATCTGTTAACACTAATGTTATATGTAAATAATGAATTAGGCTCGGCAACACGCCCCTAGCAAGCCATGAATATGACTTTGGCACTACAGTCTTTAGTGTGAGTAAGCTACCATATCTGGAAGACAATCTTTAGTTTAAAACGGGAATGTTTTGGTGTTTGTTGAGTTAAAGCCCATTGTTTAATGTTAGCACAAACTAACTTGGTGCTCATATCAAACCCAATCCTCCAGAGTATAAAGGGGCATGATAGCCCTTCAGAAGTTAGGAATTTATAATAATGAAAAACGGCCTTTTGAAATATATGAGATTCTTGGGGAGCTTGATAGAGTGGATGTGGAGAGGGAGCTTCCTCTTGTGGGAGAGTCTAGGGCTAGATGGCATAATCTCAGAGTAAGGGGTCTCTTAAAACGGAAATGAGGGTGAATTTCTTCTCCCAGAGGGTAGGGAACATGTGGCTGTAATGTTAACTATAACCTTGGATGAGATAGACAGATTTTCAAACAGTAAGGGAATCAAGATTTATGGGGGAAAAGGCACAAAAGTGGAGTTAAGGATTTATCACATCAGCCATGATCTCATTGAATGATGAGGAGGAGTTGATGGGCCAACTTCTGTTCCTACATCTTATCCCTAACATAGTTGCAACTATTGGGAAAACTAGTGAGAGAGCATCTGCCCCAGGAAGTACCGAGCAAATTTGATCTAGCGTCAGACTAATTATAATGCACTAAACCCATCAACAGGTTTGCCTATCTTGGGACCATTATGGAGTAAGGTCCTGATGGGAAATAAACAATGCCTCCTTGTGGCACATTCATTTTTGCTAGGAAACCTTTGACAAGCACTTAACCAAAAAGTGACGTCTAAAGGGATATCTTTGTATCTAGGATTACAATAATTAGTCACCTTTAGTTTAATTGTTCCTAAGCTGTTGATATCACTTGCGGAGTCAACATCCAATTCTCATTTTGAACCACCCTGAGAGAAAGCTGATGATATAGGCTCTTGAACTGTGAGAGGAATAAATAACATTGTAACGTACATTAAAAAGAGTAATCCATCTGAAAGTACCAAATGCCAGAGTTCTCTTATTTAATTGGAAGCCCTCCAACAGCGAATCTGCATTTATGAGAAAGGTCTCAAGGCACTTGACAGTAGTGTTATAATGAAACAAAATTAAACTCAGAAACACAGGAAGAGATACTGCACATGAGAATCAAACCCTGCTGACAGGTCTAAAGGAGTGATTCAGAGAAGAGAGATGGGAAAGAGTTCCTGAATTTCTGGCTCAGACCACTGCAGGTATGTCGCCAATGGCATTCTGATTAAAAGTGGAGATCAAATAGGGTTCATCATTGAAAGACTGCAGGTATCTCAGAGGGCTGTCATCTTAGATATGTCACAGGGGATGATGTCAATTGTACATTAGCCACAGGGAAAAGGATAGAGCTAATGGGGGTTAATAATCAACTTCACCACTTCAAGACTCAGCACCTTCTACAACCAGGTGGCTCATCTATCCGTGGAACCAGAAAAGATGAACAATCACTTGCAGTCCATTTTAATCCTACTATCTTTTGCAGATTGGTAACAGCAACCATGATCTTATTGAATGATGGGATGAACTCGTCGGGCCAAATGTCTCTAACTTAGCCCTAACTATCAGCAAGCTGGAGCGAGACCTTGTGGCTAGTGTTGGAGGAAGGCTGCTTCATCTGTTAAATGAAAAGAAAACAGAATGCAACTTTTCGTTTTGCGTGGAAGATGGATATGCAGTTCGAATCAAGTTGTGGGGAGAGTTGGTGAGGTGCTAATATACCACTCACTCTTTTCCATTTGGATATGGAGCAGCACCAGACACGTCCCCAGACGTGTGATGGGCCACAAACAGAGGAGGAGAGACCTGCGCTACACTGCATGGGAAATTTTTTTTAAGGACCCCAAACCTGTCATTGAAACCAAGATGAGTGAGATCAATAATTCTTCTGATGTTTTGCATTTTGCCCATAAATTATACTCACTAAGTAGAAATATATCTAAAAATCCTATTAAGAATTGGAGGTAGGCTCCTATTCTTAACAAACCTGATTCAACAGAGCTGAAGGGAAGAGAGACAGAAAATCAGCCGTTAAAGTATGAAGAAACTTTTATAAATGATACAGACAAAAGGTTGATGTAGAGAATGTGTGGGTTCCATAGAGATATATGAAGTAAAGTGCTTTTAGTCATTGAAGAGAGAGAGAGAGAGAAAGAGAGTTGTGAGAAAATGGAAATATGCTCTGAAAGGAAGTAACTCTACACAGGCCAGGCTCACTTCAGCTGGTTCTAGAGGGAGAAATATAAGACAGAGAACAAGAGAGAGTAAATGACATCCAGAAAGAGACATCAATATGTCCCCGAGCTCTGTAGTTTGTTATCAAGCGATGCAGAGACAGGAAGACAACGAGAATTAATGAGACACACAGGCAGACCGTACAAGCCTAAGGCTCTTCAAATTTGTTAGACAGATTGAGTGAGAGAAACAGACAGAGAAGGAGAGTAAATGGGATCAACAAACAGACATTGCTGTCCTTTGGTGATCTAAGCTTCAAGAGAGATAGAAATTGGGAGTGACCATTTACAGATCTCACTCTAAATTGGCTCTGATCCTCTTTGTAATAAAGATGAACAGCAGAGATGGGAGTCTGCATGCCTCACCATGCCCTGGAATGAGTTCATTGTGTTCAAATGCACTGTGTCAAATGTTGAATGAAAGCCGTGTGGGAAAAGGGTGGAACCAGAGTTCAATAAATTAATCCCTTCCCTTTGCACTTTTTAAGCCACCCACTATTAACAACCAAGGACTATATAATAGCATTTCTGTTCTCATTATTGAATTTTTAACATTTCTTTATTAAATTCAACATATCCAGTAGTTCCTGAACAAAGCAGAACAATACAGATTTTTGCCTGAAGTAGATTGCTTTAGGGGGCTGATTAGAAAGGGGCAGTTATGTTTCACTGAGAGTTTTGCAGGTGATTTGCTTCACAGAGCAGTCAGTAATAATGACTAATCCACTTCATAAATTGTGTGAAAATTTCAGCCCAGGTTAAAATCTGCTAAAGTTCTATGGAGCAAATTTTAGTGCAGACATCTAGCAAAAGTTCAAGAATAGATGAAAAAAATGAGGTCAATCAAAAAGAAGCAAATATATGGTGCCAAACAAAGCTTTTCAAAACTCATGTACAGCACGAGGAGGTTCTGACAAAGGTCAGGATTTTCACCGTGTTCAGGGAAAAATGAATTAGCTGATGTGCAGAGATCCAAAGCACCTATCTTATTTCCTCGGTATCACTGCGACTGATAGCATTTTGAGGGAGACACTCAGCTACCAACTGCATCAAATTCAACCCACCCTGTCTTCTTGAGGCATGTGCTTGCTCTGGCATTTCTGACCTACACCAGAAGCTTGTGAAGGAATGCTGTGATGGCTGTCATGCTGTGAGTGACTGATGCAGCATTTGCTCCTGGCTACTAATTCACAATTCCATTGCAAATAACAAGCATTAGGCTGCAAGACAGGGAGCTCTGGAAGGGCCCAGGCAGCAAATTGTGGGTATGTTACTGATTAATAACTAAAAACAGAAATTTCTGGAAAAACTCAGCAGGTCTGACATCATCTGTTGAGAGAAAGCAAAGATAATGTTTCGGGTCCAGTGAACCTTCTTCTCAACTGCCTGTAGCTGGGAAAGTTCTGAGGAAGGTTCACCGGACCCAAAATGTTAACTGTGTTTTCTCCTCCACAGATGCTGCCAGACCTGCTGAGCTTTTCCAGCATCTTTGTCTTTGTTCCTGATTTACAGCATCAGCAGTTCTTTTGGTTTTTATTTATGTAGCTGGGAAACGTTTGGTACATATACTGAGGATGGGGTGGGGAGACGGGGAGGGAATAAATGATATGTGGATATGGAGCCCAGAGAGACCGAAACAGTTGGGCAGACAAAGGATTGGGTAAAGTCCAGCCTGGAGGAATCAATAGCTGCTAATGGAGACTATTAGTGGTTGACAATGAGTTGTTTATGGTAGTAGCCCATGTGATGACAAGGCCCAGTGTGTGGGGGTTGGGTAAGGACAAGGGCGAAGGTGCTGAAGCCTTAAAAATGTTGATCTCGATATGGAGTCCAGAAGGCTTCAGGGTCCCCAAGCAGAAAATTAGACGCTGTTCTTCCAGCTTGTGCTGAGCTTTGCTGGAGCACTGCAGCAAGCCCAAGACAGAAATGTTGGCCAGGGAACACGGTGATGTGCTGAAGTGGCAGGCAGCCGAAAGCTCAGGGTCGTTTCTCTGGATGGAACATAGGTGTTCTGCAAAGCACTCGTCCAGTCTGCATTTCATCTCCCCAGTTAAGAATTTTGCTGTTACAAAGTGTTTGGGAAGTCTTCCGGAGTGTTTTTGGAAGTGGTCTGAAAACTTCCTGGATTGCCCAGGAAGTGTTGCTGCATCATCACAAGGAGGACTGAGGATTAAGTGACCTGGCCACACAAAAGCTACAAGAAATATGTGACTAACAGCGATCTTCATTCAGCCCGGCTGGGAAATCGAGCAAAATCTATCTGGTGCTTTCTACCATTTCTTCTCTACTCAGCAATGATTGTGTGTCAGGACAGCCAATGTACCCAATGTTTCAGTGTGCACGTGCAGTAGCGCTCCCTGTGTACTGCACCATCAGAGTCCTCATTAGAATCCGCTGCAGCAGAACTTGTTAATCGCTTCGTCCTTCAATGATCTGGCAAATGAATCATCTTTCTCTCTGACGTGGCAGCAGTTCAGGTGTCCAGATGGCTCACTAGGCGCTGATGCCAACTCTAGGTTAGAGCCCAAGGTGTGTGCAGTCTCAATATCTGAACTGGAGGCTATGCATGTCAGAGTAAGTGATGAAACCTCTTCATCAGTGCTCTGCTGTTCTTTCTTTGGATTCCTGTGGCTGGCAAGCTGAAGTTCTTGGGTGTCTGAAAGTAGGAACTCAGAAGCAAGGGGAGTTGATGAGGGAGAAATAATAGGTACTGCAGATGCTGGAGAATCCAAGATAACAAGGTGTGGAGCTGGATGAACACATCAGGCCAAGCAGCATCATAGGAGCAGGGAAGCTTGACGTTTCGGGCCTAGACCCTTCATCAGACCCTTCACCATTTCTGATGAAGGGTCTAGGCCCGAAACATAAAGCTTTCCTGCTCCTATGATGCTGTTTGGCCTGCTGTGTTCATCTAGCTCCATACCTTGTTATCTCGAGTTGATGAGGGAAGTGGGCTAGGATAGAGATCCCTGGTCACACCATCAGCAGTTTACCGAATGTCCCTGATAGCAAGAAGCAAAGGAATGGGAAGTGGAGATGGGGCAGGAGACAGCACTATCTCAGTGATGTTGGGCATCACAGGCTCCACCACCACCAGCCCCATCAACTGAGAGTCATTTCCTAAGCAGGCTCGAAAGAGGCATGTGTTTCTGTCCCCTTTGGTTCTGCATTGCTCCCTTCCATTGTGTACAGCTTCATCCTACCAGAGTGTAGGGTCAGATTGCCAGTGATTGTGTAACACTGTGTTCACTTGTTGTAGTTGAATAGTTGAAGCCATGCAGAAGCAGCGAGAGGAGGTTATGAAGCCCATAGCTTTGATAGGTGTGTTAGAGACAATTGAAGCATTTGAATGTCGGGGGTCAGTCCCAAGTGTCAGAGAGTGTAACTAACTGAGTGATTAGGATTTGCTGCACCGAGCAATGTGAGAGAATAGAGGATGCGTCCACTGACCTTAAACACCAACATGAGATGATTCAACTTCTTGTGACACAGAAAGATCAGACTCCAGGGGATGGCGACTTGTTCTCATTCCCTTCTGAGAATGGCCCTTGATGGTCTACTAGCCCCTTGTAGGACCATGACATCTCTTCTCATGCTTACTTGCACCATCATCACAGACAATTGCAAAATGTTTGGTACCAATGATGACTCCTTGAATACTGAAGCAGTCAATGTCTAAACGTAGCAAGATCTGGACAACACCCAGGCTTAGGCTGGCTACAGGCAGGTAAGATTCGTGCCACAAAAATGCCAGGTAATGCCATCTCTATCAGGAGAAGGTTTAATTATGACTCCTTGATATTCAATATTCATTACCATCATGCCTGCAATATCAACATCCTGGGGGTTACCGTTGATCAGAAGCTAAACTAGGCTAGCCATATAAATACAGTGACTACAAAAGCATGTCAGAAGCTAGGAATACTGTAACGAGTGACTCACCTTCTGACTCCCCAGAGCTTGTCTACCATTTACAAGGCACAAGTCAGAAGTGTGATGGAGCACTCCTTGCTTGCCTGGATGAGTGCAGCCCCAACAACACTCAAGATACTTGACACTCTCCAAAGCAAAGGGGCCTGCTTGATTCACACCTTGGACAGCACCTTCCAATCTCATGACTACTTTCATCTAGAAGGATAGGGGCAGCAGATATATGGGAACACCACCATCCGCAAGTTCCCCTCCAAGCCAGTAACCATCCTGACTTGGAAATTTATCACCGTACCTTCACTGTCACCGGAACATAATCCTGGAATTCCCTCCCTTTTGGCATTGTGGCTCTACGTACAGCACATGGACTGGAGTGGTTCAAGAGAGCTGCTCACCACCTTCTTCTTCAGGTCAACTAGTGTTGTTCAAGTATATTTCATGAAATTATTTGAATAAGAATAATGATTGTTATATAGGGGAAAAGCAGGAAATTGGCACTAGCTCGTGATCCTCAATTATCAAGCCAATGCAGGTGTGATGGGCTGAATGATCTCCTCTTGCACTGGATCCTCTGAACTTGGCATGAGCAATAAATGTCGGCCTAGCCAGTGATGTCCACATTCCCATGTGTGGATAGAAAAAGTAAATGCCCCCACTGCCACCATAGAACCCTGTTCCAATCTGGTGTTACATTCCGACAAGGTTACTCAATGCAGCTTCTCTTTAAGAGGGACAGGCTACGTTAAGGAAGAGCATGTTGGTTGAACGGGATACTATCAGGGTAAGGCTAATTGGCCCCCAAATGAATGAAGAGGAAGCCAGCAGTGAGGAAGGTATCTGAACTCAGCAAAAATCACAGTATTCGATGGGAATGCCAAAAATGATCACCTCCAACAGAACCAGTACTGACAATGTACAAATTGCAGCTCCCATTACGAAAAAATACCTGGCAGACAAAATTTTAAGCTTTAATTTTCACACAGTAAGGAGGAGGACAAGCACGCAAGATCACAAATGTTGATGCTGGAAGAAACAATTGGGGACAATTTAGAGGAGCAGATAATATCAGAAAAGGTTTGGAATATCGTGATGGAAAGAGAAAACCTGGAGGTCGAAAATCCAAGCATTGTTTACCATTAGGTAAGCTTCCTATGAGACTTAGTACAATGCAATTCTTTGATGCTCACTTCTGTCAAATCTCAAACACGAGCAAGTGACAGCACGGTGCCTTAGTGTTTAGCACTACTGCCTCACAGTGCTAGGGACCTGGGTTTAATTCCATCCTCAGGTGATTGTCTGTGTGCAGTCTGTATGTTCTCCATGTCTGCGTGCATTTGTTCTGGTATTTTCCCATAGTCCAAAAATGTGCAGGCTAGGTGGATTAGCCATGGGAAATGCAGGGTGACAGGGAAAGAGTGGGAGATGTGGTTCTGGGTGGGATGGTCTTTTCTGGGTCAGTGTGGACTCGGTGGGCTTAATGGCCTGCTTCCACACTGTAGGGATTTGAAGAAAACTATGTGTTAACGTGAGCCACCAGCATTGACGTGATGTCATTGTCTAGTACATTCCCAAACCCTCCTTTCTTGCTAGAGCTTTCCAAGAGTTCTGTCATAAACTATTTGATGTTAAATGTACCATAATATTAGGAAAAAGCCTGAATTATAGAAGGAGCTGATGCCTACAAAGACGAACGGGTGGAATCCTATCCGCTGGTGGGGGTTGGATTGGTCTGAGTGATGTGGCTGTGTGGCTGAATCAGTCCAGAAATGCAGTGAGGCTCACCTCGATGTTGGGAGCATCTCACATTATACTTTATGCTTTTGCTGAGGGGTAGGTTTCACACACGGCAACAGCAAGTTGCCAGGTAAATGCGATTACTGCTGGTTAAACACCCTGGTGATGGCCCTCATGAATATTTAGCTTCCTCTTTTATAAAACATACCAAAGAAGCTAAATGTTGAGAAAACTCGGAATGGAAACCAGAGCAGGTGGCTGGCAGATTCAGCTCACTGCTTACGCTCAATGTCCTCCTTGTCACGTAAGGCCAGGTCATGATCCATGGGCATCAGCTGCATGCACCCCTTGTCCATATACATTGGCATCTGGCATTTGCCAACCCCTCACAACCATCCTGGTACCTTGCTAATGCATTGCCTGGGTGCTCTGGAAGAACAGACCTGTGTTGCAAGGTTCACTCAACGGTGGTCAAGGGCTTTATTGATGCTCCCTCTGAGACCGCAGTACTCTGCTCCTCAGAGATTGAGGAGGCAGCTTCCGGGGAAGCCTGGAGTTTCCCCATGGAGATGGTAAAGATGCTGGTGGCATCTGCCAGTCACAGGAGAGAGAAGGTACCATACCTGGTGTTTAGAAGCAGTGTACAATGCATGAGACTGAGAGTGGGGTCAATGTGAGTGTTGCAGTGGAATGAGGAGTGGTACTTACTCAATTGACAAGACATGGATACCTGTCCATCCCTGCAGGAGCAGTCTCAGTTATCTCCTGTGAGGGCCGGGATTCTCTCCTCGTATGGGATGAGGAGTCAAACATCTCACACCCATCCATCCATATAGGCTTGCTCCACACAATCAGGGATTGATTGAGCTGAAAGTGGGCAGCACAGCTCTTAATCCTGGTACAGGTGGTTGAGAGTTGGTGAGGTGCTCCGAGGCAGTGAGGCGGTAGCATTGAGGGCATGCAGGGCAAATGGTGAGGGAGATTGTGATGTTTAAAAGTTGTGGAGGGAGATGTTGTAGGCAATAGCAAGATTGGCAAACAATGAGCCTTGATGGGAGGTGGATGAACCAGCAGATGCAGTGAGTATAGGGAAGAGTGTGGCACTTCCCTTGGCATAACGGACAAGGTCATCAAACTCTTTGTGGCACTACTGACTGTTCGTCTAGGCCATGGAGGTGGCACTGAGCCAGGCGGTGACCTGGGACCAGGAGGCAAGTGTCTGATGCTGTAGCCTCCTTTACCTGTCCTCTGTGAAAAGGACTAACCTCCTTTGCACTAGCCGCTCGACCAGGAGCTCCGAGTCCTGTCAGAGATTCACAGTACCAGCTTGCCCTTTTCCACCACCTTCACAATCTTTCCTTCAGCAAGCAGGGCATCTTCAGAATGCCGCTGTTGTCCAGGGCACAGTGGCCTTTTAAAGATGAAGTGGCCACAAGTCAGGCCAGTCTTTCAACAGATATTTGATGATTGGCGAGTTGTTTTAACAATGTCATGTGGTATGATGGGGGCAGATCAGGTGTAAGGGACACTATAGTGGCAGGGGAGGTGGTTCAGATGGTGAGTTTGGTAAGATCCAGTGACCCCACCCTTATCTGCTTTCCGGAGGGACCATTCCCTCCGCGACTCCCTTGTCTGCTCCACACTCCCCTCCAGCCCCACCACACCCGGCACTTTTCCCTGCATCCGCAGGAAGTGCTACACCAGCCCCCACACCTCCTCCCTCACCCCAATCCCAGGCCCCAAGAAGACTTTCCACATCAGGCAGATGTTCACCTGCACATCTGCCAAAGTGGTATACTGCATCCGCTGTACCCGTTGTGGCTTCCTCTACATCGGGGAAACCAAGCGGAGGCTTGGGGACCGCTTTGCAGAACACTTGCGCTCAGTTCGCAACAAACAACCGCACCTCCCAGTCGCGAACCATTTCAACTCCCCCTCCCATTCCTCAGACGACATGTCCATCCTGGGCCTCCTGCAATGCCACAGTGATGCCACCCGAAGGCTGCAGGAACAGCAAATCATATACAGCCTGGAAACCCTGCAGCCCAATGGCATCAATGTGGATTTCACAAGCTTCAAAATCTCCCCTCCCCCAACCGCATCCCAAAACCAGCCCAGCTCATCTCCACCTCCCTAACCGGTTTTTCCTCTCACCCCAAGCCACACCCCCATCTCCTATCTACTAACCTCATCCCGCCCCCTTGACCTGTCCGTCCTCCCTGGACTGACCTATCTCCTCCCTACCACCCCCACCTAAACTCACCTTTACTGGCTCCATCCCCGTCCCTTCAACTTGTCTGCATCCTCTCCACCTATCCTCTCCTCTATCCATCTTCTATCCGCCTCCCCCTCTCTCCCTATTTATTTCAGAACCCTCTTCCCCTCCCCCATTTCTGATGAAGGGTCTAGGCCCGAAACGTCAAGCTTTCCTGCTCCTATGATGCTGCTTGGCCTGTTGTGTTCATCCAGCCCCACACCTTGTTATCTCCCATAATACAGACTAACCTCGCAGTGGAAATCCCTCTAAAAAACCTGTTCCAACTTGGACTTTGTCAAAAAAATGGTAAGATCCAGACCATTGTTATTAATTTGGACCAGATGATGTATTCCTGTGATTATATTTCTTAAGGATTGTATAGCATCTCGTGGAATGGTTTGGGCATATTCTTCAAACTGAGATCCAAATATCAGCCAGTTGGGAAGGATATGGATGAGAAAGCTTCCTTAAAAAAGAAAAACAAGGTAAACAGATGAATCAATATCCCTCACTAACCCTTAGCATCCAGCTTGTCATTGACAAGTGAATATGCCCAGGATATGATTCATGACACACGTTGAGTTATTGAATCATAAAAAGTTAAGAGATCTACGGCTCTGGCTGGCTTCTGGCCGTCCTTTCAAATTTCGTTGGATGTTTCTACGTATGATTGAAGAAACTCTCTTGATACTATCATTTTCTGCACTTTGCTCCACTTGTGGCAAATTTATTGCCATTTTTAAAAAGTCAAAAGCATCCTATTAATTCACCAACTCTGTCTTCACCATCTTGATAGGTGAATGAGCAAATACATGCTTATCATAGTGAGGATTTGTGGATATAGTCAGCTTAATCGACTTTTTGTCAACTTTTCTTTCTTGTCTTAACCCTACTTACAACCTTCCCTTGAAAATTCCACCCCACAGAACTTAGCTCATAACAACTGGTTGCTCTGGAATTACATTAGGTCCCCTTTCAGGTCTGAAATGGCTGTAGCGTGGACTATACACCTCTCGTGGTGTACCATTAATTATATTAAAACTAGGACGTTAAATCTATCAGAAACAATTGAACAATTTGATGCAGATTGCTGGGCCAAAATCCTGGAATTCCCTCCCTAACAACATTGTGGGTCAACCTACAGCAGGTGGACTGCAGCAGTTTAAGAAGGCAGCTCACCACCACCTTCTCAAGGGCAACTAGGGACGGACAATAAATGCTGGCCAGTCAATGATGCCCACATCCCACAAATGAGTTTAGAACATACAGAAATTGCTGGAAAACTCAGCAGGTCCGGCAACCTCTATGGAGAGTAAACAGGGTTAAACAGTTCACTATCCAACTTAGACCATAAGATATCGGAGCAGAATTAGGCTGTTTGGCCCCAATGAGTCTGCCCCACCTTTCAATGATGGCTGATACGTTTGTCAGCCCCATTCTCCTGCTTTCTCCCAGTGACCTTTGACCTCCTTACTAATCAAGAATCTATCGATCTCGGTCTTAAATACACTCAATGACTTGACCTCCACAGCCCTCTGTGGCAATGCAATCCACCGATTCTCCATGGTCTAGCTGAAGAAATTCCTCCTCCTCTCAGTTTTAAATGGTCATTCCTTCACTCGGAGGCTGTGTCCTCGGGTCCTAGTCTATCTTACTAGGATTCAAGATGGCACTGACACCGGGAGACTCCTTGCAAACTCCCTAAAATAGATCTAACTCAAACCTAGATAACAAGGTGTGGGGCTGGATGAACACAGCAGGCCAAGCAGCATCAGAGGAGCAGGAAAGCTTGACGTTTCGGGCCTAGACCCTTCATCAGAAATGGGGGAGGGGAAGAGGGTTCTGAAATAAATAGGGAGAGAGGGGGAGGCGGATAGAAGATGGATAGAGGAGAGGATAGGTGGAGAGGAGACAGACAAGTCGAAGAGGCGGGAATGGAGCCAATAAAGGTGAGTGTAGGTGGGGGGGTAGAGAGGAGATAGGTCAGTCCAGGGAGGACGGACAGGTCAAGGGGGCGGGATGAGGTTAGTAGATAGGAGGTGGGGGTGTGGCTTGAGGTGGGAGGAGGGGACAGGTGAGAGGAAGGACAGGTTCGGGAGGCGGAGATGAGTTGGGCTGGTTTTGGGATGCGGTTGGGGGAGGGGAGATTTTGAAGCTTGTGAAATCCACATTGATACCATTGGGCTGCAGGGTTCCCAGGCTGAATATGATTTGCTGTTCCTGCAGCCTTCGGGTGGCATCATTGTAGCATTGCAGGAGGCCCAGGATGGACATGTCGTCTGAGGAATGGGAGGGGGAGTTGAAATGGTTCGCGACTGGGAGGTGCAGTTGTTTGTTGCGAACTGAGCGCAAGTGTTCTGCAAAGCGGTCCCCAAGCCTCCGCTTGGTTTCCCCAATGTAGAGGAAGCCACAACGGGTACAGCGGATGCAGTATACCACATTGGCAGATGTGCAGGTGAACATCTGCCTGATGTGGAAAGTCTTCTTGGGGCCTGGGATTGGGGTGAGGGAGGAGGTGTGGGGGCAGGTGTAGCACTTCCTGCGGTTGCAGGGAAAAGTGCCGGGTGTGGTGGGGCTGGAGGGGAGTGTAGAGCGGACAAGGGAGTCGCGGAGGGAGTGGTCCCTCCGGAAAGCAGATAAGGGTGGGGAGGGGAAAATGTCTTTGGTGGTGGGGTCAGATTGCAGATGGCGGAAGTGTTGGAGGATGATGCGTTGGATCCAGAGGTTGGTGGGGTGGTACGTGAGGACGAGGGGGATTCTTTTTTGGTTATTATTGCGGGGACGCATTTCTGATGAAGAGTCTAGGCCCGAAACGTCAAGCTTTCCTGCTCCTATGATGCTGCTTGGCCTGCTGTGTTCATCCAGCCCCATGCCTTGTTATCTTGGATTATCCAGCATCTGCAGTACCTTTTATCTCTAACTCAAACCTTTCTTGTAACTGTTCTACACTTTTAAACCTAAATTCTAAGTGAGTAAAAATTACTAATAATGCCTTTCAAATCTACTTTCAGGTTGAAGATTATATGGATGTTCAGGGCCAAATACTATCAACACTAGTTTCACAGGCCCACGGCAAGACTACTGGCTTCCTGCAGGACCCACAAGGCTTGTTAATGTTGATCTTGCCTCGTGCACATCCTGTGTGATGTAATCTGTATGCCTCACTCTGTCCAAGTCTTTTTTCACTTTATGAACTGTATGACCCTGCTTACTATGATCTGCCTGTGCTGATTGCAAACAAAGCTCTTCACTGTACTTAGGTACACGTGACAATAAATCAAATCAAATCAAACAGTGGAAACATCTTCTCCACGTCCACTCCATCCAGGCCTCTCAGCATTCTGTAAGTTTCAATCAGATCCTTCCTAATCCTTCTCAACTCGTGGAGTACAGATTCAGAGTTCTCTACCGCTCCTCTTGTGACAAGCCCGCAACCCCTTGATCATTCTTGTAAGTGTCCTCTGGACATCCTCTTAGGCCAGCACATCCTTCCGAAGATACAGGGCCTAAAACTGCTCACAATATTCCAAATGTGGTCTGACCAGAACATTGTACAGCCTCAGCAGTACATCCCTGCTCTTGTATTGTAGCCCTATTGAAATGAAGGCTAACATTATGTATTCCTGCCTAACTGTGAACTGAACCTGCAGGTTAACCTTGAGCGAATCCTGAATTAGGACTCCTGAGTCCCTTGTGCTTCAGATTTCCGAAGCCTCGACTCTCTCTGCCCTATTGTGGGCTGTCTTCCTCATGCACTGAAAGAGATGCAGCTATTACAGGAGATGAACGTGGGTGACACAGCTGTTACGTGGGTTCACGTAGGGAGGTGTCCCTGAGTGAGTAGGCGACACAGAGGACATGAGGGTTACTCCTGTCGGGTGTTGGCGTGATTGATGCTTAGTGAAGAGGATTTTGCAGGCAATACTGGGAGTGGCAGAGTATGTACTTCGCTGAGAGGTGGATACGGTGGCAGAGATAGAATAAGTGTGCGGTAATGGAGAGAAGACGGTGGCAATTGCTTTGGTGGAGTGGAGAAGGTCATCGACTTTCTTCCTATATTGCTGTGCACCTCCCCAGATAGCTGAGACTGCCTTACCCTATGGGACCCTTGGACCAGATTGGCATGGTCTAGTGTTGTTGCCTGCACTGTTGCCCCAGGGGTGGAAGAGATCCTGTGTTGGCACCACCCCAGTGCAGCAGGGACTCTAGGACTGTATGCAAAGCCAGACTCTGATAGCTCGCTGTCTGGCATGTCAGGGGCAAATAAGAGGAGCCGTGCAGGGCAGCTCCAGACTGACAAGGCTGGTCAGGGTGCAAAAAGGACTTTTAAAGGTGGCGTAGTTGCAAAGGATGCTGGTGAGTTCTGGGATGTCCACCGTGTGGCCTGTGGTTCCTGGGGGATTGCAGTGCATGGTAAGATGTGAGAGGTGCTATGGGAGTGCAGTGGTATAACAATGAGATGAGTTGGATAAGATACAGTAAGAGACCCCATTTGGTCCCTCAGCAACAAAACCTCTAAAAGCCTTGACACAATGCAGACTTAAAAAAAAACCCATAAGATTGAGCCCAATGTCCCAACTTGTAGGTAAATTCATCGTTAATAATCCATCAGGAAGCTGAAAGAAATGTCTTTATTCAGTCGGTGCTTTGGGTATGGTACGCCTTAACACAGGAAGTAGTCAACCTACATCTTCAACACATTTAGAGAGAAATTAGACAAAAGGGAAAGAAATGGAATAGTTTGCAGATAGATTTTGGTTAGAAAGAGGTTTGTATGGGGCAAAAACATTAGCAGTGACCTATTGAGCTAAATGCTACACATTCTTTATTGTTTGTAGCCTTGATCTTCCAGAAATGACCTCTGTTCAGCCACAGGAGCTGTTACATTTCAAAGCTGATAATTCTCCCAGTCCTTCTTTTGAAAAAGTTATTCAACACAGCACCAGTTTATTTTAGTCTTTTGTGTACCTGTGCATAGGTGATACCAAATAAACTAGCTTGGACCTCTGGAAATGGAATTTGGCCAAATCAGGTATAACGTTGCTGGCTGTATCAGGTGAAAGCCACACCCTGACAGTGTTATGACATTAGTATTGAGTTATTGTAACTAATACCAGACACTGATCTGTTTGACTGGTGTTGCTTGGCAATCCGCTCAGCAATACTGCCGTGTCCCGTAATGTCAATATCTTGATTTCGGCAATAAGTAAATGGATATTTCTACTCAATTAAACAAGTTTGGCAAATGTAAGTGTTATAATGATTTGTATTGTACAGCCTACAGTCCAAAACTGTTAACAATTTCTTCATATGAAGGATTGTGAGATGGTGGAATGTACTGCCCCTGAGCATTCACTGTAGTGTAGAATCAATCGAGGTATTTAAAGGTTGATAAATATTTACTTGGGAAGTAAAGGGTAGAAGGAGATATGGAGAAAGGTCAGTGAAATGAGATTAAAGACAGCTGCTGTAATGAAGTAGCATCAATGGGCCAAATGGCCTACTTAATTCACATTTTCTGAGAAAGTAATCATTTTATGAGATGATTCGGGAATGACTGATGATACAATTAGGATGGAGTAAGATGGGAGCAGAGCTCTTGTACCTTCACTTAAAGTCTGCAGTGGAAGTTGATAACAGTTCCACTGTTTTCCATTATTGTGTTTTCCATTATAAAATATTTGAAACGCTTTTTAAAAATATTTCAGAGGAGATATTTAGCCGAGTGACCAAAGGCTTGGCCAAGGAGGTAGATTTTGAAACGTGTCTTAAAGGAAGTGAGAGGGGTGGAGACAGGAAGATTTAGAGTTGGAATTATGAAAGTTTTGACCTGAGTACCTAAAGGGATATTTCCAATATCAGAGCAAAGAAAACTGAGGAGGGCCAAAAGGCCAGATGTAGAGAAAGGCAGAGATCACTGAGGGATGTTTGACTGAAAAAGGCCATTACATCCTTATATACCTTCTCCTAGGTGTAAACAGAGCAATTTTGCCATTGGTGACACAACAATGGGGGTTCTTTAATTGAAGATGAGACTATTAACAGATAATGTTCAGTAGGAGCTACGTATAGAAGGTCTGACTAATATTCAGTTACACCCAATTGGATAGGCATTGTAAATAGGGCATTGTAAATTGAGTTCCGCTATTTTGAGCGCACACATGCGTGCACACACACACATGCGTGCACACACACACACACGCACACACACACCCCTAAAATCACTTCAATTGTATCAGAGATAAAAGGTACTGCAGATGCTGGAGAATCCGAGATAACAAGCATGGGGCTGGATGAACACAGCAGGTCAAGCAGCATCATAGGAGCAGGAAAGCTTGACGTTTCGGGCCTAAAC
>JAHRHZ010000046.1:12443241-12458646 GCA_024137785.1 Ginglymostoma cirratum
TTTCCTGCTCCTATGATGCTGCTTGACCTGCTGTGTTCATCCAGCCCCATGCTTGTTATCACTTCAATTATGTTTTCTGCCGTATTTCAAAGTCGAGGTGATCCATCCTTATCTAGCTGCGGACTTGGCTTTTACTGGGAACTTCCACTGGTCTGTAAGAAGTACAGAGTGAGTGATTCATTTGGAAAATGTCTCTGGTTTATCACTTCAAAAGTCATAGCTTACAGCAACTGTTGCAGTAAAGGTAACGGGTTTTCCTTGAGCATAAACAGTTTTTTTTAACTGTAATTTTGCTGAATTCCAGGTGTGTTGATTGGGTGTGATATTCAAAATCTCTGTCCAAAGTTGAGTAATTCATTACCCACAGGCTGGTCTTAGGGATCTTTCACCTTTCTCTGTTTTTTGAGTCATGCATCATTTACTCCTGGGACTATTGACAAGTGATAACAAGGAATTCTTCCCACACTTGTTTCCTGACTACCAATTCCACATTGGTTCCGCAGTACATTGAAGTGTACATGTTGAGGATTGGTATACATGTTCAGTTCCAACTGTATTGCAAAGGATATTGGCTGATGGTCCACAGTCCAGAGTTCAGTGATCTTCTCTCAGTGTAAACATAGGGTTTCTGTTAATTCTCCTTGAAGTTTGTGGCCCTTTTCATTTTCTTGACAGGGCCAGAAGTGATGACTAAGAGCAGGACCCTGTAAGCTAGCATATCTGTGATTGTTCGTGTCTGTAAGGTAATATATCTAGGGTGACCAGGGTGACTTGATACTTGGGTATAGTGGATGCCAAGGAAGGAACCTCTGAGTCATTGTCCACCGTGAGTTTGGTAGTTGCTGGTTGAAAAATCTCTTATCACTTCCATGGGTATATAAATTTTAGTGCACGGAGTGGAAAAGCATTGCTCCTACACCAATGTCGTGTTTTTCATTAGGGCTATCCTAACCCTTCAATTGAAGGCATATAGTCTGTATGGTAGCAAAGGATTGTTACTATTGTGTCAATACATTCTTTGATGTTCACTATTCCAGCTTTCTATTTATGTCAGTCATCCTCAGTAAATAATGGTATATTTTGGCTAGACATTTCCTGAATTTTGTCCTGATGCTGTTTGGTCTGTTCTCTTACTTGCTTGAAATGCTCTACCTACCTGGCCTCCGATTTTGGCTCCTTACATTGTCGGACCATGTGTTCTGGCTTTTACTTGGTGCTTCCAATACCCTCAGGTGCTACATACCTTGTAAAACAGTGGTAAAAGCTAGACACATTCTTGGCACATACTGAGCTCTATTTCCTCTGCTATAAGGCTGGCCTACTTTAACTATAATGTCAGTGGTAGACCAATTAAGCACAAACTGTAGATTTGGCCAACCCATTAATATGGCTTTGTACTTGTGTCTGCTTTGTAGTAGGGCTTCTCCAGAGTAACTTTGGATTGCTCCAAGATGTCTTTCTGAAACACTTCCATTGGACCAAAGTTATCACAAGCTCGAATTTTTCGGAAGACTGGCTCTGCTTCCATGAAGTCGCTATCATGTCGTCTGCTTCTACATCTTCTTAGTAATTGATCAATGGTCTCTATCAACTGTCATTCAAGACACAAATTCCAGGTGCTGTATTCTAAAACTGAGTTTCAATCTTAATTGATCTTTCAATGATCACCATCGCGTTTAGAGTCATAGAGTCCTACAGAACGGAGACAGGCCCTTCAGCCCAAACTGGTCCATGCTGGCCAAAATGTCCATCCACGCTGACCCCATTTCCCTCCACTTGGTCCATATCCTCCTAAACATTTCCTATCCATATATTCATCCAAATGCCTTTTAAATGTTGTTAATGTACCCGCCTCGACCACTTCCGCTGGCAGCTCATTCCATACGTCTACCACCTTCTGGTTAAAAAAACTTGCCCCTCACATTCTCATGTATTCTTTACCCTCCTACCTTAAACCGATGCCCTCTAGTCCTTGATTCCTCAACCCTGGGAAAAAGACTCAGTGTTTTCACCCTATCCATGCCTCTTGTGATCTTATACACTTATATAATATCTCCTTCAGTCGCCAATGCACTAAAGAAAATGTCCTGGCTTAGTTTTAATGGCTTAATCATCTTGATCAGAAATATCAAGTCTCAAAGAACATGGTTTTGACATGTTCTCAGAGCAATGTAAATTCAGGTCGGAGAACTGCAGATGCCGGAGTCAGAGTCAATACAGTGTAGAGCTGGAGGAACACAGCAGGAGAAGCAGGAGAATCGTTGTTTTGGGTTGGGACCCCTCATCAACTTAATTGATCTTTCAATGTTCACTATCGTGTTTAGAGTCATAGAGCCCTACAGCACGGAGACAGGCCCTTCGGCCCAAACTGGTCCATGCCGGCCAAAATGTCCATCCACGCTGACCCCACTTCCCTACACATCAGGACTGATGGTTGGAGGTCCACTTGTTGCTTTGCGATTGTGTTTTGAGATTTTTGTGGCACTTTTGAAGATTTTTAATGGATTTTTAAGCTCTTACAGCTATCATGTTTTCTCCAATGCTTTCACAGTTAGTTTCGATTACCGTAATTTACACGATCTTCAGGGCTCACTAACATAGCTAGTCAGAGGTTACAGCTCGAACACAGTGATGGTCCTGCTGAGCTCTTTCTGTTTTCTCCCTGATTTATCTTCGAGGCCCAATCACAGACCAGTAAATTTGGTGGAAATGATGACTGCAGACAGCAAATGTGAAAGGAGACAATGAAAACAGAGACTTCTTACAGCCCTCTTCTAGCTGTTAGAAGCCATCACTGGATAAATTATTCTTCCCTGCACAGTCTGCAGTATTCAGCTTCAGCATAATGAGTTTTCCTATTTGTGGTGTTCTACTTAAAGTGAGACAACCTGCAGGCTGCTATTTATTTTTTGCTCTTACTTAAACTTCACAGCCATTAGATGCTTACTAATTAATCTTTCTCAGATTTCAATGATCTTACAAATACCTGTTGACAGGAGCTAGGTGAGACCCAAACAAAGGTATGGTGTTTGGAATCCCTGTTATGCTGCAGAACCCATACCCATGGTGAGTCTCAAATGCTGTTTGACCTTTACACCAGCTCTTTTTTTCCACTGCATTGAGAGTTTTGAGACTTCTCATGTTTGCAGACAAATGCTAAAAAACCATGATGCCACACTGCTGCCATGTTAAGGGTGGTATGTTTTAAAATCAACAAACATCAGCTTACCACAAGCTGACACCACGTTATGTTCTGTTTCTCTTTGCTACAAATGTATCACAAGAATCGCTGAAATGGTAAAGCTGTATTTTTTATTTGAAGATAAGATGATTTACAGACGCTTATAGGCCCCATGGGGAATCATTAATGTATCTCCTTGTGGAGCTCAGTGAGTATGAGTTCCTTTGGGAACAGGCAACAGCCAGAACTCATCGCCTGAGCCATATCAGAAACGCTAATGTTCTGAGGACGTTGTCTCAAGTTCTGTGATGGCAGATTAACTTTGGCTCTCTTGTGGTGCAGTGATAGTGCTCCTACCTCTGGACAGGGAGGCCCAGGCTCACGCTCCACCTGCTCCAGGAGTGTGTAATAACATCTCTTAAAAGGTTGATTAGAAAGCAGCCCCAGGGATGTCTGTCCCGGGCTGGGACTACCCTATGCGTGTTACAAGTAGTGGCTCTATTTTGGCTAATAAATTGTTCCTTTTCGGTTAGGCTTCCTGAGTTATTATAACAGATAATGTTCACTGTAAGCTAAGTATAATACCTCTGATTTTTACCTCTAACTTCTAACACTGACTTCCCACCAACGATGGAACAAGTATATCATATCCTGTTGAAGTATGCAATAATTGGTAGTAACGTAAGATATGGCCCTTTAAAGGTGTATGCCATCACATCACAACAGAAGCTACAGAAATAGGAAGGAATAGGGACATGGAAGTACTTGAACATAAGGGTGAGAATTTTAAAACCAAGATGCCACTAGAGAAAGAACATGTTGGAGAACACGCGGGTGTTTGTATGCGATAGAATTGTTTTCGTGCTAGTAAGGAACCAATGGGCCGAATCATACATATCACCTGATAAACTTTCCAGTCATTGTGTCCTAGTTCTGTTGGCGTTGGCTGGTCATGTACCACCAACATCTTAAGGGAAAGTGGCCAGTTTAGAGGTTGTTTCCCATTCACTATCATATTCAGGTCAGCAGCTCGGTTTCCGAGGAGGGCGATCCAATCAGACAGTCTGAAGCTCTGGATCGCCTGCAGAGATGGACTTTGCTGAGGTAGCTACACTGACATGGAGGTCCTCTGTGCAGCACCCCGAAAAAGTTAAAATACCCTCAAGGCCACAGATGTCAGGCCAACAATGAGAAGTGGGAACACCAGCAAAGGATTGCTTGTCATTCAATCTTGTGAGTCCATCATAGAAGGATGGTAAGGGAACGTCGATTGCTCTCCTAGCATGTCATTGGATGGTCAGCTTCAGTACTTATACTCTACTTTGGGACAATTCCAGCATAATGCATGGGATAATTAGTGACCAACCAGAGGTAGATGATCACTGCTGCATTGATGCCATCTCTGATCAGGCTGCTCCAAGCCAGGAATGTGACACGTTACTGACCCCAGGCTTTAAACTGACTCCTGGACTCACTTCTTGATACACTTACAGTTGGGGGCCAGGAAGACTTGATATACAAATCGAAGCATTTTTCTTCTGAACTGCAATAATTTTGAAGTTTAGCCTTAGTTTCTCCCACAGCACTTGAATCTGCTTTGTTGGAACATTTCACCCATTACTTTTTCCCGTCTGTTCTCACCTCATGGTGACACATCCAGCATTTCTATTAGGAATCACAGGTTGGCAAATGGAGAGAAAAAGTGCTGGCCAAACTTCCTCTTTGCAAGCCAAGGAGCACCAAGGCCAATGTTATTGCCTGTAAATCCTTCTCTGGCTTAAAACAATAACAACTTTTGGCATTTAAGTGACATCTTCAACATAATAAGAACTCTCAAAGCACCTCACTGGTTCACTTTAAATATAAAATTTGACACAATGCCATGTAAAGAGACATTAACACAAGTGGCTCATTGGGCATGTAGAGGTAATCTTTAAGGAATGTCTTCCAGGAGGAGAGAGGGGTATAGAGGTGAAACAACTCAGGGAAGGAATTCCAAACTCAAGGGCTAAGGGATCTGAAAACATGTCTTCAAATGAAGGAACAATTAAATCGGTGATGCCCAAGACAGTAAAAGTAGAGGGCTGTGGAGATTACAGATACCGGAAAGGACGATGTCATGGATTACTTTAAAACTGTGCCCTCTTGTTCTCAATCCTATCACAAGAACAAATGTTACTTTCCCTTTCTACTCTTTCCAGACTCCTCACCATTTTGATTGCCTCATTCAGATCTCCTCTCAACCTTGGCTTTTTTAAAGAGAACAGTCCCAGTGGTCTTCTGTGTTTCTATGTGACTGCACTTCCATGGGAAAATTCTTGTGAATCTTTTCTGCACCCTTTCTAATATCTTCACATCCTTCCTACAGTGTGCTGCCTTAATGCCTTATACATGTTCAATATAACCTCGTTGTTCTTGTAGTTATGCATCAGGCATTCTTGATAAAGCCTAGGATACTGTAAACTTTACCAACTACACGCTTAACCTATCCTGCCACTTTTAATGACATGCCCATGCACACTTATGGCCCTCTGCTTCTACAGCCCTTTAGAATTTCACCTTTTAGTTCAAAACTACTTTATATTTTGTTTTGTATTTTCTCTCTTATGTATTTTTTGCCAAAATGAATCACCTCGCATTTCTCTGCATTCAATTTCATCTGCCACCTGTCTGCTCATCCCACCAACTTGCTTATGTGCTTTTGAAATTTCTACTCTGTCCTCCTCAGAGTTTACAATGCTTCTAAGTTTCAGGTCAACAACCTGATTATTAACAGTGGCCAAAATGTCAGTTGGACCAACTATGTATGTACTCTGGATACTAGAGCAGTTCAGAGACTGGGAGTACTGTAGCACATGATTCTGACTTCCCAAAGCTTGGTAGTTGGTGTTTGTGTATCCTTACTGCCAGTTTTCTTCCCGTTTGGCCTATGTAATGTTTCTCACAGTCCTTGTATAGTACTTTGTATATTACGTTAGTTTTATTGATTGTGGGTATGGGGTCCTTTACGTTTGTCAGTAGCTGTCACAGAATGGCTGTTGATTTGAGGGCTACCCTGATACCTCGAGATCTGAGTATGGATACATGAACACCAACTAGCCACCAAGAGACACGACCAATTCTCACTGGTCTTGATACACACGGACAACGAAGGACACAAATTCGACTGGGACAACACATTCATAATAGCACAAGTCAAACAGAGACATGTCAGGGAATTCCTGGAGGCCTTGCATTCCAACTGGAACTCTATCAACAAACACATTGAACTGGACCCGATATACAAACCACTGAGAGACAGAACCGGAAGTAATACCAGCCACCCCAGCAAACCGAGGCATATAAATAACAAACGGGACAGAACACCAATGCTTCACTGGAGGCGCACTGACGATGTTACCTAGCAGGGTGAAGAAACGTCTGTAACCAAACACACCAGCTCAGCGAGCAAGTCTACAAGTCCAAAAGGAAATTGCATTGGGTTCACATGGAGCTCAGACTCCACTCAATAGAGCACTTCTGATATCATGTGATGGACTGAAGGCTAATGGAAGGAGCTGGCAACAGTGAGAGAGAGAGCGAGAGTTTATTGTAAAAGATTCTGGAAACAATGTGCATAATTTAAGAAATGAGAGAGAAAGAGGGAATGAGTGACACCGTGTCAGCTTTGTGAGATATGTGAGAGAGAGAGAATGTTGGCATCCTCCAAGCTTTGTCAGTAGATTGTCAGGCAGTGTAAGGAAGTGAGTGAGCTACAAATAGTGAGACAGAAATGGAGAAAACTAAAATATTTGCTCTTCTACAGCCTTACCTTGAACCAATGTTTTGCGACCTTTTTGAAATCCAATCAAGAATTCAAGCAGAAGCCTTGACCCAAAGGGCAACAAAATTCACCAAAATTATGAAAGGATTTGATAGGGTAGAATAGAAAAGATGCTTCCACTTGTGTTGAAGACCAGACTCAGTACCATAACAATGTTATAATCAGTAATAAATCCACCAAGGAATTGATAAGAAAAAACCTTTAGAATGTTATGTATACTTTTATTTCACCCTAAATAGACACAAAACCATTGCTGTTTCGGACAGAGAATAACCCAATCCAGTATTTGAAAGAGATAGCAGGAACTGCAGATGCTGGAGAATCTGAGATAACAAGGTGCAGAGCTGGATGAACACAGCAGGCCAAGCAGCATCATAGGAGCAGGAAGACTGATGTTTTGGGCCTAGACCCTTCTTCAGAAGAGTTGATGCTGATGCTCTGATGCTGCTTGGCCTGCTGTGTCCATCCAGCTCTGCACCTTGTTATCCCAATATTTGAAAACATTTTTGGTGAGTTTCAGAGATTTTTATAATGGAATTGATCATGGGAAGAATGCTGACCCTCATGAAGGTAAAGTAAAAGTCACCATTGTCTCCTCTACCATCTATTTTCACTTTGCAGTTTCAAAATGCTATTGAAAAGCATTCTTAAGGACCTCCATTACGAGCCTGCAAACAATGGGCACAGTGTCAGAAAGAGCCTGATATATCTTATACAGACAGCCACTTTCTTCCCAATGCATTCCAACTTCCATTGAAAACTTCCAGAGCCTCACAGACAGTCAACAGTACAAGACATTCATGTTGCCCCGGCTGTTCATCACTTCTTACTGATGTTTGCACCTAGTTACCAGTCATCCCCTCCCACTTCCCCAAGTTCCCCCACCCTTCCCCTAGCCCTCCCCATTACCCTCAAATGAGAGCAAAATACTGCAGATGGTGGAAATATGAAATAAGCATGGAAGATGTTGGAGAAACTCAGCAGAAGCAGCAGCATCTTCAGAGGGCTAAACTAGAGTTAATCTTTCAAGTCTGTTCTAAAGACGAGCCTTACTGGGCTCAAAAAGCTAATTTTGTTTCTGCTGGCATTATTAAGCATTCTCTGTGTTTGTCTCCTTCTTGCTCTGTGGACGAACCATTCATCTTTCTGTCCAAGTGTAATCTGAGCACTGAACAATAAATAAAAGTGTGGAGAGTACAAGTCCTGAGGGGGATTGTTTATTCTTTGAAGCCACGACGAGCCAAAGATGGATATTGGGAAAATCCAATTGTGGTGAAGTTGTCAACCATTCCAACTGGCAGAAAAGGAACTCCAATGGGAGGAATGCTCAAGGCAAGTGGAAGCTCGAACTGGGAACTCTGGATTAGCCGAACTTGGGTAAGCTTGTAATGTCAACCATTCGGATTGGGGTTAGCTCAAACCAGATCGTAAAATCATGGGCAAGACTAGTCAAAATGACTTCACACACATCGTGAATGAACATGCCCTGAAACATTTTAAATGTAGATTATAGAATCCCTACAGTGTGGAAGCAGGCCATTAGGCCCATCAAGTCCACACTGGCCTTCTGAAGAGCATTCCACCCAGACCCTCTCCCCTTACCTACGTATCTCATGGCTAATCCAGCTAACCTATACATCCATGGGCAATTTAACATGGCCAGTCCACTGACCTGCACGTCTTTGGGCTGTGGGAGGTAACTAGAACACTGAGAGGAAATCCACACAGATGCAGGAAGAATGTGCAAACTCCACACGGACAGTCATTCAAGGCTGGATTCAAACCTGGGTCCTAGGTGATGTGAGGCAGCAGGGCTAACCACTGAGCCACTGTTGAAATCCTTCTACTTACCAGTCTTTCATGTTTAAAGATGAATCATGTAACAATGGGAAGTGAAGCAAAGGATGTGTCAATGTTATGGTCGACTCTTAAGTCACCGTTTCTGGTCACATGGAAGTCCAAGAAGCTATTTGGCTTTGCAAATATCAGGAGATTACTCAGAGAGTATGATGCTAACAAATTCACTGAAGAAAACGCTTGTATTTTTGAGGTGTGAATGAGAATAGCGAACAAAATGTTATCAACAGAAGAATAGGAAGATGATTGCCCATGAAGGGTCTGATAAATACCCATTCACTCATCCAAGTGTTCCCCTCACTGCATCCTCAAAGCTCGTTGAGATTCCTGGGATATTTCACTGCAGCACAGAAACAGAAATAACTAGTTTGACCACACTGATGACCATCTGGACTCGTCTCAAGGCAACAAGTTAATCTGAAAAGGTCACCGAGCTTTTCCAGAGCTAATTTTCAACATTTTTCAATGCCTTTTACTATACAAGGTCAGGCCATTATAATGTGTGAAAAAAATGGGAAATTAAAGACATTTTTCACATATCTGCTGCATCACTTATGTTTCCATTTCTCTTTCTTAACCCAGGGTACGCCTGTAAAATAAAATTGAGCCACATGCTGGCCTCCTCAACCATCTCAAATTGTGGGTTGGTTCTCTGTCATTTGCTCTATTGTGATTTTAATGTATTTTTGCACAACAAAGGCATAACCTTTCTTTAATTTCATCATTGAACATTTACCTATCTTGCACTTCTGACTGACAACTCACCTATTCTTTGAACTATTCTTCAAGAGAGATAAATGGTTTCTTTGTAAAATGTTTGGAGCATGTTGCGAAATGATGGGTGCATTTCAGACAATGGACTGAATCTTACTTCTTTTTTGGCTGAGTGCAATTGCGTCGATCTTTTTGAGGGATTTCCACAGTGAGGCCTACAGCATTTTCTCACCATATCTTACCAAACTCACCTCATTAACTGCCTACTCCACCTCTATAGCATGCAGCAAGCAAAATTGCGGTCCTATCTTGCAACTTGACAGCCCCAAAGCAATTGCCACTTCGCGGACATCTCTGAATCACCCAGTATCCCTTACATTTGTGCCATCATTAAAAGCTTGTTGTGCATGTCCACAATGATTCTTACCAGATTTTTATGGATGCACCACAGAAAGCATCCTGTCCAAATGCATCACAGCTTGGTATGGCAACTGCTCTGTCCAAGACCGCAATCCAGTCCATCCTGAAAACCAGCCTTCTTTCCATTGACTCCACCTACACTTCCCACTCCCTTGGGAAAGCAGCCAACATAATCAAAGACCCCTCCCACCCCGGTTATTCTCTCCTTCACCCTCTTCCATTGGGCAGAAGATACACAAGTTTGAAAACACATACCAATAGATTTAAGAACAGCTTCTTCCCCACTCTTACCAGACTTATGAACAGACGTCACATATATTAGAGTTGATCTTTCTCCACCTTCCCTGTAGCTGTAATACCATATTCTGCATCCAGTTCTATTACCCTGATGTAATTATGTAAGATATGATTTGGCTGGTTAACACGTAAAACAATAGTTTTCACTGTTTCTTGGTACATGTGACCATAATAAGTCAAATCAAATCAAAATCAAATGTGCGAGAGTGTCTACGTGTCTGTATCTGTATGTCTAGTGTCTGTTTGTGTGTATGTCTGTGTGTCTGTGCAAGAGGCTGTATGTGTGTCTGCATGTGTGAAAGTGCATGTGTGTCGGTGAATGTATAAGTGAATGTGTATGTGAATATGTGATTGAATGTGTGTGTGCTTGCGTGCGTGTGTGTGTGCGTGTGTGTGCGTGCGCGTATGTGTGCGTGTGTGTGTGTCTGTCTGTCTGTCTGTCTGTCTATGGTAGAAACAAGAGCATGAAGGAAGTGTGTATTTGTGATTGCACAATGCGAATCAACAACGAAAAAGGCAATCTGAAACAAGTTCTCAACTCACACCCATTAATAACAGGTCCCAGTAACGCTAAGTAGTGTTCTGAGACCTCATTCATTCTGTTGATTGTTTTCTTGCAATCTGCTTCTAATTTGTTTATCACAGAAGCCATAAGAAAGTAAAAGTCCCATGTGTGAAAAAGAGACCAATCAAAACACTCTGATTAGAACAATTTCTATTCAGTATTCTATCCTGTACAGAGCTGACATGAAAATGTCGACACTTCTGGGATTGTACCATGGGGTGGCAATGTGCTAACACTGAGGATTTATGTGAAATTCCTCTCAGAGAATCGATTTGTTGGCTTGTTCAAAGTTAACAGACTAAAACCATTGGGGAAGATATTTCATTCGAACACTCATAGGAAATGATCCCAAATCATGATTCCAAGGCTGATGTTTATTGTGTGTCAACGTTGTTCTCCCTTCGACCACACCCTGCCCGCAGGTGGAACTTCAATATTGGGTTAGAAGGAAATTCAGCTTTCAAGGAGTTAACAAACCCAGCTATCGGATAAAGAAGTGGTGCTGTGCTGGCAAGTTCTGCATTGCTGGTAATGATGTCATTAGCTAAACCCATTATCTTACATTACATGCATTTACAAGACCATTACAAAGCAAAGTCTCTAGGTGTCAAAGGCTTCTTCGGTCTAATGCAGCCCATCTCCCAGTAGAAGTGTGCATTCATACTTAGATGGTTTAGAATTGAGAAGTGAAGTTTTGAAATAAACGCCACTTCATTTTCCTTTATTCTTTTGTGTCTTTTTATTTGAACTCTCGATTGGGCTGTGTCAGCCTACAGCAGCAAAGGAATGAGACTAGCTCATTTGATGTTTCCAACTTTGACTCCCTTCCCCACCTGGCTCCCCCAGGAATGCTAATTTGTAGATTGATTCAAAGAAGGAACAGAATGGAGACTTCACGATTGGCTCGTGTTCATGTTTGGACAGTATTTTGGTTCTTTTTATGCATTTGCCACCCTTCCTCTTTTCTGTAGTCTTGATGTTTTGAACAAAAGAGATTGAATTGGTTCCTACTCTACTTCATTCCCGTGACCTCAAGACCACGGACTGACCTTCAGATTTTCAAACACAAGCTTCTGCTATTACCTAATTGCTATCTCTTGTTTCAGCTTCGATGTCACCTACACTAAAGACTTTGAAGTTTTGACTTAGATTGCCCATTTGAAGGAAACCTGACCTTTCTCAGGTTGTATAAACATATTCTTCCGTATCATGAATAAATTTCATGCGTCTCATTCCCACAGATACTGCACAAAATATTTTTAACGTAGGAAAAGGCCCTTGAACCTGTTCTGCCATTTAAGAAGTTCATGGTCAATCTGTGGCCACCTCCATGTGGCTGCCTTTGGCCCAAATCCCTTAGATAAATGTGAGGTATTGCATTTTGGTAGGGAAAACCAGGGCAGGAATATTAACACTTAATGGTAGGGCCCTGGAGAGTGTTGTTGAACAAAGAGACCGAGGGATGCAGGTGTATAGTTCCTTGAAAGCGGCATCACAGATGGACAACGTGGGTGAGGAAGGCATTTGGCACACTTGCCTTTTTTGGTTAAATCACTGAGTATAGGAGTTGGGACGTCATGTTGCCACAGCACAGGATTTTGGTGAGGCCATTTTTGGAATACCGCGTACAATTCTGTTCGCCTTTCTATAAGAATGATGTTGTTAAACTTGAGAGGATGTAGAAAAGATTTACAAGGATGTTTCTGGAACTGGAGGGTTTGAGTTATAGGGGGAGGCTGAATGGGCTGGGGCTATTTCCCCAGAGCATTGGAGACTAAGGGATGACCTTATAGCAGTTTATAAGATCATGAGGGGCATGGGTAGGGTGAATGTCCAAGGTCTTTTTCATAGGATGAAGGAATAGAAATCTAGAGGGAATTGGTTTAATGTGAGGGGAAGTATTTAAAAGGGACCTTTAAAAGGGTAGCTTTTTCATGCAGAAGGTGGTGCATGTATGGAATGAGCTGCAGGAGAAAGTGGTGGAGGCTGGTACAATTACAAGATTTAAAAGGCATCTGGATGGGTATATGAATAGGAAGGGTTTCGAGGGATATGGGCCAAATGCTGGCAAATGGGACTAGATCAGATTGGGATGTCTGGTTGGCATGGATGAGTTGGACTGAAGCACTGTTTCCGTGCTGTATGACCTTTGCTTAACAAAAAGTTATCTACCTCAGATTTAAAACTAGCAACAGATTTAGCAACAAATGTTGTTTGTGGAATAAAGTTCCAAACCTCCACACTCAACCAGATTAGATTTATTTAAAACAATTTTAAATGTAGAATTTGATTATTTTTAAACTTCCGTATGTTCAAAATCGTGTTTTTGGTCAACATTCTATTATCTAATTCTTGAACAGGTTGAAGCATGTATAACAGAGTTGGGAAATTAGTTATCCCTCACTTTGTCATAACTTTTGGGAATCTCTTGGCTAGAGAGATTTGAAGATGATTTGAGAAAGTACAAGAAGAGTGAAGAATCCAGGGAGGGATTTAATGCCCAGTTTGAGCTGGGAGGTTAATATTCCAGATAGTACCTTGTGACATCACACACAAGACCGTCAGAACTCTGCAGTGGTGAGGTGGCCTCGGGGTGGGGTAGGGCTGGGGAATTAGTGAGAAGTTGCATCAGGCTCGGGTTTCCCAATGCAGTACAGCCATCAGCCAGGTTTGCCAGCTCCTGGGCTGCCCATCGAATGGAGGCGAGCAACCAATTTTAATTAACAGCCTGATTGAAAACGAGTTTAGCATAGTGGCGCCTTCATCATATGGGAAAGCCTTCAGCTTCAGGGTAGTGTCTCTTTGGCAGTCTAAAGAGATCAAGAGAGGTCATTCCCCGAAAGAAGGCTCTCAAGGACCACAGTGGAATGTTTACATTTTTCAGTTACCTCTCGCAGGGCACCCTCACATTCTCAATACTTGACTTGCCTCAGTAATGCCCACTCCTCTCAGTTGGAATTGATGAATCTACAGTGCTGTCGGCTGTAAGATTGGACCATCAGCACTTGCATCCCAGCTGTTATCCTCAGTTGGATGTTGGGTCCAGAGGTCGCCATTTAGGAGACAGCATCTGGGAAAATTGTTCAGCCAGTTTCACTTCTAGTAGGTGTGAGTGTGGGACCCACATTTGGTCCTGCTGTTGGGGTAATGAAGTTGGTTTCAAAATCCTGTCTAATCCACAATGGGGATTGGTGCTTAACTTCCCAGTTAATCACTCATGGAGGTACCTCTGTCGTGTGCCAGGGACTGATTGTGACACCCATCATTTATGCAGTGTCCTCTGCCGATTATATTTTGCTGGAGAAATAATCCTGCTTTTAACAGAAGACTTTAGTTTCTGTCAGGAGTGGGTTTTTTTTGCTGCAGTTCATGGAAACTGTGAAGAATGACTCTCATTGTGGTTGGTTGGCTGGCCGAGCTGGTTCATTGTTTCGCAGACGTTTTGTTACCATGCTGGGTAACATCCTCAGTGAAGCCTCCGATGAAGCTTCATCAAATCAGCCACAACATCCATAACCCAAGCTACAAATCTACTCTAAATCCTCAATGGCTCTCAAGCAGTGTCCATCGTAAGTCTGACTATAGTTCTTATCCCTTCCCCAACTCATTGACTGCCACATTGGCATCAACGTTCATTCCATTTTCTGCCATCGCCATTACTGGCATTCCCTCGTTAATGGCAGTGTGAGTCAACATACAGCACATTGACTGCAGTGGTTCAAGCTCACCACCACCTTCTCAAGGGCAATGAGGGGTGGGCTATAAACAATGGTCCAGGCAACAGCATCATGTTCTACACGTGAATTTTTTAAAAAATGAATGGAATGGAAGGTGTCATCGACAGTGCTATCAAGCATCATTTGTTCAACAGCAACCTGCTCAGTGATTCCCAGTTTGGGTTCCAATAAGGCTGCCCAGTTCCTGATTTCATTACAGCTTCGGTTCAAACATGGACAACAGAAATGAATTCTAGAGGTGAGGTGAGAGTGACAGCCCTTGACATCAAGCCCACATTCGTCTGCATTTGGCATGAAGGAAACCTGGAATCAATGGGTATCAGGGGTAAGCTCTCTGCTGGTTGGAGTCACACCTGACACATAGGAAGAAGGTTGTGGTTGTTGGAGGTCAGCCATCTCAGCTTCAGGCCATCTGTGCAGGAGTCCCTCAGGGTGGTATCCTTGGCCCAACCATCTTCAGCTGCATCATCAATGACCTTCCCTCCATCATAATGTCAGAAGTGGGGATGTTCGCCGATGATTACACAATGTTCAGCATCATTCATAACCTCTCAGATAGTGAAGCGTCATAGAGTCACAGTATTATACAGCATGGAAACCAGACCTTTCGGTCTAACTAGCCTGTGTCAACCATGTTCTCAAACTAAACTAGTCTCACCTGCGTGACGTTGGCCCATTTCCCTCCAAACCAATTCTGATGTGTACATATCCAAATGTCTTCTAAACGTTGTAACTGTACCGGTATCTACCACTTTCTTTAACATTCATTCCACGCACAAGCCACCTGTAAAAAAGTTGCCCCTCATGTCCT
>JAHRHZ010000046.1:14708910-14765725 GCA_024137785.1 Ginglymostoma cirratum
GTTTACCCAAAGTTCCGAGGCCGAATGTCCTTCACTACTGAAGTGGTCCCCCACGCAATATCCCTGTTTGGCGATTGTTGCTCGGTGTCCATTCATGAAGCCTGTAATGGTAGCGGCATACCTCAATGTATGTGAATATTTTTTGGTGTTTCTAAATGATCTGATAAATGTTATATTATTACAACTCTTTCTTCTTGCCTATCCTTTAGGAAGAGATTTCCATCTGATTATTAGAACAGATAATTCTGATGAAGACTGGGAAAAAGGTGATGAAAGGCAGAAGGGTGCATTTGACAGAAAGGACTATGAAGATGACAGTGAAGAAATTGAATTTGAAGATGAAGTTAGCTTTGCAAATGTTACACAACTTGAGCAACAGATGCCAAACACTACAGGTACAGTATGTGCTTTTGAAAAGGTATTTTAAGTACAAACTTCTGTGCAGGTAACACAGAAATAGCATATCCAGGACAATCCCCCATGACCAACATTAAAATAATATTGTATGTTTTATGTATTTCAATCATTTCATTTGACAAAAGTACTATTCAGATGGGTCCAGATTTTATTGACATTAACCCCAGTCATTATCTCACTGATAGTCTTGTCCACGTATTTACTAGTTTCAATGTGAAGCAATTAATTTTCAACTGTTGAACTTCCATACTCTCCGATTAAAGTATGTGTGTCAACATCGCTTAGTATTTACAACACAGAGACAAGCCATTCAGCAATCAGGTCCATGAGATCATTTTTCCCTTCCTCCTACATTAGTTTGTACTATTTTGCATGGCCTCTGTAGATTCGCCAAGTCAAGCTGCATTCCCAGGGTAAAATTCTACTCCCACACTTTGGAGAAACTGGTTTATACAAAAGTTTTGAAGTGTGGAATAAATTCATCAGCACCTGTTACACGACTTCCTTTTGTAACTTGACTCACTATATAAACTACTAAATTATTGTAGAATCAACGTAACAGCCAACGGAATTCAATCAGCAACTATTCTATAAGTCATTGATCCCTGTAACTAAAATGAGGTTCTTCGTGCTGATAAGCACATGTTCAGTTGTGCAAAATTAATGGAAAGTGGTCGCTGGAGTGTTGAACTCCAAACTGCATGCACTGCCACTGCAGTATTAATTCATGATAGATCACTGATTTATTTAATTGTCAAAATACTTCCAGCAACCATTTACCTGTGCATATTAATGTTCATAACAGTATAGTGCCTGGGGAGATTTAGAGATATAGAATTGTACAGTGCAGAAATGGACCCTTGACAAATCTTTTGGAATTCTATGAAGACATTATGAGCAAGGTGGACAATGGGAACCCAGTGGATGTGGTGTACCTGGATTTCCAAAAGGCCTTCGACAAGGTGCCGCACAAGAGGCTGCTGCAGAAGATATGGATGCATGGTGTTAGGGGTAAAGTATTAGCATGGGTAGAGGATTGGTTGACTAACAGGAAGCAAAAAGTGGGGATAAATGAGTGCTATTCTGGCTGGCAATCAGTGACTAGTGGTGTGCCTCAGGGATCGGTGTCGGGACCGCAATTATTTACAATTTATATTGATGATTTAGAATTGGGGACCACGTGTAGGGTGTCAAAGTTTGCAGATGACACTAAGATGAGTGGCAGAGCAAAGCATGCAGAGGACTGTGAAAACTTGCAGAGGAACATAGATACATTGAGTGAGTGGGCAAAGGTCTGGCAGATGGAATACAATGTAAATAAATGTGAAGTCATACATTTTGGTAGGAGTAATAGTAAAAAGGATTAGCACTTGAATGGTAACAAGTTGCAGCATGCTGCTATGCAGAGGGACCTGGGTGTCCTTGTGCATGAATCACAGAAGGTTGGTCTGCAGGTACAATAAGTAATTAGGAAGGCAGATGAAATTTTGTCCTTCATTGTTAAAGGGATTGAGTTTAAAAGCAGAGAGGTTATGCTGCAGCTGTACAAGGTGCTGGTGAGGCCACACCTGGAGTACTGTGTGCAGTTTTACATCCTTACTTGAAAAAGGATGTACTGGCACTGGAGGGGGTGCAGATGAGGTTCATTAGGTTGATTCCGGAGTTGAGGGGGTTGGCTTAATGAGGAGAGACTGAATAGATTGGGATTATATTCATTGGAATTCAGAAGATTGAGGGGGGATCTTATAGAAACATATAAAATTATGAAGGGAATAGATAAGATGGAAGTAGAGAGGATGTTTCCACTGGCAGGTGAAGCTAGGACAAGACAGCATAGCCTCCAGATTAGAGGGAGCAGATTTAGGACTGAATTGAGAAGGAACTTCTTCACCCCGAGGGTTGTTAATCTGTGGAATTCCTTGCCCAGTGAAGTAGTTGATGCTACTTCAGTAAACGTTTTTAAAGCTAAGGTAGATATTTTTTGGAACAATAAAGGAATTAAGGGATAAGGTGAGAGTGCGGGTAAGTGGATCTGAGTCCACGAAAAGATCAGCCATGATCTTATTGAATGGCGGAGCAGGCTCGAAGGGCCAGACGGCCTACTCCTGCTCCTAGTTCTTATGTTCTTCTATCTAACTCATCCATGCCGACCAGATATCCTAAATTAATCTAGTCCCATTGGCCAGCATTTGGCCCATATCCCTGTAAAACCTTCCTATTCATAGACCCATCCAGATGCCTTTTGAATGTTGAAATTGCACCAGCCTGAACCACTACCCGAGGAAGGTTTCCTCCACAATTTTGCACAAGTATCATACATTCCATTTTACAGCTTATAGGAGTACCTAAGAAAAGATGTCAATGAACCCAATTTCTCACCCCATCTTTTGTGATAAGCTAGACATTCTGTCCCTTATGAACTGAATGTGAAGGTTAATTAATGTTCCAGATTTACTTCAGCTTCAATTGTCCTATGTTCTGATCTGTCATTTTGCAGTAAAATTACTGAAATTCTCTTCCACTTTCTGCATTAAGGGATGACATTGGACACAACTTTATGCACTTTCTCACATATCTTTATGGAGTCCCTTACCTGCTAAGTACCCTCACCTCTAATGAGTTTCAGGGCCAGTACAGTAAATTTAGCAAGCTGGACTCTATATGCCAGGTTGTTAGTCTTGTGTTCCATCCTGCTCCTCCATCCAGAGTCAGGACCGGCAGTATGAGCTGTGACTTGTGCTGAATGGTCATGCAGTACTTAATTGTTCCTTGCTTTACATGTCTCAGTGGCAAGGAATAACAAGAGTAATGATATTGATCAAGATTTCACTATAAAATGCAACCAACACTTGCATGTATTTGTGATGAATTGAATGATGTAATGTTTTATGGATCAGCACAGTCAGTTATCTCACTTTAAGAGTACAGGTTGAAGAGCTTTGAAAAATAATAAAGTGGATTTAAGGAATTGGAGGTTGTTAAAAAATGGATTGAGGGAATTCAATCCTCAAAAAAAATGGAAGACTAAGTGATGGTGGATGAGCATCTTAAAAGATTTGCTTAGCACTTATAAAGAGTTCACTCGTATGGTTATAAATATAAGATGGAAATGACTTCTCTGTGGAATTAGAGGACATCTTTGATGCTGGAATCATAGAAATGTCTTGTTAAGAATACATTGGGTAGAGTTTGAAGAGCAGCATTGGAACCTGAATTGTTAGCGACTCAGGTCAAAGTCAACAAGTTAATGAATATATGGTTGGGATCTGTGCAATCAGGAGAGGTTTCAGGGCAACAGATAACAAGGCACTCTCCCAGGTAGAGAATAGGAGGGAAAACAAAGTTAATGTTTTGAGACCTGTGGCCCTTCTTCAAGGATCACAGGAGTCGAAATGTTAACTGTTTTATCCATAGAGTCTGCAAGATGTCCTGGGTTTCTCCAGCAATTTGATTTTATTTGTTTCAAATCTTCAACATCTGCAGTTCTTTTTCTTATTTTAGAGAATGGGAGAACCTTGGTAGATGACAGGTAGGGTTAAACATTTTCCTTCTAACAATGAAAGGAGAACTCACCATCTTGAAGTACTTACTTTAAATCTTGTTTGCTTTCAAAAAGGCATTACATGAAATAGGTGGATTTGGATGGATGGAGTTTAAACCAAGATTTTGATTTATTGTAGTCACATGTACCTAAGTACAGTGAAAATCTTTGTTTTGTGTGTGGTACAGGAAGATCATGGCAAACATGGACACAGAGATCATGGGGTGCTTAGATTGAACGAGGCATACAGGTTACAACTGCACAGGAGGTGTGCAAAGCAAGATCAGCATTGAAGGTCGCATCCTATCAATGATAAGTCCATTGGATGGAGAATTGTACTTACCCCTGGGTTTCATAATTGACTGCATAGCTCTAAAATTCATAGCATTGCATTCCATCGAGCTCCCATTAAGTCATGGAGCCACAGTATATTGTGGGCTGATTGCAATTTCATGATGTCTAATGGATAAAAGTAGCCATGGAGAATGGGTAATAGTTGCAATTCGTAAGGTGCTTCGTTGGTGCATAGCAATCATATCTCATGGAGGCCCCCCCCCTCCCCACCAAGACAGGGATGAGGAGAAGAAAGATAGTTTTGGGGTGGCAATTGTTGGCAGTTTTATCATGCCAAAGCAAGATTACAATGGCTCTGCTGCAACGTCCCTGAAGGAAAGCTAATTATTGTGCATGGGATGATGCACTAACATGCTTTAAAGACCTTGGTCGATACACATTGTCTTCATGCACCTGAATGTTGGGTTATAAGAAGCAGTCCTCTGGCACCACACGGGGTGGACCTATTCATGATATGTATGCTGGTTGGGAAGGAGGCCAGGGAAGGAACATTGCTAGGTGAATGGCATACTTAGGGTTGCATGGAGCAGGTTTGGAAGGTAAACTTCAAAGAGAATGATGATTGTGTACAAAGGGTGGCATGGTGGCTGAGTGGTTAGCGCTGCTGTTTTGCAGTGCCAGGGATCTGAGTTCAATTCCATACTTGGGTGACTGTCTTTGTGGAGTTTCTACATGGGTTTCCTTTGGGTGCTGTGGTTTCCTCCCACAGTCTGAAGATTTGCAGGTTAGGTGGATTGGCCATGCTAAATTGCCTATAGTGTCCAGGAACGTCTAGGTTAGGCAGAATAGCCATAGTTAATGTGGGGTTATAGTAGGGAGCTAGGTCTGGATGGGATGCACTTTGGAGGGGTGGGGTGATCTTGTTGGGCTGAATGGCCACCTTCCACACTGTATGGATCCTATGATTCGAACTGTCTTCACACATCTTCTGAAACTGACAGCAAGGTAACTCATGTCAATGGTATGAGATAAGAACTTTCAAAAATCGATTGGAAGAGACTGTTCACATGTACAGGGACATCTGATAAGTGGGAGGTTTTCAAAAGTATGATAACGGGAATTCAGAGTCATTATGTTCCTGTTAGAGTGAAAGGTAAAGCTGGTAGGATGAGAGAACAATGGATAAATAAAGATATTGAGGTTCTAGTCAAAAATAAAAAAGAATCAGATATTAGATATAAATAACTGGGTTCAAATGAATCTCTTGAACAGTATAAAGAGTGTAGGGGCATTCTTAAGAGTGAAATCTATGAAATCAAAGTGAGGATATGAGATAGCCTTGGCAAATAACGTTAAGGATAATCTAAAGAGGTTCTATAAGTACAGTAACAGCAAGACAGCAACTAGAAAGAGAGTAGTACCCCTTAAAGATCAAAGAGGTCGTCTTTGTGTTGAACCTCAGGAGATCAGAGATATTAAATGAATATTTTGCATCAGTTTTTACTGTGGAGAAAGAAATGGAGGCTAGAGAACTCAGGGAAATAAATATTGATGGTTTTTAAAACCGTTCACATTACAGAAGAGGAAGTGCTGGGGATCTTAGACAATATAAAGTTGGATAATCTCCAGGACCTGATCTAGTGTATCCCAGGATGTTGTGGGAAATTAGGGCGGAAATTGCAATGCCCCTTGCAGAAGTATTTGTATCACCTATGATTCCGGGTGAGTTACCAAATGACTGGAGAGTGGCTAATGTTATGCCTTGTTTAATAAGGGATGTAAGGAGCAGCCTGGGAGCTACAGACCTGTGAGTCTGACTTTGGTGGTGAGTAAGTTGTTGGAAGTGATTCTGAAAGATAGGATTTATCTGCATTTAGAGAGGCAAGGAATGTTTAGAGATAGTCAGCATGGATTTCTGCTAGGAAAATCGAGTCTCACAAATTTGAAATGAGCTTTTTGAGGAAGTAGCCAAGAATATTGATGAGGACAGAACAGTAGGCATTGTAAAATTGGACTTTAGTAAAGCCTTTGACAAGGTTCCACATGGTACACAAATTAATAAAGTTAGATCACATGGAATTCAGTGTGAGCTTGCCAACTGGTTACAAAATTAGCTTAGCAGCAGGAGACAGTGATGGTGGAGGGTTGTTTTATAGACTGGAGGCCTGTGACCAGCTGGGTCCACTTTTGTTTGTCATTTATATAAATAACTTAAATGAGAATATAGAAGGCATAGTTAGAAAGTTTGCAGATAACACCAAGATTGGTAGTATAGTGGACAGTGAAGAAGGCTATCTAAGATTACAAAGAGATCTTGATCAATTGGGTCAATGGGCTGAAGAGTGGCAGATGGAGTCTAATTTGGACAAATGCAAGCCATTACATTTTTGTAAAACGAACAAGAACAGGATTTATACAATTAAAAGTAGGGCCTTGGGTAGTGTTGTAGAACAGAGAGACCCGGGGTTCAGATACATAATTCTTTGAAGTTTTCATCACATATAGTAGGGTGGTGATAAAGAAGGTGTTTAGCATGCTTGCCTTCATTGCCTTGACCTTTGAGTATACAAGTTGGGGCATTATGTTGAGGTTGTACAGGACATTGGTGAGGCCTCTTCTAGAGTACTGTGTTCAGTTCTGGTCTCCCTGTTATAGGAAGAATATTATTTAGGCTGGAGAGGGTTCCAAAGAGATGTATTTGGATGTTGCTGGGAATGGAAGGTTTGAGTTATAAGGAGAGGCTGGATAGACTGAAACGTTTCTCATTGGAGCATAGGATGTTGAGAGGTGACTTTATAGAGGTTTATAAAATCAAGAGGGGTATAGATAAGGTGAGTGGTGGGTGACTTTTCATGAGAATGGAGTTTTCAAGACTAGGGAGCATATTTCTGAGGTGAAAGGAGAAAGATTTAAAAAAGACACGAGGGGCAATTATTTTTACACAGTGAATGAAATCAACTTCCAGATGAGGTGGTGGATGCGAGTACAGTTGCAACGTTTAAAAGACTTGTAGATAAGGCCATGAATAAGAAATATTTGGAGGGATATGAGCTAATTGCAGGCAGGTAGGACTAGTTTAGTTTGGTATTATGGTCAGCATGGACTGATTGGACTGAAGTGTCTGTTTCCATGTCTTATGACTCTATATCTCTATAACTCTTCCCTTCTTCAGGTCACCTTGTAGCTGTGGGAGAGCCTGTTTCATACAATAGTAGTTGCTAGAGGCTGTAGGCAAGCCTGCATTAGGGCAAAAGGGGCCACAATGACAAAGAGCAGTGGTCAGAAACCACACGTGCAGGCGATATTGCAGCTGACTCCAACTGCAAAAGAGGCAATGTCGGAGATACCTCAAGATGCCTCCTGGATCTGATGGATGAACACCTGTGACTACGAGGACTAAGTGGTAATCTTGCCAGATACGTTGAAGGTAACAGTGGCCTTCAAAGTTCAACTAACTCATTTCAATGAGCTGCTAGGAACCGAAGTGGAATTTCCTATCTCTAGCTGATCTTCTGTTTATTAAATTGCATGCATTTCTGTAGTTTCCATTGGATGCAGGGAGCCAGGGTAGTCAAGTTTGCTGCGTAACAGGTTTCCCACAGCAGCAGCGTGAAATTGATTGCACCTATATTGTCTTCATAGTGTTTTGGCAACATCCAAGTGTGTTTGTCAATAGGAAAGAGTTTCATCCCTTGAAGTCCAAATCATAAGTGACCACACCAACTAAATACTTCAGGTGGGCACACGATATGCAGGGAAATTTTATTAATTCTACATTCTGAAGCTCTATGGCTGGCTGAAGTTTTTAATATCCCTTATCAGATACAGAGTTAGCTGCTGCAAGACAAAAGATGCTTCCTCTAGACCTCAGCGATGATATCTGTCAGGAATCCTTGGACAGACAACCAGGGGAAGTATAATGCTGCATTTACCTCCATAGGGGCCATTACTGAGCAAGTGGTAAGATTTTGAACATGAAACCTGGTTGCTTGGGCTGCCCAGGCAATGCACTGAAATAAACACCAGAAAGAGTGTACTGAAAACAAAAAAATGCTGGAAATCACAGCGGGTCAGGCAGCATCTATGGAGAGAGAGCAAGCTAATGTTTCAAGTCTACGTGACTTTTCTTCAGAGCTCCATCAGAAAGAGTGTCTCCGATCATCACCATGGGCTTCTGTAAACAAAACCCAACAAAGAGGATCTCTCAGGAGAGGAAGAGATGCATGTCTGAGAGGCCTCCTACAATGGGAAGAGGGAAATCAATGATTGTGACATCAGCCAGGAGGTAGCTCGCTGACAGAAAGAAGTGCTCTGCCTTTCCATGTTTAGTTTTCTGTATGACTTTTGGAAACCAGCTGGCTGCCAGGCTGCTGCTTTTCCGTGGGACATAGATCATGAATTAAAAATTGTTTCATTTCGTGCTACCCTTTTTAATAGAGGGAGCTTTTATAAATTTCAATGTGCTGGTACTGTGATCACTCAGAATCACCAAACTTTGCAGACAAGCCTTTGTGCCCATTGCACCAAACTGAACCTACACTGCTTTGCATACACTTTCAACCACATGTTCCTGGACAGAAGCATGATTAGGGCACACAGGCCCTGGATTATACTTTTCTAAAATCTGGCTGATGTGACTCATCACCTTATTCCTTCATTATCCCTACAGTCCTGAAGAATATTTGGCTCCTTAATTGTACTGCTACAATTGCTGAGCATCCTCATTGATTGTGTTTCTATCATTATCACTGGAACAAATACAAACACTTCTCTCCCAGCATCACACTCCCTGAGTCAAGAAAGTCCTTCCTATCTCAGTAATATATTTTGTACCTTTTATTCTGAGAATGTTTTGCATGGCTATGCAGACCCAAACCCTGAAGAGCCCAGCCACATTTCTTCATTACTTACATATACTCTATGCTGTCTGCAATGTCTCAATCCCAGGCTTAGTTTCCTCACACTATCCTCACTGGAAAACATCAGTGACCCTGAAAACCATCTCATGAGTCTCAAATGCAATCCCCAATACTCGGTCTATGCTTTGCTTGGTCATGAACACAACATTAAGCAAACGCATTGCCAATAACACTAGAAGACCAACTGAAAACCAACATCGTCCTCAGATGGGAAAGAAACTGCATTTTTTCACTTCAGACAACTATGTCAGCTTCTCGCTTCGCTTACCATTATGTCTATGTGCTGTTCACACATCCATAGCTGAAGAGAAGGCAGTGTTTTGATAGCTATGATTGCGATAACTTTGGCAGGTGTCCACTGGGTCTTGGGGCCGAGAGGCCTATAGCATTCCTGAGACTATGGGCTGGCCCACACCCCTGATTCTGCCAGGCAATGAAGTCAGTGGCAGAGGGGAGATAAAGAGGCAGGGCTTCTCTGTAATGTTCTGAGATAAACCTCCCAAGTGCCTGGCTGGCACTCCTCCTTCTCCCTATGGGTACTTATTGGCACCAAGTTGTCTCTTTAAATAAAGGAAACTTGGAGTGAGGCTGGGTATCTTGCCCCTTCCCCAATACCCTACCCATGGAACCAGCTGTAATACAAGAAGGTCTGAAAGGGACAGCAAGTGACATTGTGATATGTAAGAAAAATAATTACTGTCTAAAATACAGAGGCTTCAACATCATTACTAGTTAAATCAGACTTATAATTAAAGGGACCAACCTTAAGTATAACCTTGCAAAAGTAGCCAAGCACTCGCATGTTGGAACCACAACAAGAAACAGAAATTAGACAGCCTCCTCCATATTTCACTATAATGACAGCCTCTGATATCAATGCCTGACGTTCGCTTGTCCGTCCCTGTATGTAAAATATATTGCATATGGCCAAGTGAAGAGGCATATCATTTACATGTGGCAGAGCAGCTACCTGTCATCCAGCAGTTTGTCAAGTCTCAGAGACCTCGGACATTGCATCTTCCTCTGGTTGTAGACTCAGGTCAGCGATGTGCTCACCAGACTGTGACCCCTACTAGCCTACTTTAGACTCACCAAGGCAAACATCTCTGTGCTGATGCAGGGTGCAGGTGAATGCTATGCCAATGCAGTCTCTAAGATTTCAAATAAATCATCCTCAGGGGTGGTGGTGCTAATGGGAGGAGGTTGTGGCTTTTGTGCTTTGTCCTTTTCTGATGGTCTCCAGTATCTAGAGTGGAGAAGAGAAAGAATGAGTTGCTGAACATGTACAGTCCTTTTTGTAGACAAATGTCTGACACTGTCTGCTGATCTAAGAACTTCCCTAGAACAGTAGGCTTCCCTAATGGTCTCTTGTGACACTCTTACCTCCTCATCAGTGCAGGGATGGTCAGAATCCTCCCCCGCCCATTGCATGGCCTGATGATTTATATATCAAGTATCTCTCCACTGGTCTGGGCTTCCCTCCCTCTTGTTGTAACTGATCTTGTCCTGGAGACAGAGAAAGATTGAATGTGATTACAATTGGTGCATGAGTACTTTATGAGCATGCACAGCCATGACAGCTCTGAAGCCCCTACCAGTAAGTGAATAGGAAATGCACTGCCATGGAGTGGCTGGAGAACAAATTGCATGAGGTGTCTCTCAGGCATTCAGTTCACTTCATCTGTGTGGTGTTGACGTTTGTAGGTGGTTATTCTATGTGATATCTGTGTACAGTAACAGAGTTAGACTGAATGATACACCAAAGAGTCTCAGTTTACAGTGAGTAGATGGTGTTATTTATCTTTGGGGAGTACAGGAGATTGTTCATCCTCTACCAGCGCCAGATATGACTTATTTTGTGCAGGCCACAAGTGCTGACCTGCTTGCAACCTCATTCCAGACCCCAGGGTCTGATGAGGGGCTTCTTTCATTGGGGATGATGATTTCCCTTCTTCCAGGGACAGCCTGGACCTCTTGCAAAGCATCACTGAACTGTACGGCCTGTTTTTGTCTGTGTGAGACACATCCAGGCTGGTGGGGGCAACTAACTTTGGCTCCATAAAGCTGCAGGCTTCCAAGGAGTGATGGGGAGTGCCCAGGCGCTGTCTGATCCTTTGTTCCTGGACAATCCTAGTCACAGTGAGAGTGAGGAGGTGATGGTCTAGTGGTATTATTGCTGGACTGATAATCCAGAGATCCAGACAATGTTCCATAGAATCCATACAGTGTCGAAGCAGGCCCTTCAGCCCAACAAGTCCACAATGACCCTCAGAGTATCCCATCTAGACTCATCCCCCTGTAACCCACCTAATCTACACATCCCTGAACACTATGGGCAATTTAGCATGGCCAATCCACCCAGCCTACGCATCTTTGGACTGTGGGAGGAATCTGGAGCAACTGGAGGAAACCCATGCAGACACAGGGAGATCAAGCAAACTCCACACAGACAGTCGCCCTACGGTGGAAGTTAACCCGGGTCCCTGGCACTATGAGGCAGCAGTGGTAACCACTGAGCCATCGTGCCACACCAACCACTGAGCCACCATGCCGCCCCTGTTCTGGGGACCCGAATTTGAATCCCATCATCACAGATGATGGAATTTGAATTCAATAAAATGTCTGGAATTAAGAATCTAAAGATGACCATGAATCCAATGCTGAATGTCAGGAAAAACCCATCTGGTTCACTAACGTCCTTTAAAGAAGGAAACTGCCATCCTTACCTGATCCAGCCTGCATGTGACTCCAGACACACAGCAATGTGACTGCCCTCTGGGCAATTAGGGATGGGCAATAAATGCTGCCTAGCTAGTGACGCCCTCGTCCTGTGAATGAATAAAAAAAAAATTCCTAAGGTACACCACTCAGTGTGTACAACAATATGCAAGAATAAGTAATCAGCTAAAAACCACATGAAAACTCACCCCAATTCTAAGTGACAATTTCTAACATGCACAATACCATCACAGGAATCCTTAATGAAAGAACCATTAAATTATTCTGAGAAATCAAGGGTCCACAATTACAACCATTCATTAAAAAAGATCACAAATCAGGAGCTGTTGGAATTTTTCCAACCAGGATTCCCTGCATATCTCAGGTAAACACGCTCTAATGTGGGATCCAGGTCTGTGAGGTGGGAATTCCTTGAAGCTCTTCCACCGTTACTTGAACAGAAGTGTGGCAGCAACATGTCTTATCTGAAGGAGTTTGTAAGGGGTTATACCAACTCTTTAAATTTCCAAGTTTCCTACCTCTAAAGTTCAGGATCAGAAGAATCTGAATCTCCTATTGTATCTTCTTACATCTGCAATGACAAATGCGAATGAGAAAAAAAGGTTGAATAGGTTATAATTTGTGAAGAAGATAAACATATTATTTAAAAACCAAAAGAACTGCGGATGCTATAAATCAGGAACAAAAACAAAGTTGCTGCAAAAGCTCAGCAGTTCTGGCGGCATCTGTGAAGGAGAAAACAGAGTTAACGTTTCTGGTCCGGTGACCCTTCCTCAGAACTTGCCGGACCCAAAACGTTAACTCTGTTTTCTCCTTCACAGGTTCTGCCAGACCTGCTGAGCTTTTCCAGAAACTTTGTTTTTGTAAACATATTATTTGTCTTTTTGTCTTGTTCAGTTTGGGCAATTATCTTACATAATTAACGATACAAATAAATAGAATGTACTTGAAAAGATAGGAATAAGCGAGTTTGCCTGTGCAAACATTAGGACAAAAACAAACTCAAAATTTTGACAGAGAAAAGTAAAAGTACACAAGAGCAACAAAAGTGATGCATTGGGAGTGGCAAGTGGTGGCCAGTAACAGCTCCAAGGACTGCACAACTTCTCTTGCTGGTTGCACAACAAGGTAAGTAAATGAACAGCGGCTTACATTTTGCATGATAGCCTCTAGTTAACCTTGTAAAGACCTATGTGTTTAGCTGCTGACCACCTGAAAACATTGTCTAGGTTGTTTTTCACATATTTTACAAAAGGATCTGAAACAGTGTTAGGACCTCAATTTGCATTTGCAATTGGCCTATTACCTGTTTCTGGTGCAGATCCTGGAAACTTATTAGACAGATCCATCTAATTTGATAGGCGGTGAAACCCTGATGCAGAAGAGTATATACACATTACTGCCATATTATATCTTTAAGCACCCACTAGCATCTGTAAAACAGAAGCAGTAAAAGAGATCAGATTTCTTGGCTGCTGAAATTAATAAATTAATGAAAAACATACATATATTGGCATTGGAGGCAGACCAGAGAAGGTTCATTACATTGATTCCAGGTATGGATAGATTTTCCTATGAAGTATGGTTGAGTATGTTGATCTTGTATTCAATGGAGTTTAGAAGAATGAGAGAAGGCCTTATTGGAACATATAAGACTATTAGGGGGTTTGACAAGGTGGGTGTGAAGAAGTTGTTTCCCATTTTGGACAAATTTAGGACCAGAGGGCAAAATATTTAGAGAAAGGGATTGCCCACTTGAGACAGAGATGAGGAGGAATTTCTTCTCTCAAAGGGCAATGAATCTGTGGAATTCTTTACCACAGAGGGCTGTTGAGGCCAGGTAATTAAGTATGCTCAAGGCTGAGAGAGACTGATTTTTAATCATTAAGGAAATCAAGATTTTGGGGAAAAGGCAGGAAAGTAGTCTTGAGGATTATCAAATCACCCTTGATCTAATTGAATTAGAAAATAGACTCAATGTGCTGACTGACCTATTTCCGCTCTTACATCTCATGGTCTTATGAGCTAAAGAGATAATTGTATCCCAAAAGAGCAAGAGCTAATGGAAGCCAGATTTAGACCTATGTCATATTGTTTTGGACCGGACTAGAACCACTCAAAATATATTAAGAAGGTAGTCTAAACTCTAACTTTTTCTTATTTTAAAGGTGTGAGGTGCTGTGTTCCAGATGCAATTTGATTGGTCAAACTACTGAAAATTAAGCAAAACACAATTTATTCAAACACTATAGTTAAAATACAACAAAAGAAAGAGGAACTTTGAATAATTTAACTCCATTTGAAAACTTAACAGAATAATGGATTATTTCACTACTAAACAGTAACTGTTCCAATTTACTCACATCCCATTAACACACACTTGGCAAAAGGAAAATTCACAAAAAGGAGAATTATTTCACATGCAACTCCAGCAGCCCAAGAGGAAAGACATCCAGGGAAAACTCAGTGTGTAGCAGTCGGGAGAGATCCACTGCCTTCCACCACTACTGAGACCCCAGCAACAACTGCTGCTGAAGAAACTAAAAATCCTGCTTCTGTGAGAGCAAGACACCACCCAGTCAGGCTGCTTCTTTCATTCCAGCTTGAAAAAATATCCTGAAGGCCTCACATGCTGTTTACTCTAGTGGTTTTGATAGACTGCCCAGTACCTCTGCCCTAAAACCTCTCTTCAGAAAAAAAAAGGATAAACTAACCTCTTAAAGCCATCACAATATTTGCCCATCAAGAGTACCCTGTCTTTGTACTTAGGGGCACAGACTACTAAGGTATTCTTTTGCCTGATAATAACTTCCTTGAACTTAAGGGCAAAAACATTCTTTTAAAAAAGGGCTGGGATAAATTATGCAGAGATAGCACGGATAAGTGCTGCATTAGTATCACTAACAAATCAAAAGTGGTTTGACATTTCTAATAGCGCAACTGAAACAAATACAGACATTTAATTTCCTTTAATGAACCAGGAGACCCTTTAATGGAAATAACAGGAAGCAATTATATTTCTGATTGGTTCAACAATGAATTGTTCTGTGACATTGGTCAAGTTTAACTAAGTACTTATTACTTTCTGAAATACATTAGGTGGCAGGAACAATTGTTGAAGTAAAGTCTAATTCAATATGCACCACTCATTATTTCCTTAAACTTGTATCTCCAAACAGATATGTGGAATAATAAAGATTTAATGGGCATATCTTTTAAGAAGAAGTTGCTTCTGGAGAATCCATTACCAGGTAAATTCTGCATATTAACATCTTCCGAAATAAGTCACATTTGCTGTAATCAATGGTTTTCTGTGCTACCTGAAAGATTTCATTCTTCACAGAAGAAATGGTAGCTCAGTAACACATTGCAAAGTAACACAGCATAATCAATAGGCTATTGGATGAGAGAGACCAGAAATTAATTACAAGTTCTAATCTGTGCAGGGCGCTGAGAAACTCCAACAACAACTACCAGCACATTAAACGTTACAATGCTTATAACCTGATAGCTACTGTCTTATTTATTTAGAGGTCTTTGAAGTAACTGAGTTTGAATGGATGTGACAAAAACATGCAAAAAGGTAGTTTCTCCATCCAATCCCTATCCTGCCATAGTCTAGCTGCTGGCCAATTTTGTTATGATTTTCGCAAACACTGATAACTTCTTAGAAATAACTTTATGCTTCTAGTTAATAGATGAGGAAAGGAAGATAAAGAAGATTTCACATTTTAAGACTTCTACTGTAATAAATGACCAAAATCTCTGTTGACTAACCATTATTGTTGTAGGCAATTTATATTTTAAACCACAGAAGAGAGTTTTCCATAGTTATACTTAAAAGCTTCTTATCATATGTTACCCCTCCTTTAACTCTGCACAAATTCAGTCTTTTCAATCAAGAATGAGCTTTCACCCATATTCTGGCATGAAGAGTCATGGAGACTTTCAGCTTGTAACTGCTCACACTCTCCCTACCTTGGCAGACTAACTGTGTCGGTGTACTTCCATGGATAGCTTACAAACTATTCCCCTCTCAAAATACATTTTCATTGCAATGCAAATCACATGGATGTTGTATCCAGGAAGAGGTGTTGATTAGCTATTCTTGAAAGCCAAACTCATTTTTATCTTTGAAATAACTGCCCAGTTTCAAGCATAATCACCTTGCATCTTCTTCCAGTAAAACAAATAGAACCTCTTTAACCTCCTATAGCCAAGTTAGGCAGACTTCAGAACAGGTCATATGACAACTTAAAAAGAGTCAAAAACATAACAATATTATAAACCTCATAATTGTAACACCATCTTGAAAATCAGAGATCTGCATGGCAACATACTGTGGAAAGTGAATCAAACTTGCAAGATACTGTCAAGCTGATCAAATCCAGAAAGACAGTTTCTTGTAAATTGGAGCTCCAGATCTCATTGGACATAAGCCAATGTTTTTGAGAGAAACAGAATCTGTACTTTGAACTGCTATCTTTGTGATCTTTGCAAGTTCCCAAGGAGTTTAAATTCGATGCATGGATAGCAGCAATCTTGTGAATCTCTTAGATACAGCTGCAAAGATGTCATTCAGCTGACTTCTCAAGTGATGCAGTAAATAGTGTAGAAAGTTGCATTGGGACATTGATGTTCCAAATAATGGCAGATTGAGTTCAATATGAATCTAAGAAATATAGATCAGAATACTTTCTAAACAGCAATAAGTGTGGAATGGAATTAGAAACATAGAAGCATAGGAAGGCATGCAGTACATGGAAGGGGTGATTTGAATCCATACTGGCTGAAGAAGAGTTACCCAGGTTGACCCACATTTGATTTTGGTCTATTGTCCAGTAGGTTATGGCTGCTTAAGTGTATATTACAATTTTTTAAAATGTGTTAAGTGTTTCTACCTCTACTCTCTGTTCACACTGTGAGACCTGGCCCCACCATCTTTCGAGTAACAAAGCTTCTCCACTAAACTTCCACCAATTACTTTAGATTTATTCACCCTCTTATTGGCCTCTATAATTAGACACCTCAGAATTTTAGGCACCTCATTAAATCTCATTTTAGCCTCTTCTGTTCCAAAGAAAACAACTTCAGTTGATTTAGTCTTTCCTCGCAGCTGTAATTCTCAATTTCTGGCAATTTCCTCATAAACCAATTCTACACCTCACTAATGTGATCACATCATTCTTGTAATGCTGTGACAGAACTGTAATTAGTATGGTACGTCTGGTCTAACTAGTGTGTTATAGATTTCCAGAAGTTCCCTGCTCTTGTACTCTGGGCCTTGGCCAATGAAGGAAGGTATCAGTACTCCTACTTTACCACTTTACCTACCTGTCCTGCAACGTTCAGGGATCTGAAGACATACACACCTTGATTACCCTCCTCCAGCGTTTCCCAAATTATTTTCCAGTGTGATCTCATTTTAACACCTGAAAATAAAGTGACCCCATAAACCAGCAAAATCAAAATAGCAATAAGAAGGCATGGTAACATTCAGTGTATAATTATTATATCATCATCACATATTTGTAATTTTATAATTATTAAAGTTTGATTATTGATCAACATACATCATAAAAATATGGTAAAGCACTTTGTAACAATGTTACAGGCTCATGCGAGTTTCCTGTTTTCTGCCTCCCTCATTTCTCAAATAGAGAGGTTATACTTGCTACTTTCCAGTTCAATTGAATCTTTCCTGAATCTAGGAAATTATGGATAATTAACAGGAACAGTATACTATCTCATTAGCAAACTCTTTTTAAGACCCTAGAATGAAATTCATCTGAACCCGGAGACTTGTGAACCTGCAGATCCATCAGTTTTCTTTGTATCACTTCCCTCGTGATTGTAAATTTCGCTAAATTTCCACTCTCTTTAACCTTTTACTGCAATATTTATTTTATCCCCAATAGAGAAGACAGATTATGAATATAGACTGAATTTTCTTATTCCTTTTACATAAGATAAGCCATCTATCTTCTTGAAAATCATAATAAGACCATAAAACATAGGAGCAGAAATTAGTCCATTTGGCCCATCGAGTCTGCTCTCCCATTCAATCATAGGTGATAATTTTCTCAACCTCATTCTCCTGGTTTCTCCCCACAACCTTTGATCCCCTTGACAATAAAGGACCTATCTATCTCTGTCTTAAATATACTCATTGACCTGGCCTCCGCCATTTTCTGTGACAATGAATTCCATAGATTCACCACTCTCTGGCTGAAGAAGTATCTCCCCATCTCCATTATAAGGTGTAGAGCTGGATGAATACAGCAGGCTAAGCAGCATTATAGGAGCAGGAAAGCTTGACGTTTCGGGCCTAGACCTTCATTAGAAATAAGGGTTTAGGCCTGAAACGTCAAGCTTTCCTGCTCCTATATGCTGCTTGGCCTGCTGTGTTCATCCAGCTCCACACCTTGTTATCTCGGATTCTCCAGCATCTGCAGTACCTATTATCTCCTCATCTCCATTCTTCTCTTCACTCTAAGGCTGTGCCCTGAGGTCCTAGTTTCTCCTGCTAATGGAAACATCTTCCCAATGTCCACTCTATCCAGACCTTTCAGTATTCTGTAAGTTTCAATTAGATCTCCCTTCATCCTTCTAACTCCATCAAGTATAAACTCAGAGACCATAGACATTCCTCATATGTTAAGCCTTTCACTCCTGGGATCATTCTCATGAACCTCCTCTTGACCCGCTCCAGGACCAGCACATCCTTCTTGAGATATGGGGTCCAAAATTGCTCACAATATTCTAAATGTGTGGTCTGACCACAACCTTATAAAGCCTCAGAAGTACGTGCCTGTTTTTATATTCTAGTCCTCTGGAAATAAATGCCAACATTGCATTTACCTTCCTAACTACCGACTCAACCTGCAAGTTAACCTTAAGAGAACCCTGGACTAGGACTCCCAAGTCCCTTTGCACTTCAGATTTCTAAATTTTCTCCCGATTTACGAAATAGTCTATGACTCTGATTATTCCTATGAATGAAAGTGGACACCCTCGCCAAATTGACTGAGCTTGGGGAGCACCACTTGAGTGAAGGCTTCACTCGGGACACATCCTGAACACAGGGACCCTAGGTCAGCCCACAGCAAAACCCCGAAACAAATTCAAGCCTCAGTCAAACTGTTAAAATTTTCATCAGGATCCAAGCCAGCAAGCCATTGTAGTTGCTGCCAATTATAATAAAGGGCTCAAGCCCAAGCTTGATGGGGCGGAATTGGTTGAGAAAGACTCAACTTGATTGGCTCAACATTTTTTGATTAGAAAATGGCTACCTGAGTGAAGTCCTAGTTAAATACCCGAACGTTTTTCAGGGAGGTCTAGGGATTATCAAAGGATCCAAGGCCACCTTACCAAGAAGCAATTCCACAATTCTGCAAGGCCCGTCCAGTGCTATTTGCCTTACCTACAAGAGTACAGGCAGAAATCAGGAGACTGGAAAGTGAAGCAATCATCAAACCAGTACAGTTTGCACAATTGGCAGCACTAGTTGTACCAATTGTGAAGCCCAACTGCTTGGTTTGCCTTTGAGGGGATTTTAAATAAACGTGAACTGCTTTTCGCAGCTAGGTAAATATCCAATCCCTCTGGCAAGGGTCCTGTCCTTCACGAAGTTGAACATGAGCCATGCATACTGCAATTGCAATTAGATAAGGATTCACAGAGGTATGCCACAATTAATACCCATTAAGGTTTGTACCAATATACGAGAGTGCCTTTTATGGTACCATCAGCCAGTGCCATTTTCCAGCAGATGATGGAGAACATTTTACAAGGTCTACCCAAAGTCGCCATTTATCTGGATGATACTAATAACCAGGAAGACCAATAAAGAGCATGTAGAGAACTTGGACAGAATGCGTCAACATTTCTCCAAGGCAGGGGTATGCCTTACAAAGGAAAAATGAGTGTTCCAGGTCCCCAAGTGACCTACTTCAGCTGTAGAGTAGACAATACCAGATTACACCTGGTGGAAGATAAAGTGGGGGCAATCAATGGTGGCCTGGCTCCTCATCAGTATGGAGCTTAGATCTTTCCTTGGGTTGGTGAATTATTATGGAAAATTCATATGTAACCTGGCCTCCATCATGGCACTCTTAATTTGTTATCGAAGAAAGATCAGCCTTGGAAATGGTCTTGGAGCTGTAGCTCTTAGGGAAGGGAAAAAAGCAGTTATCATTGTCTTAAGTGTTGGCTCACTACAATCCCAAGCGAGATGTGGTGCTGACATGAAATACCTCCCTGGAGGTACTGGGGTACCGTTGACTGACCAGTGGTGAGGAACACCCAATAGCATATCCTTCCCAGACACGAGCTGATGCCAAATGAAGATACGCCCAGATGTGTCTCTTTGATGTGAGAAAGTATCAACAATCCCTTAAAAACATAAATGTGTAATAGTATGGATCACAAAGCCTGCTTGTGATCTGTACTATTAAGGAGGACTACTTAAAGTGGACAGGGCCATGCCGTCTATTGCTTCGGCTCAAATTCAGCAGTGGGCTCTTATTCTGAGTGTATACAATTACAAGTTGGAACACCGTCCGGGAGGCCGAGTAGCAAACACAGATGCCTTGAGCCTCCACCCACCAGTGGATATACCACCAGTAGATCCACCATCAGTGGTGCTGCCACAGGAAGAGTGCGAGATAACAAGGTGTTATCAAGAAGGGGCTAGGCCTGAAACGTCAGCCTTCCTGCTCCTCTGATGCTGCTTGGCCTGCTGCGTTCATCCAGCTCTATACCTTGTTATCTCAGATTCTCCAGCATCTGCAGTTCCTACTATCACAGGAAGAGTGCGTCCTGGTTCTAAACTTTCTGGACAACCTTGTGGTCACCGCTGACAGTATCATACTATGGAGACAAACACATCCTGTCCTGGCAAAACTAAAACAGCTGGTGGTGATGAGGGAAACAAAAGGGCCATCACAACCAAAACTGAAACCTTTCTAGACCTGGCAAGATCAGATCACAAGTAGAGGATGGCATATTGTCACAGGGAGCAAGAGGGTTTGTCCCAAGTAGTTTGCCGCCACAAATGGTCTGAACTATACCAGGTAATCCAGCATTTCCAAAATAAAGATAATGGCAAGAAGTTATGTCTGGTGGCCAGGACTGAATGGCTGCATAGCCACATTGGTGGGGCAGTGCCCAGAGTGCCAACAAGGACAAAAATTACCACCAGCAGCTCCTCCACATTCATAGGAATGGTCGGGTAAACCCTGGACTTAGTTCCACAACAACTATGCCGGTCATTTCTTGAGCACTATGTTGTTAGTTATTGTAGAGTCCCCTTCAAAATGGCTTAACATGCAAGAGTTCATTTGTCAAACATGGGGCCACTGATTGAAAAGTTGCAAGCATCTGTTGCAATACACCGCCTCCCAAAGGTATTGGTCACAAACAATGGGCCATCATTTACCAGCAGGGAATGCAAATATTTCCTACACTCAAATGGCATTCGGCACGTCAGGACAGCTCCATTCCATCCATCATCCAACGGTTTGGCAGAAAGTTCAGTCCAAACTTTGAAGGCAGTCTTAAAGAAATAGCCTACAGCTTCACTTGATAACAAACTGTACCGTTTCCTGCTTGATTATAGGACCAACCTTAATGCAATCACAGGGATAGTTCCAGCAGAGTTGCTAATGGGGAGAAGATTCCACACTAGGTTAAATCTGACCTTCCTGGACCTCGCGAGGAGGGTGAAATGGCATCAGGAATGCCAATGTCGGACACAAGTCTCCTCTAAGCAAGAGAGACAGTTTACTTCAGGGGAAGGAGTTTGGTGTCAAAACCACAGGACTGGCCATGCATTGGTAAAAGGTATGGTCAACGCGAGGTCAGGTCCCATGTAGTTTGAGTAGGAGAGGTGGTCCTGAACAAGCACATGGACTACAGGAAAGCCGCAACCTCGCAAACAGGGCTGGAGCAAAACTTTCCTGGCACCTCAGAACATCAATGAAGGCTATCAGAATCTATGGGTTCTCCCCCTCTGCTTAGCGTTGAAGAAACCTCTGAGGATGAGTTGGACATGGCAGATGTCGCAGTCTCAACACTGTTATCGCCTGAAGAAGATGAGTTTCAGCTGAGACACCCTGGGCACAAGAGGCAGGCTATGATCTGGTACACACTGCCAATATCCGAGGCAGTGTCGGAGGAATCACACCTGATGCTAAAATCTCCCAGGAGAAGCTATAGGAAAAAGAACCAGTACATAGAGGGGGAGGGGTGTAGAGATTGGAACAACGTCAGCCAGGTGGATCTCACAGAATATGAGCTACGTGATTGGGGCTGTTAGCCTGGTCCAAACAGGGAGTTCTGGCTGACAGATATTAACAGAAGTGTCAGGGATTCTGTTCACTTTAGAAGTCAGCCCTGTGCTCACTGGGACAGTGTCATGTACTATGCACATATAATTAAAGGGTGACTTGGTAATGGGATACCTGCCTTCGTGGAGTTATTTCACATACCAATTCATGACCCATATCGCCACTCATCTCCAGAGCTCCTCATAGTTCCTCTGGTAATTTAATGGCAACTCATGACACTCCAGTGATTTCTTATGGCTTCTTAAAGCCCACTGCCATTGTGGTGCTACTCCCTGGCACATTACCCATTGCCCTTGTACTGTCCATACTATTATACATAGTGTGCATCATGGACAGACCTCAGGAGCTATGCTGAGGTAAAATAAAGCTCTGAATATCTACTAGAGACTTCACTACATATTAAAAAAACTCTCATTCACAAAACCCCTCTGACATAGTTAAATTCCCCTCAAATATTTAATCCTTTTCAAACAAACATTTGTATTCATAACCCCACATCAAGGATAGCTTATCCTTTAATAACCTCTCGTGTTATCAAACTGTGAACATACAACTTCCTCCCTCCACCCACAAATAATGACACAGTGGAAGCAATCAGGCAGTAATAATGCTTTAATTATGCCACTTAGAGTTATGTCTAAACATCTATTGAAACTCTACACCTTCTTGTTTCAATTTGCAGACACAGGCAAGCAGATTTCTTTTCAAATTTTAAGGGGCAGGTGAATTAAATAGCTTGACAGTTTTGTATACCTTATCCATCTTTCACAAACATTTGTATCTCCACCGTAAAATGAAGGGATACATTGTCAGTTGAAGCCGCTCCTTAAGCAAAGCTCAAATCTGCTAGGCCTACGCATTGAGCTCAGTTGGCCTATGCAATTCATAATTTGGGTCTATACGCTTCAGGCCTATCCCTTTTCCCTACCAGCAAAAGTAGAAAATGGAGGTGGGATTTCTTGGTCCAGGTGCTGTCTGCCATTTTTAAAGCTCCAAGCAGTTCCCAGGACTCTGTAAGATACCAGTTTATGGCAAGTGATTTCAGCAATACACATTGGCACTAACAATTCACTGAGTTAAAACATTGGCTTTGCCGATGTTTACAGAAAGGCACCATATCAATAAAGGGGTAGTAGGAACTGCAGATGCTGGAGAATCTGAGATAACAAGGTGTAGAGCTAGATGAACACAGCAGGCCAAGCAGCATCAGAGGAGCAGGAAAGCTGAAGTTTTGGGCCTAGACCCTTCTTCAGAAATGGTGGAGGGGAAGGGGGTTCTGAAATAAATAGGGAGAGAGGGGGAGGCGGATAAAGGGGTTGACACCAATGCTAGGTACAGTCACTCAAAGGCTTGATAAATTTATTTATCACCCATTTAAAATGTCTGCTAGAGGTCACTAAAGAGACTTCAGGCCATCTTGGTGCCTAGTATTTCTGTTACTGCTCTTTTCATACAACAACCAGTTGTTTGGGAGTAACTATAGCATTAAGGTCAATTTTAAGCATTACTTTAAGTGATATTCACTATTTCACGATCATTGCTATTAGAGCTGTTAAGGTGACTGCTGAACACAGCAGGAAAAGCATTTCATCAAGACTTCAAGTACAGTGATACAGAGAAATGGCATTCAGTGCAGGATAGGGTGAGGGCAACGAAATATTGGACAAGTTTTACTTTTATATGTGGAACCCACCATGCATCAAATGAAACAATATAAAACAAATTAACAGTCATTCATCTCTTTATGCACGGCAATATTCCACAAACCATAAAATGACTGCTCCATATCCACACATGGCAGCAATACCAACACTAATTTATTGTATATGAAATACTTAGGTCAAATAAACAAAAGCCTTTCTTTTATTGATTAAAGTTGATTTACACAACATAGATACTCCTTTGAAGAAAGAATAACCTCATCATAGAAGCAACATATTGAAATGTTAGAAAAAAAAGTTGGAGAAAATTTGTTGGCTTTCTGTAAAGAAATCATAACGACATTCTTTATATCCTATTTCTGATTTAGTTACATTACCTATGCCTGAAAAATACTAAATTTTTCAATTAAAGTTGAAGTCACCATGGTCCCACTCCCCCATTAGAGAGGGAGATGACTGGTGATGAAGTTAACCTGAATGTCACCATGCCTTGTGTGAGGCTGAGAACACAAGACCTACATGGTAACCTGAGTCAGTACAGGAGTCGAACCTGTATATAGAACATAGAACTGTACAGCACAGTACAGGCCCTTTCGTCCACGGTATTGTGCCGAACTTTTACCCTAAACCTAAGGTCTATCTAACCTCCGCCCCTACCTTATACTATCATCCGTATGCCTATCTAATAGCCGCTTAAATGCCCCTAATGAGGCCAACTCCACTACCCTCTCCGGCAATGCATTCCCCGCCCCTACCACTCTCTGACTGAAGAACCTACCTCTGACGTCTCCCCTACATCTACCTCCACTCACTTTAAAACTGTGTCCCCGTGTAATAGCTACCTCCACCCTAGGAAATAGATCTGGCTATCCACTCTATCTATACCTCTGATCATTACTTTTGGTAATTTTTGATCTGTACTTTTGGTATTAAATGCATTCTAAACCAGCCATGTGTTTCACCTCAGTGTTTCAAAGAACAAATGACATATTTAATTCCGCGAAAAGGGTAGACTGGGCATCAATGAGTTATATAAACAATCAGTATAAGTTCATTGGCATGATAATTATTTGCAAGGCTGTTTCACAGCATTTTCATGTAAAAAAGTGTTTCACTATTGAATTAAAAGCAAAATATTGTGGATGCTGGAAGTCGGAAACCCACAAAGAAAATGCTGGAAAAAATCAGCAGGTTTGGCAGAATCTGTGGAGAATGAAACAGAGTTAACGTTTTGAATCTGGTCTTCTTCACTATTGCCTGAGTTGAGGACAGATTGATTGTCTTTCTGTTTCTATATCTGCACAGTTCCTTGTAGCCAGCCAATGGATGAAGGTTCCTGTTCACACTATGAGCTGCTATGGTATTATTCTCCCAAAAGCAATGAATGCAGACCATTTGTGTACAGTGGCTGTGGAGGAAACAGCAATCGTTTCCCTTCAAAGCAAGGATGTATAGATAGATGTGTGGAAGGAAAGAAGGTATTTGTGTTTTTTATTGGATGTAACAAACTGAGGATTTCAGTTTAATTTTTAAAAATTGTATTTTATCATTTTTCATTCCTGAGCCAACAATACCATTTATCTCACGGACAGTAAGGTCATCCTATTTGTTCCAGTCATCAGAAAAGCTAAACATACATAAATTCCATATTTCTCATATATCTAGTCTGCCAAACTGATGTAAATAATTTGAACAGTTTTGCACTTTATTTGCTCAAAATTTGGTTGCAATTTAACATTCGCATTTTTCTGTAAATCTTCAAACAATCATAGTGCTTAATCTTGTCGGTCTGCATTTGGTTCACTTATAGGCAGTAGATGTGGAAGAACAGTGTTCCTATTCACTATGTCCCTGCCACTGTAAGATAAAGTTACATATGGAAGTTCACAGATGTTCGTCACCTGTACCTAAACTGAGTTACCTTCCTTAGTTCCATAGCTGGAGTTCACATTAATTTAGTTCTGATCTGATTTAAAAAAATACAACTTCTTAGTCCTATCCTAAAATGTGAAATGCATGTGTGAATCAAACTGAATAAGGATAAGTACAGATAGAAATGACTAACAACAGGTTGTCAGCAATATTGATCCTGTTACTTACATGCCTCCCCCCCACCTTGTTCAGAGTGATGGACAGAAAGCCCAAAAGTACAGATTTCCTGAACATCCTGCAAATTTTGCAGGTGATTTGGTGGGGGCAAGGTAATGTTAGGAATTCAAGATGGTATTGGCTAGATAATTACATGGGAAGTATGTTAAATTAGACTAATACAACCTCCTTAAAAGCTTTTGCCAGGTGACAAATCACCTCAGAGCATATTTGCCATCTGTCTCTTGTCCCACCATCTTTTAAACTGAAAGTGAGCTTCTGCTTTACCAATCCATTTACATTACACTATGCAATTGTCTCCACCTCAGAATTTAAAACTGCCGTTCTTGTTTCTGAACTTGTCACACCATGACAAGTCCTTGAAAGTCCCACAAAGTAAGTTAACCAGCAAAGACAGGACGGGCGATAAATGCTGGCCAGCTAGTGATGCCCACATCCCACAAAATGAATAAATAAAAAAAATTGTAAGTAAGTATTTTGGAATTTAGCACCAATTAAGGAAGATCTTTATGAAATCATTTTCATGAAATGAAATAAATTAGTTGGATTCCTGATCTGTGGAAAGTGTAGGAGTGATGAACCATATGGCCTTTTTGTTTCCCTCCTCTTAAAATCTTTCTCATGAACCATTTTCCAGGATCTTGGGTTCCAAATGCATACTGATACTTTATTTTGCACCATCATAATCTTGGCATTCATGCATTAGACAGGGGGTTTTAAGCTGATCTGTACCAAAACTCCAGTTACCTTCCGTAGTTCCATAAGATTTCACTTATTTGCTCAACAAACATTTTGAAAATGTTTTGCTCTTGTCTCGTTTTGCGCTTGCTAGAAAGATGATTATGGAAATGGAAAGATTTCTCCTTCATCAATATGGTGGACATTATTTCAGACTTGTCTAAAAGGCGTGAAAGATAACAGTCTTTAATTTTTTTATCACAGGATTGACACCAGGAAGATAAATAATGACCTTCTTCTTATTGTACCATGAGCCAATAAATAATTGATGCTCATTGAATGTGCCGCTGCATTCATTCAGACATGGAATGACAACCTGAATGAGTTCGGAAGGAATTATTTTCATTGAGACTGACAGGTCCCACTATACAAAGGCCAACAGCTGGGCAAGTTCTAATTGTAAAGACGTCAATTTATAGGAGGTTCAGCGAAGTTACTGTGTGATATTGACTACCATTCACCAATGACCCACATATTTGACATATATCCTGCTTAGATGTTTCAAAAATTAATTAATTTTGATATTTACTTAAAGTTGAAGAAAACCTTGCATTTTTCATTTGCTATTCATGATGATATGTGGCTGGTTTTATTTTCTTCCTATATTTTGTTTTGATAAAGCAAGCAAAATAAAAGTTGTCAAAATATGGGCAAACATTAAACAAGTAATGTTGAGATATAAAGATGGTTAATTGATAAGAATTCCAAAAGCTTTATTTTAACAAACGAAAAATTGTAAACTGGTTTTCACAACAATATCATGCCAACATATATTCTCATCATGGCATTTGAAGGGACATTTCTTGTTTGTGTAGTAACATAATGCTTCAGGCTTGAGGTGGACTGAGCTTCACTTGAGCAACAAAGGGGTTTTTATTTGCCACCTTAATAGAACAAAGAAGCAAACAGAAAATAAGAGTTACATTTGACCAAATTTGTTGGTTGTAACAGATTTTATTACTGATGTAAATCTGCTAGAGTAGCAAATTTATTTACTCTGCTTACCTTTACCCATGTTGCTATACTGCTATGTTACCTCAACCCATTCTCTTCGGATTTCTACATCGCTGTACACCTGAATCCCACCCCCCAGGCTTACAATTAGCCAAGGTATTGGCCCAGTCCTTGAAGAGTGGAAGCCATCCTAGTGGAATAGCTCTTTCTTCCTTAAGTACTGATGACCTGAAAATCAAAACCCACTTTTCTCATACCACTCTTTGTGCTCTAAATTCAATTCCCTAAGCTGCTTAATCCAATACTAATTGGTGTTTTATGTTCTTTTATGTTCTGCATTTTAACTTGGATCCTAAGGAGTTGAAGATGGGGGAATTATGAGAATGAGAATTAAGTACAACAAGGGTCAGCATAGTGGCTCAGTGGTTAACACTGCTGCCTCACAGCGCCAGGAACCTGATTCGATTCCACCCTTGAGTGACTGTCTGTGCGGAGTTTTCACATTCTCCCCGTGTCTGCTTGGGTTTCCTCGGGGTGCTCCGGTTTCCTCCCGTAGTCCAAAGATGTGCAGGCTCGGTGGATTGGCCATGCTAAATTGCCCATAGTGTTCAGAGATGTGTAGGTTAGAAGGATGGGTCTGGGTGGGATGCTCTGAGGGTTGTTGGGCCAAAGGGCCTGTTTCACACTGTAGGGATTCCATGATCTATGAATACCACAGTTTTCAGTGGTTTCAGCCCAGTCCCTAGCTATGTCCTGAGATGGCAACATTATCAAACTCATCAGAGAAGGGACAAGCAACCATGCCTGTTCCCTGCCAGCTAGCCCCTACTGTCTCTGATTATATGTCAATTTGTCTTCAAGAAGTGCACAGGTCAGAATGAAATAATCTGTTTGGATGAAGTGGCTGTCATGATTGTACAGCTGGCAGTGCATGCAAACTCTGAATTGTGAATGACAAACTTGCATCAGTTCTAAGTGCGTGAGAATGAGGCAATGTAAGAATGTTACGTATAAGTTCAGGATTTCAAGAGATTGCTGGTGGATGAGTGATGGAGAATGGTGCACTGAATTACTTATGTGGCATACGATGCAGTGAATGGGATATGGTATTTGAATATACATTCATGCTTGATCTTGTGTGTTAGGGCATCGAATGTTTGTGCATCACTGCATCCGGATTTTTGAGGATTGACTTTTGCCATTGACCACCATAGTTATCTCATCACGCTGCCTTGCCAAAGTTTGCCTACGTGATGTCCTGTGGGTGGATCACAGCTCTCCTCTTCTCCATTTTCTCCAGCAACATATCCAATGCAGCACCAGAAAAATCTTTAACCATGCTCTATTTCCTGTTGTGCTCTGAATCATTTTCTTTTCCTGCTCAGACATTCTTCAACTTCCTCCATCCAGTACAGATCACCCCTTCAAGTGAAACAGGCTGGCTTTAAGTAATACAAACTAGGCTTAGTGTTGCTAGCCTTTCACAAATTTGCCCTCCTCGTGGACCACGCACTGATTCAATACCACATTTAGTGCTGGCTACACACAGAAATTGTGGAAATTATCAGGCAGCAAAAAGTTAGGTCAGTTGATCTTGCAATGTGATCCCTGGATTGATCTTCAGAAATGTACAAAATTTGTTTTGTTTTATTCACAAACACCTGTGGGAAAGAGTACCAAAGTGGAACAAATTGGAAAGGTGTTTCAAGGACCTGGTAGTGGTTCAATGGCTAAATGGCCTTCTTCTGTATTGTGTAATTCTTTGATCACAGTCCTATTTTCAAGAGATTCTGTGGGAAAAGATTTATTTATGAACAAAGAACTCCACTGCAAGGTATGCTTTTCCTACTTTGGTTCTTAATAAACATGGGGTATATCATTAAACTATAATATGCAGTGAGATGAAATGGAGTTATCAAAGTAATATGATTTGTATGGCACAAAGTTGCAGGATGAATCACCTGATATGGCATCACTGTTGGATGTGTGACAAGTCCTGTATTTAGTCTTCAGCTGAAAAATGTTCACTTCAGCAACATAAAAGAGATCTGATTGTGCCTGCAAAACTGTATTCTAACCATACAGAAAACTGTCAATAAAAGTGAGAACCTGGAGAAAAAAATACTCTGAACATTACAGACTCCAAAATGTATTTTCAAAAGGAGGTATAACAACTAATTAATATTCATTGATCATTATTGAACATAATCATTGCAGCCATCTGCAAGCTATGCACATCTGAATACTTTTCTTATTCATGCTTTCAGAACATTGTTGCTATAACCCTAGTGCAATAAATTTTGTGAGAAGAATCTCTCAGTTTTGGGCTTACTACAGTGCACCAGCGAAGCTCAGCACAAGCTAAAAGAATAGCATCTCATTTTCCACTTGGGCACTCTGCAGACTTCAGGACTCAATAACAACCAGTAAAAATTGGATCTGTTGGAAAGAGAGGGGTCACTTCTGCATTCAGGTCTCTGCCACCACTTTTAAAGTTGTGTAACATTTTCCTAATTCAGTGAAAGTCTACTCTTGGTTATCTTTGCTTAATTTAGTTGCAAGGATCCACTTTCTAGCAACCCACAATAATAAACTCCAAAAGATCACAGATAACAAGCATGGGGCTGGATGAACACAGCAGGTCAAGCAGCATCATAGGAGCAGGAAAACTTGACGTTTCGGGCCTGAACCCTTCATCAGAAATGGGGGAGGGGAAGAGGGTTCTGAAATAAATAGGGAGAGAGGGGGAGGCGGATAGAAGATGGATAGAGGAGAGGATAGGTGGAGAGGAGGCAGACAAGTCGAAGAGGCGGGGATGGAGCCAGTAAAGGTGAGTGTAGGTAGGGGGGTAGGGAGGAGATAGGTCAGTCCAGGGAGGACGGGTTCATCCAGCCCCATGCTTGTTATCTCGGATTCTCCAGCATCTGCAGTACCTTTTATCTCTGATCCAAAAGATCACAACTAGGAGTAAAATTCAGGCTAGAGTGCCATCCAATTTTCTCTCTCTGCCATTGAACATTATAATAGAAAACCAGGGTTACTGGAGTTAAATCCTACATACTACTGTCAATCCATATATTTTAAGATTCAGCATCTTCATGTTTATTCAACTAAAAGCATTAAGTTTCCTTGACATAAGTTGCAATACTGCCTTAAGCCCTATGTTTGATTTAGAGTTAAGTATAGCATGATCTTGTGCTGTGGGAACAAGACTGTGTACAGAAATGTTCATATCTATTTTGTTTTGATAAATACTTGTGAACAACTCACTAACAACTGTTTCATATCCTATTAGAAAACTCAAAACTTAATACGAGAATTTACAGAGATTACAAGGTGTAGAGCTGGATGAACACAGCAGGCCAAGCAGCATCAGAGGAGCAGGAAAGCTGACATTACGGGCCTAGACCCTTCTTCAGAAATGGGGGAGGGGAAGGGAGCTCTGAAATACGGAGAGACAAGGAGGCGGATAGAAGATGGATAGAAAAGATAGGTGGAGAGGAAACAGACCGGTCAAAGACGCAGGGATGGAGCCAGTAAAAGGTGAGTGTAGGTGGGGAGGTAGGGAGGAGATAGATCAGTCCAGGGAGGATGGACAGGTCAAGGGGGCGGGATGAGGTTAGTAGGTAGGAGATGGGGTGGGGCTTGAGGTGGGAGGAGGAGCTGGTGGGAGGAAGGACAGGTTAGGGAGGCGAGGACGAGCTGGGCTGGTTTTGGGATGCGGTAGGGGGAGGGGAGATTTTGAAGTTTGTGAAGTCCACATTGATACCATTGGGCTGCAGGGTTCCCAAGCGGAATATGAGTTGCTGTTCCTGCAACCTTCAGGTAGCATCATTGTGGCACTGCAGAAGGCCCAGGATGGACATGTCATCTGCGGAATGGGAGGGGGAGTTGAAATAGTTCGCGACTGGGGTGAGGGGGAGGAGTAGGGGCAGGTGTAGCACTTCCTGCGGTTGCAGGGAAATGTGCCGGGTGTGGTGAGGCTGGAGGGGAGTTTGGAGTGGACAAGGGAGTCACGGAGAGAGTGGTCCCTCCGGAAGGCAGACAAGGGTGGGGAGGGAAAAATGTCTTTGGAGGTGGGGTCGGACTGCCCCAGCTCCTACACCTCCCCCCTCACCCCCATCCTAGGCCCCAAGAAGACTTTCCACATCAAGCAGATGTTCACCTGCACATCTGCTAATGTGGTATACTGCATCCGCTGTACCCGTTGTGGCCCCCTCTACATCGGGGAAACCAGGCGGCGGCTTGGGGACTGCTTTGCAGAACACCTGAGCTCGGTTCACAATAAACAACTCCACCTCCCATTCGCGAACGATTTCAACTCCACCTCCCATTCCGCAGACGACATGTCCATCCTGGGCCTTCTGCAGTGCCACAACGATGCTACCCGAAGGTTGCAGGAACAGCAACTCATATTCCGCTTGGGAACCCTGCAGCCCAATGGTATCAATGTGGACTTCACAAGCTTCAAAATCTCCCCTCCCCCTACCGCATCCCAAAACCAGCCCAGCTCATCCCCGCCTCCCTAACCTGTACTTCCTCCCACCTATCCCCTCCTCCCACTTCAAGCTCCACCCCCATCTCCTACCTACTGACCTCATTCCACCCCCTTGACCTGTCCGTCCTCCCCTCTACCTCCCCACCTACACTCACCTTTACTGGGTCCATCCCCACCTCTTTGACCTGTCGGTCTCCTCTCCACCTCCCCCCTCTCCCTATTTATTTCAGAACCCCCTTCCCCTCCCCCATTTCTGAAGGAGGGTCTAGGCCCAAAACGTCAGCTTTCCTGCTCTTATGATGCTGCTTGGCCTGCTGTGTTCATCCAGCTCTACACCTTGTTATCTCAGATTCTCCAGCGTCTACAGTTCCTACTATCACTAGAATTTACAAACCTGTTCCGTCTTATAAATCAGCTAGACCACTGTTAGCTGTCCTTGGAAAACACGTTAGTCCAAATATACGATCTTTCAGATTTTTATTCATTTCAAGTAAATTCTATTCATAGGGAAGGTTCTTCAGGAATCAATTGTACAACTGTTCATAAAAGGTTTTGTGAATTGGACAAAGCAGAATAACCATTGAATTAATTTTATTGTGTGGTAATGGTTTATTATTGAATAGAAACTTCTAGATATTTTTAGATTATCAGAATTTCTTCTCAGAATAACTTACACCCCTACAGGATCTTTATGACACTTGCATTTGCCAACTGAACAGTAGATTGCACAATAAGAGTCTCCCGCCTCAAAACGTTAATGCTGCTTTCTTCTCACAGACGCTGCCAGACCTGTTGAATTTCGCCAGCAATTTTCATTTTTGCTTGAGATCTCCAGTATCCGTAGTTCTTTGTTTTATTGTAGTAGATTGCGACCAATGAGAGTAAACACAGTGAAGCAATTACAATCCAAGTCCTGTTGTATTGTTTTGTTATTTTATGACAGAATATTATAGATGGTCAGGAGTCAAAAGCAGTGACCTCGTACACAATTTGAGTGTTTACATCAGACGTAAAAGTGATAGCAAACTAAGGACAGCTCGTTGTCAAAAAGATTGAATTTTGAGCAACTTTTTCACTTAGGTAAAGAGCTTGATACAGAATGTTTAATATGTTTATACTAATTGGCAAAATCAGAGTAGAGAACTGGAATGCATGTGTAAGAGATTTAAATTCTATTTTCAGGAACATTAACCCACACAGCATAAATGCAAAATAAGAGCAATTTTGCTTACCATCTGTGAACCCCAAGTGTATAAGTATTCTATTCAACCTATTCAGATGTTTTATGACACGTGTCCAAAGCAGACGAGACCCAAATCTAGGCCTTCCAGCCCAGATGTAGGGACACTATCACTGCAGCACAAGAGCTCGCTCTCAATTATATATATATATAGGGTCTAGGCCCGAAACGTCAAGCTTTCCTGCTCCTATGATGCTGCTTGGCCTGCTGTGTTCATCCAGCCCCACACCTTGTTATCTCGGATTCTCCAGCATCTGCAGTACCTTTATCTCTATATATAGAGTAATGTTAACAGTCTTGCCCAGTCTAAAGACAAAATGTATGTGTCCAAATGGTCAAACAGCCTGCAGCATCTTGCAAATGCAGAAACATTCATATTTATTCACAAGACACAAAGGGATGATAAAAAATGTCTATTTTAGCAATGAAACTCTGAAACATGTGACTTTTGAACAGTTTCTAGGTGAAGCATTGAAAGCTTTGCCTTCAGTTTGAAGAAACATTAAACCAATGGAGCTTGTCAGTCAAAGACTGACCCATGTATGCTATAGTAAAAGCAAAATACTGCAGATGCTGGAAATTTGAAGCAAACAGAATGCTGAAGAAACTGCCACAGCAGCTTTGGAGAGAGAAACAGAGTTAACGTTTTCAGTCAGGTAGGACTCTTCTTCAGACCCATGTATGCTATGCCTCTTTAACTAATACTTAGGATGGAGATAGTGCTGGATATACTAGTAAGTTACATGCCAGAGTCCAAACAGCTTTAGAATCAACACAATTGCTTAACCACATTACAAGGTGGTGTAAAAAAATTCATTATCCAAGCCAATGTTTTATTAACACAAAAGCAGAAATTGTTGGAGAACCTCAGCAGGTCTGATAGCATTTATGAATAGAAAATAGAGTCAACATTTTGGGTCCGGACCCTTCTTCAGAACTGTGTAGCAAGGAAACTGCAGTATTTGTGCTGAAGAATGAGGGTGGGAAGGATTGGGGAGGGAAAGAGGTTGAACAATTGGTAAAGATGGAGCCCAGACAGAGACAACAGCAGTTGGACGGGCAAATTAATGGAATAGTGATGAGCTGGGGAGAAAGAAGTGCTGCTAATGGGGACTAATCAGTGGGTGAAAATAAGTTGGCTGTATGGTGGCAGCCTGTATGATGACAGGTTCTGGGGTGTGGGGGTGGGTAAAAAGGACAAGAAAGAAAGTATTAGGCCTTAAAATTACTGAACTCTAATATTAGGTCCTGAAAGCTGCAGGGTCCCCAAGTGGACAATGAGATGCTGTTCTTACAGCTTGCTCTGACCCTCACCAGAACACTGCAGCAGCCCAGAGACAGAAATGTTGACGACGGAACATGTGGTGTGTCATAGAGTCAGAGGTTTACAGGATGGAACCAGGCCCTTCAACCCAACTTGACCACACTGCCGAGTTTTCACAATTAAACTAGTCCGATTTGCTTATGTTTGGTCCATATCCCTCCATATCTGTCTCACCTATGTACCTGTATAAATGTTTCTTAAATAACAAAATTGTACTCATTTCCAGCACTACCTCTAGCAGCCTATATCTGACACTCACTATCCTCTATGTGAAAAAAATGTTCCCTCTGGACTCTTGTATCTCTCCCCTCTCACCTTAAACCTATGCCCTCTAAATTTTTAGACTCCTCTACCATGGGGAAAAGCTGTTAGCTATCTACCTTATCTACGCCTCAAATTTTATAGACCTCTGTAAGGTCGCCCCTCAGTCTCCTACACTCCAGAGGAACAAGTCCCAGCGTATCCAACTCTCTTTATAACTCAAACCTTCCAGTCCAGGTAGAATCCTAATAAATCTGTTCTGCACTCTTTCTAGTTTAATAATATCCTTTCTATAATAGGGCGACCAGAACTGCACACAATACTCCAAAAATGGCCTCACTAGTGTCTTGTACAGCTGCAATAAGACATCCCGACTCCTAAACACAGGGCTCTGCCAAAAGCTTTCTTCACACCCTGTCTACCTATGACTCCACTTTCAAGAATCCCTAGGTCTCTGTTGTATACACTCCCCAGGCCCGCACTAATGACTGTGTAGGTCCTGCCCTAGGTTGACCTACTAAAATGCAACACCTTGCATTTATCTAAATTAAACTTCATCTGAAATTCCTCAGCCCACTGGCCCAGTTAACTTTCTACACTGTCCACTATACCACCAATCATGATGTCATGCGCAAACTTACTAACCATACCGCCTAAATTTTCATCCAAATAATTTATATAAATGACAAGTAACAATGGACCCAGCACTGATCCCTATGGCATGCCGCTGGTCACAAGCTCCCAATCTGAAAAACAATCCTCTAGCACCACCCTGTCTTCTACCATTAAGCCAATTTTGCATCCAATTGGCTAGCTCTCCCAGGATCCCATGAGATTTAATCTTAGGCAACAACCTACCACACAGTACCTTGGATGCAGATTTCGGCATCCATGGATGTGAAGTGCACGTAGCCATTGCCCATGGAGCATGCCCTAAGATGTTGGTGACGTAGGTACAAGATGGAGTTCAGGAGGAGCAGTGAGCAGGAGTTGCCAAGTAATTGCTGTGGCAGTATCAAGTCTCTAGCCAGTAGATGATAGAGTAGGAGAATGCACATTATAAAAGGTGTGATTAAGTAATAATAAAAGGCAAATGAGTGATAATCTCCATTAATAGGTCTCTCGCTGCTTAGTAGTGAGAATCTTGTCTTAGCAAGATGTTTTGGATGATATCAAAATCCAGAAAGGCCTCATTCAATTTCACATGCAATTCTCCCAAATTTCTGGTCATTGCCCATGTCATTTAGGCCCTATGGAAGTTCTACTCTCAGCAGTAAAACTGTTTATCCCAGCTATTCTACATGGCATCACCATTTTTTACAGTGATTTTAATGTGTGTGAAACAAGCAGAACTTCCATATTCAATACAGTGTGGAGCTGGAGGAACACAGCAGTTCAAGCAGCATCAGAGGAGCAGGAAAGTCGACATTTCAGGTTTACACCTTTCATCAGGACGGTTCCCTGACATTACTTCAACCCTTACTATTTCACAAATACAAATAGCATTTCAACTAATTCATTCCACATATGTTTGTGCATTCACCATCCAAAATGGTCCAATTAAATGAATCTGTAATTAACACATTCATTTCAAGGCTGAAGCTTCTGACAGCTATAACTGTCTAAGAATAATGACTATCATCATCTTCCCCTTCTAAAACTTCCATTGTGCATCACCTCAAAGACCCTATTGTTTCATTTCGGACTACTTGCTAAATAACAACATTTTGAATCACATTTAAAGCATTTAGATGTAGTAATTCTGCAGGCATTCCTGGGATTCATTCTTCTGTTATTATTATCCTTTCTTGTCATCTGCCAAATCTACGTAAAAACTTCTGTGTAAAACACAAGTCACCAAAGGGTTGCTCTCACATTAGAAAGAGACAACTAAGGGTGACTCCTAAGACAAGGGAGAAGGTTTAGTAAGTAGGACTTTCATGGTAACTTCAGCCAGTGCAGGAATGAAAATTACGTTGCTGGTATTAATGCATCACAAACCAGTCATCCAGACAACTGTGCAAACTGACTCCCACAGAAGGGATGACTATGCCACAACATATATAGATGCCTGCACTCCATATCTGAACAGTCCCAAAATGCTATGAGCATTGAATCTTCAAAATTTCATCACATTGCCAATATCCCATTTGTGTCATGACGTTTGGTGGAAATTACAGCTTCCCCGGGGAATTTTTTAAAGCTTCAGACATCTATGGTATGACTTTTTCTGAGAACCTAACTCCAGTTAAAACTAGGAGACCAAAGCAACACTTTAGCATAATCCAACAATTTGATAGCAAACACAGAATTAGGAATTTCCAGATAGATTTTCTGCACTCTTGTGGTGTGTTAAATTCCATGATGTAGTCTGCAATTGAATAACTATCCATGTTTCTAAACTTAAAACCTGACCATTCTTCCCATGCATTTGTCTTTCTTCCACTGTTTGCCCATAAATTTTAATAGAATATCCATCTTCCTCAGTGTCCTACTGACAAACTGACTGCTTCTTGCTCCAAAAATGCTTTGAATCAGAGCATGCTTTTGGTAGGAAATAGAAAAAAATCTTACCTTAACTCATTTCATTTGATTTCAGGCAGTCATTCTTCTCAAAAGTAACTCCAATTATAGTCTTCTGTCAAAAATCGTTAGTTTCTAATTTTCACCTTTAGGAAAGTTCTACTTCCATCTTTATTGGATTTAAGCCAGATGGTGATGCTGCTTGAAGGTGAGAAGCACTTTCCAGAAAAAAAAAGTACATTATCTAAATAGGGAGAGATTAAAGAGCTGTGACATGCAGAGGGATCCGGGTGCCCTCATGCATTAATTACAAAAGATTAGTTTGCAGGTTCAGCAAGTAATCAGGAAAGCTAATAGAATATCATTGTATATCATGAGTGAATATTATTAGATGGTAAGACATTCTGGCTTCTACACTCGGTTAGCAAAATAGGGCTATTTTATATCTCTGCCTGCTTAATAATGCTGCCTACCTCCACAGTCACTTGTTGCTCCTGCTCTGGCCAGTTGATGTCCTCCTTTGTGATTCCAATAGAGTAGACAACTCCCATATCAGACATTCACAAATAGTGCTGGATTCAATATTGATTAGAGCACCTGCTTTTCTTCCCTCTTTCCTGGGGAATTGTACTGATGCAACTGTAATGTTATGATAACTAAAATTTGCAACAGTGCTTAAGTTTCAGTTTCAGCAGCAGACTGAGTAAATCCAACATGTAATATCACCAGCAGCCTCTACATTCGCACTTTCAACAGTGCATGTAAATGAAGCACCATGCTTCCTATGAACCCATTGATTATGATGTAACATTTTATTGACAAAAACTGACATCCAAACAAGTTTAAACATTCTTAATAGGGCATTTAAAACTGGTGGGTGAACTGCCCAGCTATCTACTATGATGACCTCACGTTCACAACCCAATGTCATGATGCCAAATTTTACACATTAACAGACAAGGGTAGTTCTGCTTTGCAAACATAAAATCCACACACCAATCTCACAATTTCATCATCATTTTGTACAAGCGTGCAATGTATATCTTTTGGAGCAATGTCAGAGGAAATTTCTGAATTTTGGAGGTATAATACTGCTAATTCACAAATGCTCCAAAGCGCATTATTCTAGGACACAATTGTAGTGAGATGCATGGCCATGAGCCAATGACACATACAGCCACAATGATCTAAATCTGTCATCTTCTAGAAGATAAGCTTCAATCTCAGCTGTACCAATGTGAGCGGAAAGAGTCAGAGGAAAATCATGAACCTTCTCCAACAAATGTGAAGGGAAAACTAGTATGTACTGGCTACATTTCACACGTGCCAGTTCATACTTAGAGTAACATTGAAACAGAGGGTAAGAGCTAAAAACTTTGTTTGGCAAAAAGAAACCCAAAGAGGAAGTGGATAAAACAACCATATACCGTATTCAAATACCAAACATGTTTCAGATGAATCTCAGTTTTAGAGAATTTACTGTAATGTGGCTCATCAACAAACTGGTTGAAATTGTATCTTAGTCTCCATGTTCCAAGTGATATAAGCAAAGAAATTGTGCTGCTAAGGATTTTAGTGAATCATAAATCATTTTCTGCTTTTTTTTTTGACATAAGTGTGTTATCAGTAAGATGTGTTGACTAATTAGCATCTCCAGGCTTTGAAACATGTATCCTGTACTTTGATCAGGCAAATTAGGGGAAAAAAATTCTAAGTCTAATCTTATAAATACTGGAGAAGCAATAAAAGATTGAGAGGAAGGAACACATATTTACTGTAGAATGCAACATAGAAGCATGGAAATATGCAACCATAGATGGAAAAGACACTATTTGGAAGTATAAAGAAATATAAGACAGTTTAAAAGATAAAATTGACAAAAAATTAAACTAACCAAGATCTTGGGTGAACTGAGATATTGTGCCTCTATCTATTCAAGCAATTTATTTTATTCATTCATCTTATGTGGTCATCACTGGCCTGGCCAGCATTAATTGACCATCCCTAGTTGCTCTTGAGAAGGTTGTGGTGAGCTGCCTTCTTGAACTGCTGTTGTCAATTTGGCATTTGTAGACCCACAGAGCCCCTGGGGAGGGAGATCTAGGGTCTTGTTCCAGCTGCACTGAAGTAATGGCAATATATTTCCAAGCATAGATGATTAGTAGCTTGGAGGGGAACTTTTAGGTAGCGGTGTTCCTACATATCTGCTGCCATTGTTCTCCTGGATGATAGAGGTCAGGGGTTTGTCTAAGGGTTTTATGCTAAGGAGAGTGCAGAATTCCTGAACTGAAGACAAAAATCAGACAAATGACACACTTATGATCACTATTTGCTACTGGAATGTTGTGTGTGCATATCTTAGGGAGTGTTACTGAACAAAGAGACCTTGGGGTGCAGGTTCATAGTTCCTTGAAAGTAGAGTAGCAGGTAGACAGAATGGTGAAGGTGGCATTTGGTACACTTGTCTTTATTGGTCAATGCATTGGGTATAGGAGTTGGGAGGTCATGTTGCAACTGTACAGGACATTGGTTAAGCCACTTTTGGAATACTGCATTCAATTCTGGTCCCCGAGCTAAAAGAATGATGTTGTGAAACTTGGAAGGGTTCAGAAAAGACTTACATGGATTTTGCCACGGCTGGAGGGTTTGAGCTACAGAGAGAGGCTGAATAGGCAGAAGAGGTAATGGCTGAGTGATGTTATTGTTGGACTGTTAATCCAGAGACCCAGATAATGTTCTGGGGATCCAGGTTCAAATCCCACTATAGCAGATGGTGGAATTCAAATTCATTTTATTAACCTCTTAATTCCAGACTTTTTAATGACTATGAATCCAGTGTCAATTGTCAGAAAAACCTGTCAGGTTCAGTAATGCCTTTTAGGGAAGGAAACTGCCATCCTTACCTGGTCTGGCCTACATGTGAGACCAGACCCACAGCAACGTGGTGGATTTTTAACTACACTCTGGGCAATTAGGGGTAGGCAATAAATGCTGTCCTTGCCAGCAATGGCATCATTCTGTGAATGAATAATGAAAGAAAAAAAACAGCAGGGACTATTTCCCTGAATGGTCAAAGGCTGAGAGGTAACCTTTTTATAAAATTATGAGGGGCATGAATAGCGTGAATTGTCAAGGTCTTTTCCCCAGGAGAGGAGAGTCCAAAACTAGAGGGCATAGCTTTAAGGCGATAGGGACAACTTTTTCCACGTAGAGGGTGGTGTGTGTATGGAATAAGCCGCTAGGGGAGGTGGGGGAGGCTGGCACAATTACAACATTTAAAAAGGCATCTGGATAGGTATATGAATAGGAAGGGTTTAAGAGTTATATGGGCCAAATACTGGCAAATGGTACTAGATTAATTTAGGATATCTGGTCGGCATGGACAAGTTGGACATCTGTGCTGTACATCTCGATGATTCTAAAAGAAGGAAAGCTATTTGTTGTTGTGAAACTATTTACCAGCATAAATCAAAGAGACTAAACTAGAAGATAGAAACAAATTTCCACTTTGCCTCAAATTTCAGTTTTTCAAATCAAGTTGTTACAAATTAATTAAGATAAAATTAAATTTCAGCCAGCAGTCAATAACTTTAAAATAAGCATAAAAGTGAATCCATATCTGCTCAATTCTGGCTTAAGATATGTAGCACCCACAAATTGTTTCTAGGTTAACATCGTTGTGGAACATACTGAGAAAATGACATACTATGTCTTGGGATTCATTATAACCAACATCTCCTGCGGTTTAATGAGCATGATTTAATGGCTTGTAGTTCATAGTTGTGCACAGCTGAGTTGTTGCCTTAATGAGACAGCATCAAGTAGGGATGAAAAAAATTTTTCTCCAAAATACCAAACTGGGAAAACTGCCAAATGAGAATTGGATGAAATTTTATTCTTATAGATTCAGAGTTCTGCTTCGTGATGATGAGAACCATTTCATGATATATGTATTTTATCACTAATGTGCAATACTCTCAGCACTCAAAAATATATTTTTCCCAACTGGAATTGTCCTAAGTCACATTCATTCACAAATATCTACAATTCAGCTGAAAGAATGAGGCACTCTTTAAAAATCCTTCAATGATCATTGAATAGAATATTCACTACTGAATCTCTACAGTGCCCATCAAGACCATTTGGCCCATCAAGTCTGCACTGACCCTCCAAAGTGCATCCCCATAACCCCATATTTACAATAGTTAACCCACCTAGCCTCCAAACTGCAGGGCAATTTAGCATGGCCGATCCACATAACCTGTACATCTTTGGACTGTGGGAGGAAACTGAAGCACATGCAGGAACCCCACACAGATACGTTGTTTAGAGTTTACATGTTCTCAGACAGACAGTCACCTAAGGCTGGAATCAAACCTGGTCCCTGGTGCTGTCAGGCAGCAGTGCTAACCACTGTGCCACCATGCTCTTTAAATCCCATGGAACTGGCAAATATAGAAGAGAAGAGGGCAAGATAATGATATCATTTTACCAATAAAACTAACATAATATATAAAATACCACGAAAGGACTGTGAAAAAATTACATAGGCCAAATTGGAAGAAAACTGACAATAATAATAATACACGAACAGCAACTAGCCACCAAGAGACACGACCAATTCTCACTGGTCTCAATACACACTGACAAAGAAGGACACGAATTCGAATGGGACAACACATTCATAGTAGCACGAGCCAAAGACAGCCATTCCAGGGAATTCCTGGAGGCCTGGCATTCCAGCCAGAACTCCACCAACAAATACATTGAACTGGACCCTATATACAAACCACTAAAAAACACAACTGGAAGTGATTCCAACCACCCCATCAAACCAAGGCATAATAACAAGCAGGACAGAACGCCAACACTTCACTGGAAGCGCACTGATGTTGCCTAGCATGGTGACGAAATGTCTGCAAACCAAACACACCGGCTCGGCGAGCAAGTCTACAACCTCATCCACAACTCGAGCTGCAAATCTTCTCAAGAACTTTATAGCTTCTCTACTTACCAATACTTTTCCTCTAGAATTAAATGTTACTACTCGCTTTGTTTTTTTAAAACGCAGCCTGTGTCGCGACTTTTACAACTTATGCATCTGAGCTCCCAGATTCCTTTACTCCACTATCTCATTTAGATCTTGATTTTCTAAGTAATATGCTGCCTCCTTTTAATTTTCGCGTCAAAATGTAATGCTTCACACTGACCTATGAGGAAATTCACTTGTCAATTATATGCCCATTCTGCAAGGTTATTAATGTCTTATAATTTGTTACAATCCTGTCAGTATTAATTGTGGTCTGCTGAAACCCCCCAACATCCCTCGAAGTTCTAGGCAACCAGAGGTAGGCAGAGTGAGTGATGGAAGAGATGAAATGCCAAATTCAAGAAATATTAAAACAGACTGACAATTAGATATAATGCTTTAATCATGATTCTATCTGACTCGAAGCAATACAACCCACTTCACAGCTCATATCAAGGATACAATGGACTGTTCCAGAAGGTTAGATAGCCCTGTTGTATACTGTTCATCATCTGCTTTTATTGTTAACCCCACAAATTGTACAGGAGACAAAGAGGAAAAGGAAATAATAAAGTATATAGTATTCCACCAGGCTAGAATTCGTGATTTTGGTGAGATAGTGGAATCTGGATTGGCGGCTTGGGAAAGTGAGCATGGAGCTAGTTTTCAATGATGACAACTTCCAAAATGTGCTTTTTCTCCCCAGCATCATTAGCTGTCACTCCAATGCAATGATAAGTGGTCAAATGTTGTCTGTAACTGTAACTTCCTGAAACATATGAAAGGATTTACTGTTGATTACTGTCTTATTAGTAGTTATTGAATGTTAATGGACACAAATTCCACTTAAGTCAGTTGTAGAAATGAATCACAAGACCTTTTGACATCTGGAGGTTGATTTTCTGCAACTCTGACTAGCAATTAATCAGAGATTTTGCATTACTCTGATCGGCAAATGACGCCTAGACAGGTTTTCTTAATTACCAGACTGCCAACTCTCAAATATTGGATTAGACATGATTTAGGCAACACATACCCTTAGGGGAAGCTAGTAATAACACATATTACAAGAAAAGAGTGTTTTGTGCGTTCCACTGCTTATGCATGCTTCTTTGTAGCCTGGAATAATTATAGGTAACTATACATTAAAATATTGAGAGACAGTGAAGGGGCCATTCTTATTGGAGGAATATTGCATTTTCAATGCAAAGATTGCCAATGTTAACTTTGGAGATTTAAATTGTTGAGTTCCTTTGGTAAATGTTTTATAGCTTTGAATGTTCACCAAATCAGTGTCAATGGCTCTGTACAGTAATAACTGTTGCACACTTGGTGCTGGATTTTTGTAAAGCTGGAATGGTCGAGTTAGGAAACTTTCCAACCCAGAAGACCCATCTCCTTTAAAAGGACCCCTGACCACCTTATTTTCATTCTGACATGATGAAAGCAGGACGGAGTTCAGGCCTGCCATCCCTGGGGGTAGACCTGAAGTGATTTTGAAGACAAGTATATGGGCAGGCAAGCAGGCTCAAATGTCCACAACTACTTAATGGGACATAGTCCAGTTTTAATTATGAATGTTAGATACTCAAATCCTCACTCCACCCATACCACTTAAGATCCTCTACACTATCCATGTATCCTCCCTTGCTACGCACCCAATAGTCACTATAGTTAGTCCTCAGGATGTCTTTGAAACAAACAACAAAAACAAATAAGCTTCTAAGAAAATTATCCTATTCAAAAGTAATGATACTGAAACAAACTCTCCATCAAAAAATGCCATACAAATAAACTTAAATCCTATAAATTGTCAATACGCTGTAAAAACAAACATCTATTTCATTAACTGCATCAAAAGTATCTAACCCTTCAATAACGTCTTAAAATGTCAATCAAAATAAACTATACAGATGTTGTTGAAGCAGTTCTGGACCTAGTGAACTCAATCAAACATTGAGCTCAGTGGGTCAGTGGTTAGCACTACTACCTCAGTGCCAGGAACCTGGGTTCAATTCCACCCTCAGGCGACTGTCTGTGTGTAGCTTGCACGTTCTCCCAGTGCCTGCATGGTTTCTTCCAGGTGCTTCAGTTTCCTCCCACAGTCCAAAGATGTACAGGCTGGGTGGATTGGCCATATCGCCCAGGGATGTGTAGATTAGGTGAGTTATAGGGGGGTGGGTCTGGGTGGGATGCTGTAAAGGGTCAGTGTGGACTGGTTAGGCCAAAAAGGGCCTGTTTCCACACTGCAGGGATTCTGTGATCCATAATAGTCAAAGTTGTCATGAGAAACCATTCCAGCTCACAGTCAATGAGGCAATTGAAACTGCAAAAAACAAGTAGCTACATCTTTTAAAGAAAAAGTATATTTGTTAGCTTGTCAATCAAAGCAGTTTGTTGAAGGGTAATATTTCATTTTAAATGATTCTGGGCACGTAAATCACTTCAGATTATTACATTATAATCCAATAACTGCAATAAAAACACAATACAGTATCGAACTACTGAAACTGAAAAGAAATTTTTAAGTTTCAGAGGCTTGTCATTGAGAGAATTCCAGAAGCAACTAACTTTCTTTACTCTATACTTGGAAAGGGGATCACCTATGCTTTCTCTGAGGCAGTTTGAGCCATGTCCAGTAAATTTTAAGGGTACAAACTATCAACCACTGAAAATACAGCTAGCAAGTCTGAGTGCAGAGTCTGGGCTTACTCCAACAAAAATTGGCAGAAATAGGATTGGGGATGGGAATCCTGAATGTGTCGCCAGTCGTCATGTTAAAGACCTCTGGAGTTCAGCCACATCCATAAAAATCCTGTCCTTAGTTTCATCAAACTTAACACCTCTCCACAGTTGGCAGAACTGAAGCTGTCAGGTTCCAGGCTGCAAATGGGGTCCAGATCCCTAAAAGTGCATCCATAAAGGGAAAACCAGTAAAACCTTGTGAATGATGTATGCTGTTCTGCTTTGTTTTAAATATCCCAGAACAGTGCTCCACTATGAATGGTACATTCATTTCCAAATGTTTTTTACTGTTTTTCTTTCTCCCTCTGGGCAACAATTTTTCTTTTAACTATCGAACTGTTTTCCTCATACAAGGGATAGTGTCCTTCCTTTTGAGGGCGGCATATTTAATCCAGTATCACCCGGTCTTAGAAAATTTCATCTAATATCTATGATTCCTTGATACCAAAAATAGTAAACAAAATTCCAAAGGCTGATTTATACATGAGTGCATCTGCTTCTGTTCCTTATTTCTCTAATAGCTCCTTAAGCAAATTTGCTTTTTGTTAGTTGAACAAAGGCATACTGTCAAGGTTTGATTTGCTATTTGCACTGAATTAGCTGATTGCCACTGTAGTGTCTGTACTTGGGCTGGGTATAGGAGTAAAAATTAAATTGGAATCCCCTTGCTGATCATAAGTAAATAACACCGATCATCTCCTCTCCCCACCCCACTCCACTCTATTGGAAAGTGTACTTATACCAACGTCATCACAAAATTAAATCCACTGTCTCCCTGGATCAAATAATCTGCCAAAATTAAGTTATTAGACCCTTACAGAAAGGGTGTACTTGGGTAAGCTGGAGATAGTTAGGGGTACTACATTGTGGAGGCAGCAAAGAACACATCCAAAATTAATTGAAATAGTATGGTTGGTGATCTTTAGAGCAAAGGGGGGAGAAATGCAAGATTATTCATGGAGATGAGATGGCCAAGAAGGAGGAAAAGAGGTAAGTCTGAAACTAGATGAAAAGATACAATGGTGACAGGATTCAAATAGGAATGAGTGATTGACAGGTGGAGATGGAGGAGGGGGACTGTGGCATTGCCTTGTGATGTAACCCCGAACTGTTATGCTACATGCGTCATTTGAAAGCGGAGATGATTGGTGAAAATAAGATTGCTTTACATAAAAGTAATTAGTTTGAAGAATGATCAAGACACGGCAGAGTTTTAAACTATGTCAATGTTAATTCTTTAAACGTATGGCTTTGTTTTATTTCACAGACTGGCATAAACTCCCCTGTATCAGAAAGCATGTATGGAATTTGTCAGTACTTTATCTGTAGGGCTAATGAGGCTAAAAGAACCACCTACACAATTACCTGAGAACTGTAAGCTTGCTAATATCTTTAATTCTGCTGCATCTTTTACTACAAATTGCTTTATTTTTATATATGCCATATGGTTCTTTTTCCTCTCTACAGTTATTATTTTGAACGGATGAAAACAACTATCAAATGTGCATTCTGGAGTTCAAGGAGTTTGGTGATATTCATGTATTTACTAATTTAGGGAGTGAACACACTATAAATCAAAACATCTTTGGGAGCTGGATTAAAATTCACCCAGAAAGTCTCTAGACACAATATCTCTCTACCTCTTTCTCTTAACTTTGGGCACCAAAAATTGAATGAGCTTTTTTCTCTGTATTAGTCCAGTATGTTCACTGCTACTTTGAAATAATTTTAAGAATTCATAAAATGCACCACCAAATAATTGCTTCTTCTTTCAGCTTCTCCCTTTTTACTGAGGGCTGTCACAATCACCTTTCTCCATCTTTTCTTGGCACATCACCATTTTCTATTTCAACCCCATTGTGTTCACCATTGTATATTTCTGCCAGGCCTTAAGGCTTTCTCTTATTCTTCCTGACCGTGCAAAGTCCATTATCCGTGTCACATTTCCTCATCAGATAACTGACTATATCATTAAAATCTCTTCTTGGCTATTTTTTCCTGATGCTTTCACAATCTTTGCTGACCACTTGATGGACTGGTTCCTGATATTGGCCTTTCTCATCAATTCACACAACCACCTCAGCGTCCACATCCCAATAATATTTGGTCCTTCTGTTCCCGATGTCCAATGTCCGAGTTTCTGCACTACATAGCAAGGCCAGCTTCACAACTCTAAGATTTCACCTTTCAGCTTCATTAATCCTTTATCACATAACACTCCACTGCATTTCTTCCAATTACTTCACCAAGCTAATTTGTTGCTTAATTCCATACTGTCATCTTCTGTTACCAGTGACTCCATAATCCCCAAGTCTTAATGTATAATCTTTACACCTTCACTTTGACCCTCTTTCCTCTCAACACTTTTCTTTTATTGTCTCAAAACTTAGTTATGTTCTCAACCTTACCGATACATAGCTCAATGTCACCTGTAACATCATTGACCATGGTACTTTCTGTCTCAATTGTTCAGTTAGAGTATTCCTGACAGAGGAAGGAGGATCCTTGCTGCAATTCAAATTTGATATTGAAAGTCTCATTTCCACCCACACTGATTTTTAGTCATTTCAAGCACTCTTTGTGCATGCCTGTAGTAGTATACTTTCCTCCATGGAACTCCACAATTCTAGCACACCTTCAGACTTCCTCCCTTAACACTCACTCAGTCATAAGCCTTCTCTAGATCAAACAAACAATACCAGTAAAACATGCTGCCAAACCATACTTATAAAATTTCCCAGAAAAGATTAAGCCCAGTGGGATCTGGATTTGCAGTAGAAATGTGAGCTGATGAGATTCCCAGATGTAATGAGTAAAGTGTATACTACTTGAAGTAAAAGCAAGTAGCTGCTGCAAAACTCTTAAATGAACTCTTTTTTAAACTGAGCATGTGAGATCAAGAAATTCTTTAGGTCTTATTTCTTATAATTTGATGTCAATTCAAAATTCACACATGCAGCAGCATAAATGCAAAAAAAATTTTAACTGTGTGGAGGTTGGGGCAAAACTCAAGCGGCATCACCAGTTTGAGAATAGGAGCTCTTTTAACTTAAATGTGTTTTCCAGTTACCTCAGTGGTGAAAAAAAAGTTTCAAACAAATCCATATTGCAGAACCTAGAATCCAACTGCTGACCAGGTGTAAGGGTGCCAAGATGGAGTTCAGGTTATGTATGAATTTTCTATAATAATTCACTAACCCTTGGAAAGACCTAAGCTCCGGCACAGATGTGGGAGTCTGGTCTCCTTTGAACGCCCTTACTTTCTCTTCCAACGGGTGTAACCTGGTTTTGTCGACTCTGTAACCCAACTCAGTCACTCGGGGTGCCTAGAACACACATTTTTTCTCTAAGTCAAACGCCTTCCTGGGAGAAACATTTAGGCACTATTTCCAAGTTCTCCAAGTGCTCTTTATTGGTCTTCCTTGTTATTAAACTGCACTGGTTTGATGATTGCTTCACTGTCCAGCCTCCTGATCTCTGCCTCTACTTTTGCCCACTAGGCAAATGTCACTAGGCAAGCCTTGCAAAATCTCAAAATTGCTTCCTGGACTACATGTAAAGTGGCTTGGGTCCCTTTGATAGTCCCAAACCTTTTAAAATACTGCTGGGCATTTCACCAGAACGTCACTGAGGCAGCCATTTTCTAATCAAAAAATGTTGAGCCAATCTAAGTGAATTTTTCTCAAACAATTCCGCCCCAATAGGCTTGGGCCCAAACCTTTTATTACCAACCGTGGTAACTGCACCAAATGCTTTTCATAGGAGATTGGAACCAAAGTTGTACCCTTAATCTGCAATGGTTCCCTAGATCCTGAAGAACATTTTAGCCATTTGGCTGAGGCTCGGCTTTGTTGAGAGGTTATGCTGTGGGCTAGCCTAGGGTCCCTCTGCTCAGGATATGCCCGGTCTGTGGCTCTGCGATTACTTGCTCTTAAGTGGTGTTGCGCAAGCTCAGTCAGACTGGTGAGGGAGTCCGCTTCTATTGGGATGCCCTGTAGTTCCCATGCTCCACTGGCCGCATTTTCTAATGACAAAGCCAGTTGTACTGCCTGTTCGAAGTCTAGATGGGCTTCAGCTAGTAGGTGCTTCTGCCTAGTGACGTCATTAATCCCACATATCAAACGGTCTCTCAGCAGCTCATTCAGGGTTAACCCAAAATCAGATGCCTCTGCCAGTCATTTCAACCCTGTCAAGGATCCCAATATGGATTCCGCAGTTCTCGAACATCCAAATAAAACCGATGGCAGGATTAGAGGAGATTTGCAGTTGTAATATTCCTTAACCATCTCTGTCAACTCTTGGAAGGTTTTCATGTCTGGTGCCTCTGGGAAAGTTAAGCCCCTTATAACTGAAAATAACACGGGTCTGCAAGCAGTCAGCAGGATTACTCGTTGCTCTTCATCTACTCCCGATGTCATTTTACTGGGAAAAAAAATTGTATTCTTTCCACATACACTGCCCAGTCTTTGACAGTGGGATCAAACAAGTCAAGCTTCCCAAATAAAGGCACGCTGCCAGAAATACTTACTGCAACTCCGAGATTACTGTTGCAAGTGAATGCTCTTCAGGCACGTACTGTTTTCTCCCATTGCCACTGAAATCATTGCACAGAGGCCAGTATCCCATATCTAAGTCACTCTTTATTTACTTGTGCACAGTACACTTGCTGTGGCCAGTCAGCTTGGAGCTCAGTCCTCTGAACAGGAGTCAGAATCTCATCAGTTAATATTAATCAGTCCAGGTTAATAACACCAATCAAGGACTTTGTAGTCAAAGACGTCCACCTGGTTCCAGTCAGTACATACGTCCTTCTGGCTCAGATGTAGGGACACTACCACTGCACCAAAAGAGCCCCCTTTTAAATATGCCATCTATAATTGGGTGTGTCCCTTATTTGCCAAATTAAATAAACACAGTCTCCCATCTTATTTGCATGGAAATTCTGAATATTCTTTTAAAGCCTACCTGAAATTGAATCAGGCAGTCCTTGGTCATCAAAGTACTTTCCAAAGGTGTCGGTGTCTTTTTTTCAAAGAAACAGCGAGCAGTTGAGTGTTTTCCCTCATGTTAATTTTTTTTTTCCAAAAGATGTTTCTCTGAGATTTCATACTGAGCAGCTTGGATTTTCCAAACTGTCACTGATTTAAACAGAGTGAGCTCTTAATATTATGAAAAGGGTTGTTAAGATTTTGTTAAATTTGAATATTTGACATCCTAAATTCAAAATCAAATTGGCATGGATTCATTTATCTCCCTTTTTCAAGCCTATAGCATATTGGGACAGCCCTGGCATAACAATTCTGGCATTGGCTGGCTGTTTAGCTCTACAGCCAAGACTATTTGAGTGCCATCATGGATTTTTCTGGAGCTCAGGAACAATTCTGGCAGCATAGGACATGTATGGTGGGTGTACTGGAAAAAAATACAAATGACAGAAATAAGTAATTTGTTTATTTGTAACACTAGATGTCAAGGACATAGGCAGCTCAATACTGCCTCAGCGAAAATCCAGGCATGACGACTCAGTTTAAAGGAGGAAACCAACAAACAAGAGCTTGTTAAAGAAATTATAGCTTTGCCACACCCACTTCATTACCATACTTTCTGAAGGTCTGAGAAAGCTCAAAACTTATAATAGTACAATCATCCTTTTTTATCCTGTCCTTCCTGGTTAGAAATGATCAGGCAGCATGCTTCCACTATTTTTACACTTGCATCAATAGTTTCTGACCCTTCCTTTGTGTCCAATACTTGGCTGCTCTGCAGTAGAAATTCTCTTCTTTCATTGCTTGGTACTTGCAGCTTGCCATCTGTTCCTGTTAAGGCTGCACACACAACCAGAGTTTTCCAGGATGTCATCACATCTACACTATCTTATTTTTAATTCATCAACTTTTTCACATTTGTTATCACACACCTGTATGGCACGTGGGACTTGAACTAAGACCTTCAGGGCCAGAGACAAGAACACCATCACCACAGATGGCTCATATGGCTTCTCTAGGCCTCTGAAAAGTTCCAGCGATGTAGAGGAAAGGATAGCAAAGATGATTCTGGATAGGAGCGAAAGTAACAGGGTAGTTGTTATGGGGGACTTTAACTTTCCAAATATTGACTGGAAATACTGTAGTTTGAGTACTTTAGATGGGTCAGTTTTTGTCCAATGTGTGCAGGATGGTTTCCTGACACAGTATGTAGATAGGCCAACAAGAGGCGAGGCCACATTGGATTTGGTACTGGGTAATGAACCAGGCCAGATGTTAGATTCGGAGGTAGGTGAGCACTTCGGTGATAGTGACCACAATTCAGTTACGTTTACTTTAGCGATGAAAAGGGATAGGTATATACCGCAGGGCAAGAGTTACAGCTGGAGGAAAGGCAATTATGAGGCGATTAGGCAAGACTTAGGACGCATAGGATGGGGAAGGAAACTGCGGGGGTTGGGCACAATTGAAACGTGGAGCTTGTTCAAGGACCAGCTACTGCATGTCCTTGATAAGTATGTCAGGCAGGGAGGAAGTGGTCGAGTGAGGGAACCGTGGTTTACTAAAGAAGTTGAATCTCTTGTCAAGAGGAAGAAGGAGGCTTATGTAAAGATGAGGCATGAAGGCTCAGTTAGGGCGCTTGACAGTTACAAAGTTAGCCAGGAAGGACCTAAAGAGAGTGCTAAGAAGAGCCAGGAAGGGACATGAGAAGTCTTTGGCAGGTAGGATCAAGGAAAACCCTAAAGCTTTCTATAGGCATGTCAGGAATAAAAGAATGACTAGAGTAAGATTAGAGCCAGTCAAGGACAGTAGTGGAAAGTTGTGCGTGGAGTCCGAAGAGATAGGAGAGGCGCTAAATGAATATTTTTCGTCAGTATTCACAAAGGAAAAAGACAATATTGTCAAGAAGAATACTGAGATACAGGCTATTAGACTAGACTGGATTGAGGTTCATAAGGAGGTGTTAGCAATTCTGGAAAGTGTGAAAATAGATAAGTCCCCTGGGCCGGATGGGATCTATCCTAGGATTCTCTGGCAAGCTAGGGAGGAGATTGCAGAACCTTTGGCTTTGATCTTTATGTCATTATTGTCTACAGGAATAGTGCCAGAAGACTGGAGGAGAGCAAATGTTGTCCCCTTGTTCAAGACGGGGAGTAGAGACAACCATGGGAATTATAGACCAGTGACCCTTACTTCAGTTGTGGGTAAAATGTTGGAAAGGATTATAAGAGAGAGGATTTATAATCATCTAGAAAGGAACAATTTGATTAGGGATAGTCAACACGGTTTTGTGAAGGGTAGGTCGTGCCTCACAAACCTTATTGAGTTCTTTGAGGTGACTAAAGAGCTGGATGAGGGTAAAGCGGTTGATGTGGTGTATATGGACTTCAGTAAAGCGTTTGATAAGGTTCCCCACGGTAGGCTATTGCAGAAAATTCGGAGGCATGGGATTGAGGGTGATTTAGCGGTTTGGATCAGAAATTGGCTAGCTGTAAGAAGACAGAGGGTGGTGGTTGATGGGAAATGTTCATCCTGGAGTTCAGTTACTAGTGGTGTATTGCAAGGATCTGTTTTGGGGCCACTGCTGTTTGTCATTTTTATAAATGACCTGGATGAGGGCATAGAAGGATGGGTTAGTAAATTTGCGGATGACACTAAAGTCGGTGGAGTTGTGGATAGTGCGGAAGAATGTTGCAGGTTACAGAGGGACATAGATAAGCTGCAGAGCTGGGCTGAGAGGTGGCAAATGGAGTTTAATGCGGAAAAGTGCGAGGTGATTCACTTTGGAAGGAGTAACTGGAATACAGAGTACTGGGCTAATGGTAAGATTCTTGGTAGTGTGGACGAGCAGAGAGATCTCGGTGTCCGTGTGCCTAGATCCCTGAAAGTTGCCACCCAGGTTAATAGGGTTGTTAAGGTGTATGGTGTGTTAGGTATTATTGGTAGAGGGATTGAGTTTCGGAGCCATGAGGTCATGTTGCAGCTGTACAAAAAACTCTGGTGCGGCCGCACTTGGAGAACTGCATACAGTTCTGGTCGCCGCATTATAGGAAGGATGTGGAAGCATTGGAAAGGGTGCAGAGGAGATTTACCAGGATGTTTCCTGGTATGGAGGGAAGGTCTTATGAGGAAAGGCTGAGGGACTTGAGGCTGTTTTCGTTAGAGAAGAAGGTTAAGAGGTGACTTAATAGAGACGTACAAGATGATCAGAGGATTAGATAGGGTGGACAGTGAGAGCCTTTTTCCTCGGATGGTGACGGTTAGCATGAGGGGACATAGCTTTAAATTGAGGGATGATAGATATAGGACAGATGTTAGAGGTAGATTCTGTACTCAGAGTAGTAAGGGCGTGGAATGCCCTGCCTGCAACAGTAGTAGACTCGCCAACTTTAAGGGCATTTAAATGGTCGTTGGATAAACATATGGATGATAATGGAATACTGTAGGTTAGATAGGCTTCAGATTGTTGCGCCAACCTGTGAAACCATCGAGGGCCGAAGGGCCTGTACTGCACTGTAATGTTCTATGTTCTATAACTGTTGGAAAAGATTGGTATGTAGGATCTCAAAACTTGATTTTCTTTCTCATAGAAAACACTTTGCAAATTTGGCCAGTGAGGCTTTCGAGTGTTTTTAGAAATTAAAAAGTAGGAGGGCATTATGTTAACTGAGGACTCATGAAGATATTTTGTTTCTCCAATTGAAGGCTTAGAACATAGAACAGTACAGGCCCTTCGGCCCATGATGTTGTGCCAAACTTTTACCCTAAACCTAAGGTCTATCTAACCTCCACCCCTACCTTATACTATCATCCATATGCCTATCCAATAGCTGCTTAAATGCCTTTAATGAGGCCCACTCCAGCACCTCCTCTGGCAATGCATTGCACAAATATTGTGAACCATTATTATGAATTCCTTCTGTCACTCTCAACTGAACTGACATGCGGGTTATTTCCTGAGAAAGCCATTCTATTCCATCTTCGATATTTTCCTTTGCAGATTTTACACATTGCAAGGAAAAATACGTATTTCACTGATGCCGGCATTTTACAGTACCAAATCATTCACTTAGAACTCCCAGGTCTGAGGGAAGGTGGGAAGTGAAAAGATGACGACACACTATGCATGGAGTAAGCAGAGCAGCTTGAAGAATGAAAAAGAAAATATATAGGAGAAGAAGGAGTTAGAAGTTGCGTATCTCTATTGCATGAAACTCTCAGAATCCCGTAACACATTAGCTTTGGTTCAGTCATTGAGAGCTGTATCTAATAATTTTTATGGACAGCAGCTTTGATGAAAGCAAATTAAACGTGTGCACAGTGACTTGCCTATCACGGCACATTTGGAAAACTAGTAAATCTACAGCAAAAGAGTTTCTTTACTTTATGCCATACAGAACCATCTCCCAATACTAGTGACCTGGAAGGACAGTAAATACATATGTAATATTCTTTTCTCATGTTACACCTAAACATCATATGTTTATCTGTCAAAAGCTGCAAACATGCACACCCATCTTCCACATCCAGTGCCTGCACGCATGACAGAAAGGAAGCTGGACATATTGAACAACCCAAAAGGATGAGCCGACAGCATTTTATCACAGGTTTCAGCTGCAGTGAGATGAAGATCCTCTCCGTTCCAAGAGAAAGATACCATCTTGTGCATTTCCTGCCACTTGGGTAATACTTAGAAGAGATGCTGGATTACATGAGAGTTCAAATTTTATTCACTAACAGCAAGAAGGACAGGGAGAAGAAAATTTTATTTTGTATTGGTATGGTTCTCTTGGCATAGCAGGAAACAGAGGTTTCCTTTGTAGGTATTCTTAAATTTTATTTTGAATGTCCTATCAGGACAAATGAAATAGGCGATAAGTGCAGTGATTCACGTCATAAGAATTCTTTCACTAAACAGATATATATGTTTTGAGTCAGCTGCTGCAGAAACTGAAGCAAATTTTTTCTCACTTCCAAACAGCACTTGTCATTGGCTAGACATCCTGCACAAACTGTGGTACCCATAACATTTGCTAGTTATATTTTGTTTTGTATGATAGGGATTAACCACTTTCCCCCTTCATTGCCAATTTATCCTGGTCCCTATCCCTTAGCATATTTCATCATAATCACCACCTACATATACTTCTGTCCACTCTTGTCCTTTCATGTCTGATATGTTTGTACAGTGGTAATGTCTTCAGATGTTTTGCTCTCTGGAACTCCCTCCACTTACATCTTAAAAACATACTCATACGTTTTCCCTTTAATAAAAACTGAAAGAACTGCAGATGCTGTAAATCAGGAACAAAAACAAAGTTGCTGGAAAAGCTCAGCAGGTCTGGCAGCATCTGAGAAGGAAAAAACAGAGTTAATGTTTCGAGTTCGGTGACCCTTCCTCAGAACAGTCCTCAGAAACATTAACTCTGTTTTTTCCTTCACAGATGCTGCCAGACCTGCTGAGCTTTTCCAGCAACTTTGTTTTCCCTTTAATCATGCTTTTAGTCAACCCTGCCAAATTTATCTATCCTGGTTCAGTGTCTGTTCCATGGGTCTATTAGTGACGCATCTTTGGTTATTAACTGAGCTAGATGCAAATTATTACTATTTTGTCAGCTTGCTTTCTGAATGAATTCATTTTTTAACATTAGCAGATACCTGGCTTGTTTATCTATGTTGACAAATAAGTCAGCAAATTAAAATTTACCACATCCTCATAAGCAGCAGTCCATGAATTGTAACAAGTTAAATTCGTTGAAACCCCTCTCACTGTGTACATACAGTGCACTGCAGTTTGGCTTCCCAACACGTCACACCATTGGCATTTCATCAAGAACACTTTAAGCAATAACTGTCCAGATTTACAGATGTACAAGGGGATCCCTGCACATTTGGAACAATTCCCAGCTCACTTTGCCTGTTAGTTGTGCACCTCAGGGAAAATTTTAGAATAACAAAAATATTATTGGGACTGATTCCTTTTCTCAAAATGATTTTCAAGTGGGTCTGTAAGGTGTTATGGATATATTATGTGGGAATTTTCTCAGGCAGTTATAGTCTACTGGAAGTGCAAACTAATACCAACCCCCTCCACACGAAATGTACAATCAAAACAAATCAAATTAAGATATAAAAGAAAATATTTGACTATTTAATCCACTTTATTAACTGAAACTTGAAGGAAAAAAAAACTATTATTACCTTCAGCCCACCACAAACTCTGCACTCTAGTAACTAACTCACTCCTCCTATAAACCGTGAGGCTAAACCAGAATATTCGTGGTCTTATTGTTGTATTTGACACAGAGACAAACTACCAAACACATATCTACCGTATCACCAAGACCACTGTACTGATTGGAATGAGGGCCAGATGGATCCCATTGACTAGGAGTTCCATGATTAGGGTTGTTAAAAAAAAAACAAAGTTGCTGGAAAAGCTCAGCAGGTCTGGCAACATCTGTGGAGGAGAAAACAGGGTTAACATTT
>JAHRHZ010000046.1:14766125-14800257 GCA_024137785.1 Ginglymostoma cirratum
TTAAACAGGAGATTCAGTTAGACAGACAGAGTCTCCTCATTCTAGGGACCGTCTCTGAGCTGCTTGGTCAGACCCCATGTACCATGCACATATAAATAAAAGGCAACCTCTGTTCTGGTCTCCGATAAGAAGCAGTTGGTGCAGTTGCCACTGATTATAACAAAAGGTTCGATCCCAAGCTTGATTGGGCAGAATTGGTTAAGAAAGATTTACCTTGATTGGCTCAACACTTTGATTAGAAAATGTCTGCCTGAGTGAAGTCCTAATTAAAGACCCAGAGGTTTTTCAGGAAAATGTAGGAACTATCTAAGGAGCTAAGGCCACCATACATGTTGACCAGGAAACAATTCTGCCTAGTGCCATTTGCCTTATGTGCAAAAGCAGAGGCAAAAAAATCAGGAGACTGGAAAGTGAAGAAATCAAAGCAGTATACTTTGCAGAATGGGCAGCACTGGTCATACCAATTGCGAAGCCTAATGGCTAAGTTTGCCTTGGTGCTCATTTTAACAAACAGTAAACTGCTTCATGTAACAGGATAAATACCCAATCCCTAGCATAGAGAGGATTTGTACACAAAACTGGCAGAGGGAGCTATCCTTCACAAAGCTGGACTTGAGCTTTGTGAGGACACCTACTTGGGCTACAGAATTGACAACACTGGGTTACACATTGGAAGATAAAGTGGGGATGATCAAAGATAGCCCAGCTCCTACACCTGTACTGGAGCTTAGGTCTTTCCTTGGGTTGGTGAATTATTATGGGAAATTCATATCTAATCTTGGCACCCTTACACCTGCTATTGAAAAACAGCCAGCCTTGGAAATGGTCACATAGCCAAGAAGTAGCCTTTAGGGAAGAGAAAGTAGCTAAGATGTTAGCCCACTACGATTTGAAGCGAGAGGCAGTGCTGCCATGAAATGGCTCCCTGTACTGTACTGTATTGTATCGTATCAGGGTAGTTTTGGCTCACAAATAGCCCAACGGAGAGGAACGCCCGACAGCATATGCCTTCCAGACACTGGCTGATGCCAAACACAAATATGCCCAGATAGAGAAGGAAGTTTGGCAGTCATCTTTGGTGTAAGAAAGTTCCATCAATACTTTTACCAATTTGTAATAGTAACAGACCACAAACCCCTGCTAAGGCTACTTAAAGAGGACAGGCTGTGCCACCCACACCTTTTGGCTGAATTCAGCAGTGGGCCCTTATTCTCAGTGCATACATTTACAAGTTGGAACGCCGCCCAGGAGGCCAAGTGGCACCTCCCACTGGCAGATGCACCACCCACAGTGCCTCCACTGGAAGAGTCAGTTCTGGTTTTAAACTTCCTGGACACTTTTCTGGTCAGCCATGAATATCCAGCTGTGGTCACAAACAGATCCCGTCCTGGCAAAACTAAAACAGCTGGTGGTGAGGAGGGAAACAAAAAGGGCCATCACAACCAAAATTGAAATCCTTCCGGATCTGGCGAGACCAGGTCACTATCGAGAACAGCATATTACTATGGGGAGCAAGAATGATTGTCCTGAATAAAGGTCACTGCCACATACTGGCTGAACTCCACTAGGGTCATCCAGAGGTTTCCAAAATGAAAATGTTAGCACAAAATTATGCCTGGTGGCCAGGATTGGATGCCACCATAGCTGTGTTGGTGGAGCAGTGCCCAGAGTGCCAACTAGGACAAAAAAACTTACTGCCTGCAAAGACCCCACATTCATGGGAATGGTCGGGTAAACTTTGGCCTCAGTTACATGTCGACTATGCCGGTCCTTTCATGGGCTCAATGTTCTTAGTCATTGTGGATGCCCATTCAAAGTAGTTGCACATGCATAGAGTTAATTTGCAAACTCAGTGATGAGAACTGAAAACCTGCAAGCATCATTTGCAATACACAGACTCCCTGAAGTATTAGTTACGGAAAATGGGACGTCATTTACCAGCAAGGATTGAGTATTTCCTAAAGTTGAATGGCATTCAGCATGTATGGACAGCTCCATACCAGGCAACATCCCATGGTCTGGCAGAAAGCCAGGCTTAAGGCAACAGCCAACAGCTTCACTTGATACCAAACCGTCCTGCTTCCTGTTTAGTTATGGAACCATTCCTCACAACTACAGGGACAGCTCAAGCAGAGTTGCTGATGGGAAGAAGACGTCAGCCCAGGTTAAACCTGATATTCTTGGACCTGGAGTGGGGATGCAAAGGAGGGTGAAATGGCAGCAGGAATGCCAATGCCAGCCACATGCCTCCTCTAAGCAAGAAAGGCAGTTTACTTCAGGGGACGATGTTTAGTGCCAAAACCAGGGAAATGTCCTTCCATAGGTACGAGGCAAGCCGTGACATACAAAGTTTGGGCAAGTGAGGCAGTTCTGAACAAACAAAAGCTGTCAGAACCTGTGGGTTCTCTCCCTCCATGCAGCATTGGAGAAGTTGCAGAGTCCAAGATGGACGCAGCCTTGACACCATTACATGAAGGGGAAGGAACTCTTGAGACACCCCGGATGCAAAAGACGGGCTACACACTGCCTATGCCCGAGTCAGAGGAACTGGACCTGGGTCGAAATTGTCCTAGGTGAAGCTACAAGAAAAAGAATAGGCCTAAATCCCAGACTTAAGGGGGGAGGGATGTAGTGATTGGAGCAAGGGTAAAGTGCCCCTTCTCACAGCACTTTCCCACGCAAACACAGAAGGTGTAACACCTGCCCCTTCACCTCCTCCCTGCTCACCATCCAAGGGCCTAAACAGTCTTTCCATGTGAAGCAGCATTTCACCTGTACTTCCTCCAGTCTCGTGTATTATATTTACTGGACCCAATGTGGTCGACTCTACATTAGAGAAACCAAACACACACTCAGTGACCACTTTGAGAACACTTCGGTCCTTGCTCAAGAATGACCTCGACCTTCCCACAACTACTCAATTTAACACAGCATCCTGCTCACATGCCAACTTGTCCATCCTTGGTATGCTGCAATGCTCCAGTGAATCACAGCACAAACTGCAGGAACAACATCTCATCTTCAGACTAGGCACCTTACAACTTTGTGGACTTAATATGGAGTTCAACACCTTCAAATTGTGAACCCACTCCCATTCCTTCCCTCCCTTTTAGCTTTATTTGTTACATTCTCTGTCACCATGTCCAATGGGACTGTTTGTACTTTCCAGTCTGGCAGTTACATACCACTGTTTTGCCATCTCACATTCTGATCACTTCATCTGAACTATCAACATCCTTTCTCGCCCAGCACTCCATCCTCTCTACCCCCACAACTACTGCATAAATGCTGCCCTTCCACACTTCATGTCAGCTTTGATGAGGAGTCATCTAGATTTGAAACATTAGCTTGTTTTCTGTCCATAGATGCTGCCTGACCTGCTGTGATCTCCAGGAGGTTTTTTTGTTTTCAGTACAGATTCTGCAGTAATTTGCTCCAGCAAGACTATGAGATCCATGATTGAGGTTGATAATTTGGGCTAATCAGGAAGCTCTAGCTAACTGATATAAAACAGGAGATTCAGACAGTATGGTCATTCAATGGACAACTCTGAGCTGGCTAATCAAAGCCCATATACTGTGTGCATGTAAACAGGGATTGGTGACAGGATACCCGCCTCTGTGCAATTATTTCAACCAGCTATTTCCACCTTAGTGATATGACCAGTTCCACGCTGCCTCAGCTTATCTACTGCTGAAACCTTCATTTGTGTCATTGTTACCTCTTGATTACTCCAATGATCTTTTGATCAACTTTAAAGGTGCACTTGGCCCGTACTGACAACTATGTGTAATACTGCAGCAAAGACACTTTGTGCTCAGGCATGCTCACAGCATTCTTGCCTTGCATTGCTTTCTTTATGCTTTTCCTCCTCAGCCAGAGATATCAGACTCTCATTACAGGGACTGTAACAACTGGGTGGGGTGGTGCCGACCACAGGAGTTCATGCTTCACCAGAACCAGTAGTGGAGGCCACAACACCAGACCATGGCAGCTTGGTTTGATGTTACCACTTTGGGTTAAAGCAGTCTCCATCATCTGGAGGGATGCCTAGCACCGTAGGAAGAAGGTCAATATCTTCCACTCTGCCAAGTTAAGTTCTACGATCTTCTCTTTAATAATTCAGATTCACTCTGTCTCTGCTACTCTATCCACCTCACCAAGACTCATGCTGTACCACGTTCCCTACTGCCAGCAACATCTTCCCTCACTCTCACCCAACCCAACCCCTAACACCACTAAACCTGCATGCTTTCTGCACTGCCTACTCACTTTTTCAGGATACCTCTCCACCTCCGACAGGATCTCCAGGAATTGCTTGCAAAGTGGGGTGCCAATTTTCTCCTGCCTGCCACGTCTGGGGCAAACATCAGCAACCATGTAGGGCAGTTCCAACTGACAGTACTTGTCCATGCGCAACAGATGCTGCTCTTTCAGCAGATATCAATTGACAGGGACGGGCATTCCAGGGCAGAAATCAAACGAGAGAGATGCCATAGGATATGGGAGGTAATTAATGAGACCAGTTTTGATAAGATATGAGAGATCTTGCTGGGCCTAGTATCAACAAATCCCTCAAAAGATAAGACATAACTCAGGACTAGCCAAAAAGTGCATAGGATTCAGCCCATACAAATTTACAGATTTAATCTAAATAGTGAAGAATTGCAGGCCTCTGAAGTGCCAAGGGTCCTGGGCATTCTCATACATGAATCAGAAAAGTTATTGTAAAAACAATACAACACTAACATTTATCACAAGAGGAAACGAAGACAAACGTCAGGAGGTTATGCTTCAGTTATACTAGTACTGGTAAAAATTGCACCTGGAACGTCTCACACAACTTTGGTCCCTTATTTAAGGAAGGTTGTAAATGCATTGGAGGCAGTTCAGAGACTGTTCACTACTCTAATATCTGGAATGGCGGGGGTGGGTGGTTGTCTTTTGTTGAAAGGTTGGACAGGCTAGGCTTGCATCGACCTGAAGTTCAGAAAAGTAACAGGTGATTTGATTGCAATATTTAAGATTCTGAGGGATCTTGACAGGATAGATATGGAGATGATGTTTCTTCTTATGGGAAAATCTAGAATTAGGGGTCAAAGTTTGAAAATCAGGGGTAATTCATTTAAAACAGGAAGTAGGCAAACTTGAGGGTTTTGAGTCTTTGAAACTCTGTTCCTGAAAAGTTGGTGCAAGAAAAGGCTTTGAATATTTTTGAGGCACAGGTGAATTGATTCTTGTTAAGCAAGTAAGTGAAAGATAGAAAAAGTGAGGTAGGTGAGAAAGCAGATTTGACATTACAATTAAATGGCACAAAGGAACTGAATGGTCTACTCCATTCCTAATTCATCTGTTTGTACGTATAAATGCCTTATATCCTGTCAGCATTCATTACGGCACTATTTGCCACCTGCAATTTGAGTAACCAACAACAGACAAATGGCTGGCTTTCAGACTTTGAGGGCTACCCTATCACAACAATGCTTATGTCTCTGGTGTGCAATAGAGGTCAAGCTGCCATTTAAAACTTAAAGATCAGTCTACTGGGGTACTGAAAGATTCCTTCAAATACCTGGACCAATCTAGAGGAGACCTGTGGCAGTTGGGGATAACAGTCATGAATATCCATAGGTGTCTGCTGCACAACCTTCCAATGAGAGACAACACAAATATTGTCACGAAAAATATATCAAACAACTGAGGATTAAGAGGAAGAAACCAGTCATGGATGACTTGTTCAGCTGCATACGCAGTAATTGCAATCCCAATTCTTAATTCACAAACAGTCACACACTTTTCTTTCCCTCTGTAAAAGATCAATGCAGCATCCACTTGGTTATGATACTAAAGTAAAAATCTACGTAAAATAAATATTCCAAACCATATTTATAAATAAAATCATGGCATATTGCATACAAATATCAACTGATTAATAATGGCTCAAAAAGCTGACAAGTTAGCTGTTGCTAAACACCCCCATACTCAAACCAAAAACCACATGCCAGTAGTTCAAAATTCAAACTCTAACATAAATGATCAGTTCTCATGTGAATTTGACTGTAAAAATTTGCAAGATCATCAAGGCATCCTTGGCTGCCATTTCCATGCAAGAGAAGGAAGTGCACAAAATCGTAAAGAGAAAACCTGAACTATTACAAAAATCAAAAGAGTGATGAGGGGGAAAGAAACCACAGCAGCTAAATCTCCCAATGGACAGCAAAGTTACTAATCCCCTACACATTGCCATCATTCATAAGAGACAGAGAACATAGGGAATATGACCATCAAATTCCTTGGAATGAATTGGACAGCCATAGTTGTTCTATCTGAATTTAGGCTGGTTTTAAAAGGATGCAGCTGTGACTTTTAGATTTATCCATCATAGAAATTTGATAAACAAGTGATGAAACTCAAAATAGGCATTGGAAACAAGGGGTTGCACAAAGGTAATGCTTCGGACTTGTCAGAGGAGGACCAAAAAGTCTCTCCTTTTTAAAGTGCTGTTGTTTTGATCTTTTTTCCTCAAAGTTCCAAAACAATGCAACAGCTTATAAAACAATAATTACTGCTCTTAGAATTCAAGGAAATCAGCTCCAACACTGAAAATACCTCTAAGAAAGAAGCAGCTCTTACGGCCATAATTTTTTCCCCATCCTCCAGCATCTGGATGGTTAAGTGAATAGGAAGGGTTCACAGGGATATGGGCCAAATACTGGCAAATGGGACTGGATTTATTTAGGATAGCTAGTTGGCATGGATGAGTTAGACTGAAGGGTCTGTTTCCATGCAGTACATCGCTATAACTCAATGACCAGAAGGACCCTGTTAAGCTATGAAACATGCTAGAGCATCAATGTCCTGTAAAATCAAACTTCAGAATTCACCATTTAGAACCACTGACGTGATACAGCATAGAAGAGGGCTATCAGCCGACTCAAAGATATCCAGATACCATTTCTGATCCCATCTTGTTCATGGCCCATAGCCCTGTGACTTACACCACTTATAGTGCAGATCCACTTTTTAAAGAGTTTGGGGTGTCTGCCTCCAACACCAACTCAAGCAGTGAATTCCAAACACCCACCACCATCTGCGTAAAAAACAAATTCCCACATGTCCCCTCCTTCTGCCACTTAGCTTGAAGCTATGACACCTGGTTTTCAAACTCTGTCAAGGGAAACAAGTTCCTCCTGTCTGCCCTATCTCTACCCCTCAAATTTTGTATACCTCAATCATGTCACCCCTCAGCCTTCCCTGTTCCAAGGAAAACAACCCCAACCTCTCCAACCTCTCCTCAGAGAGAATTCTCCAGCCCTGACAGCATTCTAATGACTCTTCTCTGCACTCTCTCATGAACAATCATGTCCTTCTGGTGTGGAGCTGGAGGACCACAGCAGGCCAGGCAGCAGAGGAGCAGGAAAGCTGATGTTTCAGGTCAGGACCCTTCTTCAGAAATGGGGGAGAGAGAAGGGGGCTCCGAAATAAATAGAGGGGGGGGCAGTCAGTCTGGGGAAGCTAGGCGGGATGGTGATAGGTGAGTGCAGGTAGGCAGTGGTGGGGATTGGAGAGTGAGGTGGAAGGAGCGGATGGTGGGAGAGAAGACAGGTCAAGGAGGCGGGGATGAGAGGGAGGGTTGGTCATGGGATGAGTCTGGGGGTGGGAGATTTTGAAGCTAGTAAAGTCCACATTGAGACCATTGGTTGTAGGCTCCCAAGGCGGAACATGAGGTGCTGCTCCTCCAGTTTCCGGGTGGCATCATTGTGACACTGAAGGAGGCCCAGGATGGACATGTCACCCATTGAGTTGGAGGGAGAGTTGAAATGGTTCATGACTGGAAGGTGTTGTTTGTCGCGGACCGAGTGCAGGTGCTCGGAAAAAAATGATTCCAACAATAGAGAAACAGATCCCCAGTTTGCATGAGCTAAGTTGCTCAAGTTGAATTCCAAACAGCTATTTGATCAATTCATTTAACAATGGAATCTCAAAAACACAAAAAAAATTACTCCATGATACTATTCAAATAAAAAATATTGTCCCACGATATACCTTTTGGATTATCCATTAGTAGCATATGAACAAAATTACTCTTTAATATTCCTGGATGCATATGCATTGCCAATGATATTGCAGTGATGGGCAAAGAAGAGCTACACTCACTGATGGCAGAGGCTCACTGTAAATGGCTTGTCTTCAAAGTAGTAACAGATGAACATTGGTTAGACTTTTTTGGCTCTCTTTATTCGAATTTTGGGATACATGCTTACTCCCCAGGATAAAAATGGCTTGCAAAATACCTCAGTTTTTAAAAAAAATTCCTAGCACTAACTTTGCTAATAAAGCATTTTTTTAAAAAAATTCATTCACGGGATGAGGGCGTCACTGGCTAGGCAGCATTTATTACCCATCCCTAATTGCCCAGAGGGCAGTTCAGAGTCAACCACATTGCTGTGGGTCTGAAGTCACATGTAGGCCAGACCAGGTAAGAATGGCACTTTCCTTCCCTAAAGGACATTAGTGAACCAGATGGGTTTTTCCCCAACCATCAACAATGGATTCACGGTCATCATTACACTCAATTCCAGATTCCCGATGATTGCTAAGAGGGCTATTTAGGAAAGATGTGGTCCTATAATTCACTCTTTATTTTGTTCATACGCTGTTCCAAAAATAGTTTTAGCACCTGTTCCAGCAAGAATTCACCTCCTCTTTAAAAGTTACAGACTAGCTTTAAGTGATGCTAGTGTAGTGTAAAGACAGTGTAATATGGATAAATGTAAGGTAATCCACATTGGTAGGAAAGACAGGAATGCAGATTATCTGCATGACAATAAATTGGGAAAGGGGAGGGTACAACAAGAGCTGTGTGTCCTTGTACATCATTCACTGAAAGTAAGCATGCAGGTGCAGTGAACGATGAAGGCAGCAAATGATATGTTGACTTTTATAACAAGAGTATTTGTGTACAAGAGCAGGGATGCCTTGCTACAATTGTAAAGGACTTGGTGAGATCACATCTGAAGTATTGTGTGTAGTTTGGTCTTCTTATCTGAGAAAGGATGTGCTGGCTGTAGAGGGATGGCAACTAAGGTTTATCAGACTGAATCTGGGGTGGCAGTTCTGACAAATGGACAGTGAATTGGTTAGGACTATATTCACTGGAATTTAGAAGAATGAGGGCAGATTTCATAGCTAACTAAAATTCTAACAAAAATAGACAATATTTTGAGAGAATGATGCTCCCAATGATGAAGGAATACAGAACCAGGGCTCACAGTCTAAGGATAAAGTGTAGGCCATTTAGGATTGAGATGAGGAGAAATTTCTTCATCTAGATGGTGGTGAGTTTGTGTACTTCTCTGCCAGAGGTGAGACCAAAACATTAAATGTTTTCAAAAGGAGTTAGATATATTTTTTAAAGATAAGGGATCAAAGGTATAGGGGTAAGGGGTTCCTGAGTTGGATATCAGACTGAATGGCAGGGCAGGCTCAAAAGGACAAATGGCCTTCTCCTGCTCCTATGTTCTATGTTATTATCTCTATTTTCCTGTATTTTTGATTGTGGACTAAAACAAAAAATATAAAAAGTATAAAAAACCAAGGATTGTGAAAAGGATTACTGTACTTCTTAGAAGCAAGCTACCCAGCTTACTGCAAGTGATGTTTACACTGTTGTTTGTTCGGGGAATGTGTTTGTGGGGAATGGTTAGTTGCAGACAAACTGGCATCAGGGAATCTGAACAAAAAAGATTCAGATGGCAACAAGGCTTTGACTATTTGTTGTTGGCAAAAGCCTTCTGCCTACCAACAAGCATGTGATTTGCTCCCAGGTAGCTGAACAGCTGCTGGGTGAGAATGAATGAGATGGTCGGATGATTTTAGACAATCAGAAAAGAAAAGCACTGCCTTTGTCATGGAGTTTAAAAAAAAAAACACGTAAAGCCTGAAGGTAGTCAGTTTATTTTCCCTCACCAGCTGTAAGCTGTTGGTTTTAACTAATCAAAGACATTGTATATTGTGAAGCAGTTGCTCTGTGCAGGTAAGTGAAAGTATCTAGAGAAGAGAGGTCATGAAACAGCATGTCCTGCCAAGCCAAAAGGATCATCTCAGCAAATCCTGCGGACAGGGACCAAACTGCCTTACCAATTTTTTCTTTCACCCATAACACCGACATTTTTTAAAAAAAAAGGAAAAAAAAGGTCAGTACCGATGTGTAGCGGGAGTTTTAGTAAGTGCCTAAGGGTTTTAGCTAGTAGATGGCTCACGTTCACCTGTAGCTAGAAGATACTTATTTGGAAAAAAAAAGGAAGAGTCATTTGTGTTAAGCACAGAAACCTGGTCTGTGCTTTCCGTCAACTTGGGTATAAAAAGAAGGCTCAGCAGGGAATTTTGTTTCCCTTGATAAAATCTTTAACTTTATGTCGACTCGCGAATAGTGAGCCTTCATCTCCAGCATGCTACCCTGGTGAAGTATGACACTAGCCTCACACAAACATAGCTCTCCCTGCTGAGACAGGCAATACTTCCATAAAAGATAAAGAAATAAATACTTGCATTTAAATAGTACTTTTAATGACAACTGGCTATATCGAAGCACTTTACAGACAATAAAATAATTCCGAATTGCAGCCACTGTTATATTTCAGGAAATGGTGCAGCCAATATGCTCACTACAAACTCTCACAAACAATGTGATAATAATGATAATAATTCAGATAGTCTGAATTTCTGATGTTGTTGAGTATTGAACAGGACACTGAAGTTAACTTCCTTGCTCTTCTTTGAAATAGAGTCTTGTGCCTTTTACATCCACCAAAACAGGTAAATGGAACCTCTATTTAACTTCTTGGCCTGCATTTTCCAATGACCACTTAGTTAATTCTACAGCAAGGATAGGAATTGAGCATTGTGACCTGCAGAAACCCCAAAGGAAGATTCCAAGGGGGCAACTCCCCTGCATCTCAACTCTCCGTAAGTATTAATTTAAATTGGAGAATTCAGAAGGTGCTTCTGCAGTTAAGTAAATAGTTACCAGGGAAAGTTTAGTCAATTAAAAACCTAGTCTAATTCCTGGATAACAATTAAATTGACACCCAAATTCTCAATCACCTCTGACTAGACTACCCTCACACCTCTTACAGCCCCTCAACCCTTCCCAACAACTTCTCTTCCCCTAAACCAGACACCGACTCCCACTCTGGACCTGATCCCTCCACCTTTTCCCAGAACCTGATACACTCCCTCCCTCCCCAGGCACAACATGCACTCTAAACTCCTGCTTGATCTTCCCCAACCAGACCTGAAGGCTCCCCCCCACCACCTTGATCTACCCAAAGCTCTGTAAACCTGGCCAATTTCCCACCTTGCAACTGAACCATCTTCCTCCCTATTAACTAGGCATCCTTCTCACCTGCCATCCTCACATGCCACACTAATGATATATACTTATCCTTCCACAATAGCTAGCAGAGTGGTTTTCTGAGAGACTGGTATAATTACAGAATACGCAACTGCTGCTCTGAAAAAAAAAACGGATTGTAGTTTGACTGTGAGACTATCATGTACCATGACAGATGTATTGGATTTTAAAAACACTCCACATTTCTAACGAAGAGCTGAGTGGAATTTGTCAGGAAACTAGAGCACTTTCTTAATACTAAGAAGTAGTGTAGTAGCAATCTGAATGTGATTGCCACACTTTGGAAAGTCTGAACTTTATCTGGTAGGCAGCAACTCTGGCCAGTGCCTTGATTTGTGTATTTTAGTCCAGGAGTGAGAATTGAACCTAGAATATTGTGGCTTAGAAGTAAACATCATACCGCTTGATCCACAGTTGACATAAGTGCATTTGGTGCTAGCTGCACACAGCAATCATGCAAGTTAGCAGGTAGGACAAATTTAGCATTTTGTCATGCATTGGAAGCACCAGCCACAGGTTAATCATGCATTGTGATCCCAGCAAATTATTTTTGGAACTATAGAATCTTGTCTGCTGTAATTTTTCTTTTTATCAGTGTTACTGACCACTTGTTTGAGATAAATATGGGCCCAAATTTTCCACTTTAGAACTCCTGGCACAAACTAAGAGTGCAAATCAGGAAATCCCATGTCTTTAATTCAACATTAAACTACACTTGGAATCTAACTGATAGGATTTTCATGATATTTGATCCTGACAGTGTTGAGAACATCCAGATGGAAGATCCAGAACAGTTTAAGAAAATCGAAGTTATCTTCTTTTTGAGAAAGACACACAAAATGTAATAAGCTTTTTTCCCCTTTGGAAATATAGATTTGCCCTTTCAGAAATGGAAAATTAGATGGAACATCTCTAATGAGGTGACACATTTACAATTTAAATAACCTTTCCTTAACTATCTTTAGAAGCTGCTCACCAACACCTTCTCAAGAGCAATTAGGATGGCATAAATGCTGCCCCAGCCAGCAAAGCCAACATCCCCAAATTAAATTTTAAAACATTTTTAAAATGAATGCTTGCTTCAACATGAACCTGAAAGCTAATCAATCGTCAGAGTTATTTTGCGGCTCAGCTGGCAAATGCACATTATGCTTGGTTCTGATTTACAAATGAGGACAACATCTTGTTTCAATCGCTGATGTGTTACAAGTTAAGTTGGTCTCAAGCAGGGCATCGGTGGGAGCACTGCAATTAGCCACAGTTCTTACATCCCTAATAAGAGAAGTTTAAATTAAAAGATGTTTGTTTCTCCAAGTGGTAATTGGAATGTAAAGCGGTGGACACCAGAAGTCTGGATAAAGCTGTGATATCTCCTATATCTGCTGCTACTCATTATTCATTGCCATATTTTTAAAAAATGCCACTTGATTGGAATATTAGAAATTAGTTGAAGTCTATATCAGAGCATGAATCATCACTTCTAAGGGAAGTGATAAGCAATTTGAAAACAAAATTATTGTTTTTTTAAAATGATGCAGGATCAGTTCTATACCATTTCCTTATTCTAATAGGCATAAATCAAAGTAAATGTTTAAAGCTATTCCCCAAGCAGTCCCTATAATTAACTTAGGGATTCTCTTAAAGATACGAAGATAACTACGTTATAATTTTCACTTTAGAAAACTTGCAAACTGATTTTAGTTTTAGATCATAGACTAGTCAAAGCTATGCAAGAAATTGAACATATTAATAACCACAGAGGCTTTTCCTATGACAAACAATTGTTAGGAAAATCGAGTTAGACAGAGCTATTCTTCATTAGTTCCTCAATGTTCTACTGAGCTAAATGAAAAGTTGCTATTTCACCCTACTTATGGTCAATACTCTTATATTATTACTTACATTATTTTTTACTTTTCATTTTAAATGAATGAAAAATAAAGAGAAGTATATTGGATTATGAGTTTTCACTTTAAAATGTAGTTTTGAATCCGACCCAGACAAATGAGATTGAGGTTCCTTTCTCTGGTGGCTTTAATGTGTTCTATTAGGAAATTAAGTTGAACAGTTTTGAGCTGAAATTGAGTTGCTACATTAAACTGTCTCTAAATTATTAATTCATTCTCTGCTGAGAGATAGTGTGTTGCAAGTAGATATATTAGACTGGTAAAGCAGGAGTTATTGCTCTGAGGTTGAAGCAAAAGTGCACTGTTGATGCATAATATGAGAAGATAAATGTAAATCTGTTCCCAAGAACGTGATGCTAACACTGTATGTACGTGAGGTATTTTATTTCTCACCTAAACTATTCAAAAAAAAACACCAAAACTTTGCTTTGACTTTGTTAACAACACAAGAATGTAGTATGGCTTTAAGATTAAATTACAAGATAAAACACCCAGATAACTGGATTGCAGTTACGTAATTGTTACAATAGTGGTAAATAAGCACATTGAACAGTAACCTGATTGGTATACCAGAGACCTTTCATAGAATGAAATGGTCTTTAGAAAGGAAGAAGCATGGACCTAAGTTAGCTGGAAGGCAATCATTAGGAGACCAATATGAAATAAACAGAGACATCTATAATGAAATTACCATTGTTAGCTAAATACATCAAAACCAGATAACTAAGTCAGAATCAAGAAATTTACACATCCTGTTTAATTCACTCATGTATGATACTTGAGTGTGTTGATTCCTGGCTGCAGAACAATTCCAGCTTGGAAAAAGAGAATCAAGGATTCTGGAATAGGCACTGAAGTATATTTCAATTGCTGCTTATGAGCAAAGCAGGGGAAAAAATTAATTTGCAACAACAAGATGTGGAACTCTCTCTCCTTGTCTGTTTCTCGCTCATCATCTTGGAATACAGTGCTAGATGAAAAAACAAACTGGGAAAACAACAAACCACCAAGAATCCAAAGAGTCTATAAATTTCACCACTGCTGAGGATACAAGTCAAACATTAAACAACTGTGGCCTCAGGTTAAGAATCCAACACATCAAATCTTTAAGGACTGTTTTACTGTGTAACCTTTACTTTTCCTGTTTGCACCAGACATTCTGTCTTTTAAACTTATTACTAGTGTTTGTGCATGTTTGATGTTGTGGTTTTATTGTTTTTTTTCCTAGTATTACTAGGAAACAAAATTCATCTTTGTTTCACTCAAGAAAACCTTGGTAATTGGCTCTTTCATTTTCTGTATTTTCATTGCAGTATAATAGCTGTGCACTGAAAAGAAATAAAAATATTTGTTGTGACCAACCAACAGCAAATTAAAAACTGGGAAGCCAATTCCCCCTTCTCACCTGAGCATGATAAAATATTGTTGACTCATTATTTATAACATCTCTTTCCAAGCTGAAACAATATCTGTTACAAAGCTATCTAAGGATATGAAGTCGAATGTAAAGTTTTGCGTGTTATAAGCAACACTTATTAGTTTCACATGTACAACCATCTCCACCTCACCAACTCTTAGCTTTCAACACTGCTAAATTATCAGACTGCTTACCTGAAGAGAAGCCTAAATATCCTCTCATTGAATATTGGGAAGATTGAAGCTGTTGTTCTTGGTCTCCACTACAAAATTTGTTCCCCAACTACTGTTTCTATCAATTTCTGTGGCATCAAAATCGGACATTCAACAAATCTGTTCACAACCTTGGTGTCACGTGACCCTAAAATAAACTTTCAACTTCACTGTCTTGCCATCAGTAGGACAATTTATTCTTTCTTTGGCCTTGCCCAGCTTCACCTTAATTTAACTCATCTACTGCTGAAACTGTCAGTCATACCTTCATTACTTCTAGACTTGATTATTAAAACACAATGGTGGCTTGTTTCCCATACCTCAATCAACTCAAGGTGTCTTGTAAACTGTCCGAACTTACAGTGCATCCCGTCCTCCACCAGCCATGTAATCACTGACCTACATTCGATTCCAGACTAGCAATATCTTAATTTTAAACTTCTCATGGCTCCAATGGTCTCACCACTCACTATCTCTCTAATCTCCAACCTCTAACTCGCTAAGATATCTGGGCTCCTCTAATACTAACCTCTTGTACATTCACTCTCATAATTGTTTCACTTTTGGTGGCTACACCTTCACTTGACTAGGCCCTAAGCTCTAGAATATTTTCCCTAAACTTGTCCATCTCTCCACCTCACATTCCTTTGAACATTCTTTAAAAACTACCTCTTTGACCAAACTTTTAGTGATCTGTTCTAATAACTCCTTGTGTGACTCACTGTTGTACTTCATCTTATAATGTTTCTGCTCAGCATCTTGACGTATCTTATTACATTAGAAGTATTACATAAATGTACGTTGTCACATAACTAAAACAAAATTATTTGATCAGGTTCTTTGTTGCTGTTAATGGGAACATTAGTATAAGAAAGTTAGTTGCCATACATCCCTATATGACAATGACTATACTTCAAAAATGGAGTTCCCTGACATTTGGATCATCCAAAGATTATGAAAAAAGTTATATTTATAGAACTCTTCCTAGCTTCCTTGCCTAAAATTTTGAAACCAACAATTCCACACAACCTACTGTGGGATGGACTCTAGTGTCCTGAGAAAATGATCTATGCCAAAATACGAATCCGAAGTTAGTTAAGCAAGCTTCTAGAATATTCACTCTTTTCCTTTTTCGACACTGGCCTATTACCCATGCCTCATGTGCTTATGTTGCCAGGTTTTTAGTCATCTTCACCACCTGCCTATATAATTGATCTTATTTTCTTGGGAGATGCCCAATGAATGAAACTACCATCTGCTATCTTTAATAAATGAAGGTATAGAGCTGAAACAATGCTAGTAACCCGCTTCATAATGAATGGATTACAAGTCTTTTTTTACTGTCACAATTTCTGCATTTTTACAATCCCATTACAATATGCATGCTATACAGTTCAATTTTACTGATCAATTCAATCCCATGCTATAATCTCAAAATATTTTAGAAGAAAAAAATTATTAAAAACAGAACAGAAATGTACCTTATTTTGCAAACCCCAAAACTGAAATATAAATGCCTAATATACGCTATGCATACCATAGCATTAATAATCTATGAAATGCAGATTGGTAAACAGCTCAAGTATCTGAATGACTAATTCTGTATGAGAATGCATCATTATTATTCAGTTTTTGATACAATGCCAATTATAACCCTATAAAAGGAAGCTCTATTATTTGCTTTTTAAAAGCTGCACAAAAAGAGATGGATTTATCTACAGTACTAATGGGTAACATTTGCACACTATGGGCAATGGTTTTAATTCGGAAAAAGTCAATACTCGGATTGATGCATTTAAAAGAGATGATTGCAAGGAATGAAGACAGAATAATACTCATTAAATCCTCAGCTACCACAAAATGTAATACATATAAAGGCATTAACAGAGAATGAAATATTATTACACATCACTAAAATCAATTTGTAATGTTAATATAAAAATGTCACGGTTGGGTAACCTTCAAGACGTTCTTCAATAGTTTCACAGTTACTTAGAAGTCTGGCCTGAGTCAGAGCTAAAGACTAAAGAACCCACATTAGAACCAGACCAAACAAATGGAGCAGTGAAGTGTGTATATTTTTAGCTAATAAATCCTGAAATGGTAAAAAAAAATTGCCTGCAGTATTGGCTATATTTAGGTACAGACTTATCAATCAAAAAAGATCAGGGTTAACAAGGAGGCCTTGAAACGTGGCAAAAAGGGGAGAGGGTGTGATCACAGATTCACCAATATTGGGGAAGGATGGATTGAAGCAGGTTTTATTGAAAAGCCAAGGAGTTGCTCCTAGCCTGCAAACAGTGTTTCAATGTTAATTTCAAGAGAAGTGCAGAGAGCAGCAAACTCCATCTTGCTTTTATGGACCTCACAAAATGTTGAGCACATCCTACATGTTGGCAGCCACCATTCTCAAGGCCATCATAAATTAGAAGATCCAACACCAGACCAGCTGCACCAGATCAGCGTATTTTGCAACCACACAGCAACTGTTTAACAATTGAACTCTGCAAGTCAAAAAAAATACTTGTGAACATTAATTGTTATCATCACGTTCTTGGACTGCAGCGAGACTTGAACAGTTTATTAGTGACACATTAGAGTAATTATATCAGCCATGTCTCAGCAGGTTCAGTGGGAGGATCAAAAAAAGTCCAGTCCTTCTTGAACCTTTCAGGAAAAACTCAAGTTAACTTTGATGCACTGGTCACTGACTAGATGGTCCAAAATTATCTCTCCCGTCAGGTCTTGTTTTCTCAACGCGCAAATGGCAAGCATTCTGCATCAAAACAAATAAAACACTTCAAAAAAAAAACCTGTCAAACTCTCCCTGAATCATGGCAGCATTGACATTAATGACCGGAAGAAATCTGATACCAATCATTCAAAATGCCAACAATTTGGTCATAAAGCTGCATCACACTTTCAGTCACAATATTATAATGATGAGGCAGAGCACTGGCAGAAAGGGAGGGAAAGGAAACAAAAACCTATATTCCTGATCTCATGCATCATGGGACATCCTGCCTCATTTTTTCAAAAATCTGTTGATCAGGAATCGACTTGTTCAGTCATGGAAACTCACAACTGGAGATACAGCCAACAAGTTCAGGAGATAGGAGTAATGTGAAACACAAGTCTACACGCTGCTTTACTCATGACTCCAATTCTTTATGTTGCCTCAAAGACTGGTGCAAACATCACTCCTCACATTCACCTATCTTCCAGGTCTCCCCCTTTCCTTTCAATGCACTTTTTCATATACCCATCCACTTAAGTCCAACTTACTGGCTGTCACCACCTGACATGGCTTCCTGAGATTTCTGAGTGCTACTAAACCATTTTGTTACGAGCAGAGGTTAACCCGCCCCATCCCGAAAACCAAAACTGAAATACCCAGACAGAGTGTTAAAAGAAGAGTGAAAAGGGGTGCAACCTGTCTTTCAGCAACTTCTAGTGGTTAAATCAAATTCCTGACATTCACTTTACAATCAATAAGTAACAACTTATCTAACTATAACAGTGAACAAACTATTAACAAACCAAACAAATCCCTTCTAACTACTTACTCTTCCTGAACAACGCAAGATTCTAATTGCATGCTGTTCCAATAAATAAAAGTCCCATGTATATAACAAAACAATAGAATTTAGTCTCTTGAAATTACAGCCAAGTTGTGTCTTCTGGAATATCCTGTGTCTTCTCTATTGATTCTTCTGTCAGGAATCTTGCCTGGGAGTGCCATGGTACCATTACGAATAGATAGTGCTTTCTCTAAGAGCTGAGAGCTGTTATCTCGAACAGATGAAATTAGCTCTGCCAATTTTCCAACTGCCCTCTTCTTTTATACTCCTCATGACATATCAATTTCTTTAAATCTGATTGGTCCTACCAAAATCGGATTCAAATTTGATAGGTTTTTGGTATCTAAGTGCCTGGTTCAAATTGATAGGCTAAATTCAAAAACCTGTTGTGTTGGTAAAAATGCTGTTTGGCCTGCTAACGGTATGGCCTTTCGATACGCATGTTTCAATTTGTGGGTCTCTGTTCTCGCAAACTTTCAAGTTGCTCACAAACATTTCCAAGCAAAGAAAAAGCACAATCTTTTAAAGGGCCACACAATGTTTTCTCCCCCTAGCATTTTACAAACACCAAATTCTAACATCCTGCCTCCTAATCCACAAATACTCTATACAACAATATCAAGGAAATATATCCTCCATCCTGTTTTGTGGGTTATGGCTCTTGCAAGCTGCATTACATGCAAGCAAACCTCCAAAACATGACATGTAACCACTGAACTGAACCTCTCAGAAAAATAATCGCAAACAAAATTCCCTTCCATTAGCAAAGAGGAAATAAGCTATGAACTGTGAACTTATTGCCATCTTTGCCCGGGATTACTTCAGATCCCTCAAATACCGCTGTGGGACTTGCCTTAGTTTCACAGACATATTTCAAGAAGCTTGGGAAAACTATGGATCAAACATTAAAGTGAAAGCAGTGCGTCAATATAATTCTAACGGAGCAATTAATGCATGGAAGGATGATAACGCAACTCTCCTGATGGAGTTGCATGCAAACAGCCAAGAGTGCTGAAGACAGATTCAGAAGTCAGAGTTATAGCCAGTTTCCAAATACAGTTTTTTTTTCTAAATCCTTATCTCCTAATGTATCAGTTATTATGCATCAGTTCAACTGTAGAGATTCTCACTTTGTTTGAAAAGTGATATCTTCACAAATGGAAACTATTGTTTAACTAGACCATTATAAGTTCATTAAACAGTAAACCTTTTACTCTCCACAAGATCATTCTTTTATTCTTTCATTGGATGAGAGTGTAGCTGGCAAGGACCATTCCTAGTTGCCCTTGAATTAAATGGCTTGCTAGCACATTTGAGGGCTGTTAAGAGTTGGCCATCGAAATAACTCCACAGGCCAGTAACCATGACTAGAACAGTCTTTTCAGACTCAGCTATCAGAGTGTCAGCATCTCTAATACTCTGCTTCTTGTCTGTCAGTCAGGGCTCTGTGATTGGAGCAGGTCAATAGCCCAATCATATTCTATGAGATCCAGCTGGCTGACTTTGTTACAATCAATGCATCTGTCCCTCTTTGAGTCAGAGAGTCCTTTTTCTTAGAGAGCCCCCTGGGGTGTTTTAGCACTGGGTCAGGTTCCTTAAACTTGGCGCCCGATACAGCTAATGTATAACGTATGGGAGCTTGCCTCATGCATCAAGAGTGCCTTAATAGACTTTCACTCTCCTTCTGGCAGCAATGGTGTCGTGGCTGCTACATCTGTCATGTCCGCTACATCTGTCATGTCCATCCTCTGATTCAGAGGACTCATCAACGCTTGATGGAGAGGGGGAAACCACAAGTTCCGGAAGTCTTTCTGACTGTCCAAAGGGACAGGACATGTTTTTCTCCTGCACCATTTGCAAATTTGTGGCTTTCATATGGTCCATGTGCTTGTTCGGGACTGTTGCAACTACCCAGACTTTGTACATCACTAGCCCTGAACTCACATTGATGAAGCCTGTTACCCATGCAGGGCAATTTCCATGATTCTTATATCAAATTTTGTCCCATGTATTAAACACATTCTCAATTGGCAAAGTCTTGTGTCCAACATTGGCATTCCTGATGCCGTTTCACCCTGCTCTCCAGATCGGGGAAAAATCAAATTTAATTTGGTGCGGAGTCTTCTACCGTTAGCAACTCTGCCATTGCTATCCCTATAATCAAATAAGAACCATGACAACTTAGTATCTAGCAAGACTATAGGCTCTTGCTTCAAGGTAGCCTTCAAAGCATGGACTGCTGTTTCTGCCAGACTTTTGGATGATGGGTGGTATGGAGTTGTCCTTATATGTTGAATCCTATTCAATTTTAGGAAATACCCAAATTCCTTGCTGGTAAACAATGGCCCATTATCTGTGACCAACACTTCCAGTGCTCTGTGTATTGAAAAAGATGTGCATAGATTTTCTATTGTCATCCCTATGTTTGGTGAATGGACTATGCATGTCCAGCTACTTTGAGTGAGCACCTACAATGATTAAAAACACAGAAGCCATGAAAGGACCTGCATAGTCGATGTGCAACTGAGTGCAAGGTTTACCCAGCCATTCCCATGTATATGGCAGAGCTGCTGGCAGTAATTTTCGTTCTCGTTCACACTCTGGGCACTGCTCCACCAACATGGCTATATCTGTATCCCGGCCTAGCCATCAAACATAACTTTTTGCCAACAACTTTATTTTGAAGACCCCTGGCGGAATTTAGGCAGTTTTTGGCAGCAACATTTGCTCAGGACAATTTTTGTTCCCCAAAACAATATGCCATCCTCTACTGTGAACTGGTATCTTCAGGTCCAAAAAGGTTTCCATTCTAGTTGTAATGGCCTTTTGGTTTCCCCTGTCACCACCAGTTATTTCAGTTTTGAAAGGACTGGATCTTTTTGTCCAAAGTCTGCTAACATCAGCTGGGAGCATATCCAGAAAATTTAATGTAATTGCAGATTCTTCCATTGGGCATATCACCAGTGGTGTATCTGCTCATGGGTCGCAGCTCAATGCATCCACATTTGTTACTTGGCCTCCTAAACAGTGTTCTAACATGAAATTATAAGCATTTAGGTAAGAATCCACTGCTGAATGTGGTCTTAAGTTATGGGCAGTACTGCCTTGTCTTCTGTAAGCAGCCAAAGTAGGAGTTTATGGTCCATGATTATCACAAAGTTTCATCCACAAAGGTATTGATGGGACTTCTGGACTACATGTGACCTTGCAAAACGTTCTCCATTGTCTGCTGAAAAAAATTGTACAAGCTGACTACCCAAATGGCAGTCTCGTATATTGGTACAAGCCCTTATGGGTATTCATTTAGAATATTTCTGGGAATCCTTGTCTAAAGGCACTTGCAAGTAAGTATGGCTCATGTCCAGCTTCGTGAAGGACAGCACCCCTGCCAGTGTATAAATCCTCTATCAGGGGATTGGGTATTTATCCAGCAGCATAAAGTGATTTACCATTTGTTTAAAATCCCCACAAAGGCGAACTGAGCCATTGGACTTCAAAATTGGTACAACTGGTTCTGCCCATTCCTTCACTCTCCAGCCTCTGATTTCAGCCTCTACTTTTGCCCATAAGGCAAATGGCACTGGGTGAGCCTTGCATAATCATGGAATTGCTTCCTGGTCAACATGGAAGGTGGCCTTGGCTCCTCTAAAAGTCCCTAGACTATCCTGGAAAACATCCAGGTATCTAATTAGGACTTCACTCAGGCAGCCATTTTCTAATTGAAAAATGTTGAACCAATCTAGGTGAATCTCTCAAAACCAATTTCACCCTATCAAGCTTGGGCCTAAGCCTTTTACTACAATCAGTGGTAAGTGAACCAGCTGATTTTCAGAAGAGACCAGAACAGAAGTTGTACCCTTAATCTGTAAAGTTTCTCTACTATATGTACTCAGCCTAGCTGAGGTCTTGCACAGACTTAAGGCTTGGAGTCCAGAGAGAACTTTGTTAAAAACTAGTTCTGCAGTCACTGATACAGATGCATCAGTATCAAACTACATTAGAAACAAATGACAATTTAACCAGATGTTTATTTTGATTTGGTTCTGATTTTGATGTTACAAATTCTCAGTTCCAAATCAGATGTAGGTGGACTTTCCAGGGTATGAACTTTCCTTCATACCCCCTGGATACCAGCCTTTGAGTTATCTTACTCAATTTAGGTTTAGGACTCTTTAGCTTTCTCGAGACAGCATACAGGTAGCAACTACAATGGCTTGCTAGCCAGGACCTTGACAAAACTTTTAACCATTTGGCTACAGCTTGGCTTTGCTTTGGGGTTTTGCTCTAGGCTGACCTAGAGTCCCTCTGATCAGGATATGTCCTGAATGAGGCTATGCAGTTGTTCCCCAAGCTAGTCGGACTAGCGGGGGTGTCCATTTCTATCAGAATGCCCTGCAACTCATATGCTCCACTTACCACATTTTGCAATGAGAAAGCCAGTTGTAGCGCCTGTCTGAAGCCCATTTGGGCTTCAGCTAGTAGGCGTTTTTGCACAGTTACATAACTAATCCTACATACCAAATGATTTCTAAGAAATCATTAACAGTTAAACCAAACTCACAGGCTTCTGCCAGTCATCTTAAGCTAGTCAAAAATCCTGATATGGATTCCTGGTTCTTGAATTGCTGAGTAAAAATGACAGCATTTCAGAACTACAGGAGGCTTGAAGTGACAATATTCCTTGATAGGGCAGAGCAGTAGACATTGTTTACTTGGACTTCGGTAAAGCCTTTGGTAAGATTCTGCCTGGTACATTAATTAGTAAAGTTAAATCACATGGGATTCAGGGTGAGATTGCTAATTGGTTACAAAATTGGCTTAATGGCAGGAGACAGAGAGTGATGGTAGAGGGTTGTTTTTTAGACTGGAGGCCTGTTACCAGAGGTATTGCACAGGAATCTGTGCTGGGTCCAATTTTGTTTGTTATTCATATAAAACATTTAGAGCAGAATATTGAAAGTACGGTCAGTAAGTTTGCAGATGACACCAAAATTGGTGGTATAGTGGACAGTGAAGAAAGTTATCTAAGATTACAAAGAGATCTTGATTAATTGGGTCAATGGGCTGAAGAATGGCAGATGGAGTGAATTTTGATAAATGCAAGGTATTGCATTTTGGTAAGACGAACAAAGGCAGGACTTGTAAAATTAAAAAGTAGGCCTTGGGTAGTCTTGTAGAACACAGAGACCCAGTTGTTCAGGTGCATAACTTGAAGTTTGCATCACGTATCGACAGGGTGGTTAAGAAGGTATTTAGCACATTTGCCTTCATTGCTCAGTCCTTTGAGCAGAAGATTGGGAACGTTATGTTGATGTTGTACAAGACATTGGTGAGGCCTCTTCTTCAGTCTCCCTATTATAGGAAAGATATTATTAAACTGGAGATGGTTCAAAGGAGATTTACCAGGATGTTTCCAGGAATGGACGGTTGAGTCAAGGAGAGGCAGGGATGTTTTTTCACTGGAGTGTAGGAGGTTGACGGGTAACCTTACAGAGGTTTATAAAATCATAACAGGTATAGACAAGGTGAATAGCAGGGGTCTTTTCCATAGGGTGGGGGATTTCAAGACTAGGGGACATATTTTTAAGTTGAAAGGAGAAAGATTTAGAAAAAGAAACAAAGGCTTTTTTTTTTATTACACAGAGTGGTTCATGTGTGGAATGAACCCCCAGAGTAAGGTGGATGGGGGTACAGTCACACATTTCGATAAATACATGAATAAGTGTTTGGAGGGATATAGGCCAAGCACAGGCAGGTGGGACAAGTTTTGTTTGGGATGATTAGCATAGACTGGCTGGACCGAAGGATCTGTTTCCATCCTGTATGACGCTATGATTCCTTAACTATGTCCATCAATTCTTGAAAGGTTTAATTATCTGGCACCTCAGGGAAAATTAGGGTCCTGGTGACAGAAGATGCTGCTGTTCCACCAGTTGTCAGGAGAATTACTCATTTTCTTTTGTCTGCCACAATGTCATTAGCCCAGAAGAAATAATGCATCCTTTCCACATGCTGGATCTAATCTTAGATGGCAGGGCAGAAGAAGTCAAGCTTCCCAAACAAAGGGATGATGTCAGAAATGCTTACCCAATTCAAAGGCAGTTGTTGTAAGTGAATTTCTTCAGGATCATGATTTATTTTCATTACCAGTGAAATAACTCTGTGGAGGCTGGTTTCCTGTCTCCAAGTCACCCTTTATTTACACATGAATAGCCCTGAACTCCAGTACTTCCTGGTGAGGTCTCAGTGTGTCAGTATCCCTGACACTCCCCTTATTATCTGCCTGCCAGGAGTCCCCAATTGGACTAGATTAACAGCCCTCTTATTCTATCATGTCCAGCTGTCTGACCTTATTACTGCAACCATATTGCTGTGGCACTGGAGCCACATGTAGGTCAGACAGGTAAGGGTGGCAGATTTCCTTCCCATACACTACATTAGAGCGTATGATGGGTTTTATTTATGAATTGGTAATGGCTCTATAGTCACCATTACTGACACTAGCTATCAATTCCAGATTTATTTGCAGTTAGTTGAATTTAAATTCCTCAGTAAATTTCACATGTCCATACGCATAAATTAGCCTAGGCTTCTGGATTAGCAGACATTACCACTACACCACTGATGTCTCAACTGATTAACACTGATAATTGGCCATATGGATGTTTTCAATTAACTTGGTTGATCAGCAATGCCTTTGCTTGGAGTTAATCTCAAAATTAGATTGATCACCTTACCGTTGTAATAGTGAAATTATTTACATTTCTTTACATCAGATTAGTTGCAAGAAATGGAACCTTTCTCCTCCAACTACAGATACCCAGGCTGACAATTTAGATTTTGTTTTATAACAGCAGGAGGCTAAGCTAAACAAGGGAGTTATCCATTCAGGATGGCTGTTTTTGTTTAGGGCTGAGAAAATTGATTCTCAAAATAGAATTACAGATGATGCTGAGACGGCATGCAGCTATAACTCTATGGAAAAAAAGCAGTCCACCTGTTTGAGTTTCCGTCATCAAAGTAGGAAGTTTCTGCTTGCTGTCTTCTAAGAAGACTACATCCAGGCATGAATAAGTGACCACTATTAGGAAAATGATAGTACTGATTGATTTCAGAGATTATGATCCACTAAAATCAATGGGAATCAGAGGGCAAAGTCTGCGCAGGTTGGAGTCATATCTGGCGCATAAGAAGATGGTTGTGGTGGTTCAGGGTCAGTCATCTCAGCTCCAGGACATCCCTGCAGGAGTTCCTCAGGATAGTGTCTTTGGCCTGACCATCTTTAGCTGCTTCATCAGTGGCCTTCCCTCCATCATAAGGTCAGAAGTGAGGATGGTCACAGATGACTGCATGATGTTCAACACCATTCACTACTCCTCAGATACTGAAGCAGTCCATTTTCAAATGCAACGAGACTCGGATAATCCAGGTTTCGATTGTCAAGCATCAAGTAACATTCACACCACCCAACTGCCAATTGGATCATCTCCAATAAGAGAAAATCTAACAACCACCTCTTGACATTCAATGGTGTTGCTACCATCACTGAATCCTCCACTATCAATATTCTGGAGGTTACTATTGAAATGAAACTCAATCAGACCTGCCATGGCTACAAGAGAAGGTCACAGGTTAGGAATACTGCTGCAACTTACTCACTTCCACACCTCCCTAACTGTCCACCATCTACAAGACACGAGTCAGAAGTGTATTGGAATACTGCCCACTTACCTAGATGAGTGCAGCTCCAACAACACTCAAGAAACTTGAAACCATCTAGGACAAAGCAGTCCGCTTGATTGGCAGCACATCCATAAGCATTCACTCCTCTCACCACTGAAAATCAGTAGCAGTGTGTATTATCGACAAGATGCATGACCAAAGTTCACCAAAGATCCTTAGCCAGCACCTTCCAAACCCACGACCATTTCTATCTAGAAGGACAAGGGCAGCAGACACATGGGAACACTACCACCTGCAAGTTCCCCTCCAAACCACTCACCATCCTGACTTCAAAATATATTGCCATTCCTTCACCACTGCTGAGTCAAATTCCTGGAATTCCCTCCCTAACGGCTTTGTGAGTCTACCTACAACAGATTGTCTTCAGTGGTTCAAGAAGACAATAGTTCGCCACCACCTTCTCAGCAGAAACAAGGAACAAGCAAAAAATGCTGATCAGCCTGTGACCTCCATGTTTTACAAGAGAATAAAATACAAGCCTTCAGCTCATTTATAGTGACAACATTTCGTTCATTATTTTCCATGTTACAAGGTATTTGAAATAGAAGAAATTTATGTTCGGTGCTTCATGCTTCTCATAAACTGAACCAGCTAGATGGCTGACAATTGACCTCATCTTGCATGAATGCACAAATCACTCCCAGGAGAAATGCTAAATTCACAAAATTCAGTACACCCAAAGGATCTTATTGGATGTGTCTTGAGTCATAGTCTATTTTTACTGGATACTGGACAGAAGTATAATTCAGATGAGAAATATGCAATTATTTCTGCGATTACTAGGATCCTATAGATGTCAGAAAATATCTACAGCAGACACAATTTGTTGTCGATTGCCCAATTTGAACTACACTGTTTCTCAATGAAATTTCAGGTCCAGATGATTTCGAAGTTCTGGAAGTACATCAAGTTGGATTAGTGCAAAGTGTTTGGGACATACAAAGTAGCTGAAAGGGGGTTTGGTAGACGCCTGATTGTGCAACTGAATTCAAAAGTCTGCAACAGCTGAAGGAGGAAATTGAGTTTTGTAAAGTTTTGACAGCACAATGCATCTCTGTTGATGAAAAGTCTGATCGCATCAAGTACAGGCTTATACACTATTTGACCAATATGATTGTCTAGTGTACTGTAGTGCTTGTAAAGGATCTGCATGTTACATATTAGAGTCTTAATACTTGGGCTGGCCCCGAGAATACTGAATTCAGTTCTGGGCATCAGGAAGGATATATTGGCCTTGATGGTGAATGCATACATTCATCAGCATTATATTACAGCTTAGAATGCTAATCTATAAATTTGGGTTTCATAAGCTTGATTTGTATTTGATTGAGAATAGAAGACTGAAGGATGATCTGATTGAGGTGTTACAGTTGATAAAAGGATTTGATAGGGTAGATATAGTTGGCTATTTTCTTTCATTCAAGAATAAACAATAAGGGAACACCATTGGAAAACTAAGTGAAGCTAGTGAACAAGTGAAACTAGGAAGCAATTCTCATACAAAGGATAGTAGGAATTTGCAATCTCTCCCCAAAAGGCTTTGCCTGTACTTGCAATCAGAAATCTTAAGACCAAGATCAATAGATGTTTGTTAGGTAATAATATCAAGGGGGCTCAAACAAAGATGGCTAAATAGATACGAAGATAAGCCATGAGTAAATGAATGGGGAAGCAGCCTCAAGGAGATGAGATACCCATTCTTGTTCCAACATCTTATTAATCTTTTTACTTATGCAGAGTGAGTATGAATGGTGCATCATGCTTCCAACAATATTTTTGAATGAGCATAAGTATTGATGCCTTCATTTATTGCTGATCCCTTATCCCTGATGGTATTATCACAAATGTGGTGTTGTAATATTACAGATATTATAACAAACTGTAATATCCTTTTAAAAATGACAAAAAGGTGCTTTTTAAACAATTCTGCCAAAGGAAACCTGATTTCTTCTGTGGATTCAACTGTGATCAGCCAACTGGAAGAACCAGACTGTACTTATGTCAAGAAGGTTCGCAAAACACATCTGATGTTCAATCGGCCTTGATGAACACAATTGAATCTTATATAAAAAAAGACTGAATAATGTTAAGGAGTCATGAAGATATTTCAAAGAATTTCCTTTGGAACAATGGCTCACTGGAATAACATGGCAGCCATTTTTAAGTTTGAACTGTGATTGGCTGGGGACATCCTACTTTGGGCAGAGGCCTCAGGGAAACCTACAAAGACAGTTCCAGACCACAACTCTTAACTGTGAATAGCATGTGAGACTTTGATTTTCTCTATCACCGGGAGTTACTTAGGAAGTTGCACAGATATCATCCCTGTTCTGTTGAAAAGGAATCCAGGCAAGTTTAAAATGTCGTGTCAGCAAAACCAGTAAGAAAGGAGACCTTCATTCGTTCCCTGAAGTTGCTTTACCTCTTGACTCCACCTACAAAGGAGAATACTTGACTTCAAAGGTCATTGCTGCTGTATGTCTTCAACTTGAGTCCTTTTGCCAGATAATCAACACTTCAACTGCAAGCTATGAGCCTGCAGTGCTATCTTAAAGGACTGAACCAAACTTTGTCTTTAAAAATTTCTTTTAACCTCACCTGAATTTAATCCGTCTATATATTTGATCAGTAACTACTATATTTATTAAAGTAACTTCCACAGTGTTTTGGAATAAAGTAACTTTCATCTTGTTTCATACTAAAACTTTACTGCTGGTTAGTTTTAAATTGAATCATTTGCATATTAAAAGGCTCCATACACACACACAGAATCTTAATTCAGTTTCCTGGGTCTCTCTGTCTCCATCTCTGGTAACCACCTTGAAACTGATATCTATTTCAAGCCCACTGACTCCCACAGCTACCTAGATTACACCTCCTCTCACCCACCTTCCTACAAGAATGCGATCCCCTATTCCCAATTCCTCCGCCTCCACCGCATCTGCTCCCAAGATGAGGCGTTCCACTCCTGGACATCCCAGATGTCTGGTGACCCTTCCTCTAATGTTCTCCCAGCTACTATCAGTTCTGAGGAAGGGTCACCAGACCCAAAACGTTAACTCTGATTTTTTTCTTCACAGATGCTGCTAGACCTGCTGAGCTTTTCCAGCAAATTCTGTTTTTGTTCCTGATTTACAGCATCCGCAGTTCTTTCAATTTTTATTTTGTTATAAAGGTGTGGTTAAATGAAATAAACTCCTGATACTCACTCTATAATCAACAAGCGACAATTTATTTATCTAACTCTAACAGTGAACAAATTAAATGAACTATTAACAAATCAAACAATTCCCCTCTAACTACTAACTATTCCTGAATAAAATAAAATTCTAATAGTATGCTGTTCCAATAAAATCAAGTCTCACTTACATAAACCAAAATAATTTTTAAAAATTAGAACTTAGTCTCTCGAAATTACAGCCAGGTCATGTCTTCCAGAATGTTCTGTGTCTTCTCCATTGACCTTCTGACAGGAAAGTCTTCTCCATTGAATTCTTTTGTCAGGAATATTAACTAGGAGTGCCACGGCATCTTTATTTAGATGATACTTTCTCTACAAACTGAAAGAGCCGATCTCTTAGCAGAAGACAGTTTGCTTTCTGCCAATTTTCCAACTGTACCCATCTTTTATACCCTTGATATCACATCAGGTTCTTATAATAGGATTGGTCCTATGTCATCAAAACCATCAGATTTAAATTTAATTGGTTTTTAGAATCTAAGTGCCTGGTTTAGATTAATTGTCTAAATCAAAACTTGTTGTCTTGATAACAAAACAAAACTGCAGCTTGCCCTGCTAACCATCCAGCCTTTTGATACAAATGTTACAATTTGCGCAACTGCAAACCTAGAAATTGCCCACAGACTTTTTCTTTATCTCCAAGCCTAGAAAAAGCATGTCATCTTTTAAAGGGACCACACACTGCTTTCCCTCCTATCATTTTATAAACATCAGTATTTTACAAACACCAAAGCCCAACATCCTGCCTTCCAATCCTCAAGTACTCTACCCAAATTCGCAACATAAGGGTCTCATCAATTGCCGATGGGGACATGTCTGATATGCAGAGGCCATCAAGTATGACCTAGCAGCCTTGTTTTGGATTTGGAGAATGTGGCCAGAGATGAGGCCAGCCAAAGACAAAACAGTCTGGAAAGTAGTTGCTGTAGACAAACAGTTCCGAAATTTGTTTTGTTACAAAAGAATCATGTGCATATTATATTGCAAAGCAGCAAAGTTAATGCAGTGTGAATAGACAGGAAATTATAGCACATTTTATGATCTGTAGTAAAATGCAAATACTTCCAAGCCAATTCATATGGGTGGAACTACTACACCTCATGTGGACAGAATCCTAAGCTTTCCCTTTAACTTAATTGTTGGCAAAGCCGTGGACCAAATGCATTGGCATGAAATCACTGGAGTAACTTGAGATTTTAGCTATCCATACAGTCAATAGATGGGATACAAAGATGAAGTCCATGCTAACAACAGAACATGACCTTGCTGAATTATAGGCAGGAAAGGTTCAGTAAGGGGCAAAGTAAGGGACAACCAGCTCAGGCTGTTATCTGAAAAGTTGCTGTTATCATCTCTAAGACAAAATGATTCACCTCCAGTCATTCAAGACAGGTATGAGGAGTTCAGGATATCATTTTTTTTATAGAAATAAAATTCCCTGGTACTTCCTCTCCTGAACCTTATTTTCTAAATACAATATCCAATTTACAATCAAAGCATGAGATCAGATTCATCTCAAATTCCGAGTACCGAACACAATGAAACAGAAAGCAGGCAGACATGAGAATAAGCACCATATTTGAACTGAATTGTAAAGTCTGTTTCACAGTAACAAAAGCAGCATTTCTTTCCCATCCCTAATTGCTCTTGAACTGAATAGTTACTAAGCCAAGGTTAAATGTCAACTATACTTCTGTAGATGCATAATAAATGGAAGCTCGCCTTTTGTGCCTGAGTAGACTTTCACTCCCTTCTTCCGGAGGCAGAAGAGTGAAGGTGGCTACTTCCATCATGTCCATCTTTGATTCAGAGGACTCAAAAATGTTTGATGGAGAGGGTGAATCAACTGGTCCCTGAAGTATTTCTGAAGGCTCCAAGGTAATAGGGTAAGCTTTGCTCACGCAGTCTGCAAATTCGCAGCATTCAAATGGACTGCATGCTAATTCAGGTCACACCTACCTGAACTTTATAAGTCACTAGTCCTGATCTCACATTGATCATGCCTCTTACCCATGCGGGGCCACTTCCATGATTCTTGCACCAAACCTTATCCCCTGTATCAAACTGTTTCTCCTGCTTGGTGGAGTCTTGGGTTCAACTTTGGATTTCACCAACCCATCCCCCAGGTCTAGGAAGATCAGAGTTAGCCTAGTGCAGCGTCTTCTACCCATTAGCAACTCTGCAAATGCCATTCCTGTAGTTCCTTGCGGGTGGTTCTACAGCCAAACAAGAACTGTGACAATTTGGCATCGAGCGAGGTTATAGGCTGTTTCTTCAGACCAGCCTTTAAACTTTGGATGACTCTTTCTGCCATGCCATTTGACTACAATGTTGAATACTATTCAACTGAAGTAACTGAAGTCCCTGCTGGTGACCAATGGCTCGTTATCTGTGCCCAACAGCTCAGGGACACGGTATGTTGGAAAAGATGTGCGCAATTATTCTATCTGATTTTATGACAAATGGATTCTACACATGTTCAACCCACATTGAGTGAGCATCTAAAAACATTGAACCCATGAAGGGACCTACATAGTCGACATGCAACCAAGTCCAAGGTTTACCCGGTCATTCCCACAGATGCGCAGAACCTCCTGGCATTAATTTTTGTCCTTGTTGACACTCTGAACACTGTCCCACCAATGTGGCTATGTCTGCATCCAAGACTGGCCACCAGGCATAACCTTATCATCTTTAAGACCAAGTAGGGGTGAATGGTCCGTGATTCTCATGAATTTTCGCTCATAAACATATTGTTGGAACTTTCTGACTTCAAATCTGACCGCTAATCCTTCCTTTTCTATTTAGGCGTATTTATGCTCTGCATTAGCCAAAATCCTGAATGCATAAGCTACCAAGCATTCCTCTCCAATGAGGCACCTATGAGCTAATACCACCTTGATGTTATACAGGGAGGCATCATACATCAATATCAGATTTGTCTTGGGATCATAGCATTATGAGGATGATAGTTGTTTCTTTACTTCATCGAAAGCCATGGCCTATCTATGAGACCATTTCCAAAGCTGACTTTTTTTTAAGAGTTGATGCAATAATGCCAGAATGGATACCTTTTTGCGTATAAACTGTCCAAAATAATTTATTAGCCCAAGAAAAGACCTAAGCTCCCAAACAGACGTGGGGGCCCGGAAATCACCCTCACTTTATCTTCTAACCTGGTCTTATACACCCTGTAGCCCAATTAGATCACTTGGGGGTGGGGTTGGTCTGGAACATCTTTTTTTTCTTCTTAAGCATATGCCCACATTGGAAAAATGTCTTGAGACTATATCCAAGTTCTCTAAGTGTTCTTTATTAATAATCCCTGTTATCAGGACATCATCTGGGTAAATGGCAAGCTGAAGTAGACCTTGCAACATGTTCACCATCGTCCTCTGAAAAATTGATCAGGCTCACAAAATGCCGAATGGCAGTACTACATATTGGTACAAGCCCTTATGGATATTAATTGTAGCATACTTCTGGGAAGCCTGGTATAAACACAATTACAAGTAAACGTGGCTCATGTCAAGCATTGTAAAGGACAAACTTCCTTGTATAAAAATCCTCTACCTGAGGGATTCGATTTTTATCCAACTTCAAAAAACAGCTTACTGTTTGTTTAAAATCCTCACAAAGATGAACTGACCTATCAGACTTCAAAATTGATACGACCGGTCCTGCCCATTTCACGATTGGACTGGTTTGATGATTCCTTCACTTTCTAGTCTTCTGAGTTCTACTTTTGCCTGTAAGGGCCAGGACAGGCATTGCAGAATCGTGGTATTGCCTCCTGGGTTGCTCCCAACATGCAAAGTTGTTTTGGTTCCTTTGAAAGTCCCTAGAGATTCCTGGAAGACTTTGGGTTTTTCATTAGGACTTCAGTCAGGCAGCCATTTTCTAATTGAAAAATGTTGAGCCGATAGAGGTGAATCTCTCACAACCAATTTCACTCGTCAAGCTTGGGCCTGAGCCTTCTACTACAATCACTGGTAACCAAACCAGCTGCCTGTCATCAGAGACCAGAACAGAGATTGCACCCTTAATCTGCAAAGGTTCCCCGGTATAGGTTTTCAGCCGAGCTGAAGTAGTGTGCAAATTTAATGGCTGGAATCCAGAGCCAATTTTGTTATAAACCGATTCTGCAGTCACTGAAATGGCCACGCCAGTATTGACATCTATTTGAACCAGATGTTTATCTTGACTGGCTCTGATTTAGGTGTTGCTAAGCAAGTTCATTGTTCTAAACTAGATGCACATGGAGTTTCCAGGGCATGAACTCTCCTGCACACCGGCCTACAAGTTAGCTTACTCTACTTAAGTCTAGTAGGACTCTTTAGCTGTCCTGAATCTGCATATTGACATAATTACAATATCATACTAGGCAGGATCTTGAAGAGAATTGTAACTGTTTGGCCAAAACTTTATTTTGAGATTTTTTAATTTCAAAAATATACTTTATTCATAAAAAAAAACCTTTGTATATATAGAGATAAAAGGTACTGCAGATGCTGGAGAATCCGAGATAACAAGCATGGGGCTGGATGAACACAGCAGGTCAAGCAGCATCATAGGAGCAGGAAAACTTGACGTTTCGGGCCTAGACCCTCTAGGC
>JAHRHZ010000046.1:14800657-14823988 GCA_024137785.1 Ginglymostoma cirratum
TCGGATTCTCCAGCATCTGCAGTACCTTTTATCTCTGATATAAGTTATCCAATGCTGTTCAGCATTGCAATGACTTTCCACATTGCTACTTCTCTTGTTCTTCACAGTGGTAGAAGTGAAATATTATTTGATCTGGAATTCTGACTGTTACTTCCATTTACTATTCAATTAACTTATGTTTCTCAAAAGCAAGTTAATGATATGTTAGTACAGAAAGTTTGAGAAGTAAAAATGTAACAGATTCATATTGATGCTTCAGAGATAAAAGGTACTGCAGGTGCTGGAAATTCATCAGAAATCTTCTAGGTCTAGGCCCGAAATGTCAAGTTTTCCTGCTCCTATGATGCTGTTTGACCTGCTGTGTTCATCCAGCCCCATGCTTGTTACTTTGTATATATACATAGTCACAAAAGCATTTCAGTCCTGTACAGGAGCATATCAAGATAACAAACATTGGAGTTTGACTCTATCCAGACAAACCAATGACATTTCTTACATATACAAGACTATGTTTACATGCAACTGAGGCACGAGGAGGGTCCAGTAACTGAACAAACCCCCATTTATCTTCAGCAGAAAGACATCAGACAGTGGTCTTTTCCCACTGCACCTTGGCAGGAGCTGCCCCAAGCTTTAGTGTATTCCTCAGTACAGACCTCGGAATGTGCTAGTCTACAACACTCAAGGTCAACTCCTTGTTCTAGAAAAACAACAAGTTTTGGGCAGGCCAAAGAACTCCTTCACCGAGTCGATGGTCCTGCAGGTGCAGTCAGTGTTTGTCTCAGTGTGCATCCCGGGGAACAGACCATAGAGCACAGCAGAGTCCTGCATCACGGACTGCTCAGGACAGAGCTCAACAAAAATCGCTGCATTTTTGGGGGGTTTTTATTGCAAAAATACACTTTATTCATAGAAGGAAATCTTTATGTACATACACAGTTAATGTAACCATTCCGATCTATAATGTCATTACTTACAGAGAATAAAATAAACATTGGTAATTGTCTTTCTCTATATTTACAACTAACCTCTTGGCATTTAGCTGAGGCATCAGCAGAGTCCAGTTACTGAACGGACCCCCTGCTTTACTTTGGCAGAAGAACCTTACACAGTGGTCTTTCCCCACTGAGCCTTGGCGGCAATTGCCCCAAGCTTTATTGTGTCCCTCAGAACGTAGTCCTGGACCTTAGAATGTGCCAGTCTGCAACACTCAGTTGGGGTCACTTCTTCCAACTGGAAGACCAGAAAGTATTGAGCAGACCAAAGTACGTCTTTCACTGTGTTGATGATCCTCCAGGCAGAGGTGATGTTGGTCTCAATGTGCAACCCAGGAAACAGGCCATAGAGCACAGAGTTCGGCGTCACGGAGCTATTTGGGATGAACCTCAACAAAAAACCATCGCATTTCCCTCCAGACTTCCTTTGCATGGGCACATTCCAGAAGGAGTTGTGTGACAGTCTCGGCCCCTCCGCAGCCACTTTGAGGGCCGCAAACGGTGATGCAGAGAGCCCAGGCATGCATGAAGTATCTCACAGGCAGAGCCCTTCTCACCACCAGCCAAGCAATGTCCCGGTGCTTGTTGGAAAGCTCTGGTGATGAGGCATTTTGCCAAATGACTTTGGCAATCTGCACAGGGAACTACTTGACAAGATCCACCCTTTCCTTTTCCCAAAGGGTCTCAAGGACACTACGTGCTGACCACTGCCTGATGGACTTGTGGTCAAAAGGTGTTTTTCTTCTCAAATTTCTCCACAAAGGACAGGTGGTACGGGACAGTCCAACTACTTAGAGCACTCCGTGGCAATGAGACCAAGCCTATCCTTCACAACACCGGGGACAGTTGGAACCTCAGTAAGCAGTGACACTTGGCACTTGTGTACTGAGGATTTACGCACAGCTTGATGCAGCCACACACAAAGGTGGCCATCAGGCTGAGGGTAGCATTGGGTATGTTTTCCTCGCTTTGTACAGCTCTTTACACATAATGACCCTTCGAACTCATTCCTACTTCGACCTCCAAATGAAGCAAAAGATGGCCAGGGTGACTGCAGCGGCACGGGTTCAGGGAACAGGCCAGACCTGCGCCATGTACAACAACAGAGTGCACATCACATGTGATGACAGGTTTTTTCCTGCAATGGAGAGGGACCAGTGCTCCCATCTGCCTAGTTTCTGTCTCACTTTGGTGACATTCTCCTCCCAAGTTTTGGTGCACACCCCAGCCCCTCCAAACCAAATGTTAATCACCTATGGGTAGTCTGTCCTGACAGTGAAGAGAATAAAGGATCGGTTGGCCCAGTTCCCAAAGAACTGGCCTATCTCTTGCCACTATTGACCTTGGCACCCGAACCAGTTCAAACTGGTCGCAGGTGCTCAACAATCTGCTCACTGACTATGGATCCGAGCAGAAAATGGAGACATCATCCATGTACAGAGGGGCTTTGAAATGCAGGCCTCTGTTGCCTGGAATAGTCATCCCTCTCAGGCTGGCATCCTTCCTGATGGACTCGGCAAAGGGCTCTATGCAGCATACAAACAATGCAGGAGAGAGTGGGCAGCCCTGACTGACTCCAGATCTGATTGGGAAGCCTTCTGATTCCCACCCATTGACAGAGACTGCGCTAAGGATGTTGGTGTAGAGCAGTCGGATCCGTATGCAGATTCCCTCGCCAAAGCCCAATTTGGTGAGAACATCTCTCATGTACTTGTGTGATATCCTGTTGAAGGCCTTCTCCTGGTCCAGGCTGATAAGGCAGGTATCCACCCCACCAGCCCCGTCCTGCAAGTGGGCAATCGTATCCCTGACGAGCATAAGGCTCTCAGCTTCTGTCAGTTGTCTTAACCTAGACAAAGCCCCTGATATAGATTCCCCGGTTCTTGAAATTGCCAAGTAAAAGAGATGGATCTCAGAATTAGAGGCTTGGGATCATAATATTCCTTAACTACGTCAATCAATTCTTGAAAGGTTTTAGTATCTGGTGCCTCAGGAAAAGTTAAGCTCCTAATGACAGAAATAGCTGCAGCTTCACAGGTTGTCAGGAGAATTATTTGTGGTTCTTCAACTGCCACAACATCATTTGTTTGGAAAAAAAAATACATTCTTTCCACATACTTTTCCCATGCTTGACGGCAGGGTCAAATGAGTCAAGCTTCCCAAACAGAGGCATGATGTAATGCTTACCTTCAACTTCAAAACAATTGCTGCACGTGAATTTCTTCATGATCGTGTTTTACTCTCATCACCACTAAAATAACTCTTGAGGCCGGCATCCCATCACCAATCACACTTTATTTACAAATTTGTAGCCTTTGACAACAGCATTGCCTCTCACTGAGTCAAGCATTCAAGGGCTCAATATCCCCAACATTCGTCCTCTTATGTCAGCCAGGTGCCCCCGAGTGCAACTATTAATCTGGTGCAATCAGGGAACTCATATTCTATGAGGTCCAGTTGCTTACCTTGTTACAATTACTACAGCAAGGATAACAGATTTATTTCCTTAAGGATGTTACTGAATTTAATGGGTTTATATGATGGATGTTAGATCCGCAGACATCATTAATGAGAATAGCTTTCAATTCCAGATTTTATTAATCGAATTTAAATTCCACCAGCCACCATGATGTGTCCATTAGCCTGGGTCTGTGGACTACTATTATAAAACAAAGATAAAACAATGAACTGAAGGTCTTGTAGCATCTTTGGGGAGAAAGCAGCATCCATGGTTTATCTTACATGTCTGCGGATCTAACATCCATTATATAAACCCATTAAATTCAGTTACTGGACTTGAAACATGAACTCTGCTTTCTCCCCAGATGCTACAAGATCAAGTTTCTGTTTTGTTTCAAGTCTGGTCTGGTAACTCTTCATCAAAAGCTTCATCAGGTATTCTGATGAACAGTCACTGCACTTGAAACATTAACTCTGCTTTCTTATCACAGATGCTGCCAGACCTGCTGAGTTTTGCCAGAAATTTCTATTTTTGTCTCTGGATCTCTAGTCCAGTTAGATGTTACATGAAATCACTATCTTGCCCTTACAGTTAACAATCAAGATCCTGAAGGGAGTTTTCAGATTCGACTGCCGATCTATGCCAAACTCTGAACTGACTGATCTTCATCAGTGTTTGAACAATTCAATAGAACTATGCTTCAGCCAGGAATCAAAATGTTCAAATGTCAATCAGATGCAAGACAATGGGAATGAGGGTATATCACCCCTCACTTATATTTTTAAAAATCACTAAGCTGATCATTGTCTGAACCAAATTACGTCCACCCTAGCGTAGAAAATCATTCAGCAGCAAGATTGTCTAAAATTTAAATCATCCTTCTTACTTAATTAGTGCCTCACAGGAAAATGCAATGGTTAGACAGAACTCCTTCCTGCCGTCTTTCTTGTGCACCAAAGAAGATTCAGGCTATTTTGTGATTAAGATGATAGTGAAATGTTGCCAATTATTTTTACACAGATGTCACACTGAACACATAATATTGTGCAATATTTTACAATATTTGCACCATTTTTCATGCTGGAACATACTTTGAACATCCCATTCATTCTAAAGAATATGGGGGAGGAATTAAGTACCATCACCATCAAAACAAAGTAGTATTATATAAACTAATAAGGCTAAAGGCAGATAAGTCCCCGGGCCCTAATGGCTTGCGTCCTAAGATCCTAAAAGAAGTAGCTCCACAGATAGTGAATGCATTGGTTGTAATTTCCATTGGTTGTAATAAGCTTTAGATTCTGGAGAAGTACTAGAGGATTGGAAACTGCCAATGCAAAACCCATGATAAAAAAAAGGCAAAAAGTGGGTAACAAAGGCCAATTAGCCTAATATCTATTGTTGGAAAAATGTTGGAATCAATTATTAAAAAAGTAATTATATAATCAAGGAGAGTCAGCATGCTTTCATGAAAAGGACATCATCTCTGACTAATTAATTAGAGGTTTTCAAGGAAGTCAAGCAGAGTGGATAGAAGTGAACCGGTAAATGTACTGTATTTGGACTTCCAGAAGGTGTTTGACAAGGTACCTCATGAAAAGATAAGTCATAAGAGCCCATGATGTTGGAGGTAGTATTTCAGCATGGATAGAAAATTGGCTAATGGGTAGGAGACAGAAAGTGGGAACAAGGGTTTCTTTTCCAGGTTGGCAACCTGTAACCAGTGGGGTGCCACAGGGATCAGTGCTAGGCCAACAACTGTTTACAACATATACTAATGACTTGGAGAAAGGAAGCCAAATGTACTGTACCTAAATTTGCAAATGTCACAAAAATATATGGAAAGGCAAATTGTCAGAGGGATACAAACAGTTTACAGAGAGCTATTGATAGGGTAAGTAAGCGGGCAAAAAGTCAGCAAATGGAGTATAATGTAGGAAAATGCAAAAGTCTTCATTTTGGAAGGGAGAACAAAAGAACATTATATTATTTAATTGGAGAAACACTGCAAAAAGCTGCAACACATAGGGTCTTGCAAGTACGTGTGCATAAAACACAAACAAGCACACAGACGCAGCTGATAATCAGGAAGGCTAGTAAAATGTTAGCTCTTAGTTCAAGGGGGTTGGAGTATTAGAGTAGGCAAGTCTTCCTGCAACTTTACAAGGTGCTGGTAAGACCACATCTGGAGTACTGTGGGCAGTTTGGTCCCCTTAACTTAGGAAAGATATCATTTCACTGGATACAGTTCAGAAGATTCACTTGGAAGGTCCGCAGTATCAAGCAAAGGATGAACAGGTTGGGACTCTACTCGCTGGAGTTTAGAAGAATGGAAGAGGATCCTATTGAAACATATAGGATTCTTAAGGGGCTTGTAAGAAAAATGCTAAGAGGATAATACCCCTATGGGAGAGTCTAGGACCAGAGGGTATAGTCTCAGAATAAAGGTGTCCAATTTAAGTCTGAGCTGAGAACTTTCCTGTCTCAGAGTTGTGAGATTTTGGAATTCCTCGCCACGGGGAGCTGTGTGGGCCCAGTCCTCATGTATATTTAAGATTGAGATACATAGATTCCTGATCAGTAGGGGAATCAATGGTTATGGGGAAAGGACAGAAAAGTGGGCGTGAGGAATGTCAGATGAACCATGATTCTATTGAATGGCAGAGCTGGCTCAAGGGGCCAAATAGCCTACTCCTGTTCTTATTTCATTTGGTCTTATCTCTTGAATAAAATAAAATTAACAACAAAATAGGTAAGGAAAATACACAACAGCAGTCGTATTTTTCTAATGATTCTATGATAATTAGCAGATAACTTGTAGCCCTGCCATTTTTGAGTGAGTGGGTGCAGGAGTGAACTAGGTGAACCTAGAAAAGTGAAGCAGCGGCTGTTATGGATCATTAGAACATTCACATCACTTAATATCAAGCTCAGAATTCAGTAATTTTCCAAAATAGATATTCTTGAAACAGAAAATAAATTCATTATTAGCTTCTCTGTGGCAAATTCTTTAATTGTTCCTGTTAGAGCATCTTATATTGCTATATTATTCCAAACTGATCAAAGCACCATTTGTCTGTCATAACGACAGATCAGGATCCCAAAGTACTATGACATTTTTAACCTTTAATTTCAAAATGTGCTTTTTAAAAGGAGGCTGTTACAGACAAAAAAAAGACTGCTGATATAAATTCAGTGCTGTCTAGCAAAATGCGACGTGGGATCCATGGAATATTGCACATGTAGGGTGTCAGGCAAACTTCAGACAGAGAGACATAACAAGAAGAGATAACAAGGGGGGTGACTATTCCTGCACAGTATTCTTATAGAAAACTACTTATTGCTGAATTTTTGTGTTTTGCCCTTCTAGGAATATACACAAAGGGTTAAAAACTGCTGCAATACTGGTCTGTGTGTACTAGTGAAAGAAGTGCGTTAACAAATCAAGGTATTCCTCTGGGTTCAAGTGCTAGTGTGTTGGAAAGGCCATAGCTGAAGAACCACTCACTAGTTACTCTTGAGTTGTAGGTAAAATAACTCTCTCACTTGAGTTCTAGAAGCCATCCAGCTAGCAAGATTAAAGGAAACAGCACAACAAGGATTTTCTCTCTCCCTTTCATAGAAACTTGTGGATGTTTACGGAGCAGAAGGAGGCCTTTCAGCCGATAAAGATTTGGCTATATTAACTCTATTTCCAGTTCAATTGGTCTGAGAGTAAGGCATCTTAAAGGAAGGGATCCTTTTCAAATTAACATTGTAGCAATCAAACAAGGGTGCAGGTGAATAAAGGGGAGCCAATCAATCCCTCCTTAGCTGAGAGCTTAACAATTTGGGTATCCACTTGGAACTATAATCATTTAGAGAGCTTTGCCCAAGGGCTGGTCATGCCATACACATGTATAAATATGTCCAGGATGCCACATCCTTCACCACTGCACTGACCAGTGTACCAAAACAACAATGTATAATTCCATGCACCAAAACAGAAGTTGCTGGAAAAGCTCAGCGGGTCTGGCAGCATCTGTGAAGAAAAAATCAAAGTTAATGTTTCAGGTCCATGACCCTTCCTAAGAACTGACGGTTGGTGGGAAAATGTCAGTTTATTTGCAGAAAATAGGGAGGGGGATGGTGTAGGAAGTAAACGATAGAGTAGAGCCGAAAGAGACCGAAGAACAGTTGGACAGACAAAGGAGTTGATAACGATCTGACTGGGAGGGTGAATAGTTCTTAATGGGGACTGTTAGTGACTAACAACAGGTAGTGTGTAATGGTATGTCATAATAAGGCCTGGTGTGTAGGGTAGGGGGCTAGGACATGGGAGAGTTTAGGCTCTAAAATTATTGAACTCGATATTGAGTCTGGAGGGCTGCAGGGTCCCCAAGCAGAAAATGAGGTATTGTTCTTCCAGTGTGCGTTCAGCTTCACTGGAACACTGCAGCAAGCCAGAGACAGAGATAACACTTATGTACCAGATACATATTCCCCTCCCTTGTCCGATTTCCGCAGGGACTGTTCCCTCCGGGGCACCCTAGTCCACACTTCCTTCACTCCCAACACGCCCCAACAACCCTATGGCACCTTCCCCTGTAAATGGCGAAGGTGTGACACCTGCCAATTTACCACCTCCCTCCCCAGTATCCAAGGGCCCAAACATATCTTCCAGGTGAAGCAACACTCCACCTGTACTTCCAGGAATCTAGTCTACTGCATTAGCTGCTCGCAACGTGGTCTCCGCTAGATTGGGGAAACAAAGTGTTGACTGGGTGACCACTTCGCAGAACATCTACGTTCTGCTCGCATAAAAGACCCGCAGCTACCTGTTGCCTGCCACTTTAACACACCACCCTGTTCCCTGGTCAACATCTCTGTCTCTGGCTTGCTGCAATGTTCCAGCGAAGCTCAATGCAAGCTGGAAGAACAACATCTCATTTTCCGCTTGGGGAACCTGCAGCCCTCCAGATTGAATATCGAGTTCAATAATTAGGGCCAAAACCCTCCTATGTCATAGCCCCCTACCCCTCACACATCACATAGCCTGCCATTATACACTACCTGTTGTTAGTCTCTAATAGTCCCCATTAGCAACTATTCAACCTCCCAGCTGGATCGTAATCAACTTCTTTGCCTGTTCAACTGTTTTTCTCTCTCTTTAGGCTCTATCCTATCATTTACTCCCTACCCCACCTCCTCCCTATTTTCTGCATATTAACTGACATTTTCCCAGCTACCATCAGTTCTGAGGAAGGGTCACCAGACCCAAAACGTTAACTCTGATTTTTCTTCACAGATGCTGCCATACCTGCTAGCTTTTCCAGCAACTTCTGTTTTTGTTCCTGATTTACAGCATTTGCAGTTCTTTTGGTTTTTATATACCACATTGAGAGGCCTGGAATAATGCTCTTGATTAAACCTCCAGTATTTCGGTCTAAAAGTATGATTATTTCAAATTTATGGGAATCACAAATACAATGTTTGAGTAAAGCCTAGGCATTATATGCAAGATGAATGCTGAATTAGGTTGAGGAAAATCAACCAAGTTAGTGTCAGACAGAGAGAAAATAAATCATGTATTAATAAGATGATTGCTGATGCAGCAATGAACATATGGATCCAGCCCGTGATTAACTGGGAGGCTGATATTGTAGATGCATCTGTGAAGTTTAAATGATATGTAGACTGACATTCTGCAGCTTTATGAAAAGCAACTAGCAAAGGAGAACAGATCACCTAGGTCCTTCTCCAAACTGAAAATCTAACAGAAAGGGAAATTTCAAAGTCTTCTATAGCCCTATAAATTGTAAGACAGTGGTTAAAGCAGGCATTTGCTAATCAGAGACCAAAATGTTTATTTACAAATGGAGGCAGAGGACATAGCTTAGGTATTAAAAGGATATTTTGTACCTTTCTTTACAAAATAGGAGGATGCCGCCTAGGTCATCATGACAGAGGAGGAAACATTATCATGAGAAGCATTCTAAATTAATGAGGAAGAAATCTTGGATAGATTGTCGGCACTTATAAAGATCAGATCCATCTAAGAATTTTGAAGGAAGCAGGGGCAAAAATTGTGGGGATACTGGCTATATTTTTTCAGTCTTTCCTGGTCTCAGATGAGGTGCCAATTGTCTAGCGGATTGCAAACATTACAGCCTTGTTCAAGAAAGGTAGTAAGAATAATCCCAGCAATTAGAGACCAGTTGGTTTAACTTCAGCAGTGGGAAACGTCGAGAAACAATTATTTGGGATAGAATTAGTAATCATGTGATTAGGAAGAGTCAGTATAGATTTCTAAAAGGGGAAATCTTTTTTAACTAACTTGCTGTAGTTTCATGAAGAGATAACAGAAAAGTCGATGAGGTAGTCGATGCTGATGTAGTATACATGGATTTCCAGATGACATTTGATACGGTGCCACACGACAGACTTGTGAGAAAAGTTATAGGTCAAGGACCTAAGGGACAATAGTTACATTAGTTACATAGATACAAAATTGGCTGAGAAATAGGAAACAGAGAGTAATGGTCAATGGATATTTTTCAGGCTGGTGGAAGATTTGGAGTTCCCTTGGGATTGGTATTGGGACCTTTGCTTTTCCTGATATATATTAATGATCTGAATCTTGGTGTATAAGGGACAATATCAAAGTTTGAAAAAAACACTAAACTTGAAAGAATTGTAAACTGTGAGAAGGACAGTGGTGGGACTCCACAAGAATATTGACAAGATGGTGGAGTGGATGTATAGGTAGCAGATGAGGTTCAAAGCAGAGAAGTGTGTGAACTGATCACTTTGATTGGAAGAGCATTGAAAGCCAATGCAAAATAGGGTATACAATTCTAAAGGTGCTACAGGAGCAGAAGGGCCTGGGTGTAAATGTGCACAGATCATTGAAAGTGGAAGGACAGATGGAGAGGGCAGCTCATAAAGTATACAGTGTTCTCAGTTTTATTAATAGAGGTATAGAGTACAAGGGCAGGGAGGTGTACAGGTATCATACGAGACACTTGTTAGACCTCAGTTGTGGGTGCCACATTATAGAAAAAGTGTGAATGCATTGGAAAAAGTGCAGAAGTGATTTACAAGAATGGTCCCAGGAATGAGAAACTTCAGTTATGAGGATAGATTGAAGAAGCTGGGACTCTACACCTTGAGAGAAGGTTAAGAGGATGCTTTCAAATTCATGAGCGGGCTCGATAGACAGGGAGAAGCTGTTCCTGGTCATAAAGAAAAGTGAATGAGACAGAATAGATTTAAAATTATGCACAAACTAAGTAAGCCTGACGTAAGAAAAATCTTTGTCACAGCGTGTAGTTACAGTGTGGAATGCCCTGCCTGGAAAAATGGTGAAGGCTGGCTGAATTGAGCATTCAAGACACCATTGAATGATTACTTGGACAGAAATGGTACGTAGGGGAGCGGGGAAAATGCAGGAGTAGTACTAGGTAATAGAATTGGTGCACGCATGATAGGCTGAATGGCCTCCTGTGAATTCTGTGATGCTGTAATCTTTTCAATCCATCAGAAATGGGTGAGGATGACAGTGAACCCAAACAAATTTAAGAAGTTCAACACACATCTCCAGCCCAAATCAAACAATTGGATTGTATTATCATGAACAGTGCTATCAAGCAGCACCTGCTGAATAACAACCTGCTCAGTGACGCCCAGTTTGGGTTCTGCCAGGAACACTCAGCTCCTGATCTCATTACAGCCTTGGTTCAAACAGGGACAAAAGAACTGAATTCCAGAAGTGAGGTAAGAGTGACAGCCCTTGACATTAAAGCTGCATTCAATCAAGTGTGGCATCAAGGAGCCCTAGCAAAACTGGAAGCAATGGGTATCAAGGACAAACTCCCCCTGTTGGCTGAAGTCATACCTGGCACATAGGCAGATGGTCACTGTTTTTGGACGTCAGTCATCTTAGCTTCAGGACATATCTGCATGAGTTCCTCAGGGTAGTGTCCTAGGCTGAACCACCTTCAGCTGCTTCACCATTGACCTTCCCTCCATCACAAGGTCAGAAGTGGGGATGTTCGCCAATTACTGCACAATGTTCAGTACCATTTGTGACTCCTCAGATACTGAAGCAGTCCATGTTCACATGCAACAAGATCTGGACAATATCCAGGCTTGGGCTGACAAGTAGCAAGTGACATTCGTACCACACAAAAGCCCGGCTATGACCATCACCAATAAAAGACAATCTAACCACCATCCCTTGACATTCAATGGTGTTACCATCACTGAATCCCCCACTATCAACATCCTAGGGGTTACCATTGACCAGAAACTCAACTGGACTCACCACATTAACACAGTGGCTAAAAGGGATGGTCAGAGGCTATGAATACTGTGGTGAGTAACTTACCTTCTGACTCCCCACAGCCTGTCCACCATCTACAAGGCATAAGTCAGGAATGTGATGGAATGCTTCACATTTGCCTGGATGAGTGCAGCTCCAACATTCAAGAAGCTCGACACCATTCAGGACAAAACAGCCCGCTTGACTGGCAGCACATCCACAAGCATCTACTCTCTCCACCACTGACACTGTGAAGCAGCAATGTGCACCAAGTACAAGTTGCACAGCAGAAATTCACCAAAGATCCTCAGACAGGACCTTCCAAACACATGACCACTTACATCTAGAAGGACAAGGGCAGCAGATACACGGGAACAGCAACACCTTCAAGTTTCCCTCCAAGCTGCTCACTATCCTGACTTGGGAAATATATCACCATTCCTTCACTGTCGCTGGGTCAAAATCCTGGAATTCCCTCCCTAACTGTGTTCAATGCATAGTAGGTGAATTGCAGTAGTTCAAGAAGGCAGCTCACCATCACCTTTTCAAGGGCAACTAGGGATAGGCAACAACTCTGGCTAGCCAGCAATGCCCACATTGCACAAATGAATAAAAAAATCTGCCATCAGAATGAGCATCACGACAACATGGGCACATCTGCGTCAGTGGAAAAGGCAGCATCTATGGTTGGCATTAGAATTGGAGATGCTGGGCTTCAGCTGTGGTGTTACAATAGGTCCAAATTGGTACTCCTTGAATGGACTGTAATCCAAGGACGTTAGCGAGCCCGGAGCCTGTCTCTGCTTTGACTTATATTTAACTCTTATATTTTAAGTTTAGTCTTATATCTTAATATCCTCTGTAAGTCAAAATGGTGCCATTACATTTAACAAATACAAGTGACGATAAGTCATTCATTCAATCAACTACTTAATTTTCAGAGACTGAAGTAGCAACCAGGTGAGCCTATCGACAACTTCTTAACAGTATGGAGAACGATTATGAGTGTAGTGATTGTAACAAGGTCAGCTAGGTGGACCTGGATTGGGGCTGTTAATGTCGTCCAAACAGGGAGCCTTGCTAAGAGATAAAAACAGGAATATCAGACATCCTTTTCACTCTGACAGCTGGCTCTGAGGGAGCTGGATCAGTGTCAAGGACTCTCTACATGTAAATAAACAGCGACTTGGTGACAGGATACCGGTGTCAGTGGGGTTATTTCAGTCAGCAAGTTAAAATTGAAAAGAAACAGTTGACAGGCTAGTAGTTCAGCTCATTTGGGGTTCTGCATAACTGATGTATAAAATACTCTGAGTGGAAAAAAAAAAGTTCACAATATCATGAACTGTTGACACTTCTAGATCACACAGAGTGTTGAGTGGTCAGATGTAGGCACTGACTACTCAAGTAACTAAACTTCAGTTAAGACAAGAGAAAGGCAACATTCCTGTTGCAATGAAATAGAAATGGAAGAATGCATACCAGACATAAGACCTGTAGATGCTAATAAGCTCGCAAACAGAAGAAAAATGATCAAACTGCAGAGTTTGTGAAAGCCCAATTACTGTGAAAAAATGTACAGAACAGGAAAAAAAGATAGAAGTGTTACGTAAATCATAGCAAACACAGAGAATGCTGGTGACACTCAGCATTCTGTTTGTTTCAAATTTCCAGAACACGCAGTATTTTGCTTTTACTTAAATTCCAGCAATTGATTTCAGGCTACCCTATGAAATATGCATCACATACAGGTGCAAATGTGAGCACTCAGTTTAAAGAGACAAGTACAGTGAATAACACTGCAATAAGAAAATGGGCTGAAAACCATATGAGGACTGATAATATCACTTCTGAAGCACAAGATTATTATGAAGCTCTCACAGGAAGCTTCCCACATTTGTCATCAGCTCCAATGGAAATGTGCATAATTCATAAAAGGACCAGAAACCAAATATTACAAGTTTTTTCCCTTTTTGCCAGTCAGTAACACTGCATGAAGTGGCAGAATGATATATTAGCGACAGAAAATAATGGCATCTAATTGTCTGGATGCGTATGAAGGCGTCAAGCAGAATTTGAACATCCCTTGTATAAGCTCACATATTAACAGTGGTAATTTGACATTGATAATGGAGAAAGTTCCCAGTGATACTAAAACTATACCCCAATATTATCTACAGTCCACAGAAAGATGACAATCTGGGAAAAAGTAACAACATTCACATAGGAATACAAAAATGATTAAATTCAGATTTCCTAAATTTGTCACTGGCATAGGATGGTTTAGTATTTACAAAATTCAAAGCCTAGGCTGACACTATTCAACATGAGCTGGAATGGACCAGAAGCTGGACTAATAATCAGAAAATGACGTCTGATAAGAACAAACGTGTGGTTGCTGATATTAAATGTAATAACAAGATCAATGGTCATAGATTGAAGGAAGTGGTGGGTAGTGGATCAGAGAATGGATTGGGAATGTTTAATGCTGGATTCTTGCAGTGTGTGATAGTGATTAATAGCTCAACAGAATGTCAAGGTTAACTGCCAAAAGCATAGAGTCCAAGTTCAAGGATGTAGTATTCAGTGTGAGTCACATTTTCCAAAAAATCTTTTTCTTATTGCATAATTGACTGGTTGTTTCTTGGTTTCTTTAATATCTTAAATTTTGTAAAATAACAAGCTGCAAAACTGTGTAGAAAAGGAAGAAATTTCCTTAACAATTCCACTGGGCCTCAGCCTAACTCTGGTAAAGTAATTCAGAAAATGGTTGGAATCCGAATGCCCGTGATCCAACTACATTTCAAAAGTACTGTTCAATCCTGTAAAGCGTGAAGATTTCATGCACTGTTTCCAAGTCAATCCGTATTAAAAGCAAGGTAACAGGGAGTATTTATCTTGGGACTTCCACCTTTCATATTGTAAATGTCTCAATAAGACTGAAAACTAACATGCGGTGGCAAATTAGGTACTCTGCCCTCCAGAACAATCCAAGCAGGACACACCAGGGTGAATCTCAATACCAGGAAGTAGTTTGGAGTATTAAAGACTGCCTACTTTTTTGTTGGAAATAAAATTGTTGACGCTTGCATAAATATAGTCAATAGAAATATTGCATACATGCACAAATGTTTATGTATGGAATTCATAGATCTAAATTTCTCTCCAATATTTTAGGTGTATCTTTCAACTTTCTTCTATATAATTGAGTAATTTGGATGACTTAAACAGTGGTATAAACTGCATGTACTTAATAGTTAAAAATAAGTTTCACAAATGTCCTGTGAAGGAGGATCTCTTAACACTGAAATTACTGTTGCTGATATTAGCAAATTAACAAAATGCATTTGTGTAGCAGTTTTCAATCAGCAGGAGTACACATATATTTAAAATAAACCATTAGTCTTATTATAACCATGGGTTCACACTCATACCAAGTAGAGTTTCTGACCTCATAACCATGCCATCGCTGTTGAAATGCAATCATGTACAAATGTCCTTTCTCATCTGCCATAGTCATACGACCTCTACCACCAGACATACTTCCTGCAGGTAGCCATCTTAGTGGCACTTCAATAAAGATACTGTCCTGATGAGATTGATGTCTTATGAACTATAGAACATGGTGTCAGAATTGAAGCTGTGATTAACTGTTGAAGAGCTGTGGAAAAAGGCAGCTACTGGGAAAGACATAGGAATGCTCAGAGCTGTGAAAACTGATACAAGCATCTGAAAAAAAGCTAAAAAAGAACAAATACAGACAAACAGCAGGATGCAAATACAGTGGAGGACATCATAGAAAGAATAGCCAGGCATTTCCAGCATGGGGAAAGCAGTGTTCTTAATACAAGAAGTTGTTTTGTTTTGCACACACCTGTATGGTTAAAAGGAAACACTACAAGCAATTTCAAATGATCGCTGGAGAGATGTCAGCTGAAGATTCTGATGAATCACTTTACGCCATACAGCAGGTTGGTTCAGTCAGGATGATAGGTGACTGTTGGAAGAAGAATTGCAGAAGGAGAATATTAAGTCAACATAAATTGGCAGATCGGCACTGCTGTGACGTGCAACATCATAATCTTCAAAGACCTCAGGAAAGTAGTTCAACATAATGATCCAAAAATGAAGTCCTTATGAAGTTGTGGCCTACCTAGATTCTTTCAAAGTTAGGACAAAAGTGTCTTTGGAACTCACTACAATGTCTAAAGCAATTCAAAAAGTTCGACTCAAGAGTTAAGAATTACTCAGAGACTGTAATATTTTTCTCCCTTGTAGCAAAGTAGCATCTTACTGTAATTCTTGAGCTTTCCAAGTTGCAAAGTTGAATGGAGAATATTGTCTGGACTTATGTGAAAGGATCAATGCATTCACTGTGGCATCGAATTTGAAACTAAATTGTCTGCCACTTGAATCTCTGCAAACCAAAATTCATCCTGTGGGCCTGCACTATCAATGAAATCAAATCCTTGTTGTAGGGCTGTCACGTCATCCAGGAAATGAAGTCCTGCATTGCTGGGACAGTAGCAGAGTGCTGTGATCTGTGTTTAACCCTCTGTGCTGCCACTGTAGCCTTATTTCAGTCTCTCTTCACACTCACAAGTCTCTATAAAAGTTGGCAGATTGGTTTCCCACCAGTGGAGAACTTTCATGCCTTGGATCATACCCTGTTCCTAAACATGCTTTGCTGTCAGTATATTCGATGAATGCTTGTTTATTCTCCATTTCTGTAAATACTTACATTTCTGCATTATTAATTGCAAACTCTGTCATGCGCCTCCTCCAGCTTTAGCTTTACCTGGTCTTTGCTGCTCCACAGTTCAGTGTCCAGGTATGCTACAAAGTCCGTTTCTAGGCGGCTCCAACCAATGACAAGCTTCACTTTGGGTATTTTCCACACATCTGGGTTTGAACAGTTGGCTAGGCTCATGCCTCACAGCGCCAGGACCCGGGCTCGATTTCACTCTCTGGCGACTGTGTAGAGTTTGCACATTCTCCCTGTGTCTGCCTGGTTTTCCTCCAGTTTCCTCCCACAGTCCAAAGATGTGCATATTAGGTGGACTGGCCATGCTAAATTGTCCAGAATGTCCATGGGTGTGCAGGCTAGGTGGGTTAGCCATGGGAAGAGCAGGGTGACAGGGATAGGGTAGGGGGTGGGTCTGGGTGGGATGCTCTTCAGAGTGGCTGTGTGGACTCGATGGGCCAAATGGCCTGATTCCACACTGTAGGGATTCTATGATTCATAGTTTACTGCCATCGTTCTTCACTTCAAGCTCTCACTGCCATTCTCTGATTCCAAGAATCTGGTCAGCTTTGCCACGTGTAGTAAGATGGGAGCAACAGGCTTCATTGAAAATAAGTACACACGGAGAATAGTAAAGAGGACAACTTATCTAGAGCTCTGTAGACACTGGCACTTAGTATTATAACACTTAGTATTATGTGATCTGATTTCACTATGATATAGCTTCCTTCTTACACATTCAGTAGCAACACTTAAATGTATAATCCCGTTTATATTCAGTACCTTCCAATCTACAGGAACTATTCTAGGATCTTCAGAATTCTGGAATATCTAAATCAATGCATTCACCATCTCTGCGTCCATTTCTTGCAAAACTGTAACTTGGAGCTCTTTGGGTAATATTACCTCAGTATTATTCTTTTATATTCCTCATCCTCATTAGACCCTTGCTTCTCCACCATTTGTGGTATGGTCTTTGCATTTTCTGATGTGAAGACAGACAATATAATTGTTTAACGTCTCTGCCATTTTCTCTCCATTATAATTTCTCCTTTATCTGCCACTTAAGCACTCACGTTTACTTTCACTAATCTCTTCCTTTTTGCATGCTTGAAAAAGCTCTTACAATATGTTCTACATTTCCCACTATTCACATTCTACTTTCCAGGTTTTCTTCTGCTGAATTTTAAAGCCTTCAAATCATCTGGCTTACTACATTTTTAGCAACATTGCAAGCTTCCCCTTAATTTATGATGATCCTCAACTTCTCCACTGAGCCATAGCTATACCAATTATCCAGGATAGGTGTTTATTCCTCGAGGGAATGTATAATTGTTGAGAATTATGAATGATTTCTTTAAATGTCTGTCATTGTTTATCAACCATCATATATTAAATGTAATTTCCCCATCTATGTCAGCCAAAGTGTTCATCGTACCTCAGTAAATTGTTTCCTTTATATTTAAGAACCTAGGTTCAGATTTAGATTTAACATAACTATCAAACTCAGCATGAAATTTTATTATAGTATAATAACTCTACCCTAGAGGATACATGCCTGTAAGATTAAAAATTAACCCTGTTTAATTATACAATATTAGCTCTAAATAGCCTGTTTCTAGTTGTTCCTTGACGTATTGTTCGAAAAAACTGTCTCAAATGCATTCAATGAAACCACTCTTCAAACTACCTTTGGTTTGCCCACCGAAGATTAAAGTCCTCCACGATTATCACATTATTTTTGTGGCAAGCTCCTCTGATATTCTGATTTATAATCTGATAAGAACTATGATTACTGTTATGGGGTTCATAATTTACACCCACCTGTGGTTTCTGCCTTTTAGTATTTCATGCCTACATAAATTCAACATCCTGATTTTCTGGGCTATTCTCTTTTCTCCCCGCTACATTTATCTCATCCTTTATTTGGTAGACCAGTATAAAAATACCATGAAATGAGGGGATGTCCCTCACTGGTGTAACTGATTTGTCAGATACACTTTCCTGAGAAAGCATTTTACATTTTTTTTCTGACTAGATGACTAAATAATAATGCTTCAGAGATAGTAGGAATTCCTTTGCCTCCACCGCATCTGCTCCCAGGATGAGGCATTCCACTCCCGAACATCTCAGATGTCCTCATTTTTCAAGGACCGCAACATCCTTCTGCAGTGGTCGAGAACACCCTCGACCGTGTCTCCCGCATTTCCCGCAACTCATCCCTCACACCCCCTCGCTGCAATAACAACCAAAACAGGATCCCCTTCATCCTCACGTACCAACCTCTGGATCCAACACATCATCCTCCGACACTTCCACCATCTGCAAACCGACCCCACCACCAAAGACATTTTTCCCTCCCCACCCTTATCTGCTTTCCAGAGGGACCAATCTCTCCGTGACTCCCTTGTCCACTCCACACTCCCCTCCAGCTCCACCACACCTGGTACTTTTCCCTGCAACTGCAGGAAGTGCTACATCTGCCCCTACACCTCCACCCTCACCGCCAACCCAGGCACCAAGAAGACTTTCCACATCAAGCAGATGTTCACCTGCACATCTGCTAATGTGGTATACTGTATCCGCTGTTCCCAATGTGGCCTCCTCTACATCAGGGAAACCAAGCGGAGGCTTGGGGACCGCTTTGTGGAACACCTATGCTCAGTTCGCACTAAATAACTGCACCTCCCAGTCGCGAACCATTTCAACTCCCCCTCCCATTCCTCAGACGACATGTCCATGCTGGGCCTGCTGCAGTGCCACAACGATGCCACCCGAAAGTTGTAGGAACAGCACCTCATATTCCGCTTGGGAACCCTGCAGTCCAATGGCATCAATGTGGATTTCACAAGCTTCAAAATCTCCCCTCCCCCAACCGCATCCCAAAACCAGCCCAGCTTGTCCCCGCCTCCCTAACCTGTCCTTCCTCCCACCTATTCCCACCTCCCACCTCAAGCCCCACCCCCATCTCCGACGTACTAGCCTCATCCCGCCCTCTTGACCTGTCCATCCTCACTGGACTGACCTATCCCCTCCCTAACTCCCCACCTACACTCACCTTTACTGGCTCCACCCTCGCCTCTTTGACCTGTCTGTCTCCTCTCCACCTATCTTTTCCTTTATCCATCTTCTATCCGCCTCCCCCTCTCTCCTTATTTATTTCAGAACACCCTTCCTGTCCTCCATTTCTGAAGAAGGGTCCAGGCCCGAAACGTCAGCTTTCCTGCTCCTCTGATGCTGGTTGGCCTGCTGTGTTCATCCAGCTCTACAGCTTTTTATCTTAAATAATAGTGCTACTAGATTTCACATCATGTCACTCATTCAAGGGTATCCCAATTAAAACTGGCTGCCTTATTTGGTTTGTCCATGATACCATGGATGAGTGCTGATTGGATGATCGAACTCGGTCACCAACATCACAGATACCAATCTCCAGCCAATTCGATTCACGCTATGTGATATCAAGAAATGGTTAGAGACACTGGATACTGCAAAGGCTACAGGCCCTGACAACATTCCAGCAATGGTACTGAAGACTTGTGCTCCAGAACTTGCCAATTACCTAGCCAAGCTGTTCCAGTATACTGCCAACACTGGCATCTACCCGACAACGTGGAAAATTGCCCAAGCATGTCCTGTACATAAAAAGCAGGACAGATCCAACCTGGCCAATTGCCACCCCAGTCTACTCTCAATCATCAGTAAAGTGATGGATGGTATCATGCACAGCACTATGAAGCAGCACTTGAACAAAGAACAAAGAGAAGAACAATGAACAATACAGCACAGGTACAGGCCCTTCTACTCTCCAAGCCCGTGCTGCTGCATTTTGCCCTTTCATACTAAAACTGTCTTCACTTATAGGATCCATATCCCTCTATTCCCTTGCTATTCATGTATTCATCCAGGTGCTTCTTGAATGCTGCTATTATGTCTGCTGCCACCATCTCCTCTGGCATTGCATTCCAGGCACTCACCACCCTTTGGGTGAAAAACTTGTCTCGTATATCCCTTTTAAACTTCCCCCCTCACACCTTGAACCTGTGTCCCCTAGTAATTGACCACTCCACCCTGGGAAAAAAACTTCCACCACCTCCTCTGGCAGGGTGTTCCAGGCACTCACCACTCTTTGTGTGAAAAACCTGCCTTGCACATCTCCTTTAAACCACTCCCCTGCACCTTGAACCTGTGTCCCCTGGTAATTGACCCCTCCATGCTGGGAAAAAGCCTCATACTTTCCACTCTACCCATGCCATTCACAATCTTATAAACTTCTACTAGGTTGCCCCTCAACCTCCTGCATTCTAGTGAAAACAAACTAAGTCTATCCAACCTTTCTTCATAGCTAAAATCCCCCATTCCAGGCAACATCCTGGTAAACCTTTTCTGTACCCTCTCCAAAGCATCCACTTTTTCTTCTGGTAGTCTGGTGACCACAAGGGTACACAATATTCCAAATGTGGCCTAACTAAAGTTCAGCAATAACCTGTTCAGTGACACCCGGTTTGGGTTCTGCCAGGACCTCTCAGCTCCCCACTACAGCCTTGGTTCAAATATTCCAGAGGTGAGGTGAGGTGAGTGACAACCCTTGACATCAAGGCTGCATTCAATCAAGTGTGGCATTCAGAAGCCCTAGCAAAACTGGAATCAATGGTAATCCAAGGGCAAATTCACTGCTGCTTAGTCATACCTGGCACATAGGAAGATGGTCATGGTTGTTGGAGGTCAGTCATCTCAACTGTAGGACATCCTTGCAAGTGTTCCTGAGGGTAGTGACCTAGGCCCAAGTATCTTCAGCTGGTTCATCAATGACCTTCCCTCCATCATAAGGTCAGAAATGGGGATGTTCACCACCATTCACGACTCTTTGGATACTGAAGCAGTCTATGTTCAAATGCAGCAAAATCTGGACAATATCCAGACTTGGGTTGACAAGCAGCAAGTAACATTCATGCAAGTAACATAAATGCCAGGTTATGACCATCAACAATAACAGTCAATCTAAGCATGCCCCTTGACATTCAATAGTGTCAGCATCACTGAATCCCACTCTGTCAACATCCTAGGGGTTATCATTGACCAGAAACTCAACTGGACTCACCACGTAAACAGAGTGGCTACAACAGCAGGTCAGAGGCTGGGAATACTGGGGTAAGTAACACAACCCTGACTCCCCAAAGCCTGTCCGCCATCTACAAGACTCAACTCAGGTGTGTGATGGAATACTCCCCACTTGCCTAGATGAGTACAGCCCCAACAACACTCAAGAAACTTCAAAGCTTGACATCATCCAGGACAAAGCAGCCACTTGATTGGCACTACATCCACAAGTATTAACTCCCCCCAACACCAACACTCCGTAGCAGCAGACTATACTATCTATAATGGCAGTGCAGAAATTCACCAAAGATCCTCATCCAGCACCTTCCAAACCCATGACCACTTCCATCTAGGAGGACAAGGTAGCAGATATATGTGAACACTACCGCCTTCAATTTCCCCGCCAAGCCACTCACCATCCTAACTTGGAAATATATTGCCATTCTTCCACTGTCACTGGGTCAAAATCCTAGAATGCCTTCCCTAATGGCATTGTGGGTCAACCCACAGCAGGTGGACTGCAATGGTTCAATGCAGTTCACCACCATCACCTGAAGAGCAACTAGAGATGGGCAATAAATATTGCCACATCTCACAAATGAATTTAAAAAGGCAGCTCAAGAATCTTCAGTTTCACCATCTTTATCTGGATATATTCAAACTGCCCTCAGCCACATCCATAACAAAATATACGTCTGGGCCTCTACCTTGAATTCCAGTGTGGTTTCAGAACTGGAGAAGTCCTAATCAACATGGTCTTCTCAGTCTGGTAGCTGGAGGAGAAAGGTCATGAACAAAGGAGACCAGCATGTATTGCATCACTAGAGTATTTAATCATGCAAGCAGAGGCAAACTACTGAAGGTGAAGAAGATTGCTGAACCTGCTCAAAGAGATCTCTCCATGAGAACACGGTTGGTTAAGGTCAGCCAAGAACCAACTAGAACCCTCTAACATCCACATGGGGTTGAACAGGATAATGTTCTGGCATTGGCACTGTTTGACATATTTCTTTCTTTGCCAGTCATGTGTCTTCAGTTCATTCACAGGTGGTATCCAATTATATACCAGAACCAACAAAAAGCTGTTTAAGCTTGACTTAAGATCTAAGACAAAAGTCCGCCGAGCCCTCGTCCGATTGTTTTCTTCTGCTATGTTGCACTAATATTCTATACTGAGGAAAACCGAAAGAACTGCGGATGCTGTAAATCAGGAATAAACAACTCATTTTATTTTCTTCTGCGCCGATTTCCAAGCTCTGTGCGCAACGGCGACTTCTGAAACCGGAAGCCAATGCTGGGAACTACACACCAATCGGCATGCATGATACCTTCCAGGAACTTTGTGACCGCACACCTTAGAGGGAAGGTAGCTGAGGAATACCTGTAGCGGTAAATCAACAGGTTTTTCACACCCCAAAAGAGTTCGGTTGATCATCAACATCAGAAAGACAAAAATCTATCTCAAATATTCACAATCACCAGCAATCTGTCATATGATGCTGAAACTGGCATACGCATTGCAAAACTTCAGCTATTATGCACAAGCAGAGGAAAGGAGTTTGGAACAACAGAGAAATCAAACTTTTGAGTTTGCCAAGAGATAAAAGGTACTTTTATGCTGGAGAATCCGAGATAACAAGCATGGGGCTGGATGAACACAGCAGGTCAAGCAGCATCATAGGAGCAGGAAAACTTGACGTTTCGGGCCTAAACCCTTCCTCAGAAAAGG
>JAHRHZ010000046.1:14833988-14885042 GCA_024137785.1 Ginglymostoma cirratum
GGAAGGCCCGAAACGTCAAGTTTTCCTGCTCCTATGATGCTGCTTGACCTGCTGTGTTCATCCAGCCCCATGCTTGTTATCTTTGAAAGTCGAAGCTCAGTTTCAACAAGGATTGGATTAGACTAGACCAAAGCAAATTCATCTCTTCCTATTGGGCTTCAAAGAGGGCGGAAATGGAGCGTTTTTACTCCATTACTGGTAGATTTTTATTGAAAGGGAAACTGTAATGTGCGTCTTTTTTAGTTTATAGTATCAGTTCAGCTACGTAAGTTACTGCTGGTTTCTTCCATTGGTTAAGATAGAGTCCATTTCCTTCATTGGCTGGGTCAGAATCCTGGAATGCCCTTTCTAACACGTCCCTAGATGTCACTACACCCCAAGGATTGCAGCTTTCAAAAAGGGAGGGAGGTGATGGTTTAACAGTGTAACAGACTGTTGATACAGAGACCCAGGTAATGTTCTGGGATCCAGATTTGAATTCTGCCATGGTGGAATTTGTATTCAATTTTAAAAATCTGGAATTAAGAGTCTAATAATGTCCATAAAATTATTGTGAGTTCTCCAGAACAACCAACCTTGTTCTCTGGTGTCCTTCTAGAAGGAGATTGACACCCTCACCTGTCTGACCTGCATGTGACTCCAGACCCACATCAATGTGGTTGACTGTTAACTGCCCTCTAAGCAACTAGGAAAGGGCAATAAATGTTGTCTAGAACAGCAGCACTGTCACCCTGTAAATGAACAAAAGAAAGGCAGCTCACCACCATCTCATCCAGGGATGGACAATAAATTTTGGCACAGCAAGTGTCACACACATCCCATGCACAAAAAAAATCTTACATTGTCACCTTGGCAAATGCCTGCCATTAACTTTCCTTCATAAAATATAATTACAGTCCTATTTCTTATTTTTCAAGTGTACAATTGTAATAATTTTGTTGTTCTTGTACTGCCACTGAGATGGTAAATCTCAGATTGATCCCTGATCCATGCATTTTGAGTTTTGAAGTTAACTAAGTGATAAATGGCACCCACATCTTAGGATATATTGATTAAGACTTACCAGTTAGCATTGAAGCTGCTGTGGACACCACAATTCTCACTAAATATATCATTTAATTTGTGTTCTAGTTTTTCTGTTTGAATACTTTTTTCAGCTTGTTCCCTGTCTTTCTGTTCATTGAATAAACTCTTTCAATATTTATGAAGTGTGAGTTCTTATTGACAGTCATGCAATGCATCTAGACTGTTCTAAAATTGAAACATCACTTTACCTTTCTTTTGTATGTGCCAAAATAATATCTGATTTTTTTTAAAGAGAGGATTAGTTATAGATATATTTGACAATTATGAAGAGCCACATCTGAGTTTGTTTGCATAGTAAGATTGAATCTTCAGTTACTGGATAAAATACTTTTGGTCCGAAAGATCTACAGATCTCACCATAACTTTAACGTAAAGAAAATGTGTTATTCCCTCCGTATTATACGCACTAAAAGAAGGATTTTGTTAATTTGACTGCAGCAAATAACAACATTGGTTAAAACTGTAATTTTTCATGAGGATTATTCATTTGATTCTATGATTAAGATGAAAGTAATCTTGTACCAGCTAGAAAACATCGAAGTAAAAGCAAAGAACTGTGGATACTGGAGATCTGAAATCAAAACAGAAAATGCTGGAGTAACTAAGGAAGTCTGCAGCATCTGTGACGAAAAACAATTAATGTTTTGTTTCCAATAAGACATCTTCAAATGGAAATGGGCTAGAAAATGATGGTTTCTATGCTGGTGATAAGGCATGGAAGAACAAATGCTGAAAGTAAGAGCTAACAATAAAGGGAGCACTAATGTTAGTAAAGGAGCAATATCGAGCAGAATAGGGGATAATGGAACGAAAACAGAAATGGCTGGAACAGCTCAGCAGGTCTGGCAGCATCAGTGGAGAGAAGTCAAGTTAATGTTTCGGTTCGAGTGACCCTTCCTCAGAACCGTACCTCAGTATGACATTATTTTTAGCGTTAATGGTTTGTGTGAATAGTAGAAAATAGGTCACCTGTGCTGACAGTAAATCTGTGCAGTGAAGGAGGGGTATGGGTTGGTAATTAAGATGGAGCATAATGTTTAATTCACCGTTAAGTCCTGAAGTCTATAAATGGCCTAAGCAGAAAATGAAGTTCCGCTCCTTTAGCTTCCATTGGGTTTTGCTGGAGCTCTGCAGCAACCCAATGACAGAGATCTTAGTTTGAGAATAAGATGGTTTATTTAAATGGCATGGAAATGGAAGATCAGGGTAATTCTTATGAACAAATTGGAGGTGTTCCAAAAGGCGGTGACCTGGTCTGCATTTAGTATTGCTAATTTAGAGTTACAGCTGCTTCACCTGAAAGTTGTGTGTGGGGCCTTGGACAGTGAAAAGGGAGGAAGTAAAAGGATCTTTAGCGATTGCAGGGGAAGGTTCCACAGGGCTGTGAGGAGATGTTAAGAGAGACTGAAGAGTAAACTATGTTGTCACTGAGGGAACAGTCTTTGTGGAATGTTAACAAGAGAGGGGAGATGTGTTTGGTTGTAGCATCCTGCTAGAGGTGGCAGTAAAGGTGGAGAATGAACTTTTGAATGCAGGGATTGGTGAGGTGGAAATTAAGGACAAGAGGAACCCTATCATTGTTCTGGGAGGGAGGGAAGGGGTGAGGGCAGAAGTGCTAGATATGTGTTAGGCACATCTGAGGGTCCTGTCAACAATGGTTTGGGGAAGTCCTCGGTAGGAAAAAAGAGGAAGACATGTCAGAAGCACTGCTATGGAAGATGGCATCATTGGAACAGAGACAGAGAATCTGGGAGAATGACATAGGGTCCTTAAACAAAGCAGGGTGTGCAGCCAATTGAAAAAAGAACGCTTGAAATTAAATTGCATTTGAGTTGACCTACATACCAATGTATATGTATGGATATGTATTATGATCCAGGGAGGAGGGGTGAAATGGTTCCCCTCTTTCCTCCTGCTCAAATTGATTGTGACGGAGATTTTGAATTTAAAAAGAATGTATTTGACAATTCAATTGTAATTATCTAGTTATATATGGATGGTAAAGAATTAGGCAGACAGGAGTTCTTGAAGCCCAGAGAGAGAGAACAACAGCTGAGCAGACAAAGGACTGGTTAAAGATCAGCCTGGGGGCATCAATAGCTGCTAATTGTCATTAGCAGCTGACAATCGGATGGTTGTGGTCGCAGCCCATATGATGACAAGGTCTGGTGTGTGGAGCTTGGGGTAAGGACATGGGAGAAGATGCTTAGGCCCTAAAATGATTTGTAACAAAAACGTAAATTGCTGGAAAATCTCAGCAGGTCTGGCAGCACCTGTGAAGAGAAATCAGAGTTAATGTTTCGGGTTCAGTAGCCCTTCTGTCTGCCTCCTCTCCACCTATCTTCTCCTTTATCCATCTTCTATCCGCCTCCCCCTTTCTCCCGATTTATTTCAGAATCCCCTTCTCCTCCCCCATTTCTGAAGAAGGGTCTAGGCCCGAAACGTCAGCCTTCCTGCTCCTCTGATGCTGCTTAGCCTGCTGTGTTCATCCAGCTCTACACCTTGTTATCATGGAAAAGGATAGACCTGATCTAAAGGTTAAAGTTCTAAATTGGAGTAAGACCAGTTCAACAGTATTAGACAAGAACTTTCAAGAGTTGTTTGAGGGAGGCTGTTCGCAGATAAAGGTATATTTGGGAAGTGAGAGGCCTTCAAAAATGAGATAACAAGAGTTCAGATACAGTATCTTTCTGTTCATGCGAAGGCCAAGGCTGGTAGGTGTAGGGAATGCTGGATGACTGGAAGAAGAAGGAGGCATATGTCACTTATAGACAGCTGGGATCAAATCTTTTTCCCAGGGTAGGGGAGTCCAAAGCTAACAGCATAGATTTAAGGTGAGAGGGGAAAGATCAAAAAGGGACCTGAGGGTTAACTTTTTCATTACAGAGGTTGATGCATATATGGACCAAGTTACCAGAGGAAGTGGTAGAGGTGGTACAATAACAACATTTAAAAAGCAGTTGTACAGGTACATGGATAGGAAGGGGTTCGAGGGATATGGTTCAAATGCAGGCAAATGGGACCAGTTCATTTTAGGAAACCTGGCCAGCATGGACGAGTTGGGCTGAAAGGCCTGTTCCCATGTTGTATGACTCTATGACTCTAAATTCATTCACAAGACGCGGGTGTCGCTGAGTGGGCCAGCATATATTGCCCATCACTAATTGCCTAGAGGGCAGTTCAGTATCAACCACGTTGCTGTGGGTCTTGAGTCACACGTAGGCCACATGTAAGGATGGCAGACTTCCTTCCCTAAAGGTCACTAGTGATACTGATGGGCTTTTCTGACAGATGACACAGTTCCATGGTCATTATTAGAGCTTCACTTCCAGGTTATTTTAAATTGATTCAAATTCCACCATTTGCCATGGCAGGATTCAAAACCCAGGTGCCCAGAACATTGCATTGGTCTCTGGTTTAATAGACTAATGATATATAACACTAGGCCATTGCCTCCCCTATGTGGGCATCATTGGTATTAAAGGCATTTATTGCCCATTCCTTGTTGGCCTGGGTAGCTTTTTTATAAAAAGATAGGACTGAATATTGCTAGATCTTTCAGAGGATAACTGGGAGTCAGAATGTTGTGTTAGACTGAAGTCACATGTAGGCCAGGAGATGGATATGGATCTCAGGATCATCAGTCCAGTAACATAAGCATTATAATACCCTTCACTTCCCTATTTTTCATCCTGAAAGACTTTGTTTATTTTCAACATGATTTTTAGAAATGAATAAAGAAATAAAGAGCAAAGTAATAAAGAGCAAATAAAACAAAAGTTTCCCTTTCTCTATCTGTGACATTCTCTTTAAGCTTGCTGCTTCCTTTCTCTTTTTCTCTCTTCTCTTCTTCTCTTAATCTTGTTTCTCCAAACAATGTTTCTTACTCCCTTCAAGCTCCACTTTCTCTCTGTTTTTATCTTTTATGTCTCTCTCACAGATCCCTTTTTGTCACCCTGATATTCATTCCTTTCATTGTTATAGCTTTTGAAGATCAAAATACAGTACACAGACGAAAAGTCAAAACAGATGCAAGAACATAGGAGTATGAATTGGCCTCTCAACCCTGATCTGCTGTTATAGATCATGATCGGTCATCTACCTCAATGCCATATTCCTGAACTAGCCCTCCATATCCCCTGATGTCATGAGTAATTTAACTTATTTAATGACTGAACTTCCAAAGTAAAATTCTAAAGCTTCATCACTGTCTGAGTGAAGAAGTTCCTCCTCATTGCGGTCTGTAATAGCTTCCCTTTCATTCTGAAACTGTGTTCCCTGGTTCTAGACCTCACAAGCAGGAGAGACATCCTTTCTGTGTCTACTCTGTCAATCTCTTTAAGAATTCAAGTTTGAGATTGACTGACATTCTTCTAAACTTCAGAGAATACAGCACCATTCTCCTCAATCTCACCTCATAGTATATTCACTATCCCAGGCATCTGTCTGATGAACAGTTCTGCACACCCTCTGTTACAGGTGTATCCTTCCTTCAGACCAGAGCCACATGCAATGCCTCAGATGTGGTCTAACCAGTGTTTTATATATTTGAAACTAAACTTATTCATTCTTATGTGCAAACCCTCTTCCAATAAAGATTAGCGTACTTTCTGTCTTGGAAATTTCTTGCTACAACTGCATGCTACTTTTCAGTGACTTATGAACGTGGACACCTAGACCCCTTTGCATATCATCTTTCCAACCTCTGACCATTCAAAAAATGCTTTGTACCATAATTACTCTTACCAAGCTGGATAACCTCATACTTATCCATATCGTATATCAACTGACATGCTCATGCTCACTTACTCAGTCTCTCTAAATCTCCCTGAAGTCTTTGAATCCTCCTCACAACTTGCGTTCCCACCAGTTTAATATCATCTACAAGCTTAGAAATATTGCAATTGGTTCTCCACATGCATATCATTGCTATAGATTGTGAAAATTTGGGCTCAACCACTGATCCTTGCTGTACACCACTGGTCACAGCCTGTCAATGTGAGAATGACCCATTTGTTCCTACTGACTGCTGTCTGCGTGTTAACCAATATATGCAAGTAACATCTATAAAAAGATTTGTTAAAATGATTTCCCCTTCATAAATCTATGTTGACTCTGGCCAATCAGACAATTATTTTCTAAAAATCCAGTAATCCTTTATAGTAGATTCTACTAATTTCCCCACTACTGATGTCAGACTAAAAGGTCTCAATTTCCTCAATTTCTCCCTCCTTCCTTTCAGAACAGTGAGGTAATACTTGCAAATTTCCAATATATAGGAACCATTACAGAATTAATTGAATTTTAAAAACTGATTACAATGCATCCACTATCTCTGGAGTCATCTCATTCAACACCCTAGGGTGAAGGTTAGTGGGTCCCAGGTATTTATCAATTTCTGGTCTCATTAATTTCTCTAGTACTAATTTCACTAATACGCCTTTCTTTCAGTTCAGCAATCTCACTTATGAAGGTTCCCTGAATTAATTCAAATCCAAGGGTCTGGGTCTTCCTCTGTGAAGACAGCTTATCTTTCGCTTCTTTATTTCCTAAACTCTCATTCTCTGCCTATATTGGACACACATTTGGTTTTGATAATATTTTCCTTTGTACTACCTATAGAAGCTTTTACAGTTAATGTTTATGTTTCTTGCTATTTTACAGTCATATTCTATTCTCTATCAATAAATTTGTATTCCTTGCTGATCTCTAAAATTCTCCCAATCCTCAGGTTTAAAACCTTTTTGGCAACTTTATAAGCCTTCTCTTTTGAGCTAAACTATCTTTAACTTCACTTTGTTAGCCAAACACTCTTGTATTTCCTGTTGGGTATTTTTCTGTCATAGGAATTTGTTTTCTTGACCTAGTTTGATTTTTCATATACTAGCCATTGCCTTTATACCACGAGACCTTCAATTTATATTCCCACTCCGCCACGGCTAGTTTTTTCTTTATGCTTTCATAATTGCCCTTGTTTACATTTAAGACCTAGTATCTGATTTTTCATCATTTCTAAATTTAATGGAAAATTTTAATTATACTATGATCACTATTTCTTAAGTTCTTTTACAACAAGATTATAATTAGGTCTTTCTCATTGCATTATACTAGGTCTAAGATAGCCTGTGACCTAGCTGATTGCTCAACATAGTCTATTATGTCTTCAGTACAGTCAACTACTGCTAGGTTACCCATAATCTCCTCCTATCAATGTTTGTTGGCCCTTGCTGTTTCTTAGCTCCACCCAGATTCTACAGCCTGTTGTACTGATTAGAGATCCTCTCTTATCATTTATCAACACTATCTCACCTTCTTATCCTTTGTGCTGATCTTTCCTGAATATTGAATCACAAGTGTCTACAGTATAGGAACAGGCTATTTGGCCCAACAGGTCCACACTGACCCTCCAAAGTGCATCCCACCCAGACTTTTCCCCTACCCTTTCCCTGTAACCCCACATTTCCCATGGCTAATGCACTTATTCTGTACGTCCCTGGACACTATGGGCAATTTACACATCATTGAACTGTGGGAGGAAACCAGAACACCCCCCAGAAACCCACACTGACACAGGGAGAACGTTCAAACTCCACACAGACAATTGCCCGAGGGTGGAATCGAACTGAGGTCCCCGTTGCTGTGAGGTGGTAGTGCTAACCACTGTGCCACACCAAACTGATAGAGTGAGAACAGTGGTTGCTCCATCCCTGAGCGGTCTCGATCCACCCAACTCTAGATTAACAGCCGAATGCACTGACCAATTGCGCCACAGAGACTGGCATAGAGAATATCCTTTAATATTCAGTTCCTAATATTGGTTATGCTGCAGCCATGTCTCCATAGTGACAGTTAAATCATACTCTTTTACTTCTACAAGTGTGCATTTAGGGAGAATGCTTTTAATTCTACCTTTTTAACACAATTTTGTAATTTGATCCTGATTGATTATAAGACTTATTTCTGCTGCCTTCCATTTTCATTTATAGCTTTTCTATTTCCCATAATCAGCTTTATTTTTGTTCTAACTGAATTCCCCCTCCAGTTCCCACCCATCTGGTAAGTTAGCTTAAATCTTCCCCAATAGCATTATCAAATTACACGTTGGTACAGTGGCTTAGTGATTGACACTGCTGCCTCACAGCATCAAGGACCCAGGTTCAATTCCACCCTCAGGTGACTGTCTGTGTGGAGTTTGCACATTCTCCCTATGTCTGTGTGGGTTTTCTCCTACAGTCTGAAGATGTGTGGGTTAGGTGGATTGGCCATGCTAAATTGCCTCTTGTGATCAGGGATGTGTAGATTAGGGGAATGGGTCTGAGGGTTGATGTGGACTTGTTGGGCTGCAGGGCCTGTTTCCACACTGTAGGGATTCTATGATTCTAGATTTTCCCAGGCAGATATTTGTCTCAGTTTTATTAAGGTGTAACCCATTCTTCTTGTACAGGTCCAACCTACCCCAAAACCAATCCCGGTGCCCCAGAAATCTAAAGCCCTCCCTCCTACAACACTTTTCCAGACATATGTGCATTCACTCAGTCTTCCTATTTTTATACACACAACCAAATGATTTATGTCATAATTCTCCTTCTCTCACATACATTCTCTGAATCATCAATCATTCTACCAGCAATTTGAAGACTGAGACAAAAGGTTTGGAGCTTGGGCACCAAGAACGCTTGTGATGAAATTATGTGCACAGCCGTACAACTTTTGTTTCATTTGTAAGAAATGTCTCTGATATATTTTACCACAATACTTCCATATTTTATTTTGGAATTAGTTCTGCAAAAATAATCACTGCATATATCTAGGGGATAACAAAATCGCCTAACATTACACATTCTCACCATGACCAATTTTGGGATTGTGAAAATTTAAATATTGCTTAGTATTTGCTAAGAAATCAACAATACACAATACCAATCAAAGTATAAACATCCCATTTTTTAATTCATGAAATGCATAGAAATTATACACGTATAGTCGTGCACACACCATTTGGTCCAACCAATTTGTGAGAAAAAAGTCCAGTTACTATCTTTGTTTCCAGATTCTCTCTCCAGTATTACAAGTATTTTAGTTAAATAGTAAGATTATGGACATGGGAGCATAGTTGTATTTTTATTACTGATTATTGTACAGTTTCTTCTGCAGTTTATAATTTGTGTAAATGATTTTTCACTTAACTGAAGTCTGCTTTGTTTACTAATCTTTGATCTCCTTGGAGCTATCTATAATAATTCTTTAAATACATCACAAGTATTAACACCCACATATCCTTGCAAGGTTAATGTAATTTTTTAAAAAATTAAAAATACACTCAGATTTATGTGCACCTCATAAACATCACAAAATGATTCACGTACGAAGAACTGGTTTGAATATTAGACAAATAAAGTGTTCATTTGTGACCATAGAATTACCCTAATGTTGTTAGGGCCTTTGCAGTATACTGTGCCTTCAACAATTTATTGACATCATATGGAATGAATCCATTGACAGAAGACTGGCATAATGTAAAGCTGGGAACTGCTGGAAGAGGCCAAGATGGATGACCCATTCAGCACTTCTGGCTGAAGGTTGTGGCAATGCTTCAGCCTTCTCTTTTGAACTGATGTGCTGAGCTGCCCCATTATTAAAAATGGTAATTTCTAGATCCCCCTTCTACAGTTGTTCCGTTGACCACCACCATTCATGACTGATGTGACAGGCCTGCAGAGCTTACATCTGAGTCATTGGTTGTGAAATTGCTTAGACATGTTTATCACTCGCTACTTATGCATTTGTCACACAGCTTCCTGTGTTGTAGGTTCACCAGATCGACACCTTATTTTTGAATATGGCCGGTGTGGCTCTTGTCATGCCTACTCACACTCTTCTTTGAACCAGAGTTGATCACCAGACTTGACAATAATGATTGCAAAGACCAAATCATTTTATTTTTGATCGTGGACTAAAATGGAAAAAGGACTGTTTTAAAATCAAAAGACATTGGGTAGCTGAACAGCTTGTGGACGTCACTGATTCATTGAGGAGTTTTTGCACTGCTAGAAGGGCAGAGTGTGTGTATCTCCCTCCTTCTCTGCAGTAAAATACCTGAGGAGTGAAAAAAACTCATTATTTCCTCCCGCCTGTTGCTTTACGTTGTTGCCATTAACCAGTAACTAGGAGCCTTTGTAGTTAGTGTACCAATTGGCCTGTGACCCTGGGGAAGGAGATTGAAAAACAGAAAACCCTAGCAAGCAAAGGGACATTCGACTTTCTAGACTGGTGCAATTGAACTGTGTTTCCCAGTTTTTTTTTTCCTGCCACACTTAAAACCAACGTTTTATTTTTTATTCGATCTTCGGATGAGAGCATCACTGCCTAGGCCAGCATTTATCACCCATCCAGACAGCGGTTAAAAGTCAACCACATTGCTGTGGGTCTGGGGTCACTTATAGGCCAGACCAGGTAAGGGTGGCAGTTTCCTTCCCTAAAGGACATTAGTGAATCAGATGGGTTTTTTCCCCCAACAATCAACACTGAGTTCATGGCCATCATTAGGCTGTTCATTCAGATTTTTATTGAATTCAAATTCTACCATCTGCTGCGACAGAATTTGAACCCAGGTCCCCGGAACACGACCTGGATCTCTGGATTAACAATCTAGTGATAATACCACAAGGCCATTTCCTCCCCTTTGTTTGTCTCTATGTGTGTTCAGGAGTTTTTAAAAAAGGAATTAGAGTCTTAACTGGTACAGCCATATATTTATAGTTTATAGCTGTTTACTTGTAATTTGAATTTGCTTATTTGTAATAAGTATTAATTCTTGTTAAGTCCAGGTCAGTGTTTTCTCTTACTTGATTTTAAGAGAAAGGTAAAGCAGGATAACACAGTGTGGAGCTGAAGGAGCACAGCAAGCCAGGCAGCATCAGAGGAGCAGGGAAGTTGATGTTTCGGGTCGGGACCCTTTTTCAGAAATGGGGGAGGGGGAAGGGAGCTCCGAAATAAATAGAGAGAGGAGGGGTGGGTCTGGGGGAGGTAGGTGGGATGGTGATAAGTGAGTGCAGGTAGACAGTGGTGGGGATTGATCAGTGAGGTGGGAGGAGCGGATAGTTGGAGAGAAGACGGACAGGTCAAGGAGGCGGGAATGAGAGGGAGGGTTGGTCATGGGATGAGCCTGGGGGTGGGGAGATTTTGAAACTGGTAAAGTCCAAATTGAGACCATTGGGTTGTAGGCTCCCAAGGCAGAATATGAGGGGCTGCTCCTCCAGTTTCCGGGTGGTGTCATTGTGACATTGGAGGAGGCCCAAGATGCACATTTTGGGAGGGGAAAATGGGAGGGGAAGTTGAAATGGTTCGTGACTGGAAGGTGTTGTCGTTTGTCACGATCAGAGCACAGCATGCTTTGAGTCAGAAGGAATATCATTGGATGAAGGACTGTGCCCAAGTGATCAGGAGAAGCTGGGGTGGGAAAAAATTTCTTTTTTTCTCTCTCTTCCCTTTTATTTCCCTCTTCTATTTTCCCTACATCTTGGTGAAGAGCTCGGTCACGACGATGGCATCGGTGGCAGCAAGTGGGCCCAGCAGCAGGAACTCAAGTGGGCCCAGCAGCGCTGACTCATGGCTGCTGATACTGCGGAGGCGGGTTTGGGTTCCCAGTGGCATCTGCTTCCAAGGCAGATTCATGGAGGCGGCAGCGGAAGTGAGTTTGGGCCCAGTATGAAACTCAACAGCATCAATAGCGGCTGCATCGGAGAAGTGGGCCCAAAGTGGAGTCATGGCAGCGGCAGAGTTGAGTTCGGGACCGGTTCGGTACCCGGCAGCATCAGTGGCATCTGCATTGGTGAAGTCCAGCGAGGACTCAGAGTGGTGAGGGAGTCAACGGAGGTGAGATGACACCAAAGTGTGGGACTTTCGTTCCAGTGGCGGTGTGGTGAAGGGGATTCATGCCTGGCCACCAGGTCCATGGCCTATGACAGAGCACTTAACAAGAAGGACTGTAAAGTTCGACACTTTCTTTATTTCTTCATTTTTCTGCCGTCATATTCTATGTTTTGATTTATTTTTCTGTATTTTAAGATGACAGCAGAGAATGACAACACTATACAACACTTCTCACTGTAGTTTGTACCAAGATACACTTGACAATAAATTATATCAAGTAAAATGAAGGAACAATGATGTGCAATAGGGGGGACGGCCAGCTGCCTTGGTTGACAAGAATAGCGTCCATGATCTTGAGGGAAAAATAATTGTGAATCAATTAGAGAGGTCCTTCACCTGTCTTGACAACACCATGCAGGAGGTCACCAGACAACAAAGAATAACCATTCACGGAGGCAGCGCAGATACCTGTGACACGACAGAGGAGTTTATAAATACACTAGTGCCTTCCCAAGTTCAGCTGTCATCTACTTCATTATGTGTACCTTTTAATAGGGCTATCTAACAGGGACTACAAGATAGAGCTTGTGTGATTTATATTCATTCTGACATTTAGAACCACTGAGCTCAGGCTTATACCAGTGGACTACAAAGAATAGCAACAGATCTTTCAGTTTCTCTTAATTGTGATGGTGAGGTACATCCTTCTAACAGATCATCAAATCTGGGGCCAGGAACCATTAGAAGTGTGAGAGATGCCTCAGAACATGGTTCTTTAAGGATGCCAGCATTACTGAAATAAGTGTTACCTTGATCCTCAAAGGTTCCAATAGAAATATCACAGTCTGCTGTTTTACAATCCTGTGACATTCACCTAACAGCATTCAGGAGTAAGTGGTTTTCAGTGTAATTAAGTTTTTATGTGCAAGAGATGGAGTCACTGAAACAAAGAAAGATTTGTTTATATTGTGCTTTTCACAACCACTGGACATCTCAAAGTGCCTTACAGCTAATTACGTACTTTGAAGTGCAGCCACTGTTGTGGCAGAACATCACTTGGAAAATATTTTAGAAAATGAACATTCTTTAACAGATTTTCAAGTAATGTTACGTTATGTAGGAACATTGATATTTCTCATGTGATGCTTGTTGAGTTTATATATTTCCAAAATAATTAGCAGCTTCACTAGTGAATTGCCATTTTAGAAAATGCAGCTATTAAAATTGAGAGAAGGAGCAGAAGCTTCTGCTAGCATGAGATAGACAATGGAGATCGGGATGCCAGAATGGATCAGAAGATATTATTGTCAAGACAAAGCACTGTGACGTATTTCTTGTGGTAACTGATGGTTGACACATGGACTGAAGTGGGAAGGACTGGGTCTGTGCTATAACTGCTTGGATAGTTGCCAATATTAATCATGGCACTCTTGGGAAATGGCAATTAGAGGCAAAATGCAGCCTTATAAGAAGCAAAAGGAATTTTTGAGATTAGTTATTCTAGAGTAATTGGACTTACCCAGTAGCCACAGTTTGTCAATAAAGAAACGTGCATGGTACTTGAAGACAACACTAGGACAAAATGATCCAAAAAATTCAGAAATCGTGCGAAGAAATTCCAATATCCAGTGTTGCTTTAAAATAAGTGCTGAATTTTCCTGAACAATAGGCTGGATCAATTTTGTGAAGTTTTATTAAGCGTTTTCCTCCCTAAACTTTTAGCAAGTTATCTCTCAGAAATCTCCATTGTGCACTTCTTAAGTATGCACCAGGCTTCAACAGGGACCAGTTTTTTGTATTCACCAGCAGCAAAAGTGCTCTCCACTGCTGGGAGCTTCTTAGTTTTCCACTGCCAGCAACATATTAAAGCCTATCTATGCACCAAGTCAAATATTGCAAGTCAGCGATTGCCTTTCACAGTTCCAGTGTGGGAAAAGTTGCCCTGGAGGTGGCCAATAAAGGCAAGTTGGCACCCACTTTGCTGACAGAGACCTAGAGATCCTGGTGAACAGATGGTAGAAAGGAGGTGTATCCCATTTCCTCAGAACTGCTAAAGAAGACCATGGCACCAGATCATATCAACCTGGTCAGAAGTTGTCACCAAAGCCTGCATGGTGTTCATAGTCCAGAAGAACACCTAGCAATGCTGCATATAATTCTGTGCTCTTAAAGAGTATACACCACCATCTTCTCTCTGCTATTTCAGACTCACATTCACTCTAACTGCACAAAACTCGCACCAAAGTTCATAGTCTATCACTTCATGTAGCATCTTCCCTCAATGGCTCTCAGCCACCGCATTCCTCCAAACCTTCCTGCCCGCTATGTTTCCTATTCACACACTCAGAACACCTCACCACTCTTCCCCCCAACTGCACCAACATTAACAACTGAGCCAGCCACTTTCATCTCACTTAATCTCTCTCTTTGTCTCATTTCAGGACAGAATGACCCACCATATGGCAGAGAGAGCCAAGACAGGTGGTGGGGTCGCCAATGTTCATCTCCTTGGCCCATATGAGGAGACAATCCTTGAGCTTGCGGGAGAGGATAAAGACTGTTTGTGTGGGGATGCCAACATCTCCATGTTCCAGCAATCAAGTAAGATTCATTGTGAAGCGCTGTCCTGCTCCCCCATGATCACTACTGTGATGCATTCTTAACATATGCAAGCTTCTAGCCCTGCTAAAGTCATAGACTCCCTACAGTGTGGAAGCAGGCCATTCAGCCCATTGAGTCCACACCAATCGTCCAAAGAGCATCCCACCCATACCCACACCCCACACCCCTATCTTATCCCTGTAACCCTGCATTTCCTATGGGTAATCCACCTAGCCTGCACACCCTGGGACATTATGGGCAACTTAGCACGGCAATCCACCTAACCCGCACATCTTTAGGCTGTGGAGCCCCCACAGGAAACTCACACAGACACAGGGAGAATGTGCAAATCCCACACAGGCAGTCGCCCAAGGGTAGAATTGAACCCAGGTACCTGGTGCTGTGAGGCAGCAGTGAAGATAACAACCCCTCCAATCAATACCTCTTCCTCCACTTCTGAAGAAGAAGACTCACATCTCTCAGAGAATGCTCTGGCAAAGCTGCCTCCTCACTTTCCATCAGCTCAGTGGGTACTTTAGCTAAATTAGAGTCTGGAGCACATTCTGGTGAGCACATCACTAACACATCTCAGCAACTGGCTAAAGGAGAAAATGACATGGTGTCAGCATTAACAACTTTATTAAAATGTATAAACAGACACAGCAAAAGCAGTCACTCTCACCAGAGTCTCACCAGACATACTCAGGAAACTAGACAAATGATAGGAAGAAACCATCAACACCATCTGTATCATGCTAGCTCCAGTATGTGTACAGCTGGCTGGCTCCATAGGCAGATTGGTGGCTGCTATACAGAGCCAGGTGCTATACAATGTCTGACAGATATATGCACAGGCCTGTACTCCATCTGCTTATGACCAATGGCAGAGCGATGGAGAGCAAAGGACCTTGACTTCACTCCAGGTGACCTCTCCTCTCAAGGAGGCAGGGTGGTGCCAGTAAGTATATAGCCAGGAAGGAACCACATACAGGCCCTCAAGAAATTTCCTCTCAGGACACTCCATTAGTTCCTGACCCCTCCACCTCCACTCTACCTGCCACCCTTAACACCAGAAGTTAAAGCTGAGGAGGGTGAGCCTGAAACTGGCCAGGTCATTCTCAGCACGTTTGCAACCTCTAACTTCAAAAGCCCCCAAAACTCCAAAGCTGTACTCAGGCAGGCTTCCTTGACTGCAGGCCCTAGGACTGCATCCAGATATAGAGAGAGGAATAGAAACACTAAAACTTTCTGACAGTACATAGGTGACACAGGTGAAATTTCATTGCAAATTGAATAATACATTTGTAAATATATCTTCACTTTTCATCATCAGCTCTGTGATCAACTGTCATTGTAACTCCAGCTACAAGAATGGAGCTAATAGGCTAGTCATCCTTAGCCGCAAACAATATTTTAAACTAATCTGAAGGATAGCTATTCTTTCCAAGCAGCCAGACCAACATTAAGCCTATCATGGCTGAATGAGGGATCATCAGTTTTTGTAAAGGATTTGATCTGTTTATAACCGTACCTTTTATCAAACAACTGGAAAAATGAAGATAGACCAAAATAGTATGAAGGGTTTGAACTGCAGATGCTGGAAGTCTGAAACAAAAACAGAAATTGCTCAGCAGGCCTGGCAACATCTGTGGAGAGAAAGAGTTAACGTTTCGAGTCCAGTGACCCTTCTTCAGAACAGAATGGATTTATATTTGGGATTAAATAGGGAATGTTGGCTTCTGCAGCATCATAACATTACAGTCTGTGAAACATTACTTCATTCGACTCCATTCTATTAAAAGTGATTGACATACAATTCCTGCGTGGGTTGCTGCAGCAAACCATGCTTTGGTGTAGGATGGTGATTTCTTTTAGTTATTAACACCATGACAGCATTGCCTGCTAGACCAGCATTTATTACCCATCTATAATTACCCAGAGGCACTTAAAAGTTAACTACATTGCAATGGGTCTGGAGTCACATGTAGGCCAGACCAAGTAAGGATGGGCAGTTTCCTTCCCTAAAGGGCATTCTTGAACTAGGTGGGCATTTCTGACAATCAACAATGGATTCATGGTCATCATTAGGCTCTTTATTCCAAATTTTTGTTAAATTAAATTCCACCATCTGCCATGGCAGGATTTGAACCCTAGACCCCAGATTATTACCTGGGTCTCTGGGTTAATAGTCCAGCAACAATACTCCTAGGCCATCACCTCCTCTAGTTGATATTGTTCTTTCTGATGAATGTCCTCATTTTCACTTTGTTTCTCACAGTACGTCATCGTCCATCACGTAGCCTTGTTGCAACCTCCAGTTTTCTGGAGTAAAGCATCAAGGATTAAGTGGCACCCTCAGTCTCTACTATACTGCAACGAAGCTTCCAGACCTGAACAAGCATGGGAATTACATATTGAGGAAATATCTTATGGCCGTCATTGGCCCAAGTGGAAGAAGCGCATTAAGAGTCAAAGTTCTGACCCATACCTCCCCACAGAGTATAATGCCATTGCCTCTGTCTCATGTGAAAGACCTTCCCTGTAAGATGAGCACTATGTAAATCCTGCACTTAAGCTCATCATAAGAGATAAGAGGAGGGTATTCAATCCTTTAAGCCTGTTTTACCATTCTCTAAGATCATGGCTAATCTGTCCTAGGCATCAACTCTTCTTTCATGCCAGCTCCTCACATTCCTCAACTCCTCAATATTTCAAAAATCTATCTACCTCCTTCTTAAAACTTTCCACAACTCTCTGCAGTTGAGAATTCCAGATATGTCTTACCCTCTGAGAGAATAAATTCCTTCACGTCTTGGTTTTAAATGAATGTACCCTTATTCTGTAACTATGTCCCCTAGTTCATGATCCCCCCAACTAGTGGAAACATCTCCTCAATATCTACCCTGTCATGTTCCCTCAGAATCATGTATGTTTCTATCAGATCACCCTTTATTCTTCCAAACTCTAATCAATAAAGGTCTGACCTGTTTAGCTGTTCCTGATAAGTCAAACCCTTCATCCCAGCAATCAGCCAAGTAGATCTGTTTTGAACTGCAGCCAATGCCGCTGTATCCTTTCTTAAAAACTGGGACCAAAACTGTACACAGTACTCCAGATGCAGCCTCATCAACATCTTGTACAGTTGAAACAAGACTTCTCTATTTTAAACTCCAGCCTCCAAGCAATAAAGGTCAAAATTCCATTTGCTTTCTCAATTACTTGCTGCACTGTATGCTCATTTTTTGCACAAGAACACCCAGATTCATCTGTGCTGCACTCTTTAGGAGTCTGTTTCTATTTAAACAATAGTCTACCATTTGATTCTTCCTACCATATGCCTATCCTACCATTTCCTATATTAAACTCCATCTGCCAAGTTTTTGAACAATCACGAAAACTATCCTTGTGGCACTCCACTCGTTAGGTATTTCAAGCTTGAAAACGATTCATTTATCCTGACTCTCTGTTTTCTGCATGTTAATAAATCCTCAATCTGCACTAATACATTACCCCCAGTATGTGAGCTCCTGTCTTGTGCAATAATCTTTAATATAACATTTTGGTGAATGCCTTCTGGAAATCCAAATACAGTACATCTATTGGGTTTTTTTTATCAACTCCGTTTCTTATATCCTTATACAACTTTAGCAAGTTTATCAAATATGACTTCTCTTTCACAAAAGCCTAGTGACTCTGTTTGATTGTGTTAAGCTTTTCTAAATGCCCTGCTGTTTCTTCCTTAATAATAGACTCATTTTCCTAATGACAAATGTTAGGCTAACTAGACTACAGTTTCCTGCTTGCTGTGTTACTTGTGAAAAGTGTATAAACAAGTCAAGATGTTGTGTGTGTATTTTAAATAGAGTTATGACTTCATCATTCACTCCATACAGGGACTTAGAAATTAAATGGCCATTTATTGTTTCAAGTTTTCCTTGCAATTTCCCTATTTCCCCCTGAGGGCAGTCATTCATGTCATGGAAATGTTTTCACTGAAACTGACAGCAATTCAATACTTTGCCAAGTTTCATTCCTTATGCATGCTCCAAGCTGTGATTATTAGCAAGTTATTTTATAATTAGAATCCCTACAGTGTGGAAACAGGCCCTTCAGCCCAACAAGTCCACACTGACCCTTGGAGCATCCCATCCAGACCCATCCCCCTATAACCCACACACCCCTGAACACTATGGGCAACTCAGCATGGCCAATCCACCTAGCCTGCACATCTTTGGACTGTGAGAGGAAACCCACGCAGACACGGGGAGAATGTGCAAACTCCACACAGACAGTCACCTGAGGCTGGGATCAAACCCAGGTCCCTGGTGCTGTGAGGCTGCAGTGCTAACCACTGAGCCACCGTGCCACCTAAGCATTATACTAGAATTTAATTTTGTCCTCACCCATTATTATATATACACCGATCAAAATGAATAATTACATAATGTGATTCTTTTAACCCTACAGCCAGGGAACACAATAATTATTGTTTCACTGCAGCAAGCTGTGAATTTCACTTTGCCAATTTACCCAAGACTTCCCTTCATATTAAGTTTGCAATAGAGAAAGCAAATTAAAGTTCTGGACTGGGACTCCAATAAGTCAGTTTGGCCACAGCTAGATTCATATGGTACGGTCAGCAATAGCTGCTGCTAGAGCGAGCTATTCAAATATATTGTCAACTCTAACTGGAAAAGTGTACACAGGTGTTACTTACATCCAATGAGTTCATATGCCTATTAGGTACGCAAATCACTTCTGCCTTATCTTGCTGTTTAGTGTAGACATAAAGTCAGGAAGCTTGTCATCGATGTTAGCAAGCCTCAGTCAAGTCAAGGGAGTAGCCTTCAGACAGGGTTGCCCGTGTAATAAGTCTAGGGCAGCATCCAGTACCAATCCAGATAGTTAGACATGGTTAGGCAGCCACCTTGGGTGGTCAGAGTCAGGATGTTCTCCATACTAGGGGTGAGGAGCTGAATGTCAGGAAGTCCACCAACTGGCTTCAGTCTTTCTGCCTTGCTGTGGATTGTATTTCTGTAGGAATGAGACAGAGGCCGGTATTAAGGGAAATGAAAGTGGAAGGCACAGCGGTTACTTTTGGTGCGGGTGACAAGGTATCCCGAGTGAACAAATAGGCAGTGCCAAAGTTGTCCAAGGTTAGTAGTGTAAGTAGTTGGGGTCGGTCACAGCAAGGGTCAGAAGATATTGCAGGCAATAATGAGAGTGGTAGAGCATGAGCTCAAGGGCAGGTGGCTATAGCAGCAGAGATAGTGTGAGTGCGAGGTATCAGAAAGAAGATGGGACACTTATGCTGGCAGAGTGGAGAAGATCATTTATCTTCTTCCTACAGTGCTGGACGTTCCCCACAATGATTGAAACTACCTTAGCTTAGGTGGAGACATCAGAATAGGATGGAATGGTTTAGTGTTGTGACCTCCATTGCTGGGGAAAGAGGAAGTCCTGCATCCGTACTACTCCATCCAGCGGGACCTCCAAGACCCTGCCTGCAAAACAGTGTATCAAATTTCCCTTGTCTGCCACTTAACAAGGACCTGAGGGACAATTTCTTCACACAGAGAGTGGTGTGTATATGGAATGGGCTGTCAGAGAAAGTGGTTGAGGCAGGTACAATAGCAATACTTAAAAAACATTTGGATAGGTGCATGGATGGGAAGGGTTTAGAGGGTTATGGGGCAAATGCGAGCAAGTGGAACCAGCTGAGTGGGCACCATGGTCAGCATGGACCAGTTTGGGTCAAAGGGCCTGTTTCCACACTGTATTACTCTATGACTCTGTGTCCAGTGCAAATGTCAGGAACCATGCAAGGCAGCTCCAGACTGACAGTAAATGTCTTGGTGCAGAACAGGCTTTTAAAGATAGGTGCAAGGGATGCTGGTGAATTCCCGGATATTTGGTGAGTGGCAAATTGTTCCAGGAATGGTGCATGGTAGGATAGAGCTACGTCACAGGTGTGGGGTATATAGTTAATAAGGTGAGTTTGGTAAGATACCGCGAGAATACTCACTAGACGTTGCAGCAGAAATCCCTTCATTAAACTTGACACAACCACTTTCTCGAGCAAAAGTAGACATAAGATTTAGCGCCTGGAGTACTGTGTCTTTGTTCTGACTTAACTGGAGAATACCTATCAATAGATGGAAAGTGCTCTTTTGGTTTAGCGTGAGTACGCACAATGAGAATTTCTAAACAATAATCGTTTTATATTGTCAGTTTCTCAAGTATTCCAGCTAGGAGAAGCAGTGTGCTGCTGAATGTTATCTTGGGGACATTAAACAGCTATTGAGCAAATAATGAATGACATTAGATCACCTTGTGTCTCCAACATTTGTCCATCCTTGCAGCTAGCCATTTGAATACAAAACTGGCTTGAATTAGGAGACAAAGGGTGTTTTTTTTTTAATTGGAGGCCTGTGACTAGCAGTGTGCTACAAGGATGGTTTTAGGTCCGATATCCATTTCAAGCCCACCAACTCCCACAGCTACCTAGAATACACCTCCTCCCACCCACCTTCCTGCAAAAATGCCATCCCCTATTCCCAATTCCTTCGCCTCTGCTGCATCTGCTCCCAGGATGAGGCATTCCACTCCCATACATCCCAGATGTCCTCGTTCTTCAGGGACCACAACATCCCCCTAGCAGTGGTTGAGAACGCCCTCGACCGCGTCTCCCGCATATCCCGCAACTCATCCCTCACACCCCATACCCGCAATAACAACCAAAAAAGAATCCCCCTCGTCCTCACGTACCACCCCACCAACATCCAGATCCAAATCCTCATCCTCCGACATTTCCGCCATCTGCAATCCGATCCCACCACCAAAGATATTTTTCCCTCCCCACCCTTGTCTGCTTTCCGGAGGGACCACTCTGTCCGTGACTCCCTTGTCCATTCCACACTCCCTCCAGCCCCACCACACCCGGCACTTTTCCCTGCAACCGCAGGAAGTGCTACACCTGCCCCCACACCTCCTCCCTCACCCCCATCCCAGGCCACAAGAAGACTTTCCACATCAAGCAGATGTTCACCTGCACATCTGCCAATGTGGTATACTGCATCCGCTGTACCAGTTGTGGCCTCCTCTACATCGGGGAAACCAAGTGGAGGCTTGGGGACCGCTTTGCAGAACACCTGCGCTCTGTTCACAATAAACAACTGCACCTCCCAGTCGCGAACCATTTCAACTCCCCCTCCCATTCCTCAGACAACATGTCCATCCTGGGCCTCCTGCAGTGCCACAATGATACCACCTGAAGACTGCAGGAACAGCAACTCATATTCAGCTTGGAAACCCTGCAGCCCAATGGTATCAATGTGGATTTCACAAGCTTCAAAATCTCCCCTCGCCCAACCGCATCCCAAAACCAGCCCAGCTCGTCCCCACCTCCCTAACCTGTTCTTCCTCCCACCTATCCCCTCCTCCCACCTCAAGCCACAACCCCATCTTCTACCTACTAACCTCATCCCGCCCCCTTGACCTGTCCGTCCCCCCTGGACTGACCTATCTCCTCCCTACCTCCCCACCTACACTCACCTTTACTGGCTCCATCCCCGCCTCTTTGACTTGTCTGTCTCCTCTCCACCTATCTTCTCCTCTATCCATCTTCTATCCGCCTCCCCCTCTCTCCCTATTTATTTCAGAACCCTCTTCCCCCCCCCCATTTCTGATGAAGGGTCTAGTCCCGAAATGTGAAGCTTTCCTGCTCCTATGATGCTGCTTGGCCTGCTGTGTTCATCCAGCTCCACACCTTGTTATCTCGGATTCTCCAGCATCTGCAGTTCCTATTATCTCTGGTTGTAGGTCCATTGCTTTTTGTCATTTATATGAATGATTTGGATGTGAATATAGGAAGAATAGTTAGTAAGTTTGCAGATGACACTAAATTTGGTGGCGTAATGGACAGTGAAGAAGGTTATCTCAGAGTACAACATGACCTTGATCAAATGGGTCAATGGGCTGAGGAGTGGCAGATGGAGTTTAATTTAGATATATGTGGGGGGGGTTACATCTTGGTAATGCAAATCAGGGCAAGACTTATACGTTTGATGGTAGTGTCTAGGGGAATGTTGCCAAAAAAGAGTCAATGGAGTGCACATTCATAGTTCCTTGAAGATGGGGTCAGAGGCAGACAGTGTAGTGAAGAAGGAGTTTCGTATGCTTGCCTTTATTGATCAGTGCATTGCATATAGGAGTTGGGAGGTCATGTTGTGGCTGTACAGGATATTAGTTTGGCCACTTTTGGAATATTGCATTCAGTTCTGGTCTTCCTGCTAATAGGAAGACGTTCTGAAATGTGAAACGATTCAGAGAAGATTCACAGGTATGTTGCCAGGATTGGAGGGTTTAAGCTATAGGGAGAGGCTGAATAGGCTGGGGCTATTTTCTTTGGAGTGTCAGAGGTTGAGACTTTATAGAGGTTTATAAAATCATAAGGGCATACATAGAGTGAATAGCCAAGATCTTTTACCAAGGGTAGGGGAGTCGAAAAGTAGACGGCATTGGTTTAAGAGACTGGAAAGATTTAAAAGGGACCTTGGGGGAATTTTTCACACAGAGGGTGGTGTATGTATAGAATGAGCTGCAAGAGGAAATGGTGGACATTGGTACATTACAACGTTTACAAGGCATCTGGATGGGTACATGAATTGGAAGAGTTTAAAGGGGTATGGCCAAACGCTGGCAAATGGGACTAGATTAATTTAGGATATCTGGTTGGCATGGACGAGTTGGCTGAATGCTGTAAAACTTGGAAATGCTGTACAGCTCTGTGACTCAGTGGGATTACCAGTATGCTAGCATCTCCCCATAATATTTTAACAGTGATGATGGGATCTCTTTTGCAACCTCTCCATAGTCTTGATATATTTAATCAAAAGAGCCACATCTGAATATGATATTCTAGCTCTGACCTAAGCAATAATTTATACAGACTTATCATTATTTATATGCTTTTGTTGTCCTATATCCTGGTTGATCACGCTTAGGATCCTGTCCAAAAGTAACAAAGACCATCAAGTGCTGGAAATCAGAAACAAAAACAGAAATTGCTGGAAAAACTCATCAGGTCTGGCAGCATCTGTGGAGAGAAAGCAAAGCCCAAAACAAGTTGTGTTTGGAAGAAGGCCCACTGGATCCAAAATGTTAACTCAGCTTTCTCTCCACAGATGCTGCCAGACCTACTGAGTTTTCCCAGCAATTTCTGTTTTTGTTCAAGTCTACACACTTGTCCCAAAAACAAACTCCACTTGTCCCTCCACTTTTAAACTTATCTGTTTGAGGCTTTGTCCCTTTGGCATTTATACCGTATGCTAAAACTTTAAAGGGAGTAAAAGGTTTCACACTATTTTTCCTAAATCCTTCTCTGGGTTAAATTTTATTACCTACTTTGGAAAACATCTGCTGTTTAGCCCGCTAATCCATTAACCAAGTTCTGAATAATTCTAGAATTTTGTTATCTTTGCCACCTGAGAGAAGCAGAACAGTTTGTGTGAAATTTAAAATCTCTTGTTATAGCTTTTTTTGTTTTATCTTTCTTTGTTCACCATAATTATGCATCCCTGCCACTACATTACATAACAATAGTGTTTCCACTCCTGACCAACCTGACTGTTGACCCTTCTTTCTACTGTGTAATTGTGTCTTTTATCATGCTGCTACAACTTCTTATCCAATTTTCCCATTCTTCTGAAAAAAATCTGTAGCCAGGAAATTCAGCTTCCAATCATACTCTGAATACAGATAGGTCTCAATGTGGCCATGGCATCAGACCTTTTACGTATTTGTATTTCTAACTGACTTTATATACTTTGCTACATGCATTTGTACAAACCTTATACCTAGGTAAGTGTTCACAACCTGTGCAAATATCCTGCTGGTCCTACTCCCACAGTTTTTGCCATGTGGGTTCTTTCTGTCTCTCTGTCTGTCTCTCTCTCTCTCTCTCTCTCTGTTTCTCAATACAGCTGATCTAGGAAGTAGTGTTGGACTCAAAAATCCCTTTTTAATTTTTTTTTTCACAGGATGTAGGCATCGCTGGCTGGGCCTGCATTTATTGCCTATCCTTAAATTGCCAGAGTGTGGTTAACAGTCAACCACATTGTTGTGGGTGTGGAGTTACATCCATGCCAGACCAGGTAAAGACATCAATTTCCTTCCCTTCCTTTACTGAACCATAGGAACAGGAGAAGCCCATTCAGCCCTTTGAGCACCTTCACCATTCAATGAGATTGTGGCTGATCTGCGGCCTAAATCCATGTATCTGCCTTTGGCCCATATCCCTAAAAACCTTTGCTTAGCAAAACTTTATTATCTCAGATTTAAAATTAACAACTGATCTAGCATCATCTGCCACTAGTGGAAGAAAGTTCCAAATCTCTACCACCCTTTGGGTGTAGAAATACTTCCTAATATCTTTCTTGCATGGACTGGCCCTAATTTTTAGAACATGTCCCCTAGTACTAGATTCCCGAACCAATGAAATAATTTATTTGTTCTGTCTTTTTCTGTTAATATCTTGAAGATTTTGATGAGATCACTCCTTGGCTTTCTGAATTCAAGAGGAAACAGACCTACTTTGTATAATCTCTCCTCATAACCCCTAAAGTCCAGGTATTATTCTTGTAAACCAGTTGGGTTTCTCCAATAGTTGACAATGGTTTCAAGGTTATTGTTGGACTCTCTTAATGCCAGATTTGTTTTGCCACTTATATCCTTGGAAGCAATCTCACTGGACACTGCTGCAAAAATGTAATTATATAACGTTGTAGCTGTAAAGTACTTTTCTCTGGTCTGGATGGCACTTTAATCCATCCCTGATTAGATTCCTGCTGCATTCTCTATTTAGCTCTTCCACTCTCTGAAGGGCTTCTGATGATGAAACACTTTCTTTTGATAACAGTTTTTCAAATTAGATTGGCACACCAATAACAAATTGTAATTTGTTCTGCAACTTTTCACTGTCACATAAGTGGAGTTTCCAAAACTGCTAATAAATTGTTTGTACAATTTAATTAGTATTATTGTCATTCATCTATTTAAATAATATTTCGTACATTTTACAAAAGCAAAATACTGCAGATGCTGGACATATGAAATAAAAACAGTTCTGGAGAAACTTAGCAGAACTGGCAGCATCCGTAAAGACAGAAAAACAGAGCTAACATTTCAAGTCCAATATGATTCTTCTTTGGAACCGTGTTTAGTACCAAACCTGCTGAGTTGTTTATTTTTTTAGATTACCATGGAGAAATAGCTATTGTTCCAGAGTTGCTATTGATCTGAATTACTTCCTTTGTGTTTTGAAATAGGATAAAATGATGTCTTTCACGAAGCTTGTTTTCCTGTTAACTGTATGTTGCACTGCAAGAAGCAATTTTGGCTACAGACTATACAAAATAAACAAAAATTATTCTTGTAACGACAATCTGCTTTCTGAAGCAATGAAGGATGAACCTCAAGAGAACGCCTCACTGAAGGATGGACAGTTCGCCTACCTACCAACTGATATATCTTCAGTTGCTGAAGAAAAAGAGAAAAGGACATTGCCATTTGCTCGACATAAGTATCTCAACCGAACACAATTGAAAAGAAAAATGTATCGGAATAATTCAAGGAACAATCGTCGAACCAAGTTCACTCTGTCCCTAGATGTGCCCACGAACATTCTCAATATTCTTTTAAACATTGCAAAAGCTAAAAGCATGAGAGCAAAGGCAGCAGCAAATGCTCGTCTGATGGCACAAATTGGTCGAAGAAAGTAGATTTGTAAATATTTAAGTTTTAAGATATTTCCATGTCAGCATGAAACTGCAGCTGTATGCTTATGGCCAGAATTTGTTATCACTAAAATAAAATCCATTTGGCAGGTGACAGGAAATGTTAGGTCCACTTTATGAATCAACAAGAGAATGAGAAATTACACAGTAACCGGAAAGGTTTTGATAAACATCATAAACTTTCACCATAAAATTAACCCTTTGATACAGTGGATAATTGAAGAGTAAGGTCAGGAAATCAAGGCTTTTCAGAAAAGTTTGACTTTATGGAATTAGTCAAACTTATTTCTGAAAACACATTAATCATACAGTAATGATAGTCCCTTTCAATGGATGACATAACAAGTTAGGCACAATAAACTCTGATGAGCAGCACTGATGATTGGAAGCTGATTCACATATTTTCCCTTCATTTAGAGTTCCAATAATCCAGTTTTCACGTAGATAGCAATTTTGTTTGAGATGATAGATGAAAATGACCAATGTCCACTTAGCTCCATTTCTACCATACTGGTAGTTACATAATGCAAATATAATGTAATTTTTTGCCTACTTGCAGCAATCACCTCTATTAATTATTCTACCACAGATATATCAATGGCAAATAAAACCCCACTGATAGAGACATTTGGGAAACACGGGAGGAAAATGAACATCTTAGAACCAAGAATGTTATGCTTAACCACGCACTATTTTTCATTAGATTTTCTAATCTTATATATTGTGATAGTAACCATGAGAAAAGTAATGTAAATTTTGGATGGTTCTGCCTAAGGGGAGGTTACATGAAAGTAAGATCTAGCAACCACAGACCAGGTTTTCCTATTCACTCCTTGCTGATCAGGACAGCTAGGGACAGAAAATTGTTTGTCTTTTTTCGCTCACTCACCCCATTTTCAGCTGCCTGTGTCCAGAAGCTTTCAGCACATTCTCCCAGAAACAGACATGCATTTTGAGAGATGATGAAAGTTAGAGAATTACATCCATTGGCATTTTTCCTGCAATGTGCAACTTTGTAATTCTGGACTTTGCATGTTTATCAAGTAATTTGCATGTCTATCAAATCCTGGGTCCAGCATTTCTCTGGCAGCAAAATATAGCTTTAGCAGCAAAAAGAACACCTTTCAACATTTATCAGTGGTAAGGACTATGCAATCCCTAGCCAGGACATGGAGGACAAAACGTTGTTTTATTGACAGCTCAGGAGTTCAGCAGCACCATATTGCATTCATATGTTTCTACTGGTATGTTAGCCTATTGGTGAATGTACATTTACGTAGAATATGTAGCACAGGAATATTGCCATTCTGCCCGAATTGTCTACATCCATGCTTATGTTCTACATAAACCTGCTCTCACCTTCTTCATTGTCATGCTGTCAGCAGAACTTTCTACTCCCTTTCCTAATTCATCCTCTTAAATGCATCCATGCTCTGAGGTGGCAGTAGCAAGAAGTTTGGTCCTGTTATGTCTCTATGTAAAATCAGCAAGAAAGCACACGTCAATGTTATTTTTGGATCAGATCAGATCTTATCTAATGTTTAGATTTCCCCTCCCTCCAATGTCAGCTGTGGCCCAGTTAGTACCACACTTAGTTAAAAGGCAAAAGGATGTGGGCTGCTCCTCTTGCTCCAGCACCTAAGTATATCTTTAATCCTTTTTCCTTCCTCCAGCCTGTCCCTCCCCGTTGAAGAATCCTTTATAAGTAGATTAGTAATCTCAGATTCCCCATCAAAATGATTCATATATTCAAAGTGCTGACAGTGGAAAGTATTTTATTTAATGCTTTTTAAGCAAATAGGTTTGTATCTACAGGTGTCAATGAAATACAATGTAAATTCAGATACAGAAACTATCAAATTTAATAACCTAGCTACATGTTGATAATTGGCACTTTAAATCAGTTCAATGAATTCTGTATATGTTCAGCACAAAATAGTAAAAATCTGGAGCAACAAGATGATTATTTGCTTTGTAAAATGTTATGTTGCTCTCAGCACTACCCCATGCATGCTCCCCTTCTAGCAGAGTTGTACTTTGTTTCTACCTCACCCCAAGGCCACCTCTAGCCAATGATCTTTCACTTACCGTGAACTGCTTCCTGTGGCCATTCTTCAAAGGATTATAGATGTAAATGAGTTGGTTCCCTTGCTGCACCTCATTTATTTTAAAATGTCCTATTCTCTTAAATCACCAAATTTCACTGTCCAATTTTTTTTGACTTCCTGAGAAGTCTCTGAACTTGAGTGGTCTATAAACCCAGTTTGAGAACTGCCATTTCCAGCCAGCAGACTATTCAGCTATAAGAGATAATAGGAACTGCAGATGCTGGAGAATCCGAGATAATAAGGTGTAGAGCTGGATGAACACAGCAGGCCAAGCAGCATCATAGGAGCAGGAAAGCTTGATGTCTAGGCCCGAAACGTCAAGCTTTCCTGCTCCTAGGAGACTATTCAGCTAACTGTTTAAGGCTTCTTCCAAATACTTCTTCATCAATTGCTGAAAAGAGCTCATAAGATAAAAGCTAAAAGAGTAGATTTTCTTGTTTTCAGTTCTGTTTGTACAAGTAGCCATTTTCCACTGAATATATCCACTAAGTGCAAACTCATTACTTAGATAATTTAAAGCTTTTGCTTACAACTAACCACTAAATTATCCAATGCTTTGATTGTGTTTCTGTAAATAAGACTGATGCTTATTTAGGTGCTCACCATTTATAGCCTCAGCATGCCCCTGCCATACAATGTACTTTTGTTCATACGGATTTAATCAGTTCATACTTATGTCACTATTTTGTTTACTTAACTTGGTCTCATTATGTGGCCAACTCTGGTTAAACATATTTATCCCCCAAATGCAATATGATAATTTATTGTGGTGTGAATTGAACTCATTGGCCCCAATTGCATGGGGGTGTTTGGGAAAAAAATTGACAAAGCTGGGGATGATGAAATCATGCTGAATTTAATGCTTGAGTCTCATTTTGTATATTTACTATTTTCTGTCAATTATGCCTCCTGCTTCAGAAAAACCAGTGACAGGAAACCAGAAATTCCCAGAGACCATGCCCCAAAATTTATGATCACGAAATCAACTATAGATCAGGCTTGGAGATGGTGACTTAGACTGTAAATCAATGTTTGGCTGTGGAGAATTGGATTGTGGATTGACTGCAAACTGGGATTGGCACAGATAGTTGGACCATGTGGCAGGTTGCAGATCATGTTGGAGGTTGTGGGTGTAAGTTCACTGATTGTGGCAGTGGGAAAAAAGAAGCTGCTATCAGTAAGATGTTAGCCAAGGCATCCTTAAGAGATTGAGGGGAGGATGGATGTGGGCAGTTCTGCTAAACCTGATCCACAAGGAGCGTTGACAACTCTCCTTCTTCTATTTCACTGTCAGGTTTCCTGACTCCTTGGATACCCAACTAACAGCATTTAAGTCAGGCTCCCAATTACAATGAGTGCCTGATTTATACACTTTCACAAAGCATTCTGCTTTTCAAGAGTGGACACTTGCCTCATCATTCACCATCATAAAAATGAGTTGGGGCATGTTCCTCATTTGTATAAGATGTAACCTCCCCCTCTTCCTCTATCCATTATCAGAGGATTAGTATTAAGAATGAGGTTAATAGCACTGTACCATAAACACTAATCTGTCATGCATCTTGAAGGAGCAGAGTATCCTATGCCATCATTACCTTTGCCCAACATATCTCGAACAGCTTGTTGCTTACAGACTATCAGTGGGTGAAAGAACAGAGATTAAAGTGAAGACTTAAAGAGATTTGGCATTTTTTTCACTGCTGACTTCTGAGGTCAAATCCATCTGAGACAGATGGAACAAAAATTGCCTTCCCTAAAATGGAAAGAGTTGGGGAATCACAATCCAATTTGTAATGGTCTTGGTCCAAGCCACAATACTAAATTACGATGAGAATAAATTAATATTTGAATCAGTGCTGAGTCACAAGAGCCACATAAGTCACAACATCAAATCACTTGCAAGGTAGTTTATTTCTTCTTTATGTCTGTGTCTCTGGACAGAGCATTTGTTAATGGATTCGAGTATGTTGTGCACTGCTGCTGTTGCTTATTAATAAAGTGTTAGTTCACATTATTAAAGTTGGAGAAAAATATTAAGCAAAATGTGTGCCTGCTGATTCAAGACTTAACATTTTGATTTCCTAGGTTGTTAAAATGAGATGTGTGATGGACTGCCAATTTATCTGTTTCATCTCAGCTGTAAATTAGCAAGTTTATTGGATGTTACCTAATAGAATTCATCTTTGTAACATGTTGGTGCTCTGTTTCCTTGCAGTACTAAAAAGCAATTTGCTTTGACATATCCAGCTTTCTACGTGTTATAGTGAAAATTGTAAATTTAAAGTCAAATAAATTTGGAATTAGGCATAGCAATAACAATGTTGCAGTTAAAAATGGTCTAATTTCAAATATATTTTTACACAGGGGATACATTGTTATTTCTTAGAATGTAATAAAATTCCAATAATATGTGGGATTTTGTATTTATATCTAAACACAATTCATTATCAAGTCTTCATCCTAAATCAAAAGGAAACCCCACTTATTTATTTTCCAAATTATCCTACTTCTAATAATGTGCATACAAATTATATTTTAATACCAAAAACTCATCTTTTCAATTTACCCATCTAGAAGTAAATAGCTTCACTAGAGTTGTTTTATTGTTCACAATATGTTTAATAAAATGGGAGTAACATTCCATAAATAGATTGTGGAAAAACATAATTAACAAATATAACGAACAAATTGGATAAAACTAAAACTGCTGTGATGGATTGATAATCTGTACCGCAAAGTAATTGACCTTCTCACTCATTTATGAAGATTGTTGATTCAAATCATGTTTTCTTAGAACTAAACTGGAGACACTTGAACAAATAACTAAATATATTGAAATCAACATAGTGAGAAATTTTCAGTGCAATGTAGGCAAGTTATCTGTTATGTTTGCCTGCGTCAGTTGACTTAATGTGCTCATTACTTTTAAGTCGTATGCCGTATTTCCATAATGCGGAAGAGCTGTCAGTTCTGTTCGTTTTTGTAATTGACAGCTCATCTATTGCGGTGACAGGGAATCTAGCAGCATTCGTAGGTTTTAATTACGGCATTCTCCTTTGAAGAGAAATGCATTTAGTCAACAGGACAGAATATCCCAACAGATAAACAAGCAACAGTGAGCAGGAATGGCAGAGCAGAAGAACACCAGGAGTTTGACACCACAGATAAAAGCAAAATACCATGGATACTGGATATCTGAAATAAAAACAAAACATGCTGAGAAAAATTCAGCAATTCTGGCAGCATCTGTGGAGAGAGAAACAGAACTAACATTTCGAGTTACAGTATGACTTCTTCAGAACTGAAAGGAGCTGGAAAACAATGGGCAGGTGGGGCTGGGGTGGGGGAGGGGTAGTGAAAGAGAAATGAAGGTCAGGACATATTTTGAAGTTCTGGACCTCAATGTTGAATCCTAAAGGCTATAAGGTGCCTAATTGGAAAATAAGGTGTTGCTCTTTTGACACCATACACATAGCAGGATATACAAAGAAATTTAGTAGCCATATGCAACCTTCTTACAATGTAAATAGTTCTAGTTTGCTGGGAGGAGGGTCGGGTGGCATCCGTGCTCCCAATACCAACTACATTAGCTATTCTGGTTTTCATCTCCTTTTAGTTCTGTGCATACACTCCACACCTGCTGGAGACATCACAATTAAAAGTCCTTCTTATCCACACCTGCTACTACAGTTTTTCACTTTGGAAATTATGATTAGGTACCATAGAAAGCTTTACAGCATTTTGATTTGCTATACACTGACATATTCCCACTTCTTGCAGAAGCAACTGACACGACACAGCGAGTTCACCAGATATGGTGGGCCACCATTTATCAAGCAGCTTACATCCACAGTTAAGATGACAATTATGTTGCAATTAGAGGGCGAGATCAAAGTATAACGCAAGAGACTTCTACAGGCCATCTTTTCCAGAACACTAAAGACATACTTGGCAACTTGGCAACTTGGCAACTCACACGGTGTCAACTATACTTGCAGATTTCCTTTGCTGCTAGGTTTTTTTTATTTCCCCTCTTTCCAGAGCCTACGCAAGGTATAAAGCAGTCGGAAAATCACCATTATTTACACCACTTTTTCAAGCACCATTTCTTAAATTAGCATTCCGAATACTTGAGCAACTTTAAGTTGTCTGCTTTAAATAATTCACTGAGCAAAAGTGAACAGGAAAGGACAACAAGAAAGAATAACAAAGGAAACCTTTCTGCAGCGTGGGAGCTCACAGCCAAGCTATCCTACAGAAGTTACAAATATCAACTAACTGTGTCCAGCCTTTAAAAGTCCGATAGATGTGCGCCAGCAATTTATTGATCCATGGCCCAACAAGGAGCCTCCAGCTCCATGAGGAAGAGTGTGTAGGAAACTACATCCAGCTTCTATGCAACATTTAAATAGTACACTCAGCTATGCAGCATATGGCCAGCTCCATGATCTCTGTGGAGCCCTAAGTATCCGAGCGAGAGTATCACTAGTGATCATCAAATTACAGAGTGGATACATCACAGAAGGAGGCCTTTTTTTCAATTTGTCTATGCTAGAGCTTTGAGTGAAGATTAGATAACCTTCCCTGCAGACTTGGTTCTAACATGTCAACATTTGCAGTTTGTGTGAAAACATGAATGGGCTTTGACTTTCCTACGTTCTGCCTTCCCACTAATCCACGTGATTGCAGAAGGGCAAAAATCAGCTCAAGCTTTCCAAATGAGATAAAGAGGGTTATAAAATTAATGGATGGTGAAACAACTGCACAGAGCTTGGTATCCTGTCACCAAATCAACTTTTAATTTCATGTGCACAGTGCACTAGCTGTGATCAGCCAACTCAGAGCCAGTCCCTCCCATGAGGAAATACTGAAATCCCTTGTTTATATCTATCAGCCAGGGCTTCATGATTGGCCAGGATTAACAACATCAATCAAGGATCTCATAGTTAATAAGATCCACCTGGTTCCAATCACTGCTTGATCACAATATTGTTTAAAGTAACAATTACAGCTGTGAGCAGCATCATCAAATGAGGTCGCAGGGATTGAACTGCAGAACAAAACAAAGGGCCATTCACACAACAGAAAGATACTATAGACCTCCAAACAATCGTAGCAAGATTGAAGAACTATTATCAGTCATGCTTCTGAAAAGTGCAAAAACAGTCAGGCAGTGTAAGGAGATTTGAACTACCATCTATTTGCAAGGTTAGAAATAGTGTAAAAACTACAGAGAGCACAAAATTATCAATATTCTGGTGACTCTCTGGGGCTGTACTGACAGATGCCTCTAGACCTATCTAGCTGGAAGAATAAGCAAAGTTGAGATTAATGTAGTTTGATCTGGGCTTCAGTTGATGCTGCAGCAGGTGATATACCTCCTGATGACTTTCTTTGGAAAATCAGAGCTTCATACTGCTCCTTTATTAAATGGAGTTATGGGTTTTGACCCTATATACAGTTGCAGAAATAGCTTGATATATGTTGTGGTCATGTCTACCAAAACATCTAAGATGTCTTGGGTAAATTCATTGTCATTAATCCTGCTTACTGATATTAGCCTAAGCTATTGATGCCAACTGGGGATGGATGCCCAAAAAGAACTGTCTGTCAGAAGAGAGGTTAGGTCTTTTTGAACATAGAACTTAATAGCTAGTTACAGTATATCCAGGTTACATGATAGACTGTTGTAAAACCGCATGCTAGACTTTGGAGTAAGTACATTGCTTTTTAGCTACACGTACTTTAGAACTAGAACAACAAAACTGAACTGGTAACTAATAACTACATAGTTAGGTCCTCCCAGGAACTGTCTTTTATATCCTGATGAGTGGAGCTTATCTCATGATGTCAAAAGAAAGCAAAAGCAGCACATTAGCAGCCAAAATGAACAAATGATAATTCAACTGAAATCAGCTGATGATCTATTTCAATAAAAAATTATGCCAGAAATAACAATTTCCTGACTGTTCTCACCCATGATTTCTGGCATATTGTTGAACCAATGGATATGACATTAGAGTTGTTGAAATTGGGATTTTGGTTATTGAACAAGTGCACGTCACTAATTTACATGCTATAAATAGGAGTTTAAGAGGACGTACATTTCAATATCCCAACATTTAACATGGAATGGTCAGGCAATACAATTCTAAGGACTCTGTTGAAATTTAATTTATATAAAATGGTCTGATACAAACAGTGAGCCCTGGCTGAGAGATAAAAACAGGAGTGTCAGACATCCTGGGATAACAAGCATGGGGCTGGATGAACACAGCAGGTCAAGCAGCATCATAGGAGCAGGAAAACTTGACGTTTCGGGCCTAAACCCTTCATCAGAAATGGGGGAGGGGAAGAGGGTTCTGAAATAAATAGGGAGAAAGGGGGAGACAGATAGAGGATGGATAGAGGAGAGGGTAGGTGGAGAGGAGGCAGACAGACATCCTGCTCACTCTGAGACCTGGGTCTATGGGAGCTGAATGTGTCAAGGACTCTCCACATGTAGAAAAACGGCGACTTGGAGATGGGATACCAGTCTCTGTGGAGTTATTTCACTGGCATCAAGAGTAAGGAAGAAGAAATTCTCTTGCTCTAGAAAAAATTTGCTTGCAACAGTCGTCTTTGAGTTGGGGTAAGCATTTCTAGTTATTTGGGAAGTTTGAGTCGTACAATCCTGCCATCAAAGACAGGGCCCAGTGTGTGGAAACTCTGCATTATTTTTTCTGGGCAATGAGTATTGCTCCTAATAGCTTGTGGACACACAGATTTTTCGGTTATTAGGAGCCTGACAGTTCTTTGAGGCACCAGGTAGGTTGGCAGCAGAGTAGGATGTTCCAGCCAGAGCTCCTCCACTCCGTCCATTTCTGATTTCCTTCTCATTTTTTCCTTCATCTCTTGGTGTTTCTTCACCTCCCCTGTGGAAGGTCTCAGCCTGGTCTCATAGCAGCTTGTGGCAGGTCTCAGCCTGATCTATCAGAGGTGCTCAGCCTGGTCTCTTGGCAGCTTTGTAGCAAGTCTGAGCCTAGTCTCTTGGCAGGTCAGTGGCTCGTGGCAAGTCTCAGCCTGGTCTCTCAGCGGATCTTGGCCTGGTTTCTTGTTGGCACGTAGCAGGTCTTGGCCTGGTCTCTTGGCAGTTCATGGTGGTGTCTCAGCCTGGTCTCTCGGTGGCTCATGGTGTTGTCTCAGCCTGGTCTCTCTGCGGCTCATGGCAGTGTCTCGACCTGTCTATCAGTGGCTCATAGCCAGTCTCTGCCTGTTCTCTTGGCGGTATGTCCGTCCGGTCTCTCGGCAGCTCATGACAGTGTCTCAGCCTGGTCTCTCGACGGTTCTCAGCCTCGTCTCTTGGCACCTCATGGCATGTCTTGGCTCGGTGTGCAAGTCGGATGTTCCCAAAGCACTGGGGGAGATTGGAGAGGCAGCAGCTTCGGCAGCAGCAAGGGTATCTGCAGTGGTGGCATCAAGAACGGGCAGATGAGGTCTCCTGGAGAGCGAGATAAGCGGAGGACTCATCAAAGACTGTTGAACATCTAACTTATTCATTTATTTTCCTAATTTAAATTAAGAAAGACTTAAATGCTATCTGATATAACAAGGCATAGAGCTGGATGAACACAGCAGGCCAGGCAGCATCAGAGGAGCAGGAAAGCTGACGTTTTCTGAAGAATGGTCCAGACCCGAAACATCAACTTTCCTGCTCCTCTGATGCTGCTTGGCCTGCTGTGTTCATCCAGCTCTACACCTTGTTATCTCAGATTCTCCAGCATCTGCAGTTCCTGCTATTTCTTAATGTTAACTGATAATTTATTTCTTTATTTTTCTACTTATTCTATGAAGTAATGCTTAACTTTTTAACTCTGTTTCTCTTACTACTTTGTGCCTAAATTTTTTGTAGCTAGCTACCTTGGTACCTAAGGTAATTCTGATGAAAGGTCTAGGCCCGAAACGTCAAGCTTACCTGCTCCTCTGATGCTGCTTGGCCTGCTGTGTTCATCCAGCTCTACATCTTGTTATCTTGGTACCTAAGGTGGTGCTTTGTGTGGCGACATTATACACTTTTCACTGTACTCTTGTACGTCTGCACTTGTGTATATATGACAATAAAATCTAAATCTAAAATCTTTCAAGATTTGATGGACTTAGTTAAGGAATGTTACGACACCAAGCCTCTTCTAATTCTAAGGTGGTGCCTGTTTCATTCGGCAATTCGAGATATTTTATATTGAGATATTAAAAATATTTTATATTATTTTTATGTTATTATATTTACTAGGTTAAGATGACTGGCAGAGGCATGTGACTTTAGTTTAACCCTTAATGTGATACTGAGACACTGTTTGATATGTGGGATTAATGGTGTAACGTTGCAAAAGTGCCTAGCTGCTGAAGCCTAAGTGAACTTCAAACAGGAACTGCAACTGGCTATCATTGGAAAATGTGGCAAATAGAGCATATGAGTTGCGGGGCCTTTCCCAATGGAAGTGGACATCCTCACCAGTCCAACTTGAGGAGCTTGAGAAACACCACTTGAGTGAGGGCAATTGCATAGCCTCACTCAGGACATATCCTGAGCAGAGGGACTCTCGGTCAGCCCAGACCACAACTCCAAAACAAGCCAAGCCTCGAACAAATGATGAAAATTTTCTTCGGTATCGGGGCAGGCAAGCCATTGTAGTTGCTGCCAGTACGTGATCTCAAAACAGCAAAAGAGTATCACTAGACCTAAAGTGAGTAAGAGAACTCATAGGTTGGTATCCAGAAGGGTGCATACCCTGGAAAGTCCACCTACATCTGGTTTGAACGGTTATATTGTTTAGCAACATCCAAACCAGAACCAATCAAAATAAGCATCTGGTTCAATGGTCACCCAGTTCTAATGGTGGTCAATACTGGTGTAGCCGTCTCAGTGATTGCAGAATCAGTTTTTAACAATTTCACCCTGGACTGTAACCCTTAGGTTGGTGCAAGACCTCATTGAGACTGAAAATCTACACTGGGAACCTTTACAGGATAAGGGTACAACTTTGGTTCCAGTCTCTCAGAGAAGCAGCAGGCTCAGTTACCACCTGTTGTTGTAAAAGGCTTGGGCCAAAGCTTGATGGGGCAAAATTGGTTGAGAAAGATCCACCTAGATTGGCTCAACATTTTTCAATTAGAAAATGGCTGCCTGAGTGAAGACCTAATTAAGTATGCAGAAGTTTTTCAGGAAGCTCTAGGGACTATTAAAGGAGCCAAGGTCACTTTGCTTGTTCACCAGGTAGTAATTCCACATTTCTGCAAGGCCCACCCACTGCCATTTGCCTTACAGGCAAAAGTAGAGGCAGAAATCAGAAGGCTGGAAAACAAAGGAATCATCAAACCAGTCCAGTTTGAAGAACGGGCAGGACCAGTGGTAACGATTGTGAAGTCCAACGGGTTGGTTTGCCTTTGTGGGGATTTTAAGCACATGGTAACTGCTTCTCGCAGCTGGTTAAATACCCAATCTCTTGCATAAAGGATTTATATGCAAAGCTGGCGGTGGGGCTGTCCTTCACAAAGCTGACATAAGCCATGCGCACTTGCGGTTAGATAAGGATTCCCAGAAATACAGGTAGTTCTCCTAAAATGCAATAGTTGCATTCTTGTGTGACCTCAAGCCATAGAAAAGCACCATAGAAAAGCATGTTACAGGGAAATTGCAATAGAAAATCGCCATATCTGTACAGCAGAAAGTTAAGACTCCCCAAATAGCGTCCACTATTCATTAATCACATTACAGCCAATTGGCATCAACAAAACACGCATTATAGCAGAACTACCTGTAGCTACAATTAATATCCATAAGGGTTTGTACCAATACATACGTCGACCATTTGGAGTATGGTCAGCCTGTGCGATTTTTCAGCAGTCGATGGAGAACATTTTACAATTTCTACCCCAGGTTGCGATTTGCCTGGGTGATGTGATAATAAGAGGGAAGACCAATCAGAAGCACTTAGAGTCCTTGGAAATAGTCCTTAGATGTTTCTCCCAGGCTGGCCTATGCCTTAGAAAGGGAAATGGATGTTCCAGGCACTCCAAGTGACCTACCTGGGCTACAGACTCATCAAAACTGGGTTACACCCGTTGGAAGATAAAGTGAGGACCATCAAAGGTGCCCCTGCTCCCATGTCTGTACCAGGGCTTAGGTCTTTCCTTCGGCTGGTGAATTATTATGGAAAGTTCATACACAAACTGGCCTTCATCCTGGCACCTTTGCATCAACTCTTAAAAAAGGGTTGCATAGCCAAGCCTTGGCTTTCAAAGAAGGGAAGAAACAGCTATCATCCTCTAAGGTGTTGGCACGCTATGGTCCCAGTTGAAATCTGCTGTTGACATGCGAGCCTCCCCACATGGTATCAGGGTAATGTTAGCTCATAGGTGGTCTAATGAAGAGGAATGCCTAATAGCCTATGCATCCAGGACTTTGGCTAATGCAGAATATAAATATACCCAGACAGAGATGGAAGATTTGGCATCAGGAAGTTCCACCAAAACCTTTACAGATGTAAATTTGTAATGATAACAAACCACAAACCCCTGCTAGGTCTACCTAAAGAGAACAAGGCAGTGCTGCCCACAGCTTCAGGCCAAATTCAGCAGTGGGCTCTAACTCTAAGAGTGTATAATTACAAGTTGGAACACCATGAGGGAAGTCAAGTAGAAAATGCAGATGCATTGAGCCACATCCCTAACAGACACACCACCAGTGGTACCACCACTGGAAGAGTCCATAATGATTTAAAATTTTTGGGACACACTTCCAGTCACAGCTGACAATATCAGACTCTGAATGCTGAAAGATCAGTCCCGAGAAAACCAAAACAGCTGGTACTGATGGGGGATTCCAAAGGCCCATCACAACCAGAACCAAAACCTTTTTGGACCCAGAGAGACCAGATCACAGTAGAGGATGGCATATTATTATGGGGAGCAAGAGTGATTGCCCCAAGCAATGTTGCCACCGGATACTGGTGAACTTCACCAGGGTCATCCAGGGGTTTCCAAAATAAAGATGTTGGCGAGACGTTATATCTGATGGCCAGGATTGGATGCAGACATAGCTGCATTGGTGGGGCAGTACCCTGAGTGCAAACAAGGACAAAAATTAGCACCTGCAGCTTCCCCACATTCATGGGAATGGCTGGGTAAACCGTGGACTTGGTTACACGTTGACAATGCAGATCTTTGCATGGCTCAATGTCCTTGGTCATTGTGTACACCCACTCAAGGTGGTTGGATGTGCATAGAGCTCATTTGTCAAATGTAGGGATAATGATAGAAAAACTGCGAGCATCTCTTGCAATACACAGACTCCAGCAAGTGTTGGTCACAGATAATGGTCTATCATTTACCAGCAGGGAATTTGGATATTTCCTAAAGTCGAATGGTATTCAACATATAAGGACAGCTCCTTACCATCCATCATCCAGTGGTCTGGCAGAAAAAGCAGTCCATACTTTAAAGGCAGGCTTAAAGAAACAGCCTACAGCTTCACTAGATACCAAAATGTCCCAAATCCTACTTGATTATAGGACCACCCCTCATGCAGCTACAGGGACAGCTCCAGCAGAGTTGCTATTGCAGAGAAGACTCCACACCAGGGTGAAAACTGATCTTCTGGGACCTGGGATAGAGGGTGAAATGGCATCAAGAACATCAATGCCAGACACAAGGCTCAGCTAAGTGAGAAAGACAGTTTACTTCAGGGGATGAAGTTTGGTGTAGGAACCACAGGAATAGCCCTGTAAGGGTAAAAGGCATGGTCGACGCGAAGTCAGGTCCCATGAAGTACAAAGTTCGGTTAGGTGAGACAGTACTCAATGAACACGTGGACCACATGAAAGCTGCAAACTTGCGAGTGGGGCAGGACCAAAACATACCTGGCCCCTCTGAACAGCTAGAAAGGCTGATGAAACACATGGGCTCTCCCTCTCTGACAAGCATCAAAGATACCTCAGAGTCTGAGATGGACATGGTAGATATTGTAGCCTTGACATCTTTACCGCCTAAAGAAGAGGATGAATTTCTTCTGAGCCACTGCAGGTGCAAAATGTGGACTACAGTCTGAGACTGAGTCGGAGGAACCAGAACCGGTGCAAAATCAGCCTACAAAAAAAGAACAGGTCTACGTCCCTAGATTTACAGCGGAGGCTGTAGTGATTGTAATGAGGTCAGGCAGGTGGATCTCATAGAATATGAGTTCCCTGATTGGGGCTGCTAAATAGGGCTGACAGATATAAACAGAAGTGTCAGAGATTCTGTTCAGTCTGACAGGTGGCTCTGAGGAAGCTGGACCAGCGTAAAGTACTACACACATACAAATAAAAGGTGACTTGGTAATGGAATACCAGCCTCTGTGGAGTTATTTCAGGGAGGTTTATACAATACAACAAAGGTGGATCAAGAAACTGATAAGAAACACTTGTTTAAGATGTTTCCAGAAAACTGATATAGAAGAGCCAATCAACATTATATATACAGATTTAATTTAATTTATTGATTTGTGGGCATCAGTGGATAGCCAGCATTTATTTCCCCTCCCTGGTTGCCCTTGAGAAGGTGGTGGTGAGCTGCTTTTTTGAACAGATGTAGTCCGCCTGTGATGGGTTGACCCACAATGCCATTAGGGAGGAAATTCCAGGATTTTGACCCAGCAACAGTGGGGTCAAAGGAAGGAACAGTGATATATTTCCAAGTTAAGATGGTGAGTGGCTTGGTGGGAAACTTGAAGATGGAGGTGTTCCTATATACCTGCTGCCCTGTCCTTCTAGATGGAAGTGGTTGTGTGTTTGGAAGGTTTTGAAGGCTTTTGATAAAGTTCCCTACAGGAAGCTGGTTAGAAAGATTAAAGCACTTGAGAAATGAGTTAATGCACTGGTATAGAATCATAATTAGGAAACAGAAAACAGAGAGCAGGGATAAACGGTTCATTCTGATGTTGCAGGCTAAGACTAGTGGGGTTTCACAATGATCAGTACTTGGGTCCTAGCTATTCACAACATGTATCAATCATTTGAAGACGGGGATCAAATGTAATACCTGTATTTCCAAATTTTCAGATGATACAATGCAAAATGGAAATGTGTGTTGAGTAAGATGTAAAGTATCTTCAGAAGGATTTGGACAAGCTGAGTGAATAGGCAAATAGAATATAAATATATGGAATAGCTGTGTAAATTATTTCTTAAAGGTAAGAGCTTGGAAAGAGTTAGGGTCCGTGCTGTTAAGCCTAACATATAGGTTCAGCAAGCTATTAGGAAGGCTTTTGTAATGTTAGCCTTTATTGCAAGAGGATTTGAGTATTATCATAGTGATGTCTTGCTTCAGTTGTATAGGTGCTTGTTTAGACTGCACATGGAGTACTGTGTACAGGTTTGGTCTTCTTATCTCAACAATGATATTATTGCCATAGAGGGAGTGCAAAAAAGATTCATCAGACTTGTTTCCAGTATGGCGGATCCACCCTATGAAGAAACATTGAGCAAACTGAGGTTGTGTCTTCTAGAGTCTCAAATAATGAGAGATATTCTGATCACAAACTACAAAATACTGAAAGCTAGACAGGTAAGATGTTTTTCTTCACAGGGCAGTCTAGAAAGAGTGTACAGTTTAAAAATGAGAGGGATGTCGCATAGATCTATGATAAGGAAATGCTTTTTACACAGAAGATTGTAAACTCAGAAGGCTGTAGAAACTCAGTCTCTGAGTATGTTTAAGTTAGAGGTTGACAGATTTCTGATTATCAGTGGCACACAGGGTTATGAGGATGGGTGTGTAAAAAACTTGAAGTGTTCAATCAACTGTGATCATACTAAATGGTGAGGAAGATGCAATGGACTGAATGGCTGTCCTATGCCAATGTTCCTATGAAACTATATTCATTAAAGTCCACTCGTGTAGGGAGAATTGTAGTCTGGACACAAGGCTGGGTTGTCTGGATGATCGCTTCATTTACAATATGAATATGTTTTAATAGGCTTCCAGGAAAAGGCAGCTCACAAGGCAAAAACACTCAGTTATCACATTTCGCTTTTGATTTAACTCTCACTTTTGAATCAAATGGTCACAAATTCAAATCTCGCGTCAGGGACTTGAGCAAGTTGACAACTTGCACTGCATTTCTGAGGAGTTACTGCACTGTCAACAATGTCATCATTCAGATATTAAACCAAGAGCCAATCTTCCCTCTCCGACGGGTATAAAAAAGAATCTCAGTATCTCCACTTGACATTCAATAGGATTGTCTTCACTGAACCAACATCCTTAAGGTTAGTATTGACCAAAATCATAACTGAGATAACTATATAAATACTGTGGCTACAAGAACATATCAGAGCCTGGAAATTCTGAAACAAGTGTCCTGATTCGACAAAGCCTTCCACCATCTCCTAGCACAGGCTAGGTGTGATAGAATACTCCTCACTTGTCTGGTTAACTGTAGCTCTGACAACATTCAACAAGTTCAGAGCCATCCAGGTCAAAGCAGCCGACTTAATTGGAATCCCATCCACCAAACTTTAATATCAAGCTCTCCATCAACAGTACACAGGGTTAGTGTACACCAGCTACAAAGTTAACTACAACATCACTCCAAGGTTGTTCACACTGCACCTGCCAAACCAATAACCTCTAACATCTAGGAAAATAAAAGCAACAAACACTTGGGAACACACACCTGAAAGTTACCCTCCAAGTAACACACTGTTCTTACACGGAATTATATCATCATTCCTTAACCATTGCTGGATCAAAATCCTGAAACTTCTTCTGGAACGGGATCAGAAATCACATGACACCAGGTTATAGTCCAACAGGTTTATTTGAGAACACAAGTTTTCGGAGCTGTAAAGAAGAGGTGACATTTTAGGTCGGACAATGCACGTTACGTGTGAGACCTTCTTTAGAATCTGTTTGTGCTTTAGTTTGGAGTCAGATTTATTTCTAAAGCAGGAATTTATAAAAAACCATATTGACTGACTGTCTATAAATTGTGTGCTTTTTGAAAAAAATAGAACGTATCTGCAAATACAAATTCACCCCATATATTCACAAGTGTGTGTATATGTGTGTGTGTGAGAAAGAGAGAGAGAGAGAAGTGAGTGTGTGTGTGCGCATGCATGCGTGTGTGTGAGAGTGTATAGTGTGGTGGGGTCACCTGTTGAGCAAAATGAACCCAAGGTCCCGTTTGAGGCCGTCCTCATGGGTACTGAACTTGGCTATCAGCCCCTGCTGGGTGACTCTGCGTTGCTGTGTATCCTGAAGCCTACCTTGGAGGATGTTTACCTGAAGATCCAAGACCAAATGTCCTTGACTGCTGAAGTGTTCCCCCACTGGGAGGGAACTTTCCTGTCTCGTGATTGTTGCACGTTGTCCATACATCCGTTGTCGTAGCATCTGCATGGTCTCGCCAATGTACCATGCCCTCAGGCATCCTTGCCTGCAGCGTATGAGATAGACAACGTTGGCCGAGTCACATGACTATCTGCCATGTACGTGGTGGGTGGTGTTCCCATGTGTGACAGTAGTGTCCATGTCCAAGATTTGACACAGAAGTTACCTGCGAACAATTTTAGCTTTCGCAGTTATTCGAAGGCGAGAAGTGGAGGCGTGGGGAAGATCTTGGCAAGGTGCTCATCGTCATCGATAATGTGTTGAAGGTTGCAAAGAACATGGCGCAGTTTGTCTGCTCCCGGGAAGTATTGGACGACAAAGGGCACCCTATCAGTCATATCTCGTGTCTGTCTTCTGAGAAGGTCATTATGGTTTTTCGCTGTGGCATGTTGGAACTGGTGATCAATGAGTTGAGCATGGTATCTTGTTCCTATGAGGGCACCAAAATCAGGTGACTTCAGGCTGCCCATTACAACTTCTCAAAAAATAATTAGGAATGAGAAATAAATGCTAGCCTTGTCAACAATGATCAAATTCCATGAAGTAATTAGAAACACGATCCCAAGAACAGTATGCTAGATTTCTTTATCTTTACTTGCTGCTACTTTCTCTGTATTTGTTCTTTGCTGCCCTCTTGTGTATGATTAATGTGGAACAGGTTCTCTCCCTTGTTTTCAACAATTCAAATAAATTCATTTTTAGCAAGTTCTAATATTCTGTGAAAATAATTCCTTTAGTTTTTTTCAGGATTGAGGTGAATTTCTTAACAGGAATTAAGCTGGCTTGTCCTCAACTGCAAATTGTATCATTAACTGGTATTGCAACAAGATTACTGAGAAACAATACGGGTGCTGATGATGGAATCAGAGATAACAAGTGTAGAGCTGGAGGAACACAGCAGGCCAGGCAGCATCAGAGGAAAGTTGACGTTTTGGGTGCAGACCCTTCTTCAGAAATGGGTGAGGGGGAAGACAGCTCTAAAATAAATTGAGAGAGGAAGGGTGGGGCTGGGGAAGGTAGGTAGGATGGTGATAGGTAAGTACAGGTAGGCAGTGGTGGGGATTGGTCAGGTGCTCTACAACCATTTCCCGCACCTCTGCCCTCACATCCCCTTCCAACAACAAAAACAAAGACAGAATCCCCCTTGTCCTCATGTATCACACCACTAACCTCGTTTCAGCGCATCATTCTCTGCCACTTCCGCCACCTGCAATCTGACCCCACAACCAAAGATATATTTCCCTTGCACCCTTATCTGCTTTCTGTAAGGACCACTCTCTGCACGACTCCTTCATCCACTCCACACTCCCCACTAGCCCCACCATGCCCAGCACCTTTCTCTGCAACCGCAGGAAGTGCTACACCTGCCCCTACACCTCCCCCGTCGCCTCCATTCAAGGAACCAAAAAAACCTTTCATGTCAGAGGTTCACCTGCACATCTGTCAATGTGGTCTATTGCATCCGTTGTTTCCGATGTGGCCTCCTCTACAATGGTGAGACCAAGCAGAGGCTCAGAGACCGCTTTGTAGAGCACTCTGTTCGCAACAAATGACAACACCTTCCAGTCGCAAACCATTTCAACTCCCTCATCCACTCCCTGGGTGACATGTCCATCCTGGGCCTCCTCCAGTGTCACAATGACACCACCCACAAACTGGAGGAGCAGCACCTCATATTCCGCCTCGGGAGCCTACAATCCAATGGTCCCAATGTGGACTTTACCAGTTTCAAAATCTCCCCACCCCCAGCCTCATCCCATGACCAACTCTCCCTCTCATCCCTGTCTCCTTCACCTGTCCATCTTCTCTCCCACCCATCCTCTCCTCCCACCTCACTGACCAATCCCCACCACTGCCTACCTGCACTCACCTATCACCATCCCACCTACCTTCCCCAACCCCACCCCTTCTCTCTCTATTTATTTCAGAGCTCCCTTCCCCCTCCCCCATTTCTGAAAAAGGGTCCCAACCCAAAACATCAACTTTCCTGTTCCTCTGATGCTGCCTGGCTTGCTGTGCTCCTTCAGCTCCACACTGTGTTATCTCTAATATTTTACTTCGATTGGTTTTATTGCATTAACTTACAGCCACCCAATGCAGTCTTTTTAAATATGCTTTCAATGGATGCTGACAATCATTGTTCATGATACTTTCTGTATTTGAACAGAACAATAGTGATCTAGGACCTAGTTCAAGTAGGGTTTATCACCACCTTCTCAAGGGCAAAAATGGATGCTCATAATTGCTGGCCTGACAAACAATGCTAACATTCCATTCAAATTTAAATAAATTTTCTGCCTTTGTTTTTCAGTATTAATAGATTGTGCCAGCCCTAAACACTATCACAAGTGGTTAACTCTATCAGGATTCTTGTTTCTGGTGATAGTTCTTTCATTTGTCAATCTATTCAATCATAAAATTTCAAAAAATACGCAAGGACCTGTAATCTTCTTCTTGGTTCATAGTTCAATGTTCACATCTGCATAATGTTTTGATTACCTTAGCCTTCAGAGTAACAGTGATCATGTACTACCTCTCAAGTGCGATGGCATATTGAGGCATTGATATGTGGTACCCCCCAGTAGTATAGAAATACTTAGAACTGGTGAATATTGGTGAATAGCTGGATATCTGTTTCTGTATCTATTTGTATGTGACAATAATAGAAAACCGTCACACACTTAATTTCTTTCGTATTCTTTTTTTACAAGGTGTGGGAACCGATGGCTAGGCCAGCATTAATTGCCCAGCCCTAATTACCTTGAGAAGGTGGTGGTGAGCTAACTTCTTGAACAGCTGCAATCAGTGTGATGTAAGAAGGAAGATCCTAGAGTTTGCCATGAAGAAATGTTGATATAGTTCCAGGTCAGGGTGATGTATGACTTATCAAAAATGGCAGTGCCAACATAGTAGGCAGAGTTTGGGTTCCTGATCCCATCTGCTCCAGACCAGCAGCTTCCTCCCTTCTTTCCTTACCCCTCTTGTCTTCTTTCTCTTCATCTTCTTCCTGTAGGCAGCGGCAGACGAGATGATATTGCGGATGAGGGAGGTCGGAGCAGGATTCTTGGTGAGGTGGCAGCAGCCTAGCCTGGCAGCAGAGCCGGGGACTCCAGGTTCTGGTAGGCTGAGAGCAGAGATTTCAGGCATCAGTGAGGCAGCAGCTGAAGCAGCAGTATTGTGGTATGACAGGAGCAGGGACTCCTGGCATCGTCGAGGCAGCAGTGGAGCCAGGGACTCCTGGTTGTGGTACGCCCAGAGCGGAGACTTCTGGTTATTGGTGAGTTGCAAGCGATACCTCTTGGTTGCTGAAGGCCCAGAGTGGGGACTCCTGGTTATTGGTGAGGTAGTGGCAGAGCCACGGGCTTCTGGTTGTTGGGCAAATGTGGGCCAAGCATGGGACCAAGCATTGGCATCAGCAAGGTAGGCCCAGTGGCGAAGAGATGGCAACTCCTACATTGGTGGTTCTGGCACAGATGGCAGTGAGGTGGTGGAAGATGGGTGGTGATGCAGGTGTCATTGGTGATCCAGCTCAGGGCTCAGGACTAGTGGTGGAGCCCTTAGAGAGGGAATTCCAGGATTTTGACCCAGTGACAATAATTAATATAATTGCTTAAATAGCCTACATAGAAATGCTGTGCAAATTGTTGACTGTTTTATCTATTACTATCACAAACAGCAATGTTTGGGCTTCTTGTAGTGATTATAACAGGGTCCATCAGGTGGACTTCATAGAATATGAGTTAGGTAGACAAACAGGAGACTGGAAGAACACGGCAAGCCCGGCAGCATCTGGAGGAAAGGAGAAGTCAATGTTTTGCGTATTACCCTTCTTCAGGACTTGTTGCTGCCATGAGATCCATGCCAGGCTGATTCATCGCTGCGGCGAGGTCTGCACTGGGCTTGATTTAAATTTAACAACTAAATTAGCATCAACCACCGTTTGAGGAAGGGAGTTCCAAATACTCGGTTAGAAAAGTGGCAAATCCAGTAGCACAAGTCTTCAGTGCTGTTGCCGGAATGTTGTCAGAGCCCATAGCCTTTGCAGTCTCCAGTGCCTACGACTGTTTTTTGATATCATATGGAGTGAATCCAACTGGCTGTAGACTGGTATCTGTGATGCTGGGGACCAATAGAAGAGGTTATTTTGTACAGAGTCCTATTCTTCCCAATGACTGGCAGCTCAATATACATACAGTCCCATCCCTTCCATTGATTTACAGCTTAAACTCCAGAGAGCCCTGCCTCTCAGAATGACTGATAGCTCAATAATCAAAGTGGTGGAAGAAGAGGAAGAAGGAAAGGAGAGGCAGAGAGGTGCAATCTGGTCAGACAGCATTTGGGAACCTATGTTAAGTTCTGGACACTGAACGTCATGAAGGATATAGGAGCAAATTACTGCAGATGCTGGAATCTGAACTGAAAACAAAAAATGCTGGGATCAGAGTGATGAAGGGTTTAGGCCCGAAACGTCAAGTTTTCCTGCTCCTATGATGCTGCTTGACCTGCTGTGTTCATCCAGCCCCATGCTTGTTAACAAGGTGTGGGGCTGGATGAACGCAGCAGGCCAAGCAGCATCATAGGAGCGGGAAAGCTTGACGTTTCGGGCCTAGACCCTTCATCAGAAATGGGGGAGGGGAAGAGGGTTCTGAAGTAAATAGGGAGAGAGGGGGAGGCGGATAGAAGATGGATAGAGAAGAGGATAGGTGGAGAGGAGGCAGACCAGTCGAAGAGGTTGCAACTAGTGGAGCATTTTCTCTGATTCCTGTTAACTTCATTTTTGATTGGGCTCCTTGATGCCATTCTTCATCAAATGCTACCTTGTGTTGGTTCAGTTCTTTTGTCAGGATATAAACCAGGACTGTAAACATATCACACTGGGTGCCTACGCTACATCAGAGAAACCAAACAAGGACTGGGTGACTGCTTTGCAAAACACCTCCAGTCCGTGCGCAAGCATGATCCTAACCTTCCCGTAGCCAGTCATTTTAACACAGCATCCTGCTCGCATGCCCACTTGTCCGTCCTCAGCATGCTGCAGTCCTCCAGTGAATCACAGCGAAAACTGGAGGAACAACATCTCATCTTCAAACTAGACAATTTACAACCTTCCAGGGTCAATATTAAGTTCAACACCTTCAAATTGTGAACTCATTCCGTCCCTTTTTTTCCCTTATTCATTTGTGGGATGTGGGAGTCGCTGGCTGGCCAGCATTTCTTGCCCATCCCTAGTAATTACTGGTTGTATTCTCTGACACCATGTGCTCTCTCCCCTCTCTCCACTCTAGTGGGACTGTCTGTTCTTTCCAGTCTGGCAGTTAGACACACCATTCTTCTGCCATTCTCACATTCCAATCACTTAGTCTGAACTATCAACATCCGTTTTTTCCCCTGCACTCCAACCTACCCCCTCCACTATTGCATAAATGCTGCCCCCTCCACACTTCAGTTCTGATAAAGAGTCATCTAGACTTGCTTTCTCTCCATGGATGCTGCCTGACCCGCTCTGATCCCAGCATTTGTATCAGAGATAAAAGATACTGCAGATGCTGGAGAATCTCTGCAGTACTCTGCCTGAAGGACGTGGAAGCTTTGAAGAGAGTGCAGAGAAGGTTCACCAAGATGTTGCCTGGTCTCCAGGGCATTGGCTATGAGGAAAGGCTAAAAAGACTAGGATTGTTTTCACTGCAAAGACAGCAACTGAGAGGAGACCTGATAGAGGTTTACAAAATTATGAGAGGCATAGATAAGGTGGATAGCCAGAGGCTTTTTCCCAGGGTTAAAGTTTCAATTACAAAGGGGCACAGGTTCAAAGTGAGTGGGCAAAAATTTAAGGGAGATGTGCAAGATAAGTTTTTCACGCAGAGAGTGCTAGGAGCCTCGAATGCACTGCCAGAAGAGGTGATGGAAGCAGGCATGTTGGTGACATTTAAGAGGCATCTGGATGGTTGTTTGAAAGAGGGATACGGACTGAATAAGAGCAGAAGGTTTGTTTTTTAGTTTAGTCAGGGGATGATGATCAGCACAGGCTTAGAGGGCTGAAAGGCCTGTTCCTGTGCCGTACTTCTCTTTTGTTCTTTTGCTTTTTTTAAATCACACTGAAACTTAAAGAATACAGAGAGGCCTGGAGAGAGTGGATGTTGGGAAGATGTTTCCGCTAGTAGGAGAGACTAGCACTGAGGGCATAGCTTCAGAGAGTAGGAAAGACTCTTTAGAACTGAGAAGAAAATTGGACTTCAATTTTAAATTTTCATAATTGGGATGTATTTTTACTTTTCCAGGGTAAGCACAGGACTTGGCATTGATATCAGCAGCTGCTAGATTGGTGGTGACGTTGGTGAGATAGGCATAGCAGCGAAAGATGGTGTCTGAGGATTGACAACTTCTTTATTGGTTGGGTCCACCGCTGCTGGCAGTGAAGCAGTGGTGGAAGGCCATCAGAGCAACATCGTCGAGGTGGGCCCAGCAATGGTAGCGGGTCTGGCGCAGGTGGCGGTGAGGCACTGGCAGAGGAGAATCAGCACAGCGGCATACGATGGGGCCTGAAGAGTGGCGACTTCAACGTTGGTTGGGACCAGGGCAGATGGTGTTGACGCAGCGGGGGAGGGATGGTGATGCAGGTGTCTTAGATGATGTCTCAGGACCGATGGACTCTCTTTAAGCTTTATCTTTCTATTTCTTTATTATACTGAAAATTTTTCAAAATGGCGCCAGATCATTGTGACAGAGGAAAAGCTTTTCACTGTATTTTACTGTATTTTCACTGTAAAATACATGTGACAATAAATCATAAATCTGAGCTGGTCAAATTTTTATTAAGCATGACATCAAGGAATACGTTCACCCTCTGGCAGATGTATGGAGTTAGGCCACAGGTCAGCCATGAACTTATTGAAAGGCAGCACAGGTTTCAGGGGCTGAATGGCCTACTACTGTTATTCGTTCTGAAAGGCAGGGGTCCATGTGTATTAAGCTACCAGCTAATCCGATACATGGGGCTCTATGGCTATTGAAATGTTAGCAAATGAGGATAGTGAGCCTCTGTAGGTTTTGAGCAGTCTGTCAATTTGAGGGGCGGAGCTCCAGCCTATCGAGCAGTCCGTTAAGTGGGGGGCGGGGCTCTGGGATGCCGAGTTGTTTGTCATTGCGAGGGGCGGGGCTCTAGCGTATTGAGCCGTCAGTCATTG
>JAHRHZ010000046.1:14885052-14912029 GCA_024137785.1 Ginglymostoma cirratum
GTCATTGCGAGGGGCGGGGCTCTAGCGTATTGAGCCGTCAGTCATTGCGAGGGGCGGGGCACTAGCGTATTGAGCCGTCAGTCATTGCGAGGGGCATGTCTGGTAATTCAAAATAAAAAGCAGAAAATGATGGAATTCCTCAGCAACGTCTGTAGCGAGAGAAAAGAAATAAAGGATGCCGGTTGTGAACGAAATTTTTAATGGGAGCTGTTTTGAGTGCGGTTAGTGATGTGGGTAAGCCCTATTACTGTCAATCAGAGTGGGAGGGTGTGGTTAAGTGCTGTTTCCCTGACGACGGCTTCAGGATTCGCTGCTGTAAAAATGTTGAAGAAATTCGATAAAAAAGATGAGGAGTTAGGTCAGTGATTTTGTTTTGGACGCAGAGTTACCGTTCAGTCGTTAATTCTTTTCTCTCGCTATAAATGACCTCGCTGACTGCGGGAGTCAGGCTGCGGGCCCTGTCCGCACCCGGGGGTGGGCAGGTCGAAGCCGCCGACCCCGCTCGGGTTTACCGTCAGAGAAAGGATCTGTGTGTGGGTCAGGCTACTGTGGGAACAGTTTAAACATTTACCCTAGGACACTTTCTGCTTATTGTACGGAGAGGCATGTGAGAGTAATACATGGAACAGTGAACTGCTGCTATTGACCATCTTTATTGTCCGGAGTTTTAACTGATCACTGTCATTTGAGAAAGAGTACGATCAATGGCGCACTGCAGGCGGTGGCAGATTGGAACTAAACGGATTTGTATAGGTTCGGGGTGGGTACTGTTGATTGTCTAGCCAGTATGCTGATAAGGTAGTGGTTGGGACTGTAACCACTACATTGCAGCAACTCAAAAATCCAGTGCCCTGGGATGGCTGCCAGGCACAATTTATGATCCTTTTTTTTTGTCCCGTAATAATACGTCTTAGACTCTATCCTATGTCTTAACTTGCGGCTCTTCAGTGTTAAATAGCAAATTCCACTTGAGCTTTAACAATATTCAGTGTTTCCATACTGCATTTGATCACTGTATCTGATCGGTCGTGCGTCTGCTCCAGTATCCAGTCTGAATAACACCAAAGATATACCTCCACTAACGCTGTGTTCTCCTGCTTCCAATTCATCCCTTCCACTGGTCATTGTGATGCCTTAATAATGATGTACACCATACACAGCATGACCTGGACAGTAGTCAGACTTGGCCTGCTCAGTGGCATATAACATTTGTGCCAGACAATGACCATTGTCAACAAGCAAGAATCTAGTAATCTCCACTTGAAATTCAATGGCATTGCCGTTGCTAAATTCCCAACTGGCACCTTTTAACCAAAGATTCAATGGTCTCAGTCACATAAATACTATGGTTCTAATTAGGAACATGTTGAAGCTTAGATATTCTGCAATGAGCAACTCACCTCCTGACTTCTTGAAATCTTTCCACTATCTACACAGCCAAGTCAGGAATGTGCATTCCCAGAATGAATGCAGTGCCAACAATATTGATAATCAAGATAGCAAGGTGTAGAGCTGGATGAACACAGCAGGCCAAGCAGCATCATAGGAGCAGGAAGGCTGACGTTTCGGGCCTGCCCCGTCCACACTCTTAAACATTCACTGTTTCCACCAACTGTAGCATCTCTCTTCATTGGGATACATTGCAGCAACCCACTAAGCCTTCTTAGATAGCACCTCCTAAACTCTTGACCGCTACCACCTAGAAGAACAAGCACATTATAATTTCCACTACCTGCATATTCCACTCCAGATCACAATTTCCTGAATTAGAGTTGTGTCATCTTTCATCCATTGTTGCCAGACAAAATCCTGAAATTCCATACTGAATAGAAGTGTGGGACTGCAGCAGTTCAACAAGGATGTTCATCACCAGTTTTCCAAAGCAATTACGCATGGGCATCAAATGCTGTCCTTGCCCGTGACAACCATATCCCATGAACATGTAAAGAAAAAGCTTTTGACAAGTGTGCTTTCACCTGTCCTGAAATTCCCTCACTAAAACCTCTGTCTCCCACATTTTTGGTCATGATGTGGAGGTGCCGATGTTGGCCTTGTCAGGTGAAATCACCTGCGAAGGAGCAGCACTCCAAAAGCTTGCGATTTCAAATAAACCTGTTGGTCTATAACCTGGTGTCATGTGACTTCTGACCAAGTCTTTGGTCATCTGATAATATTTGTATAGATGGTATTCACTCGCAATTTGCTTGAGAATGTTATTATGAAGCACCTCAAGATGTTTTACTAAGTTAAACAGTGACATAACTTCAAGTTGCTAAAATTGATGTTTGTTTGCTCATTCAGTGAGAAACATACCAGCGCTTGGCTCTTAAACTGCACTGCTGTATAGCACTGGCCCTGCATGCACTTGAATGTTTCCTAGCTTTTTTGTTAGAATAATACTCAGCCCTTGATCTTTACCATCAAGAAGGACAAGCAGCCCAATTATGAGTATGCTACAATCTTTGCATTAAGTTTCGGTTTGAGGGACAGATAAGATTTTAAATTTAAATAAGGGCATGAAAGCAGAGCTAGCTAAAGTGAACTGGCAAATTACATTATGGATTGGGTCACTAGAGATGCAGTGGCAGACATTAAGGGGATATTTCAGTATTCACAATAGATACATTCCAATGAGAAATAAAGTTTTCAAGAGGAGGATCTACCATCCATGGTTAATTAAAAAAGATAAGGATGTATGAAAGAAAAAAGCAATTATACAAAGATACGGGGCAGGTCAGATGATTGGATAGAATATTAGAAACTCCAAGGACTGTTACTTAAAAAATTAAGGAGGGAAAAGTTTAGAGCATGAGAAAATGTTAGCTAGAAATATAAACACAGATAGTAAGAGTTTTTATTTTTTTAAGAGTTAAAAAGAGCGATTGGCTGATAAAGGGTGAGTCTTGAAAATTAATCATGGACAATCAGGAGATGCCAGGTGAATAAGTATTTTCTATCAAACTTCACTATGGAAGATACAACTAAAATCCCTGAAATAATCCTAATGATAAAATGGAAGCTCAGAACATTGCAGTCCCCATGGAAATGGTATTGTGTGAACTGTTGGAGCTTGCTGACAAGTCTTCAGGTCCTGTGGACTTCATTCTCGGGTCTTAAAAGAAGTGGCTGGCGTATAGGGTGCTGCAACAAAGATCACTATTGAAAATAAGAGCTTATGGTGTAGAAAATAACACACTGGCACGGACAGAAGATTGTCTACTTTGCTGAAAACATTAGGCATGAATGAGTCATTTGGTGGTTGGCAAGATGTGCTGATTGGTTATTGATTACATTTTGACCAGTAGAGGCTTGCCATGGAGAATGTGTCCATTAATGATGACTGACAGTTAATTACTAAGTGTTGTAAATATTTTACACCAGGCAGGTTGACTCTGGTCAAGCATTTCCCTGAGAAACGAACAGTGAATTTTGAGCACCCAAAATGCAGTGTTGGACGTTAGATGTGATACTGTGATTGGTCAACATTTGACAGCTAATCACGAATGTACAAAGAACTATGCTGAGGATCAATTTTGGATTGCTGTTCAGGCTCACATGTGGTCCACTTTGGCACTCTAGAATCTGCAACTGTCAATATACACAGCTGTTTTCTTTGAAGACGGATCATGTACATATACTGTGCCTGTTTCAACTCAGCAAAACAACTCAAACAAAATACCCAATTGTTGGTTCATTTCTCAGGGCATTGCCCTGAGAAAATCAGAGTCAACTTGCCTTGTTCAATTCAACAGGTACAGTACATTCTCATGGCAACACCTTTACCAGTCACAAGCCACTTGTCAACCAATCAACACTTTTCACTCACACAGTATAAATGTTATTTTTCCTTTACATTGCTATTCTTGTAAGCTGTCCTAATTAGTGTGAGGCGAAAAGCTTTGACGTAATGTGTTTCCTTTCAGCAATACTCAAGTTACTTTCAAAAGACTTCTCCTCTGTCCTACAATAATTATGTTCTTCTGAACTTAGCTTTAGGAACTAGCAAATCATTCTGGCAGCTATGATCGATAATACTATGTATTTGATATTGCTTTTCCATTCAGGCCTTCGGTAGGTGCTGTTATCAGCTGACCTTTGATCTTCAATGTTTGTTTTGTCTCCTTTGCCATACTGCACAAAAATGCTGCTCATTCTGATCTTTGATTTTTCAACCAAACAACACAAATATGTATCAGAGATAAAAGGCGCAGTGGTTTAGGCCCAAAACGTCAAGTTTTCCTGCTCCTATGATGCTGCTTGACCTGCTGTGTTCATCCAGCCCCATGCTTGTTAACACAAATATGTATTTGTGTACTTATTTGTACCTCTTAGTTGCTTGAACTAAGCTAATAATCTTGTTCTTGTTCGAACTACAGCTGTGAGAATGTATGCTTACACAATGTAGTGGAATTAGTGCATGATTATGCTCGATTACATTTTAGTAGCATAATAAACAATTTTGTCCATGGAGGCAGAACCAAAAATGTCAGGATGTGAAAAATAGATTTATAATTTTTGATGATCTGAAATGCAACTATTAATCTATGAGAATGGAAGAGGAAACAATCTTATGTTTTCAAGATTCACTATTTTGAACTTCAGTGTAAATTTAAACTTTGTTTTTAAACAGTACATGGAAGACACAAAACTATTATCTTGGGAAATTTGTAGATACATTTTGTTTTTAATATGTTAATGTTCGGAGCTAAAGTTGGTAATTAAGTTAAGTTGTAAATGTTAATCGCAAGCTTTGATACCGGTGTTGTGGCTATAGGTTCATTTATTAGCCTATTCTGGATCGCCATGTGAGAAGTGTGATGATACAACTGCACAAACGATTCTTGTTAGATGTTGTCCTCATCAAGAGCCTTGTGTACATTTGGCTTTTTGTCCAGGAATAGAAGTTCTTTGTGAATAGGTAGATGCTGGTAAAATTTAATGGGAGTTGTCAATTACAACTACCCAATTTTTGAGATCATCACAATTTTGTCAATGCTCTTGGTAAGAATGTGAAGCAGCAATTTGATTCTAGAGCCCAACCACATTTTCAAATTAGAGTAGTAATTCTCCAACACAATCCAAAAATAAACAAGATGAATGCACTGAGATTATCTATTATCGATTGTGTCCATATACTAAAGTATTAAGTGTGGTTGAATAGTATCTCAATATTTTTTCTTTAGTAATTTTCTTTCCTCCTCAAACGCACACTGTCATGTGGGATGTTTCAGTGGGTAAACATCTGGTACTTTATTCAGGTTGCACTTCTTGTATGAATTTAATAGGGAGATTATTTGACTTTTTGGAGACAAAACAGCTGAGTTTGGTACTGTACTTGATCGGTATTCAAACTTGCCATCAGAAGCGACTAGACAATACATGCCTTGGCTGTGTTTTTCTGCTTTTATCAAATCATGAATGATGGGGCCAGTTGATAAACCCCAACAAACATTCTGGCTGTGATCAGACCAGAAGATCAAACCCAGACCCTACTGCTTTTTCAGGATTTCATCTTCATTTCAGATAATGATTGTAATATCCTTGGGGCAGCATGGTGGCTTCATGATTAGCCTCACAGCACCAGGAACCTGGGTTCAATTCCAACCTCCAGCGACTGCCTGTATGGAGTTTGCCCATTCTCCCTGTGTCTGCATGGGTTTTCTCCCACAATCCAAAGATGTGCAGGTTAGGTGGATTGGCCATGCTAAATTGCGTATAGTGTCCAGGGTGTATAGGTTAGGTGGATTAGCCATGGGAAATGCAGGGTTATAGGGATAGGCTAGAGGCGCGAGTCTGGGTGGGATGCTGTTCAGAGAGTCAGTGTGGACTTGTTGGGCTGAATGGCCTGTTTCCACACTGTAGGGATTCTATGACTTTTCTCCTTTCGAGTTGGAAGAATGGTAAAATAGAAGTTTATCTTTGTGACTGAATTTGTAGAATCTTTCCTGGTGCAGGCATAACGTATTGGTGAAGATATGTTTCAAAGTAGGTACGTTTATAAGTAAATTGTGAAATAAAAAAAAATCAACAAATGTGTTTCTGTGTTGGCATGCTATTAATATGAAATGTTGGGTATGCTAATCTAACCTATGGAAAAATGCGCAACAGCTTAGTAAATTCTCGAGTTGGTTTTCTGACTGCGTTCACTGCAATGAAACTGATTTATCTTGACTCATTAAAAAGCACAATGAAAGAATGCAGTAAAGGTTGAAGTGGCTTAATAATCTGTCAGGGAGCTTATGAACATTGCATTTATGTTAACTTTAATGATTAGGTTTTTTATTCGCACAGTGAAATGTATGTGAACTGTCAGTATTGGTTACATGGATAGGTGTAAAACTAGGAGAAATCTACCAACTGTATAGGGATGAATTTTTCCAGCCTTGAATTATGCTACCTGTAATAGTTTTTGTTGTGTTGTCCTCTGAGCTCCATGCACAGCAGTGGCCTTTAGAATCAAAAGTCAGTACTTTAGCAGACCGGTTTCACATTTATCTCTATAACTGATACTGACAATTCACATACGTTGTGGAAAAATAATCTTGGAATCCTATATCATAATAATTGGCATGTGAAGAATCTCCTAACAGCTGTGCGTGTGCACAGCTTGGAGGATACGTTACCCCAAGTGATGTGGACAATGGCGAGTCAATTGGAAAAATAAGACAAGATTGAGAATCTATGTCTTGGCTTTTTGTGCATTGCCACATCATTCAGAACTTGTAGGCTCACTGTACTTCTATCTTGACTGTTAACACAGACATAAAACCAGGCAGCTTATCATCTTTACCAGTAGTGATCAGTCAAGGGAATGGGTGTTGCTTTACAGCACTGTGCTATCCCAATGTCACACTTACCGCATGTGCCAACAGCATATGGCAAATACACTGCTTCAATGAAATTACCACATCTGAAATTCTAAGGGCAGTAGTGCTCAGTTAAATATGGGAAACTGGTGAGTTAGGGGTCACAGATACAGTGAGTCAAGGGTATTGCCCACTGTCAGTCTGAGGTATTGGGCACAGTCATACCTTTAGGTCCAGTGCAAAGTGACAAGGTTAGTTTTAAATCAGTTAGTAAACACAGGGATCAATCAGGGCTTGTAATTTGTGGCTATCCTTCCAAGTCATTCCTGAACAATGACAAGATGTTATGCTACACTGGATATGAAGGAAAGAAATAGCATCCGTTAGGCAGCGTTCAAACATAGTATGGTGTTCAGGGCAGGTAGCTTGATTCTTGTAGCTGCAGTTGTTATAATAGTCAATCAGACATGTAATGATGTAAAGTGGTAATATGTTTCCAAATGCGAGTTTCTATTTGCTATGACATGACTCGGAAGCTTTTCTCTATTGTTTTCCTCTCAACAGATGTACTGTGAAGGGCTATTTGTGGCTGGCAGCAATTAACCTGGTGCTCAGCTGGGCTTTAAATATGGTGCCAGCTACAGAAATCCTGGAAGATCCCAGCAGTGGTGAGTGCATCTGCTGTTAATGAGTGCAAGATAGCGCAAGTGCTGCACCATGCTACTGCATACATAGTAAGATGGTGCAATGTGTGCAGTAACTCACTAGAGCTCACAGAGAGAAATCCTCCATTAATCCTCTTGAAATTGCCACCGAGACGATTTTTGGTAAAATTCAGACCAAAATCCTCCTGATAGTTGTATAAACCAGTCCTGTGGTACTTTTGACTTCCATGTAAATGTTTAGACTGACTCCCGTGAGGGTGTGTAAATCTATGGGGCAAAAGAATAACATGAAAAAAACCTAAAGCAAACTGTGAGCTTAAATATTTATCAAGACACCTTTCGAAACACTTAGTTTATAGCACACACAATAATACTAATCTGCGTATTGTGTTCACTTTCATTCTTTACACGCTTTTTAGGAAGTGGATCCAATCCTTACCAACATTTGGAGAAGAGTGCAGTACTACAAGAGGCAAGTCTTCATCATCAACTTTGTTTATTCTGGAAATCAAAGAAACAATGTCATTGCAAATGTTGTGTAATTTAATTTTTAAAAGATGACTTAATTTAAAGAGAACCCTCCCTACTTTCCTGTGGTGACACAAGAAAATTGTGATGATCATGATGCAGTTTTAGAATAACTTCAATTTACAGCCCATTATGCTTAGGCTTTGAAAGTGCTTAACTCCCACATCTCTGATTTTATCCGTAGCCCAGTAAGGTTCTCATCCTTAAGTACTTTTACAACTCACTTTTAAAATTATTTATGGAATCGGCTTCTAGCACCTTTTTGAGGTAGATTGTGATGGCTCGTTGCAGATTGGAGTGAAAACACTTTCTTGGCATCTGGCCTCTAGATCTTTATCCAATGATTTTATTTCTGCAATCTCATTACTGACCCACTTGCCAGATAGAATTATTTTTCTTCATCTGCTGTGTCAAAATCTCTCATCATCTTGGAAACTTTTAAAACAGAATAGTAGTAACCATTAAAAGGCAAAGTATATGGGTTTTATTCATGGATGCATTAAATGCAAAGTCAATTTCATGATCAAGTTGTGCCAGATATTGATTAAGCTATATTTGGAATATCGAGCAGTTTTGGGAACATGAAAATAATAGATGCATGGAAAATAGTGAAGATTAATTGGAATTTATGAGAAATGAGAGGATACAGTTACAAAATGTCGGTTACAAAAACTGAAGCTGTAGCAGAAAGATCAGAGAAACCATCAAAATTTTAGAAGATGTTTCAGGAGGGAATTGTGCATTATTTCTGTTTATCAGTGAAACATAGCATAAACTTGGGATTAGAACTAGAAAGGTAGATAGTAATATAAGAAAAAATGGTTTCATGCAAACCATTATTAGATTGTCAGATGCATTATAACAAATGTGTATTGAACTTGAGTCAGTACTGACCTTTAAGGAGAACTAATGTTGAACATCAGAGTACAGTTATTGATGGTTTTGGATAAAGAACAACAGGATAATAGAAAGCTTGAATGTGGCACAAACTGAATGGTTTCCGTCCTGTCTAAAAGTTTAAGCATTTTTAGTTCTGAAGTATTTCTCATTACACTGACTGAATGACAGACTTTTCATCTGTTGCTGAAGGCTCTGTAAAATGACTATTTACACACAGAAAATGTTTAGAAATTGTGCGTTTAACTAGCATTGGGTTCAAATAGTATTTCATTTCTGAACCAGATATCATGCTTTCATGATATTACATACTTAATTTAAACTGTTTCATTTTAAAATGGTGAACTGAACAATTGGGTGATAAACTTTAAAACGTTTGGCCAGCAGATCAAAACGTTTGGTTTGCACTTATGAAATGTTTTGGTTCAGATTGTATCACGGTCCAGATAGGAAAAACTTGCAGAGGATCATGAAGCAGTTACCCTGAAGTTGCACTATTTCGGTGGCATAAGGTATTCACTTGAAATTTGTCACTATTTTACTGGAGCTTTCCAACTATTTTGTTTTAATTTTTATTTTATTTAAGACAAGAGCTTCAAGTACTTTTGTTAGTTGCCACAGTGCATTTCTGACTTTAGGTCAGTTTTTAAGAATTGGAATGCAGTAAATGATCTTTAGAAGCACCAGAGAGCTGGTGGCAATTCCTGGCTTCTATTTTAATGGTTGGGTGTTGACTAGTTTGTTTTCACTCTGAAGATTTTCATGAAAATTAGATTGACTAGCTACAAGTGTTTTAAAAAATTTCCAGGATACTTCAGTATCCTACAATACAGGACTTAATTAAACAAACCTTTTTTGTTAACTTTTAATTCATGCCAGTTGCACCGTGTTTTTGATTTATATTTTGAAAACTTCTCGATTATTCTGAGGTATTTGAATATTTATCACTATGTGTGATATGCATGTATTCTTGGACATCTACATGAATTAATATGTTAATACACTATAACTACTTTTTTACTAAGTTTAATCCAGCACAGTTTGTTAGGAAGTTGCAACTTTACACCAATTCTAAAAGTCTTAGTTTAAATATTTGGGTTGTCTCACCTTGACCCTGATGTTGAGACCCCATTTGGAAAAAATCTGACTGTCAGCAAGCAGTTGTTCTCTCCTAGTTTGGCCTGACTGGTGGAAATGTCACACTAGTATAAATGAGGGTATTTTTCTGATTTCGTGAAGCATACTAAGAGAAGATCATATATGTCCTGTTGTAAAATTGTAACACTATTTGAGGGACACGCTTATAATTTCAGCTCAGCCTGTTGAAATTCAAACTTTTTAGTTTTCTAGAGTTGAGACAACATAACTCTCTATTCAACTTGCACTGTAGTAGACCTAAACATTGTCAATTTTGACATTGAAAGTCATGTTTACAAAAGGATCTTATTCCCCATCTTAGACAAAAAAATCTGCAGATGCTGGAATCTAAGGTAGACAAATAGGCAGGAAGAATACAGCAGGCCAGGCAGCATCTGGAGGAACGTCAATGTTTTGGGTATTACCCTTCCTCAGGACTGGGTGTGGGGGTAGGGGGAGCTGCACACAAAGAGATGGGGGCAAGGAGGGGTCGCGGAATGGTGGTGATAGGTGGACACCGGTATTGGGTAAGACCTGGTTGGTCGATGGGAGGGATGAATCCGGTTGGTAGCTGGAAGGGACTGTCAGTAGGTGGAGCTGGAAAGGGAGCCGGGGATGGGTGGGAAGATTACTTGAAATTAGAGAACATAATGTTGAATCCTCCAGGCTGTGGGGTTCCCAGGCAGAAGATGAAATGGGCGCTGGCCGGAAAGTTAGGCTGGCTCATTACGGGCCAGGCAAAGATGCTTTGAGAAGTGGTCACCTAGCCTACGTTTGGACTCATCACTGTCGAGAAGTCCATATTGGGAGCACCGGATGCAGTAGACTAGGTTGGAGGAAATGCAGGTGAAGCTCTGTCTCTCCTGGAAGGACTGTTTAGGGCCCTGGATGGAGGTGAGGGAGGTGGTGTGTGGGCAGGTGTTGATCTTTTACGGTTACATTGGAAGGTATTGAGGGGAGCGTACCAGGGCAGAGGTGTGGTTAACGGGGACTGTGGCATGAACTAAGGAGTGGCGAAGGGATGGTCCTTGCAGAAGGCAGAGAGGGATGGGGAGTGGAAGATATTCTGGGTGATGGGGTCTAATTGGAGTTGGCAGAAGTGTTTGAGGATGATACATTGGATGCAGAGGCTGGTGGTGTGGAAACTGAGGACAAAGGGAGTCCTATTTTTATTATGTTTTGGGGGATGTGGTTTAGAGCTGTGGAGCAGGGAATGGAGGAGGCGTGGTGGAGGGCTGTCTGGATGACAGGGGGGGAAAAGAACATTGTTTGAAAAAGGGGGACAGCCGCAAAGCTTGGGAGTGGATCGTCTCCTCGTCAGAGCAGATGCAATGGAAATGACGGAATTGGGAAAACCGGATGGAGTTTTTGCAGGCTACAGGGTTGGGAGAGGTGTGGTCCAGGTAGCTGTGGGAGTCTGTGAGTTAATAGTAAATGTCAGTCCATAAACTGTCACCAGAAATAGAAAGAGGTCAAGAAAGGGGAGGGAGGTGTCTGAGATAGACCAATTGTGATTTTGAGGGCAGGGTGGAAGTTGTTAACGAAGTCGATGAACTGATCCAGTTCAGCCTGATTTCAGGATGCAGCACCGATGCAGTCATCGATGTAACAGAGGAAGAGTCGGGGAACAGTACCAGTGTACGAACTGAAGAAGGACTGTAACTGACAAAGAGGCAGGCTTAGCCGGGGCCCATGTGAGTGTCCATTGCAACCCCCTGGATTTAGAGAAAGTGGGAAGAATTGAAGGAAAAGTTATTGAGGGTGAGGACTAGTTCAGCGAGGCGGAGGATATTATTTGAAGGGGGGGAATGGATGGGTCTGTTGGAGAAGAAAAAAATGAGGGCCTGTCGGCTGTTCTTGTGGGGCATGGACGTGTATAGGGATTGCATGTCCATAGTAAAGATGAAGCGCTGAGCGCCAGGTAACTGGAAGAGATGTGTTTAATGGTGCAGGTGCATGTAGAGACGATAGGTCAACCGGGGTAGTTGGCCTTGTGGATCTTGGGGAGCAGGTAGAACCATGCAGTGTGGGGCTGGGGGACTATAAGGCTGGAGGCAGTGGAGGGGAAGTCACCGGAAGTGTTGAAGTCATAGACAGTGTGGGAGATGGTAGCTTGATGGACCATGCTGGGGTCGTGGTCGAGGGGGAGGTAGGACTTGTGTTGGAGAGTTGGCGATCGGCCTCTGTGACCTTGAGGTCTGTCCTCCAGACTACCATTGCCCTGCCTTTGTCAGCAAGTTTGATTGGTGCGGAGCAATGGATGTTCAAAGGGGGAGAGGTTAGAGTGGGTGAAGGGGGTGGAGAAATTGAGGCGGTCGATGCTAACTGCCAACACGACAATGAAGAGGTCCTGGATGCGTAAGAGGCCGGCAGGGGGTGTCCAAGAGGAGAGGAAAGTTGGAGGTGGGAGAAGGGCTCCCAGAGGGTGGTTGGGAGCCTTTATCAAAGAAAAAGGCATGGAGGCGGCAGAGAAGAGTTCCACGTCGTGGCGGGCACAAAACTCATTGAGGTGGGGGCAGAGGGGCACGAATGTGAGCCCTTTACTGACAACAGAATGTTCGGCCTCAGAGCTTTTGAGGTCGGGGGCATGCTGAATATGTGGCAAGATTCAGGGTTGGGGTTTTGGGGTGTCTCAAGAAGGCTGAAGGAGTGGAGGGGAGAGGGCGATAGCATATGATGGGTGATGGTTGGACACATGTGGTGGGGTGGAGTAGTTGGCGGGGAGGAAGGAGAGTGGGAGGGTAGTGGGCTGGAGTATTCGTTGGGGCAGGGGTGTGGGAGACATGAGGTAGAGAGGAGGGGGAAGAGAGACGGAGGGGTAGGATGTATTGTGAGGGTGGACAGATGAAAAGGGAGAGGTTTGCTGGCTAGCTGCAGGTGGCAGTAAGACCCAGAAGTGACCCTGGGGATAGGGGTCCATGTCCTTATTTTGCAACACACTCCACACCAGCCACTCCAACCCTACCCCCTCCACAGCCACGCGGTACCTTCCCTTGTAACTGTAAAAGATGCGACAGCCGCCCACACACCACTCCCCTCCCCTCCATCCAGGGACAGTCCTTCCAGATGAGACAGAGCTTCACCTGCATCTCCTCCAACCTAGTCTACTGCATCTGATACTCCTGATGTGGTCTTCTCTACATTGGTGAGACCAAATGTAGACTAGGTGACCGTTTCGCCGAGCATCTTCACCTGGCCCATAACGACCAGCCTAACCTCTCGCCCATTTCAACTCCGCCGCCCCCTCCGTCATGTCCGTCCTCGTTCTCCTCCAGTGTTGCAGTGATTCAGAGTGCAGATTTGAGGAACAACACCTTAGCTTCCGCCTGGGCACCTACAGCCCGAGGACTCAACATTGAGTTCTCTAATTTCAAATAACCTTTCCACCTATCCCCGGCTCCCTTTCCAGTCCCACCTTCTCCCTTCCATTCCACCTACTGCTTCCAGCTACCAACTGGATTCATCCCCTCCATCGACCAATCAGAGCGTACCCAATACCGGTGTCTACCTGTCACCACCATTCTGTTAACCCCTCCCCCCAACCTCTTTATTTCCAGCTCCCCTACCCCCACATCCAGTCCTGAGGAAGGGTGATAACCGAAATGTTGACTTCTCCTTTGCTCCTGATGCTGTCTGGCTTGCTGTGTTCTTCCAGCCTCCTGTTGAGGACAAAAGCTGTCTGCAATAGAATTTTATCAAGAAACACCAGCTGATATGAATAATTTTATTGCTAGATTTCTATATTGCCTTAACAAACGTTTTTATTATCCACAGGCCCGTATTTTCAATGAAACACCATTAAATCCCAGAAAATGCTTACATATTCTTACAAAGATTCTGTACCTGCTCAACCAGGTAAGATGTTACAGTATCGTAGAACAGTTATAGTACAAAAGAAAGTAATGTCCACGTTGGCTCTCAGAACAACTCAACTAATCTCAATCCACCATTTATTCCCCATAGCCCTGCCCTTCCCTTTTTATCCACTTCCCTTTTTCAATGCCACAATTGAACAAGCCTGTGCTACACTCAGGCAGAACAGTTGTCAGGTATTCTTACTATTCAATTTGAGATCCGAGTGCACTAAATCTCATGTTAAGTTTAGAGGGAGATTACCTTTTGATAAAATGCTTGTCTGTGAGCGAAATTTATAGAATGTCTTGAGTATAATCTATCTCTGGCTATGCATTTTCTATGTTCTCTTCAAAGAAATCATTCCCAAAAGGATCTTATGTATTAATTTATATAGAATGTGAGTCTAATGAGTTTAGAGAGAATCGTTTTAAAAATAACTGATTTTAGTGTCATTTTGTGTTTCGACAGAGAAGGTTAAGTGTTTCCATTTCTGTATGCTGAGAAACAATGACAATAACGTGGAATCATAAAAGCTTCCAGCACCAAAGGATATTAATCAGGCTGTTATGTCTGTGCTAGCTCTTTGCTACATCAATCCAAAACTAATCCCACTGACCTGTCTATTCTTCTAGGTTTGCACCTTCCTCAACTTTAAATGTTTACCTTAAAAGAAGCAAACATCTCTCTCTAATAGTTAGCTTAATTTATATGTTAATTGTTGAAATCGTAGAATGATATTCAAATATCTGAAACATGTCTTCCATCCTCAAATATTGATTGGCAGTCACAATGTGATTGTAAACCACTATTTGTTACATTTCATATCATGGGTATAAGTTGTGCACTGACTAATTCACTTGACCCTCAAAGCCTGTCAAATATTTAAAGATAGGAATGTAATAGAATACTATCCAGTTGCCTGGATGCATGCAGCTCTAAGAACACCCAGGAAATTCAACAGCATTCAAGATAAAACAGCCTGCTTGATTAGCACCCATCCACCACCTTGAATATTTACTTCCTCCAGCACTAATACACAGTGATAGCAATGTGTGCCATATACAATATTCACTGTAGCAACTTATCATGGCTGCTATGACAGCATTATCCAAATCCTCAAACTTTACCACTTGGAAGAATGAGGACAGGATCCACATGTGAACACCAGTTTTGCTTTAAGTCATACTGTCCTGACTTGGAACTATGTTGCTGTCCCTTCACTGTTATTAGATCAAAGTCCTGGAACTGCATCCCTCTCAGCAACGCAAGAACACTGACACTGCACAGACTGCAGTGACTCTTGAAGTGGTCCGTGGCAATAAGGGATAGGCAATAATTGCTGAACATGCCAGCAACATTAACATCCAACAAATGAATAAAAGAAAAGCAAGCAAAACGTTTGTTAGAAATGGAAGATTTGAATTTGTCCAATGTAAACTTATATTTTAAAAGCACTCCTGTTAATGGATAAATCTTGTTATAATCCCCCTCCTTGATCATTTTTAGTAATTGATCATTGATCATTTTCAGAACCGGAAGCAAGCTATTCTGAATTATTTTGTTTTGCAAATATGCATAGAAAAAACAAATTTGAAAAGTAAATCAGACTTATTCCAATGTTGTTCTTCTCTACACAATAAAAAGTCAATTTGTGCATTTGCTGATTAAAATTTCACTTTTTGTTCACAGGAAATTGTTGTTAACTCTGTAAAACAGTGTACCCACTTGTAATTGAATGGTTGATTGAACCCGGCCAGCTTAGTATTTGAGTTAGGTTTTGCTCAAAGAGATATGACTGGATTGTTGGACTGCAGCACTAAAATGTTTTTTGTTATTCATTCATAAGGTGGCAAAGCCAGTATCTTTTGTCCATCCCTAATTGCCCCTGAAAGGGGTTCATCTGCATCACGTTCATATTGGTGCAATACTTTGTTGCAATTAAGAATTCTTAGGATTTACTCTGGTGAACTTGTTCTATCATAGGCATGAACTGACCAGGGTCTCTTCTAAAAACTGATTATTATTCCAGAGTAGGATAGGTAAATTTCTCCAATGGGTGTCATTTTTTTCTTTGCTTCTTTTTAAAATAGATCTGACATACGAAAACCGTCATCTGTAATTCATGGAGTATGCAATGTTTTTTGGAGATACCATGTCATACCTTAAGCAATGATTGTTAAATTTTCCTTGTAAATTGTGTCTGGTAAGCTGCTGCCTTAGCCCTTTAAAGGGATATCTAATGTTGTGAACTTTCAACAACAGTGTTCACACTGGATAGATTCCACAAAAGAATGAACAATAATTAATAAATAACACATGTATGGATGTGACATCAGGACATCTTAAAGCGTTTTATTGCCAATTAGCTACTTTTGAAATAATTATTTTTGTAAATGCTGCGAAACTGTCACATTTTTTCACAGCATTTCCTGCAGCCAACAAAAGATAATGTGCACATAGTCTGTTTTAATTATGTTAGTTGATGGATAAATAGTGGCACTGAGAAAAGACATGAAGATCATCAAGTTAGAGAACATCAAACAGGGTGTTTTTCACTGGATGGCATAACATGATATTGTAACTTGTAATAATGAAAATGTAGCCAAAATTTTCAAAAGGCCCAACTGATGACTCATTCATCATCCCATTTGCTTCAGATTCCTACAAGTCATCAGATAGAGATCGAAGGGTCCCAACCTAAAACATCAACTTTCCATCCTCTGATGCTGCCTGGCCTTCTGTGTTCCTCCAGCTCCACACTGTGTTATCTCTACTTTCTCTTTCTGTTCTCTTCAAGGGGGATCATTTTGGAACAACAGAAGCTACTGAAGCCTTTTTTGCAATGACCAAACTGTTTCAGTGCAATGATGTAAGTATCCGCTGGGTGTGACCATGAAGGAAGTCTGAAGAATGTTTTTGCATTTTAAAGTAATTAATGTTTTATACTTATTTTGTGGCCAAATTCCAGATTGCACTATTATCAATTGACTAAGGTCCACTGGATTGGTGCAATATATTAACATACATTGAGGATTGGTTAACAGACAGAAAGCAGTAGAAATAGTTTAGTCACTTTGGGGTTGGTAAGAGTACCACAAAGGTCAGTTTTTGGATCTCAGATACATACAGACTATGTCAGTGACTTGGAAGGGTCAAAGTAATTTTTCTAAGTTTGTTTGATCACAAATCTAGGCGAGAAAGCTTTGAGGATGCCATGAAGAGGCAGCAATGAGCAATGCACTGGTTAAGTGATCAGGCAGATGGACTATCATGTGGGAATATATGAAATTAGCTATTTTGTAGAAGGGAAAGGCAGGTCTTTTGTTAAAAGAATTGAGAAGGTGAGTAAATGTTGGTATTCAAAGGGAGAAAGGTAACCTTCTACAAAAATTTCAAAAATTGACATGCAGGTACTGCAAGCAGTTAAGAGGGCAATTTTTTTGTTAGCATTTGTTACAAAGGTATTGAATACAAAAAAAATGAAATCTTACTACTAATATGCTTACATATAAAACATTGATATTGTGTGGCACTACCATCCTGCTAATTGCAGCAGACTTTGAACACATATAGCAACTCAGAATTGGGGATCCATAAGGCAGAGTGGGCTGTCAGCAGCCACAGAATTGTATTCCTTTAAACTCTTTCACCCCATGGCCTAGCATGTCCCCCACTCTACCATTATTATCAAGTCGAGAGAAACCGTGATTCAATGAAGATTATAGGAGGGCATGTAAAGAACAGCACCAGGCATGCCAGAAAATGAAATATCAAATCATTGGAGATATTATATTGAACTCATTGCCGAACAGCAGAAGACAGGGCTCAGTGAACCCATAACCAGTGCGGTAGATGTAGCTCTGCTGTCCTAACACATCTAGTTGTGAATGGTGGTTGGTAATTGAAAAACTAACAGGATGAGGAAGCATCCCCATCTTCAATGATGGGGGAACGTAACATATCAAAGGAAAAGACAAGGATGATGTATTTTCATCCATCTTCAGCCAAAAGTGCTGAGTGGATGACCCATGTTTGCCTCCTCTGGAAGTCCCCAGGAGCACAGATGGCAGTCTTCAGTCAAATGGATTCACTTTACATGATACCAAGAAATAGCTGAAGGCACTAGTTACTGCAAAAGCTATGGGCATTGACAGTATTTTGGAAACAATACTGAAGGGTTGCACTCCAAAACTAGGCACCAGCCAAATTGTTCCAAGACCGTTGCAACATTGCATCTACTTGACAATGTAGAATGTTGCTGGTACGAGCTGTTTACAAGGAAGCAGGACAAATCCAATCCAGCCAGTTACTACCCAATCGTCAGTCATATGATGGAAAGGGTTGTTAACAGTCCTATGAAACAGCACTTACAAAGGAATAATCTACTGACTGATGCAGGAAGTTGTGGGAAGTAAGGGAGGAATTCGTGGGGCCCCCAGCAGAAATATTTGTATCATTTACAAACACAGATGAAGTACTGAAGGGCTGGAGGTGGCTAAAGTCGTGGACATTGTTTAAGAAAGACTAAGGAGAAGCCTGGAAACCATAGTCCTGTGAACCTGACGTCAGTGGTGGATAAATTGTTGGAGGTGATTCTGAAAGATAGGATTTACATGCATTTGGAGAGGCAAAGGCTGATCAGGGATAGTCAGCATGGTTTAGTGTGACGAAAATTGAGGTCTCACGAGCTTGATTGAGTTTTTTTAATGAAATAAACAAAAAGATTGAGTGCAACACGAGAAATGTTGTTTACTTGGACTTGAGTAAAGTCTTTGACGAGGTTCCGTATGGTTTTTTCCTAACTTTTTTTCCGTAAAGTTAGATCACATGGGATTCAAGGTGAGCTTGCCAATTGGATACAAAATTGGCTTGACAGTGGGAGCCAGAGAGGGATGAAGGAGCGTGGTTATTTGGCCTGTGACCAGAGGTGTACCACAGGGATTGGCACTGGGTCTACTTTTGTTTGTCATTTATCTAAATGACTTGGATGAGAACAAAGGAGGCATGGTTAGTAAGTTTGCAGATGACACCAAAATTGGAGGTATAGTGGTCAGTGAAGAAGGTTATCTAAGATTACAAAGAGATCTTGATCAATTGAGTCAATGGGATGAGGAATGACAGATGGAGTTTAGTTTGGATAAATGTGAAGAATTGCATTCTGCTAATACAAACAAGGAAAGACTGATACAATTAATATAGAGCACTGGTTAGTGTTGTAGAACAGAGAGACGTAGGGGTTCAGGTACATAAGTCTTTGGAATTTGCCTCACAGATAGATAGGGTAGTTAGAAGATGTTTGGCACGCTTGTTTTCTTTGCTCAGAACCTTGAATATAGGACAACACAGGAGTTAGGATGTCATTTTGAGGTTGTACAGGATATTGTTGAGGTCTCTTCTGGAGTACAGGGTGCAGTTCTGGCCACCCTGCTATAGGAAAGATATTATTCAATTGGAGAAGGTTCGGGAAAGAGTTACCAGATGTTGGTGGGAATGGAGGGTTTGAGGTATAAAAATAAATGGGAAAAGCTGGAACTTTTTCACTTAAGTGTAGGAAGTTGAGGGGTGAGCTTATTGAGGTTTATAAAATCATGAGGGCCATAAATAAGGTGAATGACAAGCATCTTTTCCCTAGGGTGGGGGAGTTCAAATCTAGGGGGCATACTTTTAAGGTGAGAGGAGAAAGATTTAAGAAGGACACAAGGGCAATTTCTTTTACAGAGTGGTTTGTGTGTGGAATTAACTGCCAGAGAAATTGGTGGATGCAAGTACAGTAACAATGGTTAAAAGACATCTGGATAATTCATGAATAGAAAAAGTTTGAAGGGATATGGGCCATGCACAGGCAGGTTGGAGTAGTTTAGTTTGAGAACATGGTCAGCGTGGACTGGTTGGACTGAAGGGTCTGTTTCCATGCTGTATGTCTCTGTGACTCCGTTTGCGTTCTGTCCAGGCACTCAACTCCTGACCTCATTTCAACCTTGGTCCAAACATGGACTAAAGAGCTGAACTTTGGGAGTGAGATATGAGTGATTGCCCATGGCATCAAGGCAACATTTGGCTGAGAACAGCAAACTGGAATCAATGAAAGTTGGGGGAATCTTTCCACTGGTTGAAGTCTAACATAGGGTAAAGAAAGATGTTTGTAGTTTGGGGTTGATCATCTCCACCCCAGATTACGACAGCAGTAGGTCTTCAGGGTAGTGTTGCACACTGACCATCCTCAGCTGCTTCATAAATTACCTTCTCTTCATTACAGTGAGGATAATCGCAGATAAATGTGCAAGTTTAGTGTCATTCACAACTCCTCTGATTCTGAAGTAGTCCATGTCCATATGTAGCAAGACTTTGACCACATCCATCCAGTCTTTGGCTGATTTGCAGCAAAAATCTTACATGTCACTTAAGTACCAGGTAAGATTCTCTTCAAAAAAGAGAGTCTTTCTGTTGCCTTTGACGTTCAGTGACGTGAGTTTTTTTTTTATTCATTTATGGGGTGAGGGCATCTAGGCTCGGGCAGTATTTATTGCCCATTCCAGGGTCAAGAGTCAACTACATTGCTATGTGTCTGGAGTCACATATAGCCTAGACCAGGTAAGGATGGTAGTTTTCTTGCCTAAAGGACTTTAGTGAACCAGATGGGTTTTTCCCAACATTCAACAACGTATTCACGCTCATCATTAGACTCTTAATCCCAGATTTTTATTGAATTCAGATTCTACCAACTGATGTGGAGGGATTTGAACCCGTGTTCCCAGAACATTAGCTGGGTCTCTGGATTGACAGTAGCACTGGGGCCATTGCCTCCACCACCACTGAATCCCCGACCATCAATATCCTGGGAGTTGTCATTGACTGGAAGCTGAACTGAACCACCCACCTAAATGCTGTGGCTGCAAAAGTAGCTCAGAAGCCTCCTGTCTCCCTAATGCCTGTCCACCATCTGATGAGGAGTTTGATGGAATAGTCTCCATTTGCCCAGATGGATGCAGTTCCAACACCATCCACGAAACTTGCCACCATCGAGGACGAAACATTGAGCTTGATTGGCACCCATCGACCAACTTCAACATTTTCTCTCTTTATCGTTGATGCACAATTGCAACAGTATGTACCTCTACAAGATGCACTGAAGCAACTCAGCAAAGCTGCTTCAAAAGCACCTTCCAACCCATAACATCCACCACCTAGAAGGGTAAGGGCAACAGATTATGGGAATACCACACCTGCAGGCTTCCCCTCCAAGCCTTATACCATCCTGACTTGGAACTATATCACCATTCCTTTACTACTGGTGGATCATAATCCCAGAACTTCTTTCCTTAATAGTACTGTGAATGTACCTACACCCAAGTACTATAGTGGCTCAACAAGGCAGCTCACTACCACCTTAAGCTGGATAATTAGAGAAGAACAATGAATACTGACCAATCCAGCAACTCCCACATTCCATGAACATTTTTTTTAAATTACACCACGTTAAAGGGTACAGTTTTGACCTTGTTAAATAAGGAAAGATGCAGTTGCCTTATAGGGGATGCAAGAAATGTTAACTGGATGTCTTGCTACATATGGACATGGACTACTTCAGAATCAGAGGAGTTGTGAATGACACTAAACTTGCACATTTATCTGCGATTATCCTCACTGTAATGAAGAGAAGGTAATTTATGAAGCAGCTGAGGATGGTCAGCGAATTTCATATGATCAGAAATAGATAGATTAAGTTTTGTTCTAAATCACATCCACTAGCCCTAGCTTCAAGTTCACTTCCTGCATTTTGACATAAAATTATAGCCAAAATCTGCTCGTGAATTTCTCAAATGTACAATGAAGAAATGGAGGCTTCATTATATTCCACTGCAGCAGTTGCACAACCTGTTCTTTCTCCAGAGTGCATACTTACATCTGTAATGCGGCAGAGAGCCCTTACAGCTGGACCTCTGTACACATCATCCTTCCCGGTCATGTCCTTGGTCAAACTTGACATATTAACAAAGAGAAAATAATATTAATTAACTGGAAGTCATGAAGTCATGTGTTTGGTGGGCAAATAGAGCTTTAGAATAATATGATGGGCTAATGTAGGGTTTTAATTTTTTTTTGAACACTGCAGACCCAGTTTCAGGAAAGCAGTTCTTTGAACTATAATTTGCTTTTTTCAATCCTAAATCATAAAATTTATCCCCAGGACTGCACCAATACTACACTTCTATTCTAATTTGAGACAAGTTCTAAACTATGAGGAATAGAAACTTTCCACACTACTGACTACTTTCTTCATTTTTTTTAAACCCACTGACGCCAATTTTACATCAATACTTTAAATATTTACAAGTACAGACAGTAAAAGTAAACAAAATATACATGGAGACTCTTATGGTGCAACGATAGTGCCCCTATGTCTGGATCACAAAGTCCAGGTTCAAGTCGCACCTGCTCCCAGAAGTGGTGCTCCCTGAATAGGTTGATTAGAAATATAAAGAAAAGTAATGAAATTGATAATACCAAAGACACAATCACCTAAGTTTTTATTGCTGGAAATAAAATTGGTACTTTGCCAAAATAAAAGCCAGAAATGGAAGATCGTCATCCTCTAAGTAAAAGAGTAACAAGGCAGTTTCCCCATAAGCTGTAACACATACTTCCAAAAGGTATCCCATAGTGCTTTTAAAGCCAATTGCTCACAACTTTGTTAGCAAATTAATTCAGGTTATTCTGTGTGGTTCAGAAACTTCACTAAGGATTTGGCTACACTCCTACACATCAAAACCTAAACAATGCATAATGGCTCTGGCACCTTTCAGACAACTGGAAGATATCAAAGTGCTAAAGATGATTAAGCAGCCCATTGTAAAACACACTGATCTCCAAATGGAGTCCTAAGAAGTAATGTAACTAAAGTAAACTCTCTTTTCTCCCACTGTAACGTTTATATTTAAATCATGGCAGATTAAACAAAATTACTAAGACTAATTGTACTTTCTCACGCTTACCTGCTTGTGACAATTATTACATCTTCTGATATGTTCGCCATCTCTTTGATTGTCAAGTAACACATTCTTCTAAGAGTTTGCTGTAAACGGATAATTTATTTTTAAAGAAAAGTGTACAATCTCTCAGTAAATAATGAGCAACTTAAATTGTGACAAAGAGGAATTGTACTATTTCCGGGAACATTAGACAAGTTATTGAAGAACATCTAAGCAGATGAAAGAACATAATTATTTTTTATTCTTTAATGCATTTATGAACAAAATATAACATCTGGAGCAGGCAATACAGGCCCTGGAACCAGTTCCATAATTTTGTACTAAGGCTGCATTTCTACATTAGCGCCACTTTTGTCTAAATACCCATTGATTTTGATCTAGAAAATATTTATTGACAAAGCATCGGTCCTTTGACTCATGAATTCCAAAAAATTCACAGACCTGAGGAAAGGTGTTTCTCCTCATCTCACATAACTGGGTATCCCCTTATTCTGAGACTATGCCCTGCAATTCTAGACTCTTTAGCTCAGGGGAAACAGCCTGTAAGAAGACTTGACAGGCTAGATGCTAAGAATTTCATATGTTCCAATAAGATTGCCTTCAGTTTTCTAAACTTTAGAGAACATGGGCTCAGTATACTTAATTTCACCTTTCAGGACAGTCCTTTCATTATCATCCAGTTAACATTTCTTGCATCCCCTATAAGGCAACTGCATCTTTCCTTATTTAACAAGGTCAAAACTGTACCCTTTAACGTGGTGTAATTTAAAAAAAATGTTCATGGAATGTGGGAGTTGCTGGATTGGTCAGTATTCATTGTTCTTCTCTAATTATCCAGCTTAAGGTGGTAGTGAGCTGCCTTGTTGAGCCACTATAGTACTTGGGTGTAGGTACATTCACAGTACTATTAAGGAAAGAAGTTCTGGGATTATGATCCACCAGTAGTAAAGGAATGGTGATATAGTTCCAAGTCAGGATGGTATAAGGCTTGGAGGGGAAGCCTGCAGGTGTGGTATTCCCATAATCTGTTGCCCTTACCCTTCTAGGTGGTGGATGTTATGGGTTGGAAGGTGCTTTTGAAGCAGCTTTGCTGAGTTGCTTCAGTGCATCTTGTAGAGGTACATACTGTTGCAATTGTGCATCAACGATAAAGAGAGAAAATGTTGAAGTTGGTCGATGGGTGCCAATCAAGCTCAATGTTTCGTCCTCGATGGTGGCAAGTTTCGTGGATGGTGTTGGAACTGCATCCATCTGGGCAAATGGAGACTATTCCAACAAACTCCTCATCAGATGGTGGACAGGCATTAGGGAGACAGGAGGCTTCTGAGCTACTTTTGCAGCCACAGCATTTAGGTGGGTGGTTCAGTTCAGCTTCCAGTCAATGACAACTCCCAGGATATTGATGGTCGGGGATTCAGTGGTGGTGGAGGCAATGGCCCCAGTGCTACTGTCAATCCAGAGACCCAGCTAATGTTCTGGGAACACGGGTTCAAATCCCTCCACATCAGTTGGTAGAATCTGAATTCAATAAAAATCTGGGATTAAGAGTCTAATGATGAGCGTGAATACGTTGTTGAATGTTGGGAAAAACCCATCTGGTTCACTAAAGTCCTTTAGGCAAGAAAACTACCATCCTTACCTGGTCTAGGCTATATGTGACTCCAGACACATAGCAATGTAGTTGACTCTTGACCCTGGAATGGGCAATAAATACTGCCCGAGCCTAGATGCCCTCACCCCATAAATGAATAAAAAAAACTCACGTCACTGAATGTCAAAGGCAACAGAAAGACTCTCTTTTTTGAAGAGAATCTTACCTGGTACTTAAGTGACATGTAAGATTTTTGCTGCAAATCAGCCAAAGACTGGATGGACGCTTCAATTTGGTGTACAAATGAAATTAAAGCAATATCACCAACTTCAACTTTGAATAAAGTTCAAAAGGAAGCTAATTGTATACCTGCAGGCTCACAAAAAAAAAGAGGTAGAAGGAATTTCAACTTGTATCTGATAAGTTGGTTAAGTGAAACTGGTGGTAACAGTACCATACTGTTTGCTTGGTTGCTTTTGGAAATTTCCAGCGTTTATTTTCAGAAATGGGCTCATGCGTTCGGTAAGAGATTGCCTGGCTGGGAGTTTTGGTGGCAAAACTCTCGTCCTCATTTGCAAATCTGTTGGTAGCTTGCACCTTTCTATCTCTGTCACCTGCTCCAATCCTACAACACTCTGAGGTGTCTGTGCTCCTCTAATTCCAAATCTTTTGCGTAACACGTTTTAACTGCTTGATCACGTTCCCTCCCTAAACCTTGCTTTCTCTCTACCTCTCTTTCATTCTCCATGTTGTGATCCTGTGAAGTGCCTCGGGTTGATTTGTTCTAGTTAAGGTGAATGTAAGTGGAAGGTGTTAGGGAGGAGGTTGTGTAAGCTGCATGTTATTTTGATAGGACCTACCTGGTGTTTTTCTATTTTAGTTTTTATGTTCATAAAAATTGTTTTGTACTTTTTAATTAATTTCCCCCACTTAGTAAGGATGCTGCTGAGCCAACAATTAAAGCACATCCCTGTTCTTTTCCTGGCGTGTGATCAACCAAGCTGAAGTCTGCAGCAGAGTTTCAACCCACAGGCAGCTAACTCGGGTGAAATCAACTGAGCTAAACAACAACACTGCAGCACCTTCACTTCTCTAGCACAGGCAATGTTAGAAGTATTAGAATACACTTTATTTTAAGTTCCTTACTGTCACTTCCTTGATAGATGACAATGCTGCAGGGAATTGAACGTTATATGAAGCAAGCTATTGTGGATAAGGTGGCAAGTGTTTCCAGCTCTGCGTTGGTTTCCTCTCTGGTAAGGATGTCTTAAATAATAATTTTTCATTCATTTGAAAAACACACCTTTTGATCGTTGTAAAATATAAATGATTTTAAATTCAGTATTACCATTTACAGTTAAAATGCATTACCTAAAGGCAAAACCATTCACAATACTACTATTATTTTGAGATAGTAAGAGCTGCCGATGCTGGAGCCAGAGATAACACAACCAAAGATATATTTCCCTCCCCACCCCTATCTGCCTTTTGTAGGGACCGCTTTCTCCGCGACTCCCTCGTCTGCTCCACACTCCTCACTAGCCCCACCACCCTTGGCACCTTTCCTTGCAACCGCAGGAAGTGCTACACCTGTCCCTACACCTCCCCCCTCATCTCCATTCAAGGCACCAAACAAACCTTCCACATCAAACAGAGGTTCACCTGCACATCCGTCAATGTGGTCTGTTGCTTCCGCTGCTCCCAGTGTGGCCTCCTCTACATTGGTGAGACCAAGCAGAGGCTCAGAGACCGCTTTTGTAGAGCACCTGCGCTCTGTCCGCGACAAACTTCAACACCTTCCAGTTGCGAACCATTTCAACACCCCCTCCCACTCCCACTCCCACTCCCTGGGTCACATGTCCATCCTGGGCCTCCTCCAGTGTCACAATGACACCACCCGGAAACTGGAGGAGCAGCACCTCATATTCCGTCTTGGGAACCTACAGCCCAATGGCCTAAATGTGGATTTTACCAGTTTCAAAATCTCCTCATCCCCGCCTCCTTGACCTGACACAACCTGTCCATCTTCTCTCCCACTGATCTACTCCTCCCATCTCATTGACCAATCCCCACCACTGCCTACCTGCACTCGCCTATTGCCATCCCACCTACCTTCCCCAGCCCCACCCCTCCTCTGTATTTATTTCTGAGCTCCCTTCCCCCTCACCCATTTCTGAAGAAATGTCCTTACCCGGAATGTCAACTTTCTTGCTCCTCTGATGTTGCCTGGGCTACTATTATTTTGTTACCTGTGTGAATTTAAAGCTTGAATTATTTTTTTCCAAAAAGGGCATGTTTTAAAGAAATATTCATAGAATCATAGAATCCCCACAGTGCAAAAACAGGGCATTCAGCCCACCAAGTCCACACCGACCCCCGAAGAGCATCCCACCCAGACCCAACCCCCTACCCTATCCCTGTAACGCCACATTTCACATGCTAATGCACCTAATCTATATTTCCCTGAACACTGGCCAATTTAGCATGGCCAATCTACTTGCACATCTT
>JAHRHZ010000046.1:14912429-14925264 GCA_024137785.1 Ginglymostoma cirratum
GAAACGTCAAGTTTTCCTGCTCCTATGATGCTGCTTGACCTGCTGTGTTCATCCAGCCCCATGCTTGTTATCAATAAATCTCAGTGGCAGTTCTAAGAACTTTCTCAGGTTACAAACAACCCTGTTAGCTGAAAATCAAAACCATGTTTAAGATTCTTTCACTCTGAATGATATTTCTTATTACTGCTGGAGCAGGGACAATTTTAAACTAACAGCCAGTGCACTGTGAGATTTTTGACAAAATTTCCTTGCTTCTTTAACATGATAGTCATAGTTATAGGTGGAATTACATTGTTCAACCGTTGTGTTTTTCACTCTCCTTTGCCTGTTTCCTTCCTACTATTTGGGTTTTTCCCACAATTCCTCAAATGAAAAGTTGAATAGTTGACCTCAATCAGGCATGTGCCAAAATTGCTTTTATTTTTTAGACTACAAGTTGCAGAAGAGCAGCCTGACTTGAATCTTCCTTTTCCTGAGGAAAATAATGCAGTCATAGCTCTCCATTTCTCAACAGCACACTTGAAAGGAGGAATAACATATGTCCTCCCATTTTTGTGACATAAAACACCAATGCAATAACAAACTGTCCCATTATATGTCTCCAAATAAGTCTCTATAGGCTTTGGTAGGCAAAAGGTTCAGGTCTAGGCACAGAGCTTCTTCACTGGTACCTGATCTTTCGCTCCCCTGGAAAATTGAGGCACAGTATTTGGGGAATTATTCTTCTGAAAATTGTAGATTTTGTTTTAGTGAATGTAATATAAGATTTATTAATTGAGAAACTTGCACAACAACTCAACAATGTTTTGGAAATGCATTGCAACTAGACAAATATCTGGAAGTAAAAAATAGGCTTAACTGTTCATGTGCAACTTTGAATTTGGAACCACAATCAAGTCTGTTGTCTCTGCAATTAGAGAGATCTCATTTTCTCATCAACTGCAAGTGGGCTTTCTGTTTGCCAGAGCAAAAATCAATGTTCATAAGCGAGACATATTGCAGCATTTTCCATTCTTATCTCCAGCATTCTCAAACTATCTTTTCATCTGTACAAAAATTTTGTTGGCTTTTCACTAACAGTTTTTATTAGCTAGTGACAAACACACTATTAAAAATTATTATTTGGTGTGCAAGGGCATTTATTTATTTCTTATGGTTTTAAAAATTCTTTAGCATCTCCTATCTACAAGTTATGATGTGGTGAAACGTTGGGTGAATGAGGCTCAAGAGGCTGCTTCCAGTGATAATATCATGGTGCAGGTAAGCTGATGCAGTTTAGCAAAATGGAATGAGACTCTTTAAATAGGGGCCAAAAGCTTGGGCTTTAAATACATTTAGTTTGTACCTCCCTCAACCTTTCTACAAAGCTCACAGGAAAGAATGAGTTATAATTGACAAGAATGAACTTGGTCTTCAATTCAGCTCATTTGAGGCTGCAGGGAGGAAAAGGTACAGCAAGAAGCATCATTTTTAAACAGGAGTCCAATGTTTGAAATGGATAATTTTGTAATCCCTACCGTTTACCTTGTGGTCTTATTTTGTAGTTTAGGAGGAAGGAAAAGAAAGATTAAAAAAAATTGTGTCCTCAGAGTGCCCCAAGATGCTTCACGTCAATAAATTACTTTTGAAGTGTATGTAGTCAAATCTGTTGCAAAGGGTTGAAGATTAAATGTTGAATGTTAAGTACATGGGAACTGGTTAAGAAAGGATACAATCTCAAGTGAATACACATCAAATTTGAGTTACAGATAAATGCAAACCGAAATTTATTTTACAAGGTCAGAGGTGGAGATGTGAAAGCAATATAGAATAGGATTTTTGCTCTCATCTTTGTAATGGAGTCATAAGAGCTGCCAAAACAATTTAAATTATTTATGCAGTTCTAACATGAATACAAGTTGAAAGTTTGTGTGAACAAGAGAGATCCTTACCCAAGCCAACAAATCTGGTGGGAGGGTATTCCTATCTATTGGAGATAAACTATTCATTTGGGTTGTGGAATCCAAAAATTTGGTTGAGATAAAAAATATTTTGCATTTCTATTTGAATCATGACTAAATATGCATGCTTTCATGCTGTCTTTCACTTTGTGTGAGAGAAGATTCATTTGTTTAATTTATCTTGAGATTTTCTTAGATGGCATTTTCAGCTTTTTTTTTCCTGGAGTAGTTTGCAGCTAATGAGTGAAGGTGGCAAATGGAGGAGAATGTTATTCAGGCCAGCACTTCAAGTGGAGTAAATACTAACACAAAATGCAGGTAGGGTGTCAAGCTCAGTTTGGAATTTGTGAATGAAAAATTGCTGGAAGACTTTCCTGGAAGCTGGAAGATTGAAACTGAAGGAAGAAATCTACTAGTCCTGACAGAAGTTTGTGATAGAAAGGAGTCAGCAGAATTAGCCTCAGAGACATTTGGGTATCTGCCAGCAGTCAGGACGAGCTGAGATGTTCACATTCATGTGTTCTTTAGGAAAAGTTGGAAAGACACTTAGCCAAAAGTTAATGGAAGGATTCCTACAGATCGCAAGAAAAAATAGTGTGAATTCCAGAGGGCTAAGGCATACTTTTGGACTGTCCCAAAAAAGCTGAATGAATTTTCAATATCCAAAGGAACTCTTAGGGTTGATACAGGGAATAAAAAAGCAGAACTAATTTACAGCATATGTCTTTTCAAAACTAACAATAATATAGTTTATACTCGGTGTTTGATTTCCCTTCATATAAAGCAAAGATTTTTTTTGTTTTAAAAACATGAAGTCTTCTGTCATAGCTCTTTTAATTCATCACTGGGTATTCGGATTCATACAAATATACGAACTATGTGCAGAAGTAGACCATTCGACCTCTCAAACCTGTTCCACCATGCCAAAAGTTCAAAATTCTTGTCTTAAACCCAATCTTCTCCCTTTCAAACTGGATGTAAAATCCAATCATACTGGTATTACTGCTGACTAGAGATTCTCTTACTCTGAAGACAGTCATTAATCCTGTCTCATTACAAAATACCAAGTCTAATATGATAACCAAAAGAACTGCAGATGCTGTAAATCAGGTGGAAAAAAAAATAGAAGTTGCTGGAAAAGCTCAACAGGTCTGGCAGCAACTGTGAAGAAAAATCGAAGTTAACTTTTTGGGTCCAGTGATCCTTCCTCAGAATCTCTAATATATCCTGCTGTCTGATTCCAGAACATGCTGTTCTAAGAAATAGTTTCTAAAGGTTACCGTTGCGAACCTTATTTTAAATTTATATGCAGATTGAAGTCATCCATGATTGTTGACCTGTCTTTATAACAGGCAGTCGCTACTATATACTTCATCTCACATTGCAGCTACTGTTAGGGAACTTGCAGACTATCAGCACTAGTGCCTTCTTTCCACTGCTATTCCTCATCTTCATCCATTCCAGTGTGTGTGTGTGTGTGTGTGAATATATATATATATAATCACTCTTGTGATGTTTCAGATAAAGTGGCTGTTCCTCTGTCTTGCTGAATCTGTTTCTGAATAATACTGAACTGCTGCTCAGTGAATTTTTGACATCTGCCTGGACAGGTTAATGACACCTTAATTTAATATCTCCGAAAATGGATGTCACCTACAATGTGGCACCCCCTCATTACTGAAGTATTGGTCTAAACTTTGTGCTGAATTGTATGGGTGCAGTGTCAGAGGAGTAGGTGGCTCAGTGGTTAGTACTGCTGCCTTGCAGTGCCAGGTACCAGGATTCAATTCCAGGCTTTGGTGACTGTGTGGAGTTTCCACGTTCTCCCCGTGTCTGCATGGGTTTCTACTAGGTGCTGCAGTTTCCTCCCGCAGTCCAAAGATGTTTAGGAGAGGAGGATTGGCCATTCCAAATTGCCCGTAGTGACCAGGGATGTGCATGCTATGTGTATTAGCCATGGTAAATATGAGGTTATGGGGATAGGGTGAGGAGACTTGGTCTGGGTGGGATGCTTTTTGGTGCAGACTTGATTGGCAAAATGGCCTCTTCCTGCAAGAGATTCTTTGAATACGAAATGCAATTTTACTGAGTTAACACATTATTTTGGCTGTCCGCAACCTGCTGTAGCCACTCATTATGAAACCAAAGTGGATCAAAGCAAAATGGCATAGATTTAAAGTGATTGATAAAGAAGCAAAAGTGATATGAGAGAAAGCTTCCCAGAGTCGGTAAGGCATGGAATACACCTCTTGAGTGTGTGATAGATGCACGTAGGAGATGGGTTACAGAGAGAAGACTGAAACATTGCATTAAGTAAAATGCTCATTTAGGGGTTCATTGTATACACCGTGGGGTAAATGGCTATCATCTGAACTGTAATAATTGTGATTTTATAAAGGTATCATATTAACTTGAAAGAAAGTATTGCCTGCAGATGGTTTCTGGTAAAAGTAAAGCAAGATATGTTGATAGATGACAGTAAGGATTTTGATATCTTTCCATGTCATTATTGAGGACTAGATGGTGGAACTTGATGACTATTTGATAGAAACCCTTCAGTAGAGTGAATAATAGACTTAGTCTCCATTAATTATATTTGGAACCTGTACTGTGATAGTAATATTACCATTGTCCTTCCAAATTTATCTTACTTTCTCGTATCCCAATGTGTCCTCCCATTTTGAAATGAAGGTTTATTGCTCAAATTCATTTTTACTTTATTTTTGCTGGAGCACAAATAGTAGAAGTTCTTCACAATACAGACATGCCTTGTTCCTAAAAACTTTTAGCTTTTAAAGCCTACGGCACTGTACACTGAAACACTAGGTTTTCTAAAGAAGTAGAAAACAAATAGAGGAGTCATTTGGGAAGAATAATACACTGATCTGTTGAGGGTATTGATGTTTTCATTATCTTTGCTTTGCTTGCTAATGTCTCCATTGTCATTCTTCCATACTCTATTTCAGTATCACGCTTTAGGCCTGTTGTATCACATACGTAAGACTGACCGGTTAGCCGTTACAAAGATGGTAAATAAATTCACAAAGTGTGGTCTGAAATCCCCATTTGCCTATTGCATGCTGATCCGGATTGCAAGTAAACTTTTGGAAGAAGCAGAGGGAGGGTAAGTTACTCCTTTTATTGTTTTCATATTTGACATCCCCAACTTTGTCTAATCGGTTAACTTGACCATTCTGGGAATCCAAACAATTTCACAAATTGTATATCTAAAATGCTAAGTTATATGGTCAGATGTTTTGGTTAGATTTGTTGGTGCTCAGTCTCATTCAGGTTGCAGTCTTGTTTCCATGTCTGTCTAAGTCTATCTGGAAAAATTGAGAACACGATTGTTGCTGTTGTAGATTTTACTGAAATAGTACACTTAGACATAAAGTGATTTTAGGCTTGGGATTTCTTACTCACTTAAAATTAGAAAGGACACTAGAATCACAAAATCATAGAATGGTTTCAACACAGAAGGAGGCATTTCATCCTGTTATCTCTGGACAGATTCTCTGCAAGAGGAACTCAGTTAGTACACTTTCCCACCTTTTCTCTCAGACCTGCATCTTTTTTTCCCTCTTGAAGTAACAATCCATTTCTGTTTTGAAAGCCACAATTGAATCTGCCCCCACCACATTTTCCACCTACCAGCTGCATTAAAATAATATTTTTCTTATGTGCCATTGTTTTTAGTTTGTTCAACATCTTTTTTCTTCTACTTTATTTCATACGGAAAACATTGTTTTTGTTAACTTTTTACTTTTCCTCAGCTCTTGGGATGCTGTCCCCTGACTGGCGAGAGCTATTACGTAAGGTGAAAGAATGATCCTTCTGTTTATATTTTTAAATTACACTTCTTTCCAAGAAAGAGTTGATCTCAGCCTGCTTCCTTTTTTTCCCTGTTGGAATGCTGAGATCAGAAAACTGTAAATAGTCTCCTTTATCGTGCACATCAGAAGACCTTAACTGTTAGTTGTAACTCTGAAGAAAAAAGAAATGGGGAGCCATGAGAACAAAACCTGATTTATAGCTCAGTTCTTTAAATATGCATGGTAATTTTCAACTTTGCTTTTATGTTGTGAGCTTTTCCCAACAGGACTGTTTGTTGTAAATTCAGACATGTGCTGCACATCATGTTCCAGCCATAATAATTGAAAACTATGATATGTTTGAATGCTTGTATCAAAAATATAAAGGCAGAGGCTGAAGTTCCCACAGTCAGGCAAACTTAGAAAATTACTCTTAGTTGCTTTCAGAAGTTTGGAGTTTGAAAGCTGTCTGTATATTACAATGTCAAGATCTTAAAAGATGGTCCATTGTAATTTGTGTGCTTAACCTGCAAAATATTGTCACATTAGCAAAAGATGTGCAAATTCGAAAGTGCATGACCAAATTGACAAATGGTACTTGCTAACCAGAAAAATAAATCTGAATAAAGTTCTGTCCACAAACCACTATACAGTTTATGTAAAGTAAAAATTAACACAAGGCATGAATTTCAATCCGGATTCAGGTGATGTTATAACTGCCCAATTCTTGTACTTATTGATGTTGTCTGACCTCCTCGATTAGTTTATTACATTTCAGTCATTTTCAGGGCTCCATATTTCCTCAAATCCATTCATACTGACCCTGGAATCTTGTAACCTAACAGGCAGGACTCTCCCCTATTTGATTTCATTGAAAGCTGCTTACGTAATAAACATGAAATGGTTGTCTATGAGGCAGCATCAGCCATCGTCCATCTACCAAACTGCACTGCTAGGGAGCTGGCACCAGCTGTCTCAGGTAAATACTTCTAAACTGATAACAAGGCAAGTATGATACAACTTAGTGTCAGATGCAGGGCTGCAATACAAAATAGCCCGTTAACGATGTCTGATGCATTACTGATCTTCCTGAAAAGTTCTTTAAAAAATGAGAGATATATTTGAAAACTGTGGTTCCCTTGATTGATTAATTGTGTAAATACAGAGTTTAGTACTCGAGCATGGTTAAGATTGACTGACATTGACTGTGGGAATTCTACAGTTAGTTTTCATGTTGGTGGACGAGGGAGAGGAAGAAAATCGTTAGAAACATTACTTCATCAGACTCTGAGTATCTTTGTAGCAATGACTTCAGCAATGCTATGATAGAAAAGAAAGGAATTGGCTATACTTCCCACTGTTTATTATTTGGTCTCTGTACAAGGCTGTAATTTTGGAATAAGAACTGGATCTGACTTATTTTTGAAATCCACAATGACTGACACCCTACTCAATTTTCATTGTTAAAGTTCACGTGAAGAATGGCTTATGTTCGAAGGGCTAATGCCAGTCACAGCAGTACCCTAGACTTCTTTAGAGGTGGAGATAAGAGTTTGGCTGCCCGAGCCCAGTCTTTGGATTATTGGCATGTGATCTTTGGATCACATTGGTCATGGTAGAATAGCATTAGACTAATGAAGCAGCATGCTTGCTCTGTTGCATTTGGAGCGTGAGAAATCTGAGTTTTCTGGTTTTGGAAATGGTCTCTGTGATGAATTGCCTCCTTCAAGAAAGTCAATATTTTTACTACTGACCATGATAGTATATAATTCTCAGAAGGATGGTATAGTTGTCTCAAATAAATGCAAAGAATACTGGAGAAGCTCATCAGGTGTGACCTGCTGAGTTTTTCCAGCATTCTGTGTTTAAAATTTCCAGCAACCGCAGTATTTTGCTTTTAGTTAGCTCAAATATTATTTTTTAAGCTTATTTAGTTTTAAATTGATAATCTTTTGCTGCTGTTGAATTTTGCCTTATTAATTCTTCCTATGTGGTAAAATTGAGTTAACTTATTTTGTTTTTCAAACAGTTCTGCAGCTTTTCTGTAGTTCTTCCAAACCGGCTCTGAGATTTGCTGCTGTTAGAACTCTCAACAAAGTAAGCTCAGTTTGTTGCTTTTTCACTATTTATGTTTGTGAATTTTAAATATGTACTGGATCACTGAATCATTCGTCACACAGGGTCTTTGGTTTTTTTTAGTATAGCTGTCATTGTTATATTAAATATTTCTATCCTTTATTTGGCATGCGTAGAAAAGTCGCAAAATTATTACACTGCTAACCTTATATAAGTAGAGTTTTGCTTTTTCTGAAAGGAATGCATATTCCCCCTTCTGAAAGGATACTTTAGTCCTAAGAGCTCTGATGTAGCTTGAAGGTCACTTGGGGGTCCAATAGTATGTGTTGTATTGTTACATTTGAATTAGTTGATATTTGAGCAGCTTACCACTAGAGCAGTTGTGAAACTCCATCTGCTTGACCAGCTAGGATTATGTCTACAACTGTGGTGTCTTGGTTACAGGGTTATTTGGAGCCTCTGAATGCATTTCAGGCTCCTTGAATAAGCCTGCCGTGCAATGTTTGATGAGCTAGAGAGGCTGGTCAGTTATCCACAATGCTATGCAATACTGTAGACCTATCTGTTTAGTTGCTGAGTTACTGAAGATGTTACAGGCTGTTGACTTGGTTCTGAACTTCCATTACCAGGTGTGTTATCTTGAAGCCACCTGGATGCTACTGAACCTCCTAGATACTTCAGTGAAAAACTGGGTTTAATAGCAAGTCTACTTAGCCAGTAAGTGAATTGATTGAAACATGGACTTCTATATTTGTTTTTGTTTCCTGGAAGGTTGCGATGAAGCACCCATCTGCTGTGACTGCTTGTAACTTGGACCTAGAGAACCTGATCACAGACTCGAACCGCAGCATTGCGACACTGGCTATCACTACGTTGCTTAAAACCGGCAGCGAGAGTAGTGTAGATCGGCTTATGAAGCAGATCTCAACTTTCGTGTCTGAAATATCTGATGAGTTTAAGGTAAAACATTCTGGAAAATCCTCCAGCTGTGGGTCTAGAGAATAGATCCAGTCTAATGAATGGGACTGTGCACTCTTAGATTTTATTAGTTTTTTTTAAACTGTTCAGTTTTTGTTTTATTTTAGAATCATTTTATAATGAAAGTTTTAGAGAAAAACATTGACCTTAAAATTGTATTTACGGGATACTAAGCTATGAATATTTAGCACATTTGTCTAAGTTTAGCCAAAAACGTTAATCCATTATTTAATTAGGGGAACAACTCCACTAATTTGGAGCAACCATTTTCAGTGAATGGGTTGAGATACTAACAATTTTGCTTCAGGGACAGATAATGGCACCGTAGCAGGATTACATGTGTTCTTGCAGAGCTTTAGCACCCTAATTGCTTCATTTATACTGCTATATTTTTAAAAATGAATATTTAAAGAGAGTCTGGTGTTGGACAGAAACAACAAACTTTTCTCTTGCAAGAGCTGACCTAATTCATGATTTGCAATTGTTATTAAGTGTCAATTCCAATGACATTAGATAAACATCCAGAACAAAGTAATTAATACAGAAGGTTTTGTAAAATGAAGAGATTAAATAGATTGCTTGTCACAGAGTACTCATCTCAACTGCATTTATAAAATTGCTGTTTAGGTCGTTGTAGTGGAAGCAATCAGTGCGCTTTGCCAGAAATATCCTCGTAAGCACAGTGTTATGATGAATTTCCTCTCTAACATGCTGAGGGATGAGGTGAGCCATAATCCTGCCATTGTACATTTTACTGAACACAATTTGTAGTTCTGCAAATGGTTGTTGCACATGAACATATGAATTAGGAGCCTTTGATTCCTTTGTTCTATCAAGAGTAAATCTAATTCCACCCTAAAAATACTCAATGACCCTGCCTGCACTGCTCTCTAGGAAAAATGATGTGGAGGTGCCAGTGTTGGACTGGGGTGGATAAGGTCAGAAGTCATAATGACACCAGGTTATAGTTCAATACATTTGTTTGAAATCACAAGCTTTCAGAACAGTGCTCGTTCGTCAAGTGAAGTCACTTCACCTGACTATAACTTGGTGTCCTGTGACTCCTGACTCTGGGAAAGAGAGATCTGAAGGCTAATTGCCCTTGGAGAGATCAAGAGGAGGTGATGGCAATGTGGTATTATCGTTGGACTGTTAATCCAGAGACCCAGGTTTGAATGTGACTGAAAATCCACAGTAATGTGGTTGACTTTTAAATGCCCTCTGAGATGGGCAATAAATGCTGGCCTAGCCGTCGATGCTGTCATCCTGCAAATGAATAAAAAGCTCTCCTCATCTCTGTTTTAAAATGGGTGACCCTTATTTTAAACCTGTGCCCCCAAGTTATGTTTCTCTCCACATTCCCCTATTCTGTAATTGGGTTGGGAATCATTAAATTTAACTTAGCTAAAAGATAAAATTGATTGTTCTACATTATTGTTGTATGAAATTAAGTTTTATTTATTGCATTGTGCATTTGTTTGCCTAGGGTGGGTTTGAGTACAAACGTGCCATCGTTGATTGTATTATTAACATCATTGAGGAGAATCCAGAGAGTAAAGAAACTGGTCTGGCCCATTTGTGTGAGTTTATTGAAGACTGTGAGCACACTGTTTTGGCCACTCGTATACTCCATCTGTTGGGTAGAGAAGCGCCCAAGACCCCAGTTCCATCCAAATACATTCGCTTCATATTCAACAGAGTGGTTTTGGAAAATGAGGCAGTGAGAGCTGGTATGTGTGATCTAACGCAAACTAATATTTCAAGCTGCCCGTTCAGTTTTCTGCTGTTTCAGTTTGTGTAATTAGAGATGAGGTCATTTGTTACATTCCTTCTCTTCATTTTTTTAATGATGAGCAGATCATATTTTGTTTCTTGTTGCACTCTCCATATCTAACTATATAACCTAAAGATTAACAACACTTCAAGAGAAATAGGAGATAGTGAGCCTCTACATCTGTCCATTCCTTGCTCAAATAGGCCAAGTGTAGAACATAAAATGCAAAAGGGAGTAGAGATGTAACACATTATGACCCTTTAATCTATTTTATGAATACATGTAAGCACATATAAATTAGGAGCAAGAGTAGGCCATTCGGCTTTAAGAACCTAGTCAGCCATTTCATAAGCATGTGGTTGCTCTAATTGTGGCTTGAACTCCATATTCTCACCTACCCCTGATAAACTCTGAATCCCTTGTTAATAGGGAATCTATCTACCTCTGCCTTAAAAATTTTCAATAATTCTGCCTCCCTGTTTTCTGCTCATCTTGGTCTAAAATGGAAGACCACTGATTTTTTAAAATGTATCCTGTAAGTTTTCTTTTGATTATGCCATCTCCACTTTCTGCTGACTATTCAACTAGTTGATAAATGCTGCTCAACTCATTTACAATTTGAAGCAGATGGATGATTCCAACAAAGCTTTCTGCTGTCTGAAGCTTCTCTGTATATTCTGAACATAATTCAGGATACAGGTGTCCTTGGTAAACTACTAATTTAGGAATGTTGTGTTTGAATCTTTGAATGGTTACAACACAGGAGACTGGTCTATAATGTCCAAGTAACCTGTATGCTTCTGTCTAAATTTTTTAAAACCTTTGATCTGTATACCTTTGCTTACTATGATCTGCCTGTACTGCTCATAAACAAAGCTTTTCACTGTACTCAGGTACACGTGATAGTAAATCAATCAATGTTGACTAGTCTCATTCCTCTGCCGTTTCCCTGTGGTCTTGCAAAACTTTGTCTTCAAATGATAATTGAATTCTTTTTTGAAAGCCATAAATGAACTGTTTCCACCATACTGTAAGGAGTTGTCCAGTGACACAGAATTTCCTTGGTGCACAACTGTACTCGTCAGCAAGTGATTCCTGACATCGGGAAAAAGTGTTTTCAGCATCATTACCACTCGCTGGGCAAAAATTATCCTTCTAATGACGAAGAGGAACACCCCCCTCCTCCCAAATTTTCAACAAATTGGCATGTATTACTCTCAAAAGAATATGTCGAAGAAACTAAACATGTTAAATTTACAGCATAACAAAATTTGACTAAAATCTACCATTTAGATCACATATCCCTACTTAGAGGATGTGTTCATAAAAAATTATTTGCATTTAAGTAAGTCCTCACTTTAGTTGCATTCCTGAAAAATTTAAGTGAATCAAATTTTCCCACTTAAAACCAATCTAAATGTTAGTAGTTTAAATTCTGAAGTTTCTTTCTCATCGGAAAAAAATCATTAAAACATTATATCCTGGTAATTTGAAATCTTCACATCACTAATTTCTTATACAGTAAACATTTTATTAACCGGCACCAATGTGATCAGGAATGTACTGGTTGATCAAATAGTCCGTGTATTTAAGAGGTTCACATAATCAATGTATAAACATATGCTAAGTAATAGAAACCTAATGCGAGGGTGTACATGTCACTGTTATTCTTTATTTACAGCATAAATCACTTAAAAATAATGCAACTTTGCCTGTAAGTTTTACATAAGGCAGAGGGCCTTCTCACTCATACCCTCAATCGACATTGTGGTAGGTCACAGTATTTCAGGAGAAATTAACTTGAAATTGAATCACCTGTTGATATTTCATGTCGCTATTCAATTGAACAAGTAGTATATTTATGTTGAGGTAAATAAATAAAAGATTATAATAATTGGACAGAATATTATAATAAACTTTAGTATTTTATGTATATAATTTTTGCTGGTTTATCAAGAGTGCTGCTTCATAGAGTGTAGGTTAAAATGAAGTTTGCTGTACTGGTAAACGAAATAGCTTTTAAAATAAAATGAATTTTTATATAAAGAATAAATATACTAATCTTCTTCCTATCTCTTGAATCCCACCAATCCTGCTCAAGGCCAATCCTACTTCCTGAATCTCCCACTTGCCCCTCATTCCACTCCTTGACCCAGCTCACTTTGACTATGGTAAGGTGTGGAACTGGCTGAACACAGCAGGCGAGGCAGCATCAGAGGAGCAGGAAAGCTGACGTTTCGGGTCTGGACCCGAAA
>JAHRHZ010000046.1:14925664-15012045 GCA_024137785.1 Ginglymostoma cirratum
TCCAGCATCGGCAGTTCCTACTATCTCTCACTTTGACCATATAACTTTTGAACTTCGTCACTGCCTGGCCAGCCTCTCACTGTTAGCCCTCTGGCATGGGGACCTTTCCCACTGCTAGACACATCGTCTCATCGGTGCTTCTTGCCAATCCACCTGCTCCCTGATTCTCTCATTTGCTACTTCACTGTCCCAAACCCTCGTTGTGAACGAAGGTTCTGGAAATGTGCAGCAAGAGGCCAGAGGCACAGCTTCAAATTGTAGGGGGTAAGTTGTGAACTGGAGAGTCAGCAGTGAGACTAAGTGTCAAGGAGTGGAAGAGTCTACAGACTGGAGGCTCAGTGGTGACAGAGTGGGTCGGACATGGGAGAGGCCCTAAGCCAGAGGATCAGCAGTGAGAGGGTCGGGCAGCAGGAGGTCATTTTCAAAATGATGCTGGTCATGTCGCATGGCCCTATATTAAATCCAGTGTGAAATGACTTTAAAACAAACTTTGTAATTTTAAACAAGAATAAGGGCCCACTAAATGACTGGCATTAAAGTGAAACAGCTTATAAGGAGGCAACTTAAAACGGACTTGCTGAATAATGCTTTTCATGACACCTGAACATTCCAAAGCGTTTTACTGTCAATTAACTACTTTGAAATGTAGTCACTGTCAATGTTCCCCAAAATTATTTTTTCTGCAGTGTGGATCTGTGAGGTCCGTACATGACACTGGTTTCCAGAAGCCAATGTGCTGGCATGCTGTTTGGCACGCTTGGAACTTCAGAGTGGCTACATAGTCACACAACCCAGGGAATTTGGTCACTATTGTAATGTAGGAAATCGTAATAATGATACAACTTAATTGCGCTTTACAAGAGCTATATCAAATTATCCTTAGTATATTTCAGTATAAAGGGGATGGTTTCTTTGTCGTTGTGTGTGATCTTTTTAACCAGTTTGCCATTTCACTTTCTGCCTGCAGCTGCTGTCAGTGCATTAGCTAAGTTTGGAGCCCAAAATGAAGAGCTGCTTCCAAGTGTCTTGGTTCTTTTACAGAGGTTAGAGTCCTATTATCCTCCTGGTAGTGAATTTCCCTTTTTAAAAGGGTAGTTATTTAACAGAGTTTAGAAATGAAATTAAAACAGAAAATTCTAGCAGCATCGGTAGAGAAAGAAACAGAGTGGACTTATTAGGTTTGACCTTTCACAAGAACTGGTGGTTCTGATGAGAGCTCACAGACCACATGCAACATTACCTCTGTCTCCCTACTCATTTTGGAGAATCAGGGGAAAGGTTTGCTTCAAATTAATCATTGAACTGCCTCAAGAAGCAAAGAATATTTTTGTCAAGGAACCCAGAGGAAATAAGCAGCTTAATTAAATAAAAATACTAAGGTTTTGGAGTAGATTTGTAGCTCAGTTTGTGGGTGTTGAGGTTGGTTGGTTCGCCGAGCTGGTTTCTTGTTTCGCAGACGTTTCATTACCATGCTGGGTAACATCCTCACTGCAGCCTCCGATGAAGCGTCGGTGTGTTTTCCCACCTGGTTTGTAAACTGCTGGAGTCCGTTGAGCTGGATTGCCTCACTTCCGGTTTTCCTTCGTAGTGGAGTGTATGTGGGTTAGGGTTAGGGTTATCGCAGATTCCCATATACACTGCACTACAAAGGAAAACCGGAAGTGAGGCAATCCAGCTCAACGGACTCCAGAGTTTACAAACCAGGTGGGAAAACACCGACGCTTCATCGGAAGCTGCAGTGAGGATGTTACCCAGCATGGTACCGAAACGTCTGCGAAACAAGAAACCAGCTTGGCAAACCAACCAATCTCAAATAAAAATACTAACAGAAATACACGCCAAGACCCCATTTCTTTGGGAAGGGATCAGAAACTGGAATTTAACTTTCCAAATGTTTTCTGTATAATTCCACATGTAGATTCCCCTGTCTTTAGAAGGGAAAAAGGAAGCAGGTTGAAGTAATTTGGGAGTGATGAAATGTTTTTGCATATTATGATAGTTTTAATGCTTGGAAAATTCAAAACTACAGCAATTTTTGCTGTGGTATTGTCCAGTTGTGAGATAAAATATTTTCAGAAATAACTTTGGGTGACGTAGCTGGTTAGCACTGGCCATTCATATTCATGATCAGGTTTGCATCCAGTTAAGCTCAATTATTTTAAGCTCCTTGCTAAATTTCCCATCTTTTTGGGCCATTGACTGGCATGAATTTAATGTGAACCTGAAACCTTCCACCACACAGGTGTATGATGGACTGTGATGATGAAGTTCGTGATCGTGCAACTTTCTATGTGAATGTATTACAGCAACGGCAGAAAGTTCTCAATGCAAGCTTTATTTTTAATGGTAAGTTTTCTGAAAGTATGTATACTGCCTTAACTCTGGATGTTTGGATAGGGCATGTGATGGACCATTTTATCTTCCTTCAGAATTGGCCAACTTTTGACTCTTCATTATCAGCTACTGCAATACTTCATAATTCCAGGCCTTCATACTGCCACTCCACAAATGCGAGTGTATAATTAGTATGATAATTTTTACATGCTTAGTTTCTGTTTTAATTAAAGGAATTTATAATAAAAAGATTTGCATATTCAGCACCATGATTGCAAACTGCTTCATAGCCAATGAAATATTTTTCATTTCTTTCATTTTTAATTTTCAAAACTTTCATTTTTGTCGTTGCTGTTGTAATGTAGGATATGTGGCAAGTCAACTTGGTCACAGCAAACTCCCACAAACAGCAGTGAATTAATGATCAGATAATATGTCTTCACAAAATTGATCGAGGGATAAATAGTTGCTGGGACCCTGGGGATAACCAACTGAGTTGGATGACACTTGTGGTGAAAATATTAATGTAAAAGCAGAATATATGACTCAAATGTGAACTTGAATTTTCCTGATCTCTGGGGTTGCCAACTCTCCCAGCATTGTCCTGGGGTCTTTGATAACTGACTAATGTATACACTCCATGAAAGAAATATTTAAAAATAACCTTTAAGCAATTCTGTGAAATTGCTGGAAAACATTCAGCAGGTCTGGCAGCATCTGTGGAGAGAAATCAGAGTTAATGTTTTGGGTCCAGTGACCATTCTTCAGCAATATCTGTTTTTGTTTCTGATTTCCAACGTCCGCAGTTCTTTTTGCTTTTTTTTTTGTTTAAGCAATTTTATTGACTAGTTATACATTTCTGTTATTCATTCATGGGACCTGGGCGTCGCTGGCTAGGTAGCATTTATTGCCCATCCCTAATTGCCCAGAGGGCAGTTAAGAGTCAACCACATTGCTGTGGATCTGAAGTCTACTAAAGATGGGGTAAAAAGTACAGTTTGTATAATTGTTCAATGAAAGTGATTACATTTTTGCCTTTTGTCACAGGTTTGTCAGTCTCTATTCCAGGCCTAGAACGAGCTTTACATCAGTACACCCTGGAGCCTTCAGATAAACCATTTGACATGAAATCTGTTCCCCTGGCCACTGCTGTTCATGTTGAGCCCAAAACTGGTATGTAGTATGAGATCCGATGTCCACTGCTGTCGTTAAATTATATATTTTATTTATGGGCAAACCATAAAGAATCTTTTCCACCCAACAAGTCATTAAGCTGGACAATTCACGTGTGTCATGTTAGGTGCTTATTTAATCTATCACTTGGTTATTTTGAGTACTATGGTGTTGTTTGGAATATTATCTGCAGAATGTAATGTCAAGTGATTTATTTTAAATGTGATTATTACATAATATGTCCGAGGTAGACTCATTTTTAAACTTAAAAATAGCCAGCATGGTTGGCAAGTTAATACGAAATAACGGGATGCCCTGATCATACTCCTCATGCAATCCTGTTTTCTTGGATTGCTTCTGAATTTCTGAAAATAGTATTCTGTCTTTGCCTATGTTATCCCTGCAGAAATTACAGCTGTTACCAGTAAACAACTAGAGAAGATTGCACCATTATGTCAAGACATATTTCAAGGTAAAATAAAAGTTTAATTTTTGACCACCCAGGGTTCTATAACTTTATGCATTTTTTTTCATTTATTTAGACACACTCTATTCTTAACATGTGAATCTGTTCTTGCAAAGTCTCTTACTTCCAATTGATATTTCTCCACCATAAAAGTGCTGCTGTCTGGGGACCTATGGTTGTGAATCCCCATTCTGCCTCTGTTGTTAGATCTTTTATTTGTTAGAATTCCTTTCACTGATGTTGACAATGGAGCTAGTGATAATAGAAGCAATATAGAAGAAATTAAAAAGGTATTTACTGGAATCTTTCTAGAACTGAGAGGTTGTACCTATTAGGAAAGATTAAACAAGAATAGGACACTTCTCTTAGAAAAGACAGATGACCTAATGGAGGTCTGGAAGATTACAGGAGACTTTGATATACTAGATGCAGAGCAGGCATTTCCACTTGCAGGCAAGGTCAGAGCCAAGCAACATAGTTGCAAGATTATCACAAATAAATTTAAGAGGGAATTGAGGAGAAATTTATTTTCCCAGAGAGTGGTTTAAATATGAAACTTAAAACTACAGGGAGTAGTTGAGTTAAAATGCATTTAAGGGAAATCTAGAAAGGAACAGATGTTTTGCTCGGGGTTTTATAAAGTTGGGGGATGGGAAGAGGCTCGTGATGATGTGGATCTGATGAGCTTAAAGGGCTGTAAATAATTTGTAATTGGTGATAGCTGGTGATACATTCCAACAAAAAAGAAAAATTCTAAATGACAGACCTGCATCTATAGTTAAAGTCAAAAATAGTATCAAACTCGAACAAAGGTCATATAATTGTGTAAAGTAGGCAGCAGGTCAGAAGATTGGATAGAATATATAAAACAGCAAAGAACTCCTAAAAGATTAAGAAGGATGAAAATAGTACAGTATAAGAGAAAATTAGCCAAAAAAAATTAAAAGTTAGGAAAGGTTTCTTCGGCTGTTTAAAAAGAGTTAACAAAGTAAGTGGTCCTACAGAAAACTGGTCTCAGGAACTGGATGAAGACATGGCAGCCAAATTGAACAGATATTTTATATCGGTCTTCAGTAGAGAGGATACAAGTAGCATCAGTGAAATAGCCATAAATCAGGAAATGAATGAAAGGGATGAACTCAAGAAAATTACAATTACCAGGAAGTCATACTGACTACATTGTTGGAACTATAAGTTGACAAGTCCCCAAGACCTGATATGTTTAAACCTATGGTCTTAAAGGAAGTAGTTGGTGAGATATTTGATGCATTGATTTTAATTTTCCAAACCTCATTATATTTAGGGAAGGTTTGTTTAGATTGAAAAATAGCAAAGCAAAGTCCTTTATTCAAAAAAGGAAGGGGGGCTGACAGCAGGATACTACAGGCCAGTAACCTTAGGGGAAAATGTTAGAAGCTACTATTAAAGACTTTGTAACGGGGGATTGGATAAATTCAAAGGTAATCAGGCAGAGCCAATGTGATTTTGTCAAAGAAAAATCATGTTTAACTAATTTATTGGAGTTCTTTAAGAAGTAATTTTTGCTGCAGATGAGAACCAGTGGATATATCGTACTTATCAAATGCTTTCTGGAAATCTTAGATGCCATATCAAGGGTTATTGCAGAAAATAAATGCTTGTGGTTTGGGGGGGTAACACATTGGCATGGATAGAAGATTGGCTGGCTAACAGGAAGCAGATAGTTGGAATCACGGGTCTTTTTCAAGCTGGCAGGATGTCACAAGGGTCAGTGTTGGGGCATCAATTTATATACATTTATTTGGATGAAGGGACCAAAGCTATGGTAGCTGAGTTCAATGAACACAAAAGATAGGTAGGAACGTGAGTTGTAAAGAGGACAAAATGAGCCAGCAAAGGTTATACATACCTTAGGTGAATGGGCAAAGATCTGGAAAATGGAGTACAATGTGGGCAAGAGTGAACTTTGTCCATTCTGGCAGAAAGAATAAAGAACAAGGATGTTACTAAAAGAGGACCTACAACTCTGAGGTGCAGAGAGATCTGGGTGTCCTAATGCATGAATCACAGAATTAGTATGTAGGTACCAGCTGGCATTCTGGAAAGCTCATAGAATGTTTGGTTCTATTGTGAAGGGAATTTACTGCAAGAGTAAGGAGCTTCTGTTTCAGTTATACAGGGCATTCGTGAGACTGCGTCTGTGTACGATACTGGTCACTGTACTTAAGGAAGAACGTTAATGCATTGGAAGCTGTTCAGAGAAAGTTTACTAGACTAATACTTTGAAAGAACATATTGCCTTATGAGGAAAGGGTGGGCAGGCTAGACCTGTATCCTCCAGAGTTTAGAAGTCAGACATGACTTAATTGAAACAGAAGATCCTGAGGGGACTTGACCAGGTGAATGCCAAAAGGTGATAGTTTAAAAATAAGGGTTCGCCTTTTTAAGACAGAGATGAGGAAACATTTTTTTCTCTGAGGGTTGAGAGTCTTTGGAATTCCCTTCCTTGAAAGGCAATGGATGCAGAATCTTTAAATATTTTTAAGGCAGAGTTAGACACATTCTTGATTACCAGGGGAATAATAGATTATTAGGGTTATGCAGGAACATAGACTTGCAGTTAAAATCAGATCATCCAGTATTGAATGGCAGAGCAGACTCCAAGGCCTGAGTTGCCCACTCGTGTTCCTTGTTCAACAGTAATTATATTGTTGTGTCAGCATTGAATATACTGTTTGTTCTTTCATTACACTTGTTTCTCTTTTGCTGGAAATATACGCATACAGAACAATTAGCAGCCATTCCAGAATTCAAGCATCTTGGCCCACTTTTCAAGTCATCGGCACCTGTACAGCTCACAGAAGCAGAGACTGAGTATGTGGTTCGTTGCATCAAACACACATTTAAAAAATATATGGTATTCCAGGTAATTACTATCTTCAGCTTTTGAATTCCACATTGAAAATAAACCACATAACTGTTAACATTTTGTGATAGATGACCAGGAATGATAGTATGTAAGACCTTTGTAAAAGGTGACGTAATACATGTTTGATGTCTGTAGCACTAGTATGCTTTCCTGTAGGAATAAAGTTAAAAATGCCATTACTGAAAATTAGATTTGGCACATGTGACATTGTGTTCAGTGAAAGTGTATTAAGAAAAAATAAATGGAGTATTATTTGAAATGCAGTGAAACTGTACTGTTAAATGTTGTATCATTTGAAGTGTATTTGGACATTTCTAATTTGTAAATACACCATATAAATTCAATGAAACATTATGAAGGTAGGATCAGCACAATGTCACTGTTGTTGTGGAGTGATGAAGCATTGGCTCATGTTTTTGTTTTCCAACATGGAGGTTGCACTTCAGCCAGAAGTCAGAGAGGCTCAAGTTGGAACAGGACACAGCTTGGTGGAGAAGTAAAATGTCATGTTCCAATTAGTTACTGTAAAAGACCTTGATTTGCCCACTTTGAATTTGAGGATGGTGCATGATATGGAAGGAAGAAAAATCACTTTTAAATTTCTCAAAGCTCACAGTCTTCAAATTCAGCTTTTTACATTTAAACATCTACCTAACCTTTTGAGGATGACAAATTCTCAAATAAAGGTTTTGACTTTTTAGTAACATACATTTGGATTCATCTTAAAAGAATTTAAAGTATAACACTGTCTTACTATAATGTTCCTTAAATTTCAACATGCTTGAAGTATGTCAATTTTAAATTATTTTGTTACTACCATTATAATACTTGGAGTTTACAAATTAATGTCCAGCAAAGGGTGCAGACTGTGAAACTTAAAGCAAGCTCATTTACATATTGGATTAAAAACAGGAAACTTGTTATTTATGGCTAGAATTATGAAGAGCAGAAAATTTTTTATCTTTAGTTTTTAAAAAATGCTTTCAGGCTCACTCTCATGAAGTTAACTTTCATAATTTACGTTTAAAAGGTAAAAAGAAATCCAAGAGATACCCAGACAGTAAAGTGTATTTGCAAGATCAGTGGCTCTGCATAGTCTCATCAGCTAATCAAAGTGTGGGGTTTTGTTGAAGTAACTTTGGTCCCCTTTCTATTCTGATGTGGAGAAATTTGTACAGAAAAACACTTTTGACCATAAGTCCATCAGGAAGTAGTTAGTGCGTAGCGTCCTTCAGACCCTACGGAAAAAGGAGAAGGTGGATCCTTTCAGGTTTTTCTCTAAGCACTGTCAAAGTCGTTTGGCAGAATGCCTCATCACCAGAACTTTCCAACAAGCACCAAGACATTACTTGGCTGATGGTGAGAGGGGCACTACCTGTGAGATCCTTCATGTACACCCGGACTCTGTGCACCAATACATGCTGCTTTCAAGCAACTGCGGGGAGGGAGGGGGTGGCTGAGACTGTCCTGCTGGAATGTATCTTTGCAGAGGAGGTCTGGAGAGAGTTGCAGTGGTTTTTGTTGAGGTTCATCCCAGGCAGCTCTGTGATGCAGGACTCTGTGCTCTATGGATTGTTCCCTGGAACGCACACCAAGACAAACATAACTGCACCTGGAGGACCATCAACTCAGTGGTCTGCCTTTTATCCAGTGGTTTTAACCAGTGGTTTTGCCTTTTCTTTGATGTGTATTGACTATGTTGGTTAAGTGATTGTCTTCACGCTTTCTGTGTTACACTTTGCTTTCATTCAGTTTGACTGTACCAACACCCTGAATGACCAGTTACTAGAAAAGGTCACTGTCCAGATGGAGCCTTCGGATGCATACGATGTGGTTTGTTGCGTGGCAGCACCAGCCCTTTACTTTAACCAGCCAAGCTCTTGTTACACACTGGTGATGCTGCCCAAGGATGATCCTACAGCAGGTAAATTCTACCTGGGACAAAATATGGTGTCAGGACAATATAGATATCTGGTTGGAAAAATTAAAATAAATCTTACATACCAGAGTTGTTTTATGGTGGTGGCAAAGGAAGATTATTTTGATTGTGAAAATAAAGGAACTTCTTTGCTGAGAATGTTTAATTTCAGCACTATTTCCAAATGAAGCGCTAACAGACTTACTCACTCACATAGTATTGAATAAGTGCAGAGATAAGGCTCCTTCACACTTTGTTGATAATGCTACTTGATCCTATATCTTTCAAGCAAAGGGGAAATGAAAAGAGTGAAGACAACCAATCAATAGACTTCACTGCTGGTTATTTGATATACCCTAAATGGGGGGGGGAAAGCACTGTGTCAGTTCCTAACCAGTCATATATGTAGCTGCTTAATGTGATTGTCAGATCACTGAATTTCATGCTGTACACTTATTAGATTGCTGCCAGTTGAGATAAAGCTGCCTTGAATTATTTTTCGTCAGAACTCTAAACAGTGAGTGTAAAGAGACTTCCATCTCTTTAGTCGCAGTTGGATTCAAAGCAAACCCAGTATGATATGTGCTAATTAATCTGCAACAGCCTCTCCTCATCTGATGTCTCCTTATCATTATTATTCCTTAGTTTCCTGCACATTTAGCTGTACAATGAAATTTGTAGTGAAAGACTGTGATCCTAACACTGGACAGCCAGAAGCTGAGGGCTATGACGATGAATATGTGGTAAGTTACAATGACTTTTGGTTATCAATATATTAAGGAATGGAAACGATATTTTATAAAGTGCAAAAATATAATCTCCATTAGGGACCATGACAAACTGACACAAAATAAAGGTTATTACTGGAGATCATGGCTAATTCAGCTACACAGATCAAAATCACAACTGGAGTACTGTGTGCAGTTCTGGTCACCTCACTGCAAGAAGGACATGATAGTACTGGAGGGGGTACAGAGGAGGATGTTGCCTGGAATAGAGAAATTGAGCTATGACAGACTTGATAGGCTTGTTTTCTTTAGAGCAGAGAAGACTGAGGGGGGGGGGGGGGGGGCGCTCATGATTGAGGTTTATATTATAAACGGTATGGACAGGATGAATAGAAAGCAGCTGTTCCCGTTAGTTGAGGGGTCAGTCACGAGAGGACATAGTTCTTAGGGTAAGGGGCAGGAGTTTTAGAGGGGATTTGGGGGGAAAAAACTTTTTCACTCAGGTGGATAAGTTCCTAGGTCCTGATGATATCTACCCTAGGTTACTGAGAGAAACCAGTGAGGAGATTGCTGGGGCCTTGGCCAAGATCTTTCTATCCCCATTAGCCACTGGAGAGGTCCCAGAGGACTGGCGAGTAGCTAACGTTATTCCTGTTCAAGAAGGGAAATAGGGACAATCCAGGAAACTATAGACCGGTGAATCGGACATCGGTGGTTTAGAAGCTGCTGGAGAGAATTCTTAGGGATAGGATTTACGCGCATTCGGAAAAACATAGCCTAATTAGAGATAGTCAGCATGGCTTTGTGCAGGCAGATCATGCCTTACTAACTTGATCGAATTTTTTGATGAGGTGACAAAGGTGATCAATGAGGGCAGAGCAGTGGATGTTGACTACATGGATTTTAGTAAGGCTTTTGACGAGGTCCCTCATGATAGGCTCATCCAGAAGATTAAGATGCATGGGATCTACGATGACTTGGCCGCGTGGATTTGGAATTGGCTTGCCCATAGAAGACAAAGGGTAGTGGTGGAAGGGTATTTTTGAGGCTGGAGATCCGTAACTATTGATGTTCCACAGGGATCTGTACTGGGACCTCTGCTGTTTGTGATTTGTATAAATGACTTGGATGAAAACGTAGATGGGTGAGTTAGTAAGTTTGCAGACGATACAAAGATCGATAGAGTTGGGGATAGTTTAGGGGGTTGTCAAAGGATACAGCGGGATATAGATCAGTTGCAGATACAGGGAGAGAAATGGCAGATGGAATTTATTCCAGATAAGTATGAGGTGCTGCACTTTTGAGAAATCGGATGTTAAGCAAAAATATACAGTTAATAGCAGGACCCTGAACAGCACTGATGTACAGAGGGATTTTGGGGTTCAAGCCTCTAGCTACCTGAAAGTGGCCACACAAGTAGATCAGATGGTAAAGATGGCGTAAAGCATGTTTGCCCTTATTGGTCGGGGAATTAAGTACAAGAGTCAGGATGTCATGTTACAGCTTTATAAAACTTTGGTTAGGCCACACTTAAGAGTATTGTGTTCAGTTCTGGTCGCCACGATACTGAAAGGACGTGGAGGCTTTGGAGAGGGTGCAGAAGAGGTTTACCAGGATGCTGCCTGGACTAGAGGGTATGAGCTATAAGGAGAGGCTAGAAAAACTCAGGTTGTTTTCTCTGGAGCGGCAGATGCTGAGGGGAGACTTGATAGTAGTCTCTAAAATTATGAGATGCATGGATAGGGTTGACGGTCAGAGTCTTTTTCCCTAAGTTGAAATGTCTAAAACTAGGGGGCATGCATTTAAGGTGAGAGGGGAAAGTTCAAAGGAGATGTGAGGGGCAAGTTCTTTTACACAGAGTGGTAGGAGTCTGGAGCACACTGGAGGCAGACACAATAGAGGCATTTAAGAGACTTTTAGATAATCACATGAATATGCAAGGAATGGAGGGAAATGGACCAAGGGCAGACAGAAGGGATTAGTTTAATCTGGCATTATGTTCAGCACAACATCGTGGGCCGAAGGGCTTGTTCCTATGCTATATTGTTCAGTATTCTATGTTCAGTGAGTGATGGGAATCTGGAGTGTGCTGCCTGGGAACGTACTGGAGGTCAGAAGCCTCAGAACCTTTTAAAAGATATTTGGATGAGAACTTTAAATATCATAACATTCAACAATATGGGACAAGTGCAGGAAATTGGTATTAGTGCTCTTCTAGTGGTAGTTATGTTGGTACAGACTCAGCACTATATGAATTTATGAACTTATGAATTCAGTTAAATACAGAGGAATTTATTAAGTACTGTTGATAATTTGAAGTTATTTCTCAAATAAATTGTTATTGATTTATCAGATCATTTGACATAAGAATTACTGAATTAAAAGGGGTCGGCATAGCACACTTGGCACAGTAATGAGGAGGAATATGCCTTGAATATGAAGCTGCTTGAGTGGAAGTAGAGAGATATCTCAGATACTAGTAACCCCTCTGAGATGTTGGTTCTCAAACCTGGCGTTGGGCTTTCGCTCGAAGTTCTTCCAATAGTTGTTGATACCCAAGACATAGCTGCCACCAGCAGATATGATAACACTTTAAAAATAAGTTTTTAAAAAATTCTGTGGAGTCAAGTGGAGCAAAAATGCTTCCTTAACCACAATCCTTGTGATATTTTACATCTAAACTTAAGGGCTGTAATGCCAAAGCATAGAGTTTTAACTTCAGCTAAATACAACTTTAAGACGGCCCAGAAAAACATACTCAATTTTTTCTCTTTAACAAAAGTTTTGCTTTGTACCTAGATATCTTCTTTACCCCACTCTTCTTGTAAAACTGTTGCCATCATTAATGTTCAAGGTGACATAGCTCAAGTAAGTTTAAAATAAAAACTTATCAAGATCCATATAGCACTCAGAAATACATGTATTGACATGAGACCTCTTCATTCATTTTTCTCCTGTATCCTTTAGTTAGAAGACCTGGAGGTGACTGTTTCTGATCATATGCAGAAGGTCCTGAAGCCTAACTTTATAGCTGCTTGGGATAAAATAGGCGACAAATTTCAGAAAGAGGAAACATTTGCACTCTCTTCTGTGAAGACATTGGATGGTAAGGGAAATTTGCCTCCCACATCCATTCCCTTCTTATCTATCACCCTAAACAAAAAAAAAGTCCAACTGATCAGCTTCATGTGGTTTGATTATAGCACAACGTCTTCAGTATTCCAGTGAAAATAGAAACTTAGTGTTTTTTTCTCACATAGAATTCCATATACAAGTTAAAATAAGAGCTGTGAACAAGGAAACAAATCATAGGACATGGATAGTTCTGGTGTTGGTCAATATACCGCATGCCCCTAGAAACTGCATGGGAGTTTGGGAGAACAGCAGTACTGAGGAGAAATATTGATCTTCCAAAATTATACTGGAAGATCAGGAACACACGTGGAAGATCTTCCCCAGAGTGTTTGAAGTGTAGTGCTCACCTAAGGGCACAGTGTTCAGATTTAACAGTTACTACATGGTTCCAGTCAAAAATTTAATCCAATGAAGCAGAGGTCAGTCATCTAACAATTTGGTTTGATTTTCATTTCCCAGTGCCTCATTTCAGAATACCTCTTTTGCTGTTTCTTTTGCTGCAGAGGCTGTGAATAATATAATTAGTTTCCTTGGAATGCAGCCATGTGAGAGATCAGACAAGGTCCCAGAGAATAAAAATGCTCACACACTCTACCTAGCAGGTAAGTTCCTTCAATGCCTATTGGAAGAGGAGAGCCCTTGTTACACAGAAACAATTATTATCAAAAGATAATGCAAGCCTGTATTATAAGTGTGTTAACTGGCCTGAACTGCATTTTTCTAGTGTTCTTGGGAATGCAGCCAGAGCAAAACTGGATTACAGCTATAAAATTTCTATTTGGCTAAGTAACTGAATTTAAACAAAATGTTGCATTCTTTTCATGGTATTAAGATAGAGGATGTATCAATGCACTGTTTAAAAATTGGTTCATGGGATCGTGTATCACTGGCTGGGCCAGCATTTATTGTCCATTTGAAGTTTATCTTGAGAAAGTGGTGGTGAACACTCTTATTGAACCATTGCAGTACATTTGGATATACCTGTTATTCAGGGAGTTCCAGGATTTTGACCCACTGACAGTGAAGGAACAACAATATATTTCCAAGTCAGGCTAGTGAGTTATTGGAGGGGAAAGTGGTGGTGTTTATTTGCGGTACTAACCAAGCAGGTCGCTTTCACCTGGACGGTGTAGGCTTCTTGATAAAAACTGTCAGTCGATACTAGACACTAACCCAAGGAAATAACCATTAGCAGGGTTAACTAAAAGCTGAACAAATATTTGCATTTTATGGAGGGCCTTAAAGGAAGAGAGGTAACCATAGAAGTTTAGGGAGAAAATTAAAATGCTACTTTTTGGGGCTTAGAGAGCTGAAGAAACTATTTCCAATACAGAATGAAAGGATGCAGTTCTCAGAAGTTGGTGATGTTGATGAAGCATAGAAATAGTAGAGTCAATATATGAAAGGATTTAAGCAAGATAATGCAAATTTTAAATTTGAGGCATTAAAAGACCAGAAGCCAATGCCAGTGAATGAGAACAGGATTGTTAAGCAAGTAGGACCTTAGTACAAAGCAAAGCTTTGTTGGAAATTGAAAATGAAGACTTATGAAGAACGGTAGCCTGTCAGGAGAGCACAGGAACAGTCGAGTGGAGGTGACAAAGTACGGATGAGGGTTGAAGCAGTGTATGGGGTGAGGTAGAAGAAAATGGGTGGAAAAACTATCATTTAAAGTACAAACTGGAATTTTTTCAGTTCTCTGTCAAAGGCAAGTTTGACCTAACACACCATGACCTCCAACAGAGGGAGACAGGTGACCAGTTTCTGGCCAGAAATGGGATCAACACACCAAGCTGTTGGCTAGACAGGCAGTATGGAGCACCCCCCCACCTCCCCACCTCCCCACAAGGAGTCAGTGCTGCAATGACAATGTGACATTTTTACATGGATATTGTAGCCTAAGCTATGGATAGTGCTGGTAGAGGCTCAAATTTCTTTCATGTGGTTGATCAGGAATCTGACCTGCTCTCATCAACTGCCTCTGGCATATAGTGGAATGATTTACAAGTGAATCTTCAGCCTGTTTGCCCGGGTGAACATAGGAGGTATGGTTAGTAAGTTTACACATGACACCAACATTGGTGGTTAGCAGACAGCAAAGAAGCTTACCTCAGTAACAACAGGACCTGGACCAGATGGGTCAGTGGGCTGAGGAGTGGCAGATGGAGTTTAATTTAGATAAATGTGAGGTGCTGCATTTTGGAAAGACTTGTACACTTACTATTAAGGTCCTGGGGAGTGTTGCTGAACAAAGTGACCTTGGAGAGCAGGTTCATAGTTCCTTGAAAGTAGAGTCGCAGGTAGACAGGCTGGTGAAGAAGGCGTTTGGTATGCTTGCCTTTATTGGTCAGTGCATTGTTTATAGGAATTGGGAAATCATGTTGTGGCTGTACAGGACATTGGTTAGGCCACTTTTGGAATACTTCATTCTGGTCTCCCTGCTGTAGGAAGAACGTTGTGACATTTGAAATGGTTCAGACAAGATTTACAAGGATGTTGCCAGGGTTTGGAGGTTTGAGCTATGGGAAGAGGCTGAATAGGCTGAAGCTGTTTTCCCTGGAGCGTCAGAAACTGAGGGGTAACCTTATAAAATCATGAGGGACATGGATAGGGTGAATAGCCAATGTCTTTTCCCTAAGATAGCAGAGTCCAAAACTGGAGGGCATAGGTTTAAGGTAAGAGGGGAATGCTTTTAAAGAGACCTAAAGGGCAACTTTTTCACACAGAGGGTGATGCGTACATGGAATGAGCTGCCAGAGGAAGCGATGGATGCTGGTACGATTACAACATTTAAAAGGCATCTGGATGGGTATATGAATAGGAAGGGTTTTGAGTGATACAGGCCAAATGTTGGCAAATGGGTCTAGATTATTTTAGGATATCTGGTCGGCGTGGATGAGTTGGACCGAAGGGTCTGTTTCCATGCTGTACAGCTGTATGACTCTATCATGAAAGGAGCTTCTGGACACACTACCCACTGCAGTACAAAACTTTGCAAGTGGGATTTGCACGATGCTTGCCCATCTCAGTCTTCCTTCTGTAATGTTTTAAAACTCAAGTTTGGTTTAATCTCATTAAAGATGTTCTACCTCACTTTCCCTTATCTGGATGGTGCTCTGTTCCTTGATGTAAAGGTTCAATGACATTCTGATGATTAGATATATTGCGAAGGCTGTACTTAGGAAATTGCATGAGTCACAGACTGTGCATAAAATAGAACTTTTTCTAAATGATAGGAGATTATCTTTTTGAGTCACATCATTTCATCATGTAGTCTGCCACTATCCTCCTCCTCATTTAACATAATCAACTTTTCTTCATAATGATTAAATTGTTTTGGATTATTTTTGTCCTTGCTGTGCATGGATTTTTTTCCACTGTTCTACAGTTTATTATCTGCGGAGGCTAAGCCCTTCAATCAGGGCAATTGAGCAGATGCGATTGCTTCCAATATGCGTCAAATGAGCCTTGCATATTTGCACTTTTTTGTCAACGTGAAAGGAAGGAAGGAAGCCACAGAAACTTTGTCTATCTTACCTTACCTTATTTCCAATTATCTAACCTGCAACTGGAATGATCCTGCACTAGAAAATGCAGATTCATCAGTTTGTGCTTTTAGCCTGTCCAGCATCTACTTCACTGCGCTAAGTTAATATTGCAGCTTAATTATATACACACACACATCAGTTCAAGCAAAAGTAGTTTCACATAGCTGCAGGAAAAGCCTGACTTTTATCTGGATCTTATTCCTAGACGGCAGCTAGATCTATGCACTTCTTTGGAGTGTTATTGTGTTCTAGTTTTTCTTCGACTGATCCTGTAGTAGATTAGTTTAGGCTTTACCTTACATTGTAACAGACATTGTCACGTTATCTAATATTTTTAAACCATGATCTTGGTGTCCATCTTATTGCAGGTGTTTTCAGAGGTGGCTTTGACGTCCTTGTGCGTGCCAGACTAGCAATGGCCGACGGGGTTACAATGCAAGTGACAGTCCGGAGTGAGGCACATGTGGCTGTAGATGTGATCCTGGTTTCTGTTGGTTAAACTCACATTTGTTTACTTAGCTTTAGTTCCCCATCTTTAAGAAGTTATGTACATTTGGTTTAAAAAAATTAATGTGGAACATCGTTTTTCTTGGTCCATCTGGGAAACCACCATGCGTTGCTGCTTCACTGTAAATCGATTTACAGATCAATATCTGAACATTCCTTTGTGTCCAGACTAACAAATGTTTACAGTTTGTCATCTGTTAAGCCATGTAACAGAACAAAACTGTCCATATAATGAAAATACATGCATTTTTTCTGAAATTACCTTTATTTACTAAAATAAAGATTAATTATGATCTTTGTATATGCATTTTGTATGAAATTCACAAATTTTTTGAAAAATCAGTTTCATTTATGGGTTAGATGAAACATTCATCAGAAACATCTTTTGTTCAACTTCAATATTCTTGCAATGTAGCTGCTCTCAGTAGCAGTTCCATCCAGGCAGCACTGCTGTTGCAATCAGTTGACAGGGAAAATATAACTAGCAACACAATCTTCCAACAAATTCTGACCTAAGTTTACTGTAAAGCTTAATAGATCTTAAATTTTATATCAAAACGCATGCTCTATTTTCCTCTCCTTTAACCTGAATGAAGAGTCAAGATCCTTAGTTCAGAATGCTATCACAAGGAAGGAAAGAAAGTGGAAGAGAAGGTAATTTAGGTGATGTATTGCTTATGTGTCTAAGAAAAATGGAGAGTGATTGCACAAATGCAAGGAGTCTTAAACTCTTTCAGGAATGAAAACTACGAAGGGAAATGTGTGTAGATGATACATTTAGAGCTTGAAAGAAGTAAAACAGGAGAGTTCAGAGATGATCATAGCTGAGTGAATTTTGATAAGTGATTAAAGAGGAAATAAATAGCATACATTAGATGAGATTTTTGGAAGAATTTGCCAAGTAGTAAGTGTTTCCTGCATATGGTAGCCAAATGAAAGTCCTGAACTTAGAAATTCTACAAAATCAATGGATTTAACTAACCATTTTTGGTAGTGCCATTTCAAAAAATCTGTCAATCAAAATACTTTGTAGCAATCATGTAAGGGACTCATATCAAGTAAGAGGTAGTGCATTCTACAGATTGCACATTTATAAAACAACGTAACATCTGAAATGCAGGATCCTACCTGAATTGTTAAGCTTTTATCACAAACATTAAGCTATGTTTCCAGTTCAAAAGCTAACTAATCAGTATTGCATTTTGAGAATTCACTACCTTTTAATTCCAATTGTTGTTTCTTGACAGGCAGATAAGAAGAATAGTGACTCTCTACCAGTTGGTACAAACTGGTATACAAGAGTTTGGCGTTAGTTACAGTTAGTCAAGGGAATTTTATTTTTGCATGAAAGATTGGATTGTTGTGTGCTATAGAACTGTGCAGACATATTAAGCTGACAAATCAACTTTCTGCTACCAGTGGAATAATAATTCAGATCAGAGGTTTCACTGATGAATAATTCTGCATTGTGTTGAATTTATATATATAGGAATAGGGAATGGACCATTTAGCCAGTTGAGCTTGTTCCACCATTCAATTAGATCATTCTGTATCATAACTATTTACTTACTTTGGTTCCAGAACTCTAGCCTAACAAAAAAAATACCAATTACAATTTTATACAAACGATGAGGAACATTTGTTAAAGAATTGCTTCCTGGCATCACCCCTGAATGACCTAGCTGTTAATTTTAAGGCTACATCACCTTGTTCCGAACTCAGCAGAGGAAACAGAAACAACTTAAACAGATTACCTCAATCGTCTACTGAAAAGAAATGCAAGCCTAGTCTATGCAACCTGCCACAGTTTAAACATTTCAGCCCCATACAGAATACAACACGGCTCACAAATTTACTTTATGAACTTCAGCAAGCATGAACTAACAAGTAAACTGTGATTGATGGTAAGTAAGTAAGTAAAACTTGGAAAATTGTACAAATTGGTTCTCAGAGTATATGAAACAAATGAAAATGCTAACTGCTACACCCAAATTCCCATTCTGTACTCCTGTTCCATAAAACTGCATTATTTCATAAAGCTTGCCAGGCATACATGTGTTATAACGTAACCAAATTAATCATGCTGAACAGTGATATAATTGAATGGTTTTGCAAAGGACAAATACTAATTCAAAACATTCCTATTTTGTCCATTTGGTCTGTACCAATGTTTTTGTTCCCATCCTACTTCATCTGCTTAACTTTCCCTTGAAGGCGATATTCTAATCCTCTGAACTGCTGAATATGGTAGTAAGTTCCTTATTTTAATACTCCTGGATAAATACATTTTTCTAAATTCCCAACTGGATTTACTAGTGACTAACTTATAGATTTGTATTCCTTTTCTCTCCCACCCCCACCACATGGGAAACATTTTCTCTTTGTCTGCCATTATCAAGTTCCTTCATAACTTTGAAGACCTCTGTCAGATTATCCTTCGTGTTTTAGTAAAGAACACTAAAGAAATGGATTGCAGAGAGGTAGGTAACTTTAAAAACTCACTAAATGGATGAAGATTGGTGTGTCTCATCCAGACAGACTAAAAAATGTATCATCCTGAAACTGGAAGTGCTCCATTAATTATTTTCATAAGGAGCTATTTACAATTGGTTGGATGTGCCCAACTGATGAGTGTTACATGCAGTAATCTCCAATGAATTATTTCACATTAAGGCAGTGAAACATTCAGTAATATAAAATAGAAGATAAATCATCAAAGAAAGAAATGGACAGCCAGTTGTCCTACTCTGAAAGGTTTAACATCTTGGTGACGGTTGTCTCTCGACTGTGCGTTACACCCAAAGCATTAATGCACTCGTTCTCTTTCAGAAGCAATGTCCTGTGCATTTCCAAGGTTTCTGGGTTTTATATCAGGTCTCCAATATTGTAACTTTTTTTTTATTCCAGTCAAAATTAAACATTATTTGTTATCACAATTCTCAATGCAGAAACAGCCGATGACCATTTAACTAGTCCAGAGTGGTCAAGATCCAATGCCGTATTTGCCAATTCAGAAGGAGTTGATGAAGTTAATGTAGGCTTGTTCAAAGCCCAAAGGATCCTCAAGTTGAGGGTAATGGTTGATATGGTCATCAAGAATTGACACTGTTGACTTCGGTACCAACTTCCTGAAAGAAAACAATCATCTCGAGTGGACAGTCTTTCTACTTCCTATCCCTACAGCTTCTACCACCCACACAGAAGAGCTCCTTTCTGCTCTTTAAACAGCAACTACAAAGTAACCTTTACTTTTCACCAAGCTCCGGTTTCCTCCCAAATTCTAAAGATATGCAGGTTAGATAGATTAGTCATAGTAAATCTGTAATTGTGGGGATAAGGTAGGGGGGTGGGTCTGGAAGGCATGTTCTTTAGAGGGTCAGTGTAGAACCTATGTGTCAAATGACCGCTTTCTGCATTGCAGGGATTCTTAGAATGTCATATTTCAGTAATAGTCAAGTCTGTTGTTTTAAAAATATGGTTAGAATTTTTAAAACTTCTTAACCAAAACAAACAATTAGACTTGAGCAAGACCAGTATCTGTTTGTCCAACCAGCTGAGGATTTCAATGTGAGAGTTGGCCGGATGAACTGCAGGAGTTCAAGGAAGTAGCTCACCATCACTTCTCAAGGGCAGTTATGGATGGGGAATAAGGACTGGCCTTGCCAGCAATACTCACGTCCCAAGAGATAATATTCAAAATTATTTGATTAGTACTTTTCATGACCACTGGATGCCCCAAAGCACCTCACAGTCAATGAAATACTTCTGACGTGTGGTCACTTGCATAACATTAGAAATGAGGCAGCCAATTTTCACATAGGTTCTGACAAGCAGCAATCCAATAATGAACAACAAGCATGGGGCCGGACGAGGGTTTGGGCCCGAAGCGTCAAGTTTTCCTGCTCCTGTGATGCTGCTTGGCCTGCTGTGTTCGTCCGGCCCCATGCTTGTTGTCTCGGATTCTCCAGCATCTGCAGTACCTTTTATCTCCAATAATGAACAGATGTTTTTCAGATGTTAAAATTGAGGAATAAATATTTGGTGAGGTCATTGGGAAAACTGCTCTGCTCTTTGAAAGATGTGCCAGAGATATTTTGGGTCACATATTGGGGCAACTGAAACTTCTGTTCAACGTCTCAATCAAAATACAGCATCTCCAACATTGCAGCATTCCCTCAGTACTGCACGGAAATTTCAGCTATTGTTTATGCACTCAGGCCTAGAGTGGGACTCGAACCCACTACCTTCTAGCTCAAAGGCAAGTATTGTACCAATTCAACCTTTGTTACATGATGTGCTGCATATTCTTTAAAAGGAGAATAGTAATCATGTGAGGGACTCATATCAAGTAAGAGCTGGTGCATTCTACAGATTGCACATTTATAAAACAACGTAACATCTGAAATGCAGGATCCCACCTGAATTGTTATCGCTGAAGAAATACTTTTGCTGCAACATACTTAAATACTAGGGATTATATTGTCATGACAATAGGAATCTAATGTTTTCAGGTACTTAGCATCAGTATTGAACTCAATCAACAGGTTTCACTTAAGTTGGATTAATATTCCCAAACCTAGATTCTGATCAAAGGTGACTACCCAGCAAAGAATGAACAACTTGCATCTTTCATATCTCAAAGCATTTTATGTGCAATTAAATAGGGAATAGCAGCAGCCAGAACCTACTGACAGCAATGAATTATCAATCAAATTAACCACTTCACTGACGTTCGTGGAGGACAAATAAATAAATAAACTTCTACGTGTCTTTGAAACAAAGACATGGAGTTTTTATGTTGCCTACAGAAGAGCAAACATCCTTGGATTTATTGTCTTGTCTCCCGACAACATCTCCGACAGGTCAGTACTGCCTTAATATTGCACTGTAGTGGCAACTCAGATTATTTCAAGTTTCTGGATTTATACTTAAACCTACAACCTTCTGATTGTTTAAAAATTTTTACCACTGTTCCAAGCAGAACTAAATAACTCCGTCAATTCTGTGCAAAGCAAGTAGGATATTTTGACTGGCCAGACTCAAAATAGAAGAGATGAAGAAAGAGGAACATAAAGACTATTTAACTTAAATAGAAACAAACAGAATTGCAGGTTCCGATTTAGTTTCTTTCTCATGCATGAAAGTGATGCAAGAAATTCAGAGGGGGCTTTAACTCTTGCCTTTGATCAGTACCTAATTCAGAGTCTGTAGCTGGTGTCACATTCAAATGAAATCAAAAATCAACATTATTCATCAGAAATTGACTCATCTCACAGGTCAACTGAGAGACTATTCATCCAATATAGTTATCCTCTTGGATAAATCTCTGTCAATTTTTCTCCATGTCTGTCTTTACCTTCTTCACTTAATTTCACCTCACATCAATCCTTCCCCCTCTCACTGTTACATTTCTTCCATATGTCATTCACTCTTTGTTAATCTTTCCCCACGTGTAGCCGTTCCGGTCTCTACAACTCTCCCTAGTGTCTATCTATACCTCCCTCTGTCCCTCCATGATACTCACTTCTTCCATCTCATTGTTTTTTCTCTCTCATCAATACTTCGGTCTCAGGATAAGCAGTTGAACAATTATAACTGTGACATTGCTTCACTAAAAGGTTTGTCAATTTTTGGAATCCTCTGCCCTAGAGGGTTGTGGTATTCCATTACTAAATACATTTAAGACTTGAAAAGATGGTGTTGAGCCACCACCTTGAACCATAAGCAACGTGCATAGAGGAGTCACATGGTGAACTTCTCCTTTTGCTAAGTTCTTCCAAATACCTGCCCATATTATCGTCTGGATTGACTATTCACCCATCAAATTAAAACAAAGCTTTTTCCATGCAATCCATTGAAAACATACTTCTTGCTCATTTTCACTTAGGAGCTTGTAACCTTTCAAAACTCCTTTTAAAAAGGAATTAATTAGTTGCTTGAAAAATCAAATACATGGAGTGAGTAGGACAGTGTGATTTGACCAGGCAATTCATGGAGAAGAATACCACAAGTGAGTTTTCAGAGTTGCAATTGCCTGTGTTTTTATGTCTTTTGCTCTTATTTTCTTGGTATACATTGTGTAATAATATATGTTCACCTTACCTATAGAATATTTAAATACTCTGGGGACCTTAACTACTACTTCCACACTGTAAAGTCTTGTCTTCACGATTTGTCTTGTATTCATGGGTAAGGCTCGTTGTTCTTTTCTCCATTCAACATAATGCAAGCTACCTTTTAATGCGTTATAATCAATGTGAGCATACTACTCAAAATGTAATCAGGTCAGATCGGACCAGTATACCCAAAGCTTTGGTGTAACTGCTTTAACTTAGTTTTCCACTCTCATGGTTATACTTCCTAGCCTCTTACCGAGGTCTCTACAGGTTTATTTGGACATTGAAATGAGATAGGCCTTTTGGACCAACTGAATTCTACTTAGTCTTTTCCAAAGTCCTCTGGATTGAGTCAATACTACTGACTCTATACATAAATACATACTTTACATTTATTTGACTTTCCTTACAGAATGTTTAATTTTCTGTGTTTTTCTAATTTCCTAACTGATCTAAATCCACATACATAGCAAAGATCCAAAGCCAGACGAAGACAATTCCAGTACATTCCAACCATTTAAGGGTTGGAGAAAGTCATCAAATAATAACAAAAATAAAAAATTACCACCACTTACTGATAAAGATCCAGAAACTCAGGGTGAGGGTTCACACAATCCAATGGTCCATAGATTAAATGCACTGCAACAAAAGTTGCATATTAAGGATATTTTTATTCAGTCATTACAGCTATATTGAACAGTATTAGTTAATATTCAGTTCAAGGAACCACAATAGTATTCACAATGCCTTGGGTCAAGACTGATGCCTCTGATTATATTCAGGAAAGCCTTAACATCTTCTCAAAATCCACAAACAGGACTGGCCTGTCATTGTTTCAGCCTGTTTCTGTCCCACTGAATGTATTTCTTCCTACCTTAACTCTAATTTTCTGTCCTTGTTCAGTCTCTTCCCACTTATATTTGTGATTCTCCTGATCAGTTCCACAATTTCCAACTTCCTAGCCCCAGCTGCCTCCTCTTCATTCTGGATATGCAGCCCCTGTCCACATCCAGGATAGTCAGAAGTCTCTCCACTCTTCCTTGAAAGGAGACCGGAACAGTTCCCATCCCCATTCGCCTAGCTGAGCTCATTCTCATTTTGAACACTTCTCCTTTATCTCTTTTTCTCCAAGTCAAAAGATGTGGCTTTGGGTACACATAGGTCCCAGCTATGTCTGTCTCTTTATGGTGTATGTGGAACTTTCCTTGTTCCAGTTGTACTTGGGCCACTTCCTACAACTCTGCTACTTTGATGATGTCACTGGTGCTGCTTCCGGCTCTCATCTGGAATTGGAAAAATCCATTAGTTTTGCTTCCAATTTCCATTCTTCTTTCACTCCTACCTGTTCCACTTCTGATCCTTAGCTCACCTACCCTGACTTCTCTGTTCCATTTCTGGGGATAGGATGTCCACCACTATTCGTTAGAAATCCAGCTAACTCCCAGTTACTGAGATTACAATTCCTCACATCCTACTTCTTTGATGAGGTATCATACGTTCAGCTACTTAGTAAGGTAAGAGCCCAAGGTGTTATACAGTCAGTCATACAGCATGGAAACAGGCCCTTTGGTCCAATCAGTCCATGCTGACCATAATCCCAAACTAAAGTAGTCCCACCAGCCTGCACGTGGCCCATATCCCTCTGAACATTTCTTATTCATATACTTATCTAACTGTCTTTTAAACATGGTAACTGCACCTGCATCAACCACTTCTTCTGTAAGTTCATTCCACACAGCAACCACTCTGTGTAAAACAATTGCCCTTCGTGTCTTTTTCAAATCTTCCTCCTCTCACCTTAAAAATATGCCCCCTAGTCTTGAAATCCCCCAACTGAGGGAAAAAAAATTTGCCATTCACCTCATCCAGACCCCTCATTACTTTATAAACCTCTGTAAGGTCACCCCTCAAACTCCTGGGCTTCAATGAAAAAGGTCCCAGCCTAACCAGCTTCTCCTTATAAATCAAACCCTCTTTTCCCAGCTACATCCTGATAAATCTCTTCTGAACGCCTTGCTGCTCAATACTTTCCGTCCTATAACAGGGAGACTAGAACTGGACACAGTACTCCAGAAGAGGCCTCGCCAATGTCCTGTACAACCTCATATCCCTAACATCTTAACTCCTATACTCAAAAGGTCTAAGCAATGAAAGCAAATGTGCTAAATGTCTTCTTATCCACCCTATCTATACATGAAGCAAACTTCAAAGAATTACGCACATGAACCCCTAGGTCTCTCTGGTTTACAACATTACCCAAGGCCCAACATTTAATTATATAAGTCTTGTCCTTGGTTGTTTGACCAAACTACAATACCTCATGTTGGGGTAGCATATTAGCATAGACAGAGTTGGGGACATTTTCAGCATGGTAACCTGCAATTAATGCAGTGGCTTAGGGATCAGTGCTGGAGTCACGTTTTTACGATATACATTAATGACTTAGATTAGTTAAGTAAATGTACAATACCCAAATTTGATGATGACACAAAATAGACGGGAAAACAAGTAGTGAAGATGACGATGAATCTGCAGAGGGATAGACAATTTAACAGTTTGGGCAGAAACTTGGCAGATGGAAATATAATGTGGAAAAATTTGAGGTTATGCACAATGGCAGGAAGAACACAGAACCAAAATATTAATTAAATTGAGAAACACCCCGCAGGAAACAGCAGCACAGAAGGATTCGGGAGACTTCATACATGAATCACAAAACACTAGCATCCAAGTTCAGCAAGTAATAGGGAAGGCAAATGAAATGCTTGGTTTTATTTCAAAAATGAATGACATTAAAAATAGAGAAGTCTTGGTAAAATTATACAAGACATTCGTCAGCCACACCTGAAATACCATGAACAATTTTGATCCCCTTATCTATGGAAAGATCAACTGGCATAGAGGCAGTTGAGAGAAGGTTCACTAGATTGATCCCGGGTAAGGAGAACTTTTCTTATAAGGAGCGGTTTAAAAGGTTGGTCCAGAGCTCATTGAAGGTTAGAGGAATTAGAGGCAGCTTTGTTGAAACATAAAAGATTCTTAAAAGGACTCGACTGAAGAGAATGTGGAGAGTTTGTTTCCTCTCCTGAGAGTGTCTAGGATGAAAGGGCATAATGTCAGAGTACAGGGTTGACCATTTAAGACAGAAGACACGGATTTTTTTCACATAGTAAGTAATAAACCGGTGGAATTCATTACCGCAAAAAGCTGTCAAGACTGAGTCATTAAGAATATTGAAGGTTAAAACACGTTTTTAAGCAGTCATGGAATAAGGGTTTTAGGGAAAAGACAGGAAAGTAGGTTATCCGTAATCTCACTGAATAGTGGAGCAGACTCTCAGGGTTGTTTTACTTCTGTTCCTAGGTCTTATAATCTAAATCTGAGACCCAGCAACAATAATCCTATAGAGTCACTAAAGTACAATCTGGAGCAGAGCTTCCAGATAATTTGTTCATTTCTCCTTAGCCCAAGGTACAGAGATCAATTTGACCACTGCTAAAACTGAGATTAATTAAATCAACACAGACTGCAATCAAACCCAAGATATCCCTGGTCTGTGTGCTGTAAAACCACACAGTTCATTAACCCCTCAGAGTTATAATGACACAAGGAATATACTGCCTAAAGAAAGGGCTGGTTTTACCAATGACAATTTTATTGTCAACAGCTCTCGTGTATGAGAATAGCTTCTTATTTCTTTTAATATAAAGCACAATTTGTTCTACATACATGGAACTGAAGTCGAAGTCAGGGCTTTTACCCATCGATCTCTGTACTTCCATCTTTGATTAATAAACTGCAAAATACTGAAAAAGAATTAAACTGTAGAATGTTAGACTGACAGTTCCAAGAGCTGGGTCATTATGACAGTGAAACATATGTTTATTAAATTGACTCACCATCTATACAGGCTCAATGTAAGTTTGCACATCACCTACAGTATGTCACAGGAACAGGAAGTTGCTTTGTGACCATCTACAGGTTATTACTTACCCTCTTCCAGTCTTCAATCTTCCTCTGTTGCTTTATTTTTTGAACTGTCCCTTGTTGCCCTTTTCTCATTTGTTACTCAATGTTCTCCTACTCTACTGAAACTTCCTAGTATCTCACCCACAATACACAATGCTGCCTTGTGTTTCATTATTTTAAGATGAGGCACTTCGACATTAGGTAACCGACCCTAAATGCCATTTATCTTACTCTCCTGTCTAAGCAATATCTGAATTTCAATTACATTTTCCCATTTTCCTGAATTTAATACATTGAATGGATATGGAGAAAAGAATTCTTCACTGGTGCATCTGTTCCAAAAGGATAGCAGCAGTTGGCTAGTTGGTTTGGATACTCCACCTTCTCCCATTTATTCTTCAGCTCCAATTATCTAAGAAAGTCAGGGGCTAGAAGACCTATCCCAAAGTACAAACTATTCCAGCTGAATATTTGTCTTAATTACTTATTTATCTTCTTTATAAGGAACATTAACTCTTTTTATTCTACCCTGAATTGTGGTGGGTGCTGGGGTGAGAAAGTGATAAAATCCCAGTCAAGGTATCAACACCAACTCTCAGCAGATACTGGCTTCCTTTTAAAGTTTTACCCTGAATCTGTGGAAGTCTCTGATTACTTTTGACTTCAGTGATAAATATTAGTTAGCCTATAACATTTACAATATATTTGTAATTTCTTTTGCTTGAAAACAATGGATTTTGCATTGATTTGAATGAAGCAATGCAAATAACACAAATTGGAAACATATTGCCAAAACATGACTGATCAAATCAATTAAATTAAGCAACACTGAATTAAAATGTACACAATAAAAATGTTAAAAATCAGAGGAAAAGAAAAGCTTTCTTTCCAACATTCCACAGGCAGTATAAAACCTGCTGTACTGTGGAATTTATCAACCCAACTCCTCCACTGATGAAAGGTTTTGTAATAATCTGCATCTCGCCTTTCAGGGAGAAGTGAATACTGCACAGCCCTGACCCAGCAGATTCTTTAACACATTTGCAAGGTCCCAGCAGCTCAAGGAGAAAGGATATTTGCCTACATCAATGGATTATCTGTACTTAACCTAGTAAGCCTCAATCCAGTTCCTAACCAGATACTCAGCTTTATGTTTTTACAGGTTTTTTTGTTGCACCACAATCCCTGTTTTAACTGGGCCACATTCTCACGCAAACAGAATTCTGCACAAAATCCTCCCAAAAATACTCCTTGGATGTGAAAAAGGCTTAGAGCTCCTTACCTCTGCATCCCAGTACAAAGGCTAAAGAATCATAATGCTTATCAAGTAAAAGCTGATGTTAAAAACTTTATAGTAGGATGCTTAAACTGCCAGTAACATTAAGACCAACTGACTGTGTGTAAACTGATCATTAGAAAATGTACTAACCGAGTCCACATTTAGCTAGAAGTTTAACAGAACACAGAACTTGCTGAACTGAAAGTTTTGATTTAGCCAATTATAAGGATATGCTGTGCACTAAGACTTTAATTGCTCTGACATTTTCTGATATTTAAAACCCATTAGGTGTTCAACTCAACTAATAAGCATACGCTACTTCTGTTGGACTATGACCTATTCAGCTGGATATTTAAAAAATGTATTTCCTCACTATAGCCAATAATTTGCTTCTCCTCTCTGCTGAACTAAAAAACTTATTACATTATTGCTTATTCTAACACATCCTTCCTCATAACCTTGAAAGTGTCTTAGACCTTACAATCATTCATTCATCCAGTTTTTACTATCTTGAGACTTTTAAAGGTGTAATTGCAGGTTTAACTTCATCTCTACGCTTCCCTCCAAGCCGCACATGTTCCTGATGGGGGACTATATCACTATCGTTCCCTACTGCAGAATCACTATCATGGAACTCCCTCCCAATAGCACTGTGAATGTAACAGATGGACTGCAGTGATTCAAGAAGACACCTTACCAGATGGGGCTTCTCATGGGCAATCAGGAATTGGCAACAATATTTATCACTGAAGTCAAAAATAGAGACTTCCACAATTCAGGGTAAAACTTTAAAAGGGAGCCAGTATCTGCTAAGAGTGGGTGTTGATACCTAGATTGGGATTTTATCATTTTCCCACCCCAGCACCACCACAATTCAAAGTAGAATAAAAGAGTTAGTGTTCCTTATAAAGAATATAAACAAGTAATTAAAACAAATATTCCACTAGCCTGACTAGTGATGCTCAAATCCCATGAAAGAATGAAAAAAACCTTGAAATCATCTAACTTGACTTAACTCATCTCTTCTCCATATGAAGAATGCTGCAGGAAACACCGAGACTCTCAGTCATAACCTCAATGCAGGTTGAAAACGTTTAGGAGAGTAGATGGACAGGGTAGTAATCTTTCAGATGGGGTTTTTGCAACATAGTACTAATGAAAGGAAAGTTCTGACAACCATTATCGATAAGTGATATTGATATTAGAGTGAGAGAAGTGGGAGGTTTCAAGTTAGAGAAGGATATAAAGCAAAAATTAGCAGCCAAGATGTGCTTGGCACAGATCATTTCCTCACACATATTCTTGAATATTTGCACAATTAACACTAATTTATGTAGTCTACATCCAACAGCATTCCACAATATTTTACATTTAGCACCTGTGCAACAATTATTTGCCTGGTTGCTGCGATTGAGACAGTGAAAGTGCCAGTTTCAGATGCAATAATAAATACAAAATGGCACAACTGGGTTGTCTAAAATGAGACACTAGCAACATTATGTGCTGTTGCAAGCTGTAAATAAAAAAAAAAGCATGCTGAAAGATTTTACATTATTTACTCACCTGTCCATCACCAGGTTCCCATCATTGACCCGGACCATGGTCCATATGTCCCAGTATTCTGCGTCTGTTGGCTGTGTGTGGGGTCCAAACACTGCACTGATCCTGGAAAAAGCCCAAAGCATATACCCCTTCAGGCAGCTTCTTCACACCCAAAGTTCCATTTGTCATTAAAACAAAAATAAATAAATGCAGCCATGAAAAGCATGGATTATCACGATAAACCCAACTAGTTCACAAAATAAAAACCAAATAAACTGTGGATGCTGTAAATCAGAAACAAAAACAGAAATTGCTGGAAAAGCTCAGCAAATCTGGCAGCATCTGTGGAGAAATATCAGAGTTAACATTTCGGGTCAAGTGATCCTCAGTTCTGAGGAAGGGTCACTCAATCCAAAACATTAACTCTGATTTCTCTCTGTCGATACTGCCAGACCTGCTGAACTTTTCCAGCAATTTCTGTTTTTGTTTCTAGTTCATGAAAGTTCTTTAGGAACAGAACTCCAATCTCTCACCAACTTTCTATCCCTTTGAAATGACTAATTAAGAATGGGCAATAAATACCAAATAATCTACATCTTGGTGGTATGGCAAACATTTTATTGACTGGCTCTTACGGGACCAGGAGCATGCCAGTGATCAAATATTCTGGGTAATTGAAAGGTCCACATAATCAATGTAAAAACACAGAATAAGTAATAGAAACATAATGCAGGGGGTATTCATATCAATAATGTACTTTAGTTACAGCATAAATCACTTATATAATAATAAATTTGCCTTAAATAAAACTTACGAGTCAAGAGCCTTCTCACTCAGACCCTCAACTATTCGGACATAGCGGTATTTAAGGAGAAATTAACTTGAAATTGATTCAACTCTTGATATTTTACATGGCAATTTAATTGAAAAATAAGAATTTTTATGTCAAGGTAAATAAATTAAAAAACTATAATAATTGGACAGAACAATACAGTAAACTTCACAGTATTTGAGAGATATAATTTTTGCCAGTTTATTGAGTGCCAGTTAAAACAAAGTTTGCTGTACTGTGAGGGTCTTTGATAAGAGTGGTGAATGCTCACTGAATAATGCTGTGACACAAGGAGATGTGGACCTGGACTCCTTTTACCATCTGAGAGTCTAGCTGGCGCATAAATTTTGCTAGAGAACTTGAGACATATCACACCAAAAAGAGGGCCCAAATGAGACAAGCTAACAGTATGCCTGCAGTATATCTTCTTTAGTTCATTAGTACTATAAAAATACATCACACCAACATTTTCTTCACTATGGTTTGTGAATTAAAGACTCTGTACTACAATTCATTGGAAAGCATTTTATCACAAACAGCAATTAAACTCTCACGTGCAACTCAGATGGTTCAAATCAGTCCTACCTTGTTTGTTCAATGAGTTGAAACTGTGGAAACTTGTTCAGACAGAATTAGTTTATTTCTGTTGCACACTAGCTTTAATCCAGTTTATACCTAAATGCGTACGGTTATAGAGCTTACCCTTTTGTAAAGAAGTAGTAGTTCATAAGTCTGGTAAAGATGGGTGAAAAGCACCCACTGTCCTTGAGCAGCTGTTAAGAAAATAATCATAAATTTTATTTAGAAATCCAATGCTCATATCTTAATTCTTTGTTTTGTATCTGCTCGCAGGTACAACTCCCCCATACTTTACTGGATATTGAGAACAAATATGTACATAAAATTAGAAAGCCCGTGTACAGTTTGCATTTACTATTGATAAACCTCAACCCCTGTTGTCAGAGCTTGTTACATTTCATGTCAATATTTACCATTGTAAACTGCTGTCCACATTTCTCCTTCAACATTGCTCAACATTGAAAATGTTGTTTCAGATTCTGATCATCATGTGGCTCCGTGGAATGAGTTTCTGAAGTCTCTGTTCCAATTCAGTCAATATTCCTTACTTACACAAAATTATAACCACTAAGTAGATAGGGAGGAAGACCATAGTACATTAAGTAGCTATAAGTGAAAAGAGCTGAAGTAACTTTTCATTTTTCCTAAGTAAGTTTTCGCAGTTTCAAATAGCATTAATACATTGCTTAAGGAATAGCAATGGAATTTTGCCAGTCCATGTTAGCTCTTTACTACTCACTTCTGACAATAAGGGTATATTATATTTTTAAAATAATTTAATATCTAAGTTAACAAAATAAGGATACGATATTAGTTTCTTTTCTATTAGTAATACCAGTGACTTAAAATTTCAAAGAAAGCCAGACTAGGATGAAGCCTTCAAGTCTTGAACTAGGTAAAATCTTCCAATTAGTTCATCTCCAGTCGTGTGATTTACAAGATTCTAGGTACAATATGCACTGTGTTAGCTGATCTCACTGTCAATGAAATTCTACAACCCCATTTTGTTAGGCACGGTGTCAAACAAAATAGGCCAAGTCTCCTAATTCTAATGAGCAGCTATTGATATGACAAGTACCACCAAAACCAGGATCAGGTTTAGGTTTTCCTGATGACTCCCCCAAACATGGGTAAATAATCTGTTGAGACCATTGATGGCACTGACAAAAAAAACAGACATTTCAGTGAGAAACTGGGCAACTGACAAGTGCGTAGGTCTGTACCCCAGCAGGAATTGCTGACACTGGAGTGGAAGGGGTGCAAGGAAAAAAAGAATTTGAAGAAAAGGTGACTCATCCCTTATAATATCACTTAAATTTTGCACGTCCCAGCTGAAAACTTACAAAACACAAAAAAAATTTAAATAACTATTCCCCTCAAGCTACAGATCAGCTGCTCTTCATTTTCTTCACAATGAACAATACTGCGCCAACACTCTTCACAGTCCTGGAAAGGATACCCACTGCAGCACACCTTTACCACCTTGCTGCCTGAACAGCCATAATTGCCAAATATCTCAAAGTTGACTGCTCTGGAACCTCGTCCATTTCCTAATGCAGTTTTACTGTGTGCGATGTTTGTACTACTGACAGGAAACTGGTGCTTTAAGCTTCAAAGTAGCTGCACGTTACATTGATTGGTTTCTATGTTCTCAATTAATTTAGCCTCACTAGTTTGTGTGTGCATTCATGTTCTATATGAGCTGTTCCTGTTCTAGTTACTTCATCTCACCATATCAAAAGATTCTTCCATTCCTTGCTGCTTCACGTACTTAAGTACATTTAAGGAGAAGCTTCATATGATATATTCAACTCTTAATTGGAGCGCAACCCTTAGTAAAATGAATTCATGCAGATTTTATTTAAAATAGATAATATACAGACCTTCTGTATAAATCTTGGGTGGTTTGTCTCTGGAAATATTCCTGAAATGATTGCAAAGAATGAGGTAAGCTGTCATCCGGAGGAACTGAGTATGATATAAATGAGTTATCATTTGAACAAGAGAGCCAAATAGTGAAATACCTCCATTGGACAAGCACAGGCTATTAATCATCAGATGTCCAGGTTTACCGTGTTCAAACCTAACATTGGAGAGATAATATACAATCATTTGAACTGTGAAACTTCCAATAGTGGGATTACATTGTTGTCCCGACAGGCGCAAGTCCTATCACAGATCCCAGTCTCAGACCAGGAATAACGCCAGAGGGTTCCAGCAGAACAGGATCAGTTCAGCCGTTATTTCTGTTCAGCAATAATGATGCCCTATCCATCAGCATAGGCAGTGTGGTGCAGAGTTATGCTCAGTGGCACACGGAGTCTGTAGCTGGTACCAAGCTATACAATCTCAGGACTGATCCATGATCTATGCCAGGTTAGTTGATTTCAATCACAACCTCAACACAGGGGCAGAAATGCCATAAGACTGCCTCTGAGAAAAGACAGAATTCAGAAAAGTGCTTCGTTTTTGATCACAATCCAAATAACTTGCTGAACACCAGGTAAAATGGAACAGACTGTGGCCTGTGTGGATCTGTCTACAAGTGTGCAGCCAGTTTGCAGAGGACAGTAATAAAGCGCTTGGAGGGGTGAGGGTCTTGGTGTGGAGGATTTTTGCATTAATGTAACAGATTGAACATTGAAGCAGAGAAGTTGAGGGGATGCCTGTTAGAGGTGTATGAGATTATGAGGGGCATGGACAGGGTGGATAGAAAGCACTGTGTCCTTGGTTGAAGGGTAAAGAACAAGGAGACACACTTTTAAAAGTGAAAGGCAAGAGATTTAGGGGGGATTTGAAGAAAATTTTTCTCACCCAGATGGTGGCAGGGGTTAGAGTGCACTGCATGGGATGAGAGTTGAGGCAGATAACCTCACAATCTTTGTAAAGTACTTGGATGAACATCAGGAGTCATAACATTCAAGGCTATTGGTCCAGAGCAGGAATGTAGGACGAGTGTAGGCAGCAGCGTATTTTTGGCGATAGACTGAATAGGCTGAAGGGCTTCTTCTGTACTGTATGATTCTATAAGCATTCACTAGGAATTCCAAATATACAGTTTTTGAAAAAAATGCAGGTAAACAACATATTTAACATTGTTGCTCAGGAAGTTATTTCCCACCCCCCCCCAAATGCCACTTATTTTTAAAGTGATAACCTGTACAGCAGCTCCAGTGCAACAGTATCTCCATAATCATGGGCTAGAATGTTGATCTTCTGCTGAGAAAGGCCCAGTTCCACTAGTAGCCCCTGGACAATGTCTGCCTGCTCAAAGAAGGAGTATCTGTGCAGCCTCTATTGAAGAGCAAATGCACTGCATTTAGCAATTAACCTTGCAGATACAAAAGCGAGGCGCCCCCCCCCCGGGGGGGGGGGGAAAGAGAGACAGATCATGAGACAGTTACAATTGCACAAACACATCTTTACCTTCAGCTAGTTTAAAGATGCTCTCTCTCTCTCTCTCTCAATGAACTATTTCTTTGATTGAAGTGACTTGTTATACAATTATATGAAGCACTCATTGAGTGCCAATACATAGCAATGAGTAATATGATCCATGACTGAAAGGCAGACAGTCTTGCATTTAAGTGCTTAAGTATCAATGAGGCTATTTTGAAGTGTAACCTTGGCTGTAATGCTGAAAATATAACAGCCAATTTGCACACATCACCAATGAAGATAGACCAAATAATCTGTTCTGATAATGTTGCTTAAGGCACAAATATTAGCAAAAAACTAAAATGTTCCATCAACCAGTACAACCAGTCACTATAGTAGATTACATTGTTTTTTGTCATTCTTTCTTTCAAAAAGTATTCATTAATGCTTTTGAGAGTTGTAGTCTTTTACAGCTTAAATAGTTCTTTCACCAAAAATGAGCATTTTTAAAATAAATGTCCTGTTCCTCCACTTCAATGGGACCAATATCCCTGCAGCAGTTCAAGATTTCACTATCACCTTAGGTGAATTAGGAATGGGCAAGAAATGCTGGCCTAGCCAGTGACATCCATATGAATATATATCAAAAAAAAAAAATCACTGAAAATGGTCTTAAATATCTTTGCTGAACCATTTACTACTTTCATTGATGTACCTTAGTCAGTTTCTTAGTAAATTATTTTGATACAAAAAGTCTTTAAAAAGCAGGCCAACTAATGCCAATAGGCCTACAAAATGTTCATTTTAAGAGTTTTCCGAACCACTGGAATTTCACAGTATCAGAATGCAGTATGGCCAACTGCGAGGGGATCTGTTTCAAATGAACAAATTTGTAAACCAGGGTAAAAGTTAGAGACATCTTGTGACACAGTGGTAAGTGTCTCTATCCCTGAATCAGGAGGCCTGGTTCAAGTACCACTTGCTCCAGAGGTATGTAACAACATCTCTGAACAGGTTGATTAGAAAAGATAGATTAATTTGAAAAAACAGCATAAAAGAATCACAGCAAGCACAAATATATAAAGGTATTCTTTATAACTCACGCCCATTTCAAATTCTCAAGTTTTTATTAATTTTTAAAAAAAACTTTTTTTGAACTATTTTTCTAATCAGCCTGTTCAGTGATGTTATTATACACCTCTGGAGCAGGTGGAACTTGAACACAGGCCTCCTGGTCCAAAGTTAGGGACACTACCACTGTGCCACAAGACAACCCAACAGATTCGCCCGATTTCATTCAGTTTGCACTGATCTAATTGGTGGAAACAAGCTGAAACCCTCTCCCTATAATTTTTTTGCAAATTAAAATCCTACAGTTGACAACTATTCAGTTTTCTACATACTATGAATTACATTCAATGCTCAAACGGTTAAACCTTCCATAAAAGGAACTGAACATTCCTCAGCAATCAGATACTCACAGGTTTATCACTAAATCCAAAGCCAAGAAAATCTAACGCGATAACTCGATTAAACCTCAGAGTTAAGCCTTCCCAGATCTAAAACAAAAAGCACAAAACAATCCTTCTGGTACTCTCCAACATTCCATAGAGTGTTTAGATTGGCTAACAACACATCTTAATTGTTATAGGTGAATCTGCTTAAATAAAGAGATCTCTTTGATCATTCACTCTAGTTTATTTCAAAATTAAAACTTAAATATATATTTTTGAAAATAAAGCAAGTAAAGTCACCATAATCCTACCAGACCATTGGGCTGCTCTGTCACTGGAGAGAGATGACTGGTGGTGGTTTAACCCAAGGATAACCACGCCTCAGGTGAGTTCAGAGGTTGAGGACAGTCCTTCATAGTAACCTCAGCCAATGTAGGAATTGAACCCACACCAGTGTCCCCAGCATCACCAGTGGTCCAGCCAACTGAGTTAACCAACCTCCTAAGTTTGACAATATTGTAGGTTTAAGGATTTCTCGGTACTGAACAAAATCAATTTCCAGTAGTAACCAGAAATAAAACTCCTAGCCAATTTCACCCTCGAGTGAAGGTGTACTAGAACCAGCTAAGAATTCTACCAGATGAAATAGCAAAGCTCAGTGTTCAGAAATGTCAGATTTTAGATATTTTCACAACGGAAGTAATCCAATCAAACTCTACTGCATTCAATCCAATTCTACCTGTATGTCAGTGTAATATTTTATCCACAACTCACGGGCTCACTCCTCGAAGTCACAGCTCCACCACCGTTACTAAATCCATTCTCCACTTTAAAATCAAAACAAGGGAAAACAATTTTGACCAAACAACTGGACCAAGTCTTAACATTCTTCTCCCCAACTCCTTACCTTGTGCCAATCATAGCTTGATGTTGGGAAACCATGCAAAAGGATCACTATGTCGGAACTGCCAACAGCACCCAGAGAATCTGAAATTTGTACACAGATTGCATTAAAACAGCCTGAAGAACATTGGGCAAGTTTAGGCTAGAGATCCCATGACACTAATTGAAGAAAAGTCTGGGCTGGCATTCCTTCCTTAAATATTATCAAAAACAGCAGATTCATTCATCACATTATTGTTTGTGAAATCTTCCTCTTTGCAAATGGTGCCCATTTATCAATATAAGGCATTACGTGTCAAAGTAATTATATTGAACTCTTTAAGATAACTCAATGATAAGTTGTGATGTGTATTCAAGGATTGCTACGATGTCCCTACTCATCAGAATCCAGCCTTTTTTCCAAGGATCACATCGTGAACCCAGATGGATGATAAAAGCTGCCCTAGATCAGGTTCTGAAAGCACCCACATGCCATCATTACACCCTAGCGAAACATGAGCTATTTGGACCAAGTTAGCCAAACATTAAGGGCTTCCTGCATAAATGTAGGCTTTGCTAAAGCGGGCTTTCTACTGAATGAGGAACCTGACAACAAAAATAAAAGGTTAGGACAGATGGTTAAAGTCTTCTCTTAAGATTAATGGCACAACTTCAAATGTTATTGTTAAAGTACTTGCTTCGTTGCTCACATCTTACAACTTTGCATTTGTAACGCACTGTCCTCAAAGAGCGACTTTTCGTTAAGTAAATCTTGATCAAAAGTCTGCCTATTTCCATAGGCCTTATAATGTTGAGAACAGGAGGTTTATACATTTAATTATCACAACTTTTCAGAAGAAAATGTGCATTTAGAAATGCAAGCCAACGTAAGACAAATATTCCCATTTGTCACATAACAAAGCAATAAACATTTACATGTACAATTACAGATTAATTAAAGCCATGTCATTGGAGCATTAAGAACAGAACTATATAATTAAGTGGTATGAGCCTGTTCTACCATTTAATATCACTGTCATATCATTTTAAAACCCTTACCTCTGTAAAATATGCGGTGGTCTTTGTAAGTAAAGAAGGCTCCAGCCATTCGCCATGAATAGAGAGACGGTGAGAGACTCGGGGGAGGAAGGTGAAGGTAGACTGCAATAAGTGGTGCAGCGAGAAGTGCAACCTGGATCCACCACTCTTTCATCTTTAAAACAAAAACTACCACGTATGGATTCTTCAAAAAAAATCGTAATTCAATCCTGGCTCTTTCTTGGAAGTGGACTTCACTTTCAAATTAGACAAAGGTAAGAGAAAAATAGTTATCACTAATACCTGTGGGTTTATATTCAAACATATTACAAGTTGTACAATCTCCAGGCCACTAAAAGAAGAACAGTCTTTCAATATTATTTTAAAGCTATTGCTAATCTTTTAAACCACCACCCATCGGGGTAAACATCTACAAAACCATGTTAAACTACCATCCAAATCTAAACACTCAGCCCTCATACAAAAATATCAAGAGAAGTTTCAATCCTGAAGCAATTCGCTTATAAAGGTACACTGTTCAACCTCACAAATGGATAAGGGTATTTGGGTAGTTAACTCCAAGGTTTGATCCATGGCCTCTACTGCGCTCACTGACCTCCACCAAGATAGTACTTTCAACTTTACAATTGGTCAAGTAATTCTTGCACTAGACAAAAAGATGGAAAGACACAGGAAAATCATCAAGGCTTGCCACTCCTGCAAGCAATCCAGCCACTCCCTCTGCAATGAAGAGGAATTTAAAAATGCTCTACCCACATGTGGCTTTTAAGTGGCTGTTGGCAACACCCTCAGCTGTATGGGTCCTGGAGGTTTTTACATTATGGACAAAGTACCACATGACAATTCTGACTACATTTATGCAAACTCGTTAATGCAGAATGTCCCATGACACTTCACAAGAGTGATATTGAACAAAATTTGACAAGTCACACAACAGGATTTCTGTTCCAATGTACACACCTTTAGGATGGGAGGCAGAGAGAAGTGATGCCACTCTCTAGGATTGTTCTGGGGTCCCCAGGAATTAAACATTAATCTACCAAGCAGTACTGCAAGGAACTGTGAAGAAATATCATAGAGACATTAAAAATCTGTTGTTTTGTGCATTTTTTTCTACTCATGTTTATCATTATTAAAAATATTACAAATTGGTAGGAGGCTGTTTGGCAGGCTAATTCAGGCAACAACATCAAATGATGAAACTCCAGGAATATGAGCCTCATTTGGACAGATACATGAATAAGAAAGGTTTAGAGGGATATGGGCCAAATGCAGGCAATTGGAACTAATTTAGTTTGGGAAACTTGGTCAACACGGACGAGTCGGACCGAAGAGTCTACTTCCGAGCTGTGTGACTTTGTCCAACCAGAACTAACAGCCACAAACAGGAAAGATAATAAAAATAAGTTAGTTGCATCAAATTTGTGTGGTTGTATGTTCTTTCTTTAAAAAGAATTCTGAACTCATTAACACAACTTATACACACATCTAGTTTCTGGAGTGCTGAACAAATCCCGATTTCAACATGGTTTAATAACACCTAGGACTAAAATAATCCGTAATAGCCCTACTCTTCATGAAAAAGTCTAACAACAGTCTGCTCCGGTAAATTGGCACAAAACTTTTTCAAACAAGTTTGAACAGTATCTGATCCAATCAAAATACTGTTTCTTTTAAAATAAATTCTGAAGGGGTTTAAATGTCACGTTTCAAGCCAAAAAATACTAAATAGGGTCATTTGTACTTAAGAAAGTGGCAAAATGTAGCAGCATTTTGCGCGAAAAATAGATGAGTGAGCTCCAAGCACCACTTACCTATACTCAGGTGAACTCTCATAGTCCCAAAGCACTTCTCACCTGAGAATACGATTATTTCCGGGTCAGTTCCGTTAAGCTCCTCGTTCCGCCCCTTTTCCTATGGTTGATGACAGCCAGAGGAGAGTATGTCTCCCACTACTGGCCATGAGGGTAATCTGCAGCGCCAGATGCCCAATACCTAGATGAACCAGCCGCTTGATGCAGTGACAGATTCTATTGTTAAAAGACTCAAGAGAAAGTGTTAGGTTGGCCCAGATTCAACAAATTAAAATCTAATCAAAAATTTCTCCTCCGTTACTTTCAAAGAAGCCCAACTATTAAAAAAATGCAAATACAAATGCAATAAAAATGGAAATTATTGGAGAAAACCAACAATTATGGCAGCATTTGTGGAGACAGAAACAGATTGTGTTTTGACTCCAATGTGACTTCTTTGGAATTGAAGGGACCTGGAAAAATGATAGTTCTTAGTTTCAAAGGATGTTATTAAATTGGAAAGGGTGCAGAAAAGATTTACAGGAATATTACCAGGACTTGAGGGTTTGAGTTGTAAGGTGAGGCTGGACAGGCTGGGACTTTTTTTCCCCAGGAGTGTAGTAGACTGAGAGGTGACCTTATAGAGATTTATGAATTCATGAGAGGCATAGATAAGGTGAATAGCCAAGGTCTTTTCCCTAGTGTATGGGGAGTCCAAAACTAGAGGGCACAGGTTTAAGGTCAGAGGGAAAAGATTGAAAGGGACCTGTGGGGCAACTTCTTCACACAGACGGTGGAGCGTGTATGGAATGAACTGCCAGAGGAAGTGGTAGAGGTGGGTACAATTACAACATTTAAATACATTTGAATAGGTACGTGAATAGGAAAGGTTTAGACGGATATGGACCAAACACAGGCAAATGAGACTAGTTTAATTTGAGAAACCTGGCCAACACAGACAAATTGGACTGAAGGCTCTGTTTCCATGCTGTATGGCTCTATAACTCCGTGACATTTGATCTGAAATGTTAACTGTGTTTCTCTCTACAGAAATGCTGTCAGATCTGGTCAGTTTCTCAAGCATTTATTTTTATTTCAGGTATCCTGCATCCACAATACTTTACTTTTAAATATTAACGTGCTCCACAGGAACTGTCCACAATAGGCTACTTGCTGTGATGCTCATAGGCAGCAGACCTCAAGATATAAATAATTTGGTGGACATATCTCCAGGACATTTGTATCCAATGATAATTGCAGTTATGCGTCAGTGAGTTGCCAAGCTTTTGGTTTTGTTGTGATCAGCTGGGCTCAGAAACCTGCAAATCAGAGGACTAAGAAATTTACAATTACAGTTTCCCAGGAGGTCTCGTAGTGGTAACATCCCTGCTAATGAGTTAAAACACCTAGTTCAAGTCTCATTCCTGGACAGGATGACCAAAGGGAAAGTTTGTTCACAACATGACCAAACAGTTTAAGTATTAATTAGCCAATCCTCGAATGGCAGATGGTAAGAAGAAGAGAAACTCCTGGTCAGCAATGTGATGGAAAGAAAATTCAAGCCTTTACCACCACTATACATAACTACAGACAAACCAAGCATATAGAAACATGAACAGAGGCTGGGGTGAATGAAATTGGCTTTAATAGCAGTGAGCTCCAGGCTGGTTAGGAGGAGGCAATGTGGCAAGATGTAAAAAGCCTGAGAACAATGCACAATTTTTACTTCTATTCATTTGTGGGATGTTGGCGTCGCTGGCTGGCCAGTATTTCTTGCCCATCCCTATTTGTCCTTGAGAAGGTGGTGATGAGCTGCCTTCTTGAACCACTACAGTCCTCCTGCTGTGGGTTGACCCACAGTGCTATTGGGGAGGGAATTCCAGGATTCTGACCCCAGTGACAGTGAAGGAACGGTAATATATTTCCAAGTCAGGATGGTGAGTGACTTGGAAGGGAACTTGGAGGTGGTGGTGTTCCCACATGTCTGATGCCCTTGTCCTTCTAGATGGAAGTGGTCGTGGGTTTGGAAGGTGCTGTCTGAGGATCTTTGGCGAGTTTCTGCAGTGTATCTTGTAGATAGTACACTCTGCTGCTACTGAGCATCAAGTGGATACTTGTGGATGTAGTGCCAATCAAGCAGGTTGCTTTGTCCTGGATGGTGTCAAGCTTCTCGAGTGTTGTTGGAGCTGCATTCGTCCAGGCAAGTGGGGAGTATTCCATCACACTCCTGACTCGTGCCTTGTAGATGGTAGACAGGCTTTGAGGAGTCAGGAGGTGAGTTACTCGCCGCAGTATTCCCAGCTTCTGGCCTGCTCTTGTAGCCACTGTGTTAATGTGGTGAGTCCAGTTGAGTTTCTGGTCAATGGTAACCCCCAGGATGTTGATAGTGGGGGATTCAGTGATGGTAACACCATTGAATGTCAAGGGACAGTGGTTAAATTGTCTTTTATTGGTGATGGTCATAGCCTGGTATTTGTATGGCGCGAATGTCACTTGCCACTTGTCAGCCCAAGCCTGGATATTGTCCAGATCTTGCTGCATGTGAACATGGACTGCTTCAGTATTTGAGGAGTCACGAATGGTACTGAACATTGTGCAATCATTGGCGAATATCCCCACTTCTGACCTTATGATGGAGGGAAGGTCACTGATGAAGCAGCTGAAGATGGTTGGGCCAAGGACACTACCCTGAGGAACTCCTGCAGAGATGTCCTGGAGCTGAGACGATTGACCGCCAACAACCATGACCATTTTCCTAGGTGTCAGGTATGACTCCAACCACCGGAGAGTTTGCCCCCGATAACCATTGTTTCCAGTTTTGCTAGGGTTCCTTGATGCCACACTCGGTCAAATGCAGCCTTGATATCAAGGGCTGTCACTCTCACCTCCCCTCTGGAATTCAGCTCTTTTGTCCATGTTTGAACCAAGGCTGTGATGAGATTAGGAGCTGAGTGGCCCTGGCAGAACCCAAACTGGGCATCACTGAGCAGTTTACTTCCGAGCTGGTGCTGCTTGATAGCATTGTTGATGACACCTTCCATCACTTTACTGATGATTGAGAGGAGACTGATGGGGCGGTAATTGGCAGGGTTGGATTTGTCCTGCTTTCTATGTACAGGACATACTTGGGCATTTTCCACATTGTCAGTGTCGTAACTGTACTGGAACAGCTTGGCTAGGGGAGCGGCAAGTTCTGGAGCACAAGTCTTCAGCACTATTGGTGTAATGTTTATAGGGCCTGTAGCCTTTGCAGTATCCAGTGTTTCCAACCATTTCTTGATATCATGTGGAGTGAATCGAATTGGCTGAAGACTGGTACCTGTAATGCTGGGCACCACTGGAGGAGGCTGAGGTGGATCATCCACTCGGCACTTCTGGCTGAAGATTGCTGCGAATGCTTCAGCCTTATCTTTTGCACTGATGTGCTGGGCTCTTCCATCATTGAGGATGGGGATATTTGGGGGGCCTCCTCCTCCAGTGAGTTGTTTAATTGTCCACCACCATTCACGACTGGATGTGGCAGGACTGCAGAGCTTAGATCTGATCCGTTGGTTGTGGGATTGCTTAGCTCTGTCTGTCACTTGATACTTCTGCTGTTTGGTGTGCAAATAGTCCTGTTTGGTGGCTTCACCTGGTTGATACCTCACCTTCAGGAATGCCTGGTGCTACTCCTGGCATGCCCTCCTACTCTCTTCATTGAACCAAGGTTGATCCCTTGGCTTGATGGTAATGGTTGAGTGGGGGATATGCTGGGCCATGAGGTTACAGATTGTGCCAGAGTACAATTCTGCTGCTGCCCACAGTGCCTCATGGATGCCCAGTCTTGAGTTGCAAGATCTGTGTGAAGTCTATCCCATTTAGCATGGTGATAGAGCCACACAACACGATGGAGGCTGTTCTCAATGTGAAGGCAGGACTTCGTCTCCACAAGGACTGTGCAATGGTCACTGTCCTGATACTGTCATGGACAGATGCAACTGCAGCTGGCAGATTAGTAAGGATGAGGTCAAGTATGCTTTTCCCTCTTGTTGGTTCCCTCACCACCTGCCGCAGACTCAGTCTAGCAGCTATGTCCTTTAGGACCCAACCAGCTTGATCAGTAGTACTGCTGCCAAGCCACTCTTGTCATTGAAATCTCCCACCCAGAGTACATTTGGTGCCCTTGCCATCCTCAGTGATTCCTCTAAGTGTTGTTCAACATTGAGGAATACTGAATCATCAGCTGAGGGAGGATGGTATGTTGTAATCAGCAAGAGGTTTCCTTGTCCATGTTTAACTTGAAGCCATGAGCTTCATGGGGTCCAGAGTCAATGTTGAGGACCCCTAGAGCAACACGCTCTCAACTGTATACCGCTGTGCTGCCACCTCTGCTAGGTCTGTCCTGCTGATGGGTCAGAACATATCCAGGGATGGTGATGGTAGTGGCTGGGACATTGTCTGTAAGGTATGATTCTGTGAGTACGACTAAATCAGGCTGTTGCTTAACTAGTCAGTGAGACATCTCTCCCAATTTTGGCACTAACCCTCAGATGTTAGTGAGCAGGACATTGTAGGGTCGACAGGGTTGTTTCTGCCATTGTCTTTTCCAGTGCCTAGGTCGATGCCAGGTGATCTGTCCAGTTTCATTTCTTTGAGACTTTGTAGTGATTTGTACAACTGAGTTGCTTGTTAGGCCATTTCAGAGGGCAATTGAGAGTCAACCACATTGCTGTGGGTTTGGAGTCACATGTAGGCCAGACCGGGTAAGGATGGTAGATTTCCTTCCCTGAAGGGCATTAGTGATGGGTTTTTCCAACAATCGACAATGGATTCATGATGATCAGTAGATTCTTAATTCCAGACTTTTTTTTTGAATTCAAATTCCACCATCTGCCGTGGTGGGATTCAAACCCGGGTACCCAGAACATCAGCTGGGTTTCTGGATTAATTGTCTAGCAATAATACCATTAGCCCATCGCCTACCCCTGGAATGGAAAATAAATCGAGGTTATGCTTTTTGGAAGCCCAGTCTGTTAGATACAATGGAATAAATATATATTTGTAATCAAAAAAAGTTTTGAAAATCCAATATGTTAAAAATTGAAATTAGATTGGCACAGTGGTTTGCACTGATACCTCACAGTGGAAGGGACACAGGTCCAATTCCAGCCTTGGGTGACTGCCTGTGTGGAGTTTGCACATTCTCCCTGTGTCTTTCCACTGGGTGCTCTGGTTTCCTCCCACAGTCCAAAGATGTGCAGATTAGCTGGATTGACCATGCTCAATTGCCCTGTATAGTCCGGGGAATTGCAGGCTAGTAAGTACTGTAAATATCCCAACCTCATGGTAAATATGGGGGTTGAATGGGATGTTCTTCAGAGGGTCAGTGCAGAATCAATAAGCTGAATGGCCTCAACCTGCACTGTTGGGATTCTATGAAATCACTGTTATATTATTTGTAAATAAATAATCTTGTTATGAGAATGTATATCCAGAATTTCATATTTTATTGCTTTACTGCAGAGCCCAGGAACTATCAGTTGACCAGTTATATGGAGAACAGCAAAAAAAACGAAGTTCCAACATTTTAAATTGCCAATTGTGATTATTTCAAACTCCTGAGAACAAGTCATAACATTAAGCTTTCAAAGTTCACAGCTAAAAAAATTGCCTCAGTTGATAAAACTAGATAAACGAATCACGCAAGTGAAATGCACCAGAACTAGCAAGTAATGTTTAATCCTATTAGGTACTGTAGAATCAGTGAGTGACACAGCAGGGAAGATGACCATTCGACCCATTAAGTTTTTGCAGCACTTTGAAAGAGCCATCCAGTTGTTGCATTTCCCTACATTATACAAAAAGAGCTATAAAGAAAAGTAAGATAGAACATGAGAAAAAACTAGCACAGAATATAAAGACAGAGAGCAAAAGTTTCTATAAATATATAAAATGAACAAGAGTGGCTAAAGTAAACGTTGGCCCTTTAGAGGATGAGAAGGGGAATTTAGTTATGGGATATGATGAAATGGCCGAGGCATTGAACAGGTATTTTGTATCGGTCCTTACAGTGGAGGACACTAATAACATGCTAGTAATTGACAAAGAGACGAAGGTAGGTGAGGACCTGGAAACAATCATTATTACAGAAGAAGTAGTGTTGGGCAAGCTAATGGAGCTAAGGATTGATAAGTCTCCTGGCCCTGATGGAATGCATCCCATGGTACTAAAAGAGATGGCGGGAGAAATAGCAGGTGCACTGGCGGTAATTTTCCAAAATTCACTGGACTCTGGGGCAGTCCCAGCAGATTGGAAAACAGCAAATGTGACGCCACTGTTTAAAAAAGGAGGCAGACAAAAGGTGGGGAATTACAGACCGGTTAGCTTAACCTCCGTAGTGGGGAAGATGCTTGAGTCTATTATCAAGGAAGAAATAGCATGGCATCTCGATAGAAATTGTCCCGTTGGGCAGACACAGCACGGGTTCATGAAGGGCAGGTCATGCTTGACAAAACTTTTGGAATTCTATGAAGACATGACGAGCAAGGTGGACAATGGGGACCCAGTGGATGTGGTGTACCTGGATTTCCAAAAGGCCTTCGACAAGGTGCCACACAAGAGGCTGCTGCATAAGATAAGGATGCATTGCGTTAGGGGTAAAGTATTAGCATGGATAGAGGATTGGTTGACTAACAGGACGCAAAGAATGGGGATAAATGAGTGCTATTCTGGCTGGCAATCAGTGACTAGTGGTGTGCCTCAGGGATCGGTGTTGGGACCGCAATTATTTACAATTTATATAGATGATTTGGAGTTGGGGACCACGTGTAGGGTGTCAAAGTTTGCAGATGACACTAAGATGAGTGGCAGAGCAAAGTGTGCAGAGGACTGTGAAACCTTACAGAGGAACATAGATACAATGAGTGATACATTGAGTACATAGATACATTGGGCAAAGGTCTGGCAGATGGAATACAATGTAAATAAATGTGAAGTCATACATTTTGGTAGGAGTAATAGTAAAAAGGATTATTACTTGAATGGTAAAAAGTTGCAGCATGCTGCTATACAGAGGGACCTGGGTGTCCTTGTGCATGAATCACAGAAGGTTGGTCTGCAGGTACAACAAGTAATTAGGAAGGCAAATGGAATTTTATCCTTCATTGCTGAAGGGATTGAGTTTAAAAGCAGAGAGGTTATGTTGCAGCTGTACAAGGTGCTGGTGAGGCCACACCTGGAGTACTGTGTGCAGTTTTGGTCTCCTTACTTGAAAAAGGATATACTGGCACTGGACGGGGTGCAGAGGAGGTACAATATGTTGATTCCAGAGTTGAGGAGGTCGGTTTATGAGGAGAGACTGAGTAGATTGGGATTATATTCATTGGAATTCAGAAGATTGAGGGGGGATCTTATAGAAACATATAAAATTATGAAGGGAATAGATAAGCTAGAAGTAGAGAGGATGTTCCCACTGGCAGGTGAAGCTAGGACAAGAGGGCATAGCCTCCAGATTAGAGGGAGCAGATTTAGGACTGAATTGAGAAGGAACTTCTTGTTAAGGTTGTTAATCTGTGGAATTCCTTGCCCCGTGAAGTAGTTGACGCTACTTCAGTAAATGTTTTTAAAGCTAAGGTAGATTTTTTTTGAACAATAAAGGAATTAAGGGATACGGTGAGAGCGCGATTAAGTGGATCTGAGTCCACAAAAAGATCAGCCATGAGATAAAAGGTACTGCAGATGCTGGAGAATCCGAGATAACAAAGTGTGGGGCTGGATGAACACAGCAGGCCAAGCAGCATCATAGGAGCAGGAAAGCTTGACGTTTCGGGTCCAGACCCTTCATCAGAAATGGCAGGAAAGCTTGACGTTTCAGGCCCAGACCCTTCATCAGAAATGGCAGGAAAGCTTGACGTTTCGGGCCCAGACCCTTCATCAGATTTCTGAAGAAGGGTCTGGGCCCGAAACATCAAGCTTTCCTGCTCCTATGATGCTGCTTGGCCTGCTGTATTCATCCAGGCCCACACCTTAAGATCAGCCATGATCTTATTCAATGGCGGAGCAGGCTGGAAGGGCCGGACGGCCTACTCCTGCTCCTAGTTCTTCTGTTCTTATGTACCTTTTACAATAACCCTGCATTTTTTACTCTTGTTTCTCCAGGTCCATTTAAAGAAAGTTAATAAATCTGTATCCATGTCCTCTTCCAGACTGTGCATTTCAAATCATAACAAGCTAGGCAGAAAATTCACGAGCCTACTTTGGTTCTTTTGCTGTCCGGAGTTGGCGGCAAAGCCCTTTGGACAGTTTCGTGGAGTCGTACTTGCAAGTCCTGGCTCTATTTTTGTGAAAGAAAAGCCAACATCATGCACTAACTTCTTTTCCCCTCATAATGTATGTTAAAGAAAACTTTGAATGAAAGTGGATGAAATGAAATAAGTGTATAGGCACCCACCTTTGTTACGGACAATAATTCTCCCCCCGTTTGAGCCAGGGCGTCTCAGTCGTTGCCCCAGCAACCGCCGCCCACCCTAGTAACGGCAGCCAGCAATAAGCTGCCTTCTCGTTGGTCCTTTTCAAACGCAGCAGCCAATCGGAAGTATGTTTAAATGTCAGTGGCGGTTTTTGCCGCTTGGTTGGTCAGGGCTTTGATGAATTTATTTATTAATTAATTTATTGTTTGGTCGATCGAAGGAGCCTGAGGCCGAGGGTTAAGCAATGTCAGTGAAGAGTTCGATTGGGAATCCTGAGGTTTGTGGAGAGGCTGGAATTCTTGTCCGTCAGGGGGTGGGAAGGGGGGCACACGGCTATCCGACTGTGTAGGCCTCAAGAGCTTGGCTGACTCCCTCCTCCCCATCAACACCTGTATACCCACGACCCTCGTTTCTCTCCCACACCCTTTGATGAGCCGTCCCACCCAGCCCTTTCCTTTGTACCCTCGCCATCCTTCTTGTTGACCCTGTTGTGTCTTCGGCCATCCCTGGCTACACCCTTGTCATCACTTGCCCTGTGCCCTCCATCTTCCACCTTGTATGTTGTGCCCTCAGTCATAGAGTCAGCGGTTTGCAGCACAGATTATAGGCCCTTCGGCGTATTGAGTTTGCTCTGGTCAAAAATAACCACCTAACTATTCTGATCCTCTTTTCCAGCTCTTGGCCTTTAACTTTGTATGCTTTGGCATCACAAGTGCACATCCAGATTACGCCTAGATGTTGGAATACTGCATACAGTTCTGGTCGCCACATTACCAAAAGGATGTGGATGCTTCATAGAGGGTGCAGAGGAGGTTCACCAGGATGTTGCCTGGTATGGAGGGCACTAGCTATGAAGAGAGATTGAGTAGATTAGGATTATTTACATTGGAAAGATGGAGGTTGAGGGGGGGGACCTGATTAAGGTCTACAAAATCATGAGAGGTATAGACAGGGTGGATAGCAAGAAGCTTTTTCCCAGAGTGGGGGATTCAATTACTAGGGGTCACAATTTCAAGGTGAGAGGGGTAAAGTTTAATGGAGAGTAGCGTGGAAAGTTCTTTATGCAGAGGGTGGTGGGTACCTGGAAGGCGTTGCCAGCGGAGGTGTTAGAGGCAGGCGTGATAGCGTTATTTAAGATGTATCTACATCTTAATGGGCAGGGAGCAGAGGGATACAGATCCTTGGAAAATAGGCGACAGGTATAGATAGAGGATCTGGAATAGTGCAGGCTTGGAGGGCCGAAGGGCCTGTTCCTCTGCTGTAATTTTCTTTGTTCTTTGTTATGACGGCTTCTGCCTCAATGAGCCTTATGATCAGTGAGTTCCAGATTCCCACCCACCCTTTGGGTGAAAAAATATTTCCTTCTTAGGCGACTATATGGAGTTTGCACGTTCTCCCTGTGTCTGTAAGGGTTTCCTCCCACAGTCCAAAGACATGCAGGTTAGGTGGATCGGCCATACTAAATTGTCCGTCGTGTCCAAGGATGTGCAGGCCATATGGATTAGCCATGGGAAATGCATGGTTACAGGGATGGGGTGGGTGTGGGTAGGATGCTGTTCAGAGGGTCGATGTGGACTCAATGGGCTGAATGGCCAGCTTCCAAACTGCAGTGATTCTATGATCTCCTCCAAACCTTAATTACCTTAAATCTATGCTTCCTGGTCATTGATCCCTTCATCAAAATGAAACGTTTCTTCCTGCCTCTATCTATGCCTCTCATAATTTTACCATCTCAATCATGTCCCCTCTCTGTCTGCTTTGCTCCGCTCCAAGGAAAATAACACCACTCTATCTGAGTTCAGGAGCAGTGTAAAATGAGTTGCCAACTTGACTCCACCTCCTTTGGGCTTAAATTCTCATGCCCATCTTTTTCTCTCCCTCTCTCAAAATCCTCCATCCTTTTCTCTGGATCCCTCCCTCTGCCCAATCATTTGTTGAAATGCAGTTCATTCTCTACATTTCTGTCATCGCTCAAAATTCATGCAACTCACTCTTTTTGTAGTTTTGTAGTAACTATTTTTGACGTTTTATTTCTCCATAGTTTCTGAAGAAAAGAGTTGTACCAAATCCAAAGTATCATTATGTTCGAGCACGAATTGATACTGGTAAGTAGACTAAATAATTGCCTTGATTTGTCAACTCAGGTTTAATATTCTGCGGGCATTACAAAACAAAATCTAGATAACCTTATGAGGATGTGAAATATTTTATTTTCCATGAAACATTTAAGAGAATTGGGAGATCCTTCAAGAAAATCACTAAATGGCATAGAAAAAGCAGTGGTATGAAATTAGAATGGGCTGCTCCAATATTGATGTTGCACTGACAGAAGCATGATGGACTAAATAACCTTTCCATCTTTTTGGTCCGGAAATTGCTACGCTTATAACAAAGGGAATGGAAAAAGCATGTTAGAAGATGATGGTACAGTATTCAAAGAGCATTGACACACTAGCAAATTTCATGAATTGATCATGTCAGACTGCTTCTGAGACCCACTGCAGCCTTGGCATGACATTCTTGATGAAGGTGAGATGTGAGGGAGCATTGGGAGATGGTTTATTTTCTTTCCCAAAGGTTTGCTTTCCTTCACCTTGGCCGATTTAATTTAAAGTGCAGTGAACAAAATGTATAATATGTAATTGATGAACCAGCTGTTTTGAAAAGCAATGATACTGGATTTTACTTTACTGCTAATTATAACCAAATAACATGTTTTCCATGATTAGGCAGATTATATAAAATCTGAGAGTATCATCAATGGGAATCACAACCATGCAAATCACTTCTAATTTAACCAAACTGGTAGCATGGTTGTCTCTGGGTTAGTTGCATATGGATGACTTGGAGAAGGGAAGTTTGGGAGAGCTTGAGTTGAGGAACATTTCAGTCTCAGGCACAAGAAGCCTAATCTTTCCTAAATCTTCCTGCTCCTTCTGGTGCTATTAAGAAACCTGAAAGTCTCAAGCTTTTCTTCTCTTCTGATTTTGTTCAGCTTGGTATGAAAGTTGCTGTGGCTTCTGTACTGAAACCAGAACTGAAATTGTAGTTGGAGATCAATTAAACCCTAATCTCTGTAATTAAGGAAAAGCCTTGCTAGTATAGGGCATCTTGGATTCAATTAAATAGGTAGGATTCATGTTGGTTTTCATCAAATAACTTACGGATGTTCTTGCAGTTTTGGCCAGGACATAAATTTTCTTTTATTCATTTGTGGGATGTGGGTATCTCTGGCTGGCCAGCATTTATTGCCTGTTCCTAGTTGCCCTTGAGAAGGTGATGGTGAGCTGCCTTCTTGAACCGTTGCAGTCCACCTGCTGTGGGTTTACCCACCATGCCATTAGGGAGGGGATTCCAAGATTTTGACCCAGCAACGATGAAGGGACGATGATATATTTCTAAATCAGAATGGTGAGTGGCTTGGAGGGGAACATGAAGGTGGTGGCGTTCCCACATATCTGCTGCCCGTGTCCTTCTAGATGGAAGTGGTCGTAGGTGCTGCCTGAGGATCTTTGGTGCATTTCTGCAGTGCATCTCATAGAAAGTACACACTGCTGCTACTGAGTGTTAGTGGTGGAGGGAGTGGATGTTTGTGGATATAGTGCCAATCAAGCAGGCTGCTTTGTCCTGGATGATGTCAAGCAGCTTAAGTGTTTTTGGGGCTGCACTCATCCAGGCAAGCTTGGAGTGTTCCATCACACTCCTGACTTGTGCCTTTATAGATGGTGGACAGGCTTTGAGGAGTCAGGAGGTGAATTACTCGCTGCAGTATTCCCAGCTTCTGACCAGATGAGGTCAAGAATATTTTTCCTTTTTTGATGGTTCCCTCACCACCTGCCACAGACCCAGTCTAGCAGCTGTGTCCTTTCAGACCCAAACAGCTTGACCTGTAGTACTGCTACAGAGCCACTGTTGGTGGTGGACATTGAAATCCCCCACCCAGAGTACATTTTGTGCCCTTGCCATCCTAAATGCTTCCTCCAAGTGTTGTTCCAAGTGTTGTTCAAAGTGGAGGAGTACCGATTTGTCAGCTGAGGGACGATGGTATGTGGTAATCAGCAGGAGGTTTCCTTGCCCATGTTTAACATGAAGCCACGAGACTTCATGGGATCCGGAGTCAATGTTGAGGACTCCCAGGGCAACTCACTCTTGACTGTGTACCACTGTGCCCCCCACCTCTATCCGGTCTGTCCTGCTGCTGGGACAGGACATACCCAGGAATGGTGATGGTCGTGCCTGGGTCTTATCCAGGGATGGTGATGGTCGTGTCTGGGACATTGTCGTACTCATGGAATCATACCTTACAGCCAGTGTCTGGTTGTTGCTTGACTAGTCTGTGAGACAGCTGTCCCAATTTTGGCACTAGCCTCCAGTTGTTAGTAAGGAGGACTCTGCAGGGTTGACAGGGCTGTTTCTGCCGTTGTCTTTTCCAGTGCTTACGTCGATGCCAGGTGATCCATCTGGTTTCATTGCTTTGAGATTTTGAAGCGATTGAATGGCTTGCTAGGCCATTTCAGAGGGCAGTTGAGAGTCAACCACATTGCTGTGGGTCTAGAGTCACATGTAGGCCAGACGAGGTGAGGGTGGCAGATTACCTTCTCTGAAGGATGTTAGTAAACAAGATGGGTTTCTGTAACGATTGGCAATGATTTCATGGTCAACAGTAGATTCCTAATTCCAGATTTTTCTTTGTTGAGTTCAAATTCCACCATCTGCCGTGGCGGGATTCAAATATAGGTCCCCAGAACATTAGCTGAGTTTCTCAATTAATAGTTTAGTGATAATACCACTAGGCCATCAACTACCCATTAAATGGACACAATCTGATTGGTAGATCACTGAAGTCAGTGGAAAGGCAATTAAGGTGATGTTTATAACAAGAGCTGATTAAATATCACCCATTTTGTGCTCATTCATCAAATGCAAGTCCGACCTTCGAGTTGTACTGCACCATATTTATACTCTAATTGTATGGGCTCCTGGTCAGTATTTTTTATGTAGAGCTTTAAGAACACCTCCTTGTCTTGATGCATTAGACGAGGAGAGAGTTCATTGATGGTTGATTGGAATGATACAAATAAAGTGTTTTATTTATAAGAAGTGTTGAATTTAGCGTGTATTCGTCAAAATTATAAATGTTAAAGAATGATCAGATTTCAACGTTTAAAGCAAGTAATAAATTTGATAGCAATAAAAACATAAATTGCTGGAAATGTTGAGCAGGTCTGGCAGCATCTATGAAGAGAAATCAGAGTTAACGTTTCAGGTCCTTTGCCCCTTCCTGAAGGGTCCAGCAATTTTCCAGCAATTTATGTTTTTGTTTCTGATTTTCAGCATCCACAGTTCTTTCGGTTTTTATTAAGAAAATTGATAGGATGTTGGCTTCCAGGTTGCGTAAAAGTTAATCTGATTAAAAGCAATTGCTGAAAAAACATCACACAAGCAGTGGAAAGAATGTCGGACATATTGCTCCTGGAAGTTTCTTGTGCAAAATTAATTGAATTAAAAATCCACATGGAAAGTTTCCTGGAAATTAGGTATTAAAATTATGTAGTGAGTGGAAGAAATTAGAACTTAGATACAGATATTTTCTAACCAACTTGTCAGAACTGTTATTACACGCCTCTGGAGCAAGTGGGATCTGATTCCAGGTCTCCTGGTTCAAAGCTGAAAAATTTAGATGTAGAGTTGCCAGCGAAATGGGGATCATGCTTGGCCCAACTGCCCTATTCCTGTTTCTGTGTAACAACCAGTGGAGTGGTAATACCACCTTAAGATGCATGAATACTGCAGGTTCATAATAACGCTGTAAAAGAAATGCTCAAAATATTTACCAGCCTTAACTTAATCCAGCATTCTCTTCTTTGGGGCATGTTGTGGATCAATCTCTACTCCAGAGAGATGAGAGCGTAACCTAGGCTGAGACCTCAGTGCAGTACTGAAGGAGTGTTAAACGTCAGGGGATGGCTTGTTCTGAGTGATGTGTTAAACCAAAGTCATATGCCTACTGAGGTGAATGCAAGGAATCCCACGGTACTGTATGAAAAAGAATAGCTAAATTCTTCTGGTGTCCTGGAAAAAGTTTAGGAATGTAGGAACAGAAGTACTCCATTTAGCCCCTCCTCGCTGTTCTCCAATTCAATTAGACCATTACTGATCAGTAACTGCTTACATTTGACTTTGCCCCATATCCCCGATACTTTTAGATAACAAAAAGTAATCAAATAACTTTTTCTAATCAATCTTGGATTAAAATTAATAAGTGAACCAGCTGTTTGTGAAAGTGTGTTTTAAACTTCAATTAAATTTTGTGCAGAAGTACTTCCTAACTTCATGCTTAATGGCCTTGCTTTAAATTTTACACTATGCCCCATCATTCTTTGTTTTTCAACCAGTAGAAATAGTTTCTTGTCATCTAAGCTACTGTTCCTGCCCTTTACCTTCTAAACTCCTGGGAATACAACCCTAGTTTTTATAATCTGCCCTATTTAACCCTTAGAGTTCAGGCATCATTCTGGTATATTTATGTCATACTCTCTCTGAGCGATATATTTTTCCTGAGATGCGCAGTGAGGTCCAACCAGGTATAAAATAGCTGCACTGTAATTTCTTCCTCTGTGTGTGTGTGTGTGTGTGTGTCGGTGTCAGCTATTCAACCGATTTCATATCCAAGTCAATAATTTGCCTTCAGTTTTATCAAATTCAGCTTCCTCTAACAATTTCTTTAAGTGACTTTATTAAATGTATCTGGAAGTCTGTGTAAATAACATCCAAAGACAGTCACTATTCACAATGTTAGCCATCACTCCCCCCAAAAAATCAGGATCATCCAATTTATTCTGCAATATTATTGTTTGGGCAAGTTGGCTGCCAGGTTTGCCTGTATGACAGTAGTAACTACACTTCAAAAGTACTTTGTTGGTTGTAACGTTCCTTGGAATATGAAAAGCACTATATAAAGGCAAGTTAATTTCTACTTTCTTATACAAGTCATGTATTGGAAGGATTAAACATCAGTTTACTTTAATTTACCACATGTTTGCTCAAAAATGCTATTAAATCTCTCTAATCTTCTTATGAAATAAGTTATTAATGGCAAATGATAAGTTTCTACTAAAATGTCAAGTGAAATTATTCACTTATCTGCTGCTGCAGTAAAGTGCTATTAAATTAATGAAAAAGACGGCTGAAATAGGTCATTATTTACATAAAACTTACATTTTAAGAAGGAATATATCTTAGTAAAATTCTTGTGATGGCAGAGTTACATATTGAAATATGTTTGTATTAATTTGTTTCATTTTTTTATGTGCTGTTGCTTGTTGAAGAAATGAAATTGTCTTCTGTCTGCTGGCCATACATGGCAGGTTCAAAATTATGGCCAATCTCTTCCATCTTCTGCATACTGTAAATTATATTGCCTTGAAGGTATACATAGCATTTGAAAATATTAAGATATAGTTCATGACCAGAAAGGGTTTAGGAGAGAAAATATTATTTAACAAATCTCATTTAATAGTGGTGCTTCTGACATTTTAGTTTTTTAAATTTTCGGGTTTTGGACAAAGTCACTCTCGAAAAATCAGTCGTGAAACTACATTCTAGGGAATATGTGATGTTGGATTGGCTTTGCAGTACTGGAGAGATTTAGGATGTGATGAGGAACTGGTGAATAAAGTACCACAGGAGTCAATATGATATATCCCAGATGCAGAAACCAATGGTAAACTCATTGAATTTTCATTTAGCATTAAAACAGAGGATATGGATTGGGCACTTCAAAAAGGCATGCGTGCTTGGAAAGCAATGTCAAGTGAAAAGAACCGACCTTGCTGTAAGGAGATATGGTATGAAGAGCTTACAGAAAATATCCACCTTTTTAGCTAATTAAAGTATATTCATGTAGTAAATGATTCATGAGGAAGGCATGCAAAGCATGTTAATGTAAGATCAGTCATTTCAGTGAAATCAGAAATTAATGAATGGTAAATATAACACACAGCTGAGACATTAGGCAGAATGGAATTACTCACCACTCGGGGAGCTTTCAGCATATATATCTATGGCGCCATATTTAAAGTCATCTGCACACCACTTCCAGCCAGGTGCTTAAGTCTCAATGTTGAACTCATAGCCCTGAAGAAAGACCAACTAGCTCCTGGCTTGACAGGCAGGGACCTGATGAATTTGATCTGGACGTGGTAGTGAAGAGGATGGCAGTTCTTTTCCCTCTAGACCACCACACACACACACACACTTCAATAAGCAACAGCACATTAAAATGTGAAACAAATTAATACAAATATATTTCAATATGTAACTCTGCCTGAACACAAATTGCTGTAGGAATCATTGCTGTGCTGCATGTGAAGTGAGATGCTAGATGGTGCAGAAAGAAGGTCAGTGATCTTCTACACTCTTTAAGGTCAAGTGCCACCATATTCTGAGATAAAAGGTACTGCAGATGCTGGAGAATCCAAGATAACAAGCATGGGGCTGGATGAACACAGCAGGTCAAGCAGCATCATAGGAGCAGGAAAACTTGACGTTTCGGGCCTAAACCCTTCATCAGAAATGGGGGAGGGGAAGAGGGTTCTGAAATAAATAGGGAGAGAGGGGGAGGCGGATAGAAGATGGATAGAGGAGAGGATAGGTGGAAAGGAGGCAGACAAGTCGAAGAGGCGGGGATGGAGCCAGTAAAGGGGAGTGTAGGTAGGGGGAAGGGAGGAGATAGGTCAGTCCAGGGAGGACGGACGGGTCAAGGGGGCGGGATGATGTTAGTAGATAGGAGATGGGGGTGTGGCTTGGGGTGAGAGGAAAAACCGGTTAGGGAGGTGGAGATGAGCTGGGCTGGTTTTGGGATGCGGTTGGGGGAGGGGAGATTTTGAAGCTTGTGAAATCCACATTGATGCCATTGGGCTGCAGGGTTCCCAGGCTGAATATGATTTGCTGTTCCTACAGCCTTCGGGTGGCATCACTGTGGCATTGTAGGAGGCCAAGGATGGACATGTCATCTGAGGAATGGGAGGGGGAGTTGAAATGGTTTGCGACTGGGAGGTGCAGTTGTTTGTTGCGAACTGAGCGCAGGTGTTCTGCAAAACGGTCCCCAAGCCTCCACTTGGTTTCCCCGATGTAGAGGAGGCCACAACGGGTACAGCGGATGCAGTATACCACATTGGCAGATGTGCAGGTGAACCTCTGCCTGATGTGGAAAGTCTTCTTGAGGCCTGGGATTGGGGTGAGGGAGGAGGTGTGGGGGCAGGTGTAGCACTTCCTGCGGTTACAAGGAAAAGTGCCGGGTGTGGTGGGGCTGGAGGGGAGTGTGGAGCGGACAAGGGAGTCGCGGAGGGAGTGGTCCCTCCGGAAGGCAGATAAGGGTGGGGAGGGAAAGATGTCTTTGGTGGTGGGGTCTGACTGCAGATGGCGGAAGTGTCGGAGGATGATGCGTTGTATCCGGAGGTTGGTGGGGTGGTATGTGAGGACGAGGGGGATTCTTTTTTGGTTATTGTTGCGGGGACGGGGCGTGAGGGATGTGTTCCGGGAAATGCGGGAGACACAGTCGAGGGCGTTCTCGACCACTGTGGGGGGGAAGTTGCGGTCCTTGAAGAATGAGGACATTTGAGATGTGCGGGATTGGAATGTCTCATCCTGGGAACAGATGCGGTGGAGGCGAAGGAATTGGGAATAGGGGATGGCATTTTTGCAGGAGGGTGGGTGGGAGGAGGTGTATTCCAGGTAGCTGTGGGAGTCAGTGGGCTTGAAATGGACATCTGTCTCTAGGTGGTTGCCCGAGATGGAGACAGAGAGGTCCAGGAAGGAGAGAGAAGTGTTGGAGATGGTCCAGGTGAACTTCAGGTTGGGGTGGAAGGTGTTGGTGAATTGGATGAACTGTTCGAGCTCCTCGTGGGAGCACGAGGCGGCGCCGATGCAGTCATCAATGTAACGGAGGAAGAGGTGTGGTTTAGGGCCAGTGTAGGTCTGGAAGAGGGATTGTTCCACATAACCTACAAAGAGGCAGGCATAGCTTGGGCCCATGCGGGTACCCATGGCCACCCCCTTTGTCTGTAGGAAGTGGGAGGAATTGAAAGAAAAGTTGTTGAGGGTGAGGACGAGTTCGGCTCGGCGGATGAGGGTGTCGGTGGAGGGGGATTGGTCTGTTCTGCGGGACAGGAAGAAGCGGAGGGCCTTTAGGCCGTCAGCATGGGGAATACAGGTATATAGGGACTGGATGTCCATAGTAAAAATGAGGTGTTGGGGACCTGGGAATTGGAAGTTCTGGAGGAGGTGGAGGGCGTGGGTGGTGTCACGGACGTAGGTAGGGAGTTCCTGGACCAAGGGGGTGAAAATGGAGTCTAGGTAGGTGGAGATGAGTTCGGTGGGGCAGGAGCAGGTGGAGACAATGGGTCGACCAGGGCATTCAGGTTTGTGGATTTTGGGGAGGAGATAGAAGCGGGCGGTGCGGGGTTGGGGAACGATGAGGTTGGAGGCGGTGGGTGGGAGGTCACCTGAGGTGATGAAGTTGTGGATGGTTTGGGAAATGATGGTTTGGTGCTCGGGGGTGGGGTCATGATCCAGGGGGCGGTAGGAGGAGGCGTCAGAGAGTTGGCGCCTGGCCTCAGCAATGTAGAGGTCAGTGCGCCATACTATGACTGCGCCTCCCTTGTCCGCGGGTTTTATGGTGAGGTTGGGATTGGAGCGGAGGGAGTGGAGGGCTGCACGTTCTGCGGGGGAGAGGTTGGAGTGTTTGAGAGGGGTAGAGAGGTTGAGGCGATTGATGTCTCGACGGCAGTTGGCGATGAAGAGGTCGAGGGAGGGCAGGAGGCCTTGGGGTGGTGTCCAGGAGGAGGGCTTGTGTTGGAGGCGGGAGAAGGGGTCAGTAGAGGGAGGGTTAGTGTCGCCACCATATTCTCCCTGCTGCCTCACTCGGAATCAGCACTCATTCTAACTCAGCCATCACACACATTTCTCACCAAGGGTTATGGACTACATCTCTCAATATTGCATGTATTATGTCAACTCCATTCCTGCCCCTCTGCATTTCCAACTCACTCACTGGGGCACCTCACTACTACTCCTACTCGTGTATCAATACTAATATCTCTTTCATCCTTTTCCACCATACTCAATCCCCTCACTTACTTCATTGCAAAAGAAGTTGGCCCAGTCCTCTCCCTGGACCAATGTCTCAACAGTACCTGACTGACCTATCTGTAATCCCTGAACTGCTTGCACATGACCTGCAGGATTGTGTATGGTCTAATCCCTGGACTCTAGTAGGACAAGTGCCTGACTGACTATAGCCTGCCATGTAATCAGATAAGCCCTTTTGCTGACTGTGGCAGTGGCCCTAATTCGCTGTAGTTCCCCCTTCACCGCACTAAGGACTGCTGTCCTTTGACTTCAACACATGGCCATTTGCCTGAAGTGCATGCAATGTGTTTGCTGTGTAGACTGCTGGTCTGCCGTTGACATGGTACAGTCATATACAGTAACATATCCACACCATGCCTGATGGATAGAATGACTGTTCAGTCCTCTTTACCATCTCAAGCTGCCTGTCTCTCTGTGACGTTTCGAGAAGGATTAAGGGCTGCTGCGTTTAGAACAGCAAGAGCTTTTATTAAAGAGGTGTTCATTCTACAATGCAGCAAGTTAGACTGAACTGTTTCCCTCCTAAGTGGCTGATGTTATCATTGTGAAACATGATCAGACTCTTAAATGACTGTCCAACATACTTAAATAAATACACAACACTTTTCCTCTGTGCTAAAATGAAAATTCTGACAGTCCATAACTGAGCACTAAAGAGCATATGCACTAAGAAAGTAATCTGGGCCATAGTGAGGTTTGCAGCCAGTAAATCAGTGCTCATGTGAGTGAATGTGTACTATGAAGAAGACAGCTGACAGCTTCCAAATAAGTGGTAAAGAGCGCGAGCAGTAAGAAAGCAAGCTAAGAGTGATAAAATGCACCCTGTACAGTTTCGTGATGTGTATGTGTCCTTGCACACAAAGCAATCTGTCAGAAGCATGCAACATATGTCTCTGACCTTCAAAATAAAGTGGTGAAGGGCTGAAATGATGCATTAGTTGGTCCAAGAGCAGGTCTGATGCTGTGCGAGGCTGTTGGTTTGTTGAGAAAGTTCTGAGAAAGGGTCACCGGACAAGAAACTTTAAGTCTCATTTCTATTCACAGATGCTACCAGACCTGCTGAGCTTTTCCAGTAACTTCTGTTTTTGTTGCTGGTTTGCTGATGCTGACTTGTATAGATGAAGAGTGTAGGGCCATGGAGCATGCAGGGACATTGTGCTGTGGTAGCAATTGCTGGACCAAACATTTTACAAACTGCAGAAGCCAGCTTCCCCCTCTGATTTACATGTCAGGAGTTGGTGCAATCTAGTTTCTCAGTAAAGGTGAGGAAATTTGGAAGTAGGATACAAATAAGGTGGTTAGGATTTTTAATAAAATGTAAATACATGGATATAAGGTAGCTGCTGCTTAGTGGAGAGTTTATGAATTTGCCATTATGGCTTGTGGAGAAAATTGGAAAATCCTGTTTGGATATTGAGAATCAGATTTTATCATCCACACGATATTTTCTGATGTTGTGATTCCTTACTCCACACCAGGGAGGGGAAATTACACCTGTTATTCCATTGAAATGGTGATAAGTATTTAGAATAAATAGTACAGAAGCAGACCATTATTCCCATGCTAGCAGTTCTGTTAAGTTGCCTGATTTATCCCTGGTCTGCCCCTGTAACCTGTAAATTATTACCCTTCAAGAATTTAGCCAATTCCTTATTGAATGTTGCAACTGAGTTTGCTTCCACCATTCTTTCAGGCAGTGTGTTTCCAATCACGGCTTGCTTTGGAAACATAAGTATTTCTTTACATTGCCTCTAATTTTTATTGCTATCACCTTAAACCTGATTATTGACACTGAAAATAGTTACTGCATATTTATTCTATCAAAGTCTGTTCATAATTTTGAACACCTCTATCAAATCTCTTTTTAAAACTCCCTTCTCCAAGGAGACAGTCTGAGCTTCTCCAGTCTTCCCACATGACTGAAGTTCCACATTCCTGATATAATTCTAGTAAATCCTTTCTACATCTTCACTTCCAACATCTTGTAATCCTTCTTAATATTCAGTCATCAGAATTGGGCACAAAACTCCAGCTGATATTTTGTCAGCATATTATAAAGGTTTAGCATATCTTCCTTGCTTTTGTACAATCTGCCTTTTTTTAAATAAACATTTTAAAATAAATATTTCTCTCTGTACTAGCCTTCCATACTTGTCCTGCCACCTTTTAAACATTTGTCTGCATAAACTCCAAGCTCTCTCCTCATTTTTCCAGCCAAAATGTATTAATTAATGCTTCGTTTCTTTACATTACATTAAATATAATCTGCAAGGTGTGTGTCTGTTTCACCATTCAGTTTTCCTGAAGACTGTGACTGTCCTGCTCACTTTTTACGGGCTGTATTTTCAAAATTCCCATAATCACCAATCTTTGAAATTATTCCAAATACTCAAATCCAGGGAATAGCATCCCAAAATAAGGAGCAAACTGTTTAGGACTGAGATTAGGAGGAATTTCTTCACTTAGCAGTGAATCTTTGAAATTGAACATTCTGGAGGGCCATGGATGTTCAGTCATTGACAGTTCAAGACTGAAATTGATTGATTTCTAGGTAATCATGAAAACAAGAATATGGGAACAAAACAAAAAAATAGGATTGAGATTGACATGAATCATGATCTAGAATGGCCGAAAAAGCTCAAGGGACTGAAAGTTTTACTTGTGTTCCTTGCTTCTGTTGTATAGAACAGTAGTTCTAATACTGTCACTCGGGCAACCCTATTGTACATTTCAGCAGGCCTGGCAGCATCTATGGAGAGAAATCAGAGCTGACATTCCAGGTCCAGTGACCCTTCCTTAGAACACTGAGGAGGTGTTCTGGGGAATGGTCACTGGACCGAAAAATGTTATCTCTGATTTCCCTTCACAGGACACTGCCAGACCTGCTGAGTTTTTCCGGCAATTTCTTTTGTGTCTGATCTCAAGCATCCATAATTCGTTCAGTTTTTACCATTGCATACTTCCTTCTAATCTGATAAATAACAATTCCACTACTTTCTGTTTGCAGCCATTTAGCCAATTTTATATCCACACTATCACTGTCCATTTAATCACAAGAGGCTTTAACTTTGTTGACAAGGATATTTTGTGGTACTTTTTCAAATGCTGTTGAAAGTTTCATATTCATGACATCAATCATGCTACCTTCATTCCATTAAGTTAATCAAACCCATTTTACTTTTGGTAAACCTGTGCTGAATTTCATTTATTCTAATTTTTCTAAATAGCAATTTTGATTTGGATTATTGATTCTCCAAGCTCCTCACAGAATGCTGTGTAGTTGTCAGGTTTATCCATGTGCCCCTCCTGAAACGTTTTTAATAGCCATAGAGAATTTACAACCCTCCAATCTTCCCACCTCACTCCCATACATAAAGAAGAATTGCTTCTCCAGTTTTCCACCCTTCCTTCCATCAGTAACTTTGGATGCATCCATTCATGCTGAGTGACCTGTATAACTTGAGGATTGTGAACCTTTTTAAAAATGTACTGTTTATCATCTTTATTTGTCCAATGTTGCAATTAACTTTTATTCCTACATTGATGACATTCTCCTGTAGTGAAGACAAATGCAAAGAACTCACTTTGCAACTTAGTCATATTCTTTTCCTTCATACAGTTTTCGTGCTTTTGGTTCTTAATTGACCCCCCTATTCCTTTGGCGTTTTTTTTCACTATTAATATGTTTATAAAAGGCATTCGTGTTTCCTTTTATGTCAGCTGCTAGTCAGACCATAAGTCCATAAGGAATAAAAATAGGCCATTCAGCCCTTCGAGCCTGCTCTGACATTCAATAGGATCATGGCTGATCCAACGCTCCTCAAGACCACTTTCCTGCCCTTTCTCCATAACCTTTATTTCCCCTACTGATCAAAATATATATATCTCAGCCTTAAATATACACAGGAACTCTGCTCCCATAGCTCCCTGTGACAAGGAGTTCCAAAGACAGTCAACCCTCTGAGAGAAGAAATTCCTCCTCATCTCTGTTTCTGTGTACTTTTGATATTTAGCTTAGTTCTGTGCTATATTGCAAACCTTACATGTGAGACAAGTCACCTTTTGCGTGTCATTATACTCTCTCTCCATCTCTTTTGTCATCCAGGGAAAGCTATTTCTTTTTCCCTTTATGCAAATGTCTTCTAAACCTGAATACCTCCCATTATTCACTTGCTGCCTTGCCAATTCACTTGGTATTCAACTAATTGATGTTAGATCTCCTCAAGTTAAGTATTTTTTCACTTTTTTGTCACTTGTCCTTTTACCATAACAGTGCAAACTCATTGTTATAATTATTGTTCCTCAAAAGCTTCCCCGTTGTGGCATTGCTTCATTTGACCAATTTCACTATCCAGAACTAGATACAACTTTGCTTCCTTATTGAGTTGGAAACAAAAGTTCTCATGCATACATTTCGATAATACGTCTGAGTAAGATAATTGATATAAAAAGGGTTAATCTAGCAGCTAAGTTGAATCTCTGCTTGCTGGTGTATAACACCGTCACTGGGGAGTGTTTAGAGAGTCATGAACAGTTCATAGGCCTTCCAAGATTAATGACTGAACCTAAGAAGAGGCTTAACTAGGCAGAATCGCTTGTTGGAGTGCGAGATTTATTTCAGTTTCACTATGAAAGAAGCCACGGATTTCACAAGGCTGCAGGCAATGTTTTCCATCCCTGATACCACTGAAGGATCATGCAAAGATAACTCTCAGAAAAACTTGAGACAACAATTGAATACTATTGCTAACATTAAGCAATATGGTCCATCTGAGATCATTGAACTTTGATTCAAACCACTACTGGTAGCACAGCTGTCTGCTACACGTAGTGGTAAGGCAGAACACTCTACTATTGGTGTGAAAGGAATCTACTATTTTAGAAAACCAGGAAAAAGAACACAGAGCATGATGATAATGTCCACAATGTCCAACCTCTTGAGAGGGATTAGGTGCATGGCCAGTACATGGTACTAAGGATGAAACTACTTCTTTCTTCAGCACAACTGTATGCCATGAAGGACATCTGTGAAATCAAAGGTCGTCCGCGTAAGGTAATGGATTCCCAATGGTGTTCAGCATCAGTGTTAGCAATCTTCAACTCAATATCTTCTTGATCTTCTAAGTCCAGAATGAGCACATTCTGGGAGAATTATCAAACCACCAGTTTGCCTGAATTTGTGAAGTCAGAGGGGTGAAGTGGTAGTGGGAAATGTAATATAATCCTTTATACCATTGTATAATGTGTTAACTAAGGGAAAAAGAGCTTAGAGGTGAGTTGTTATGAGATAGTGGATATAAAGTGGTTAATCTAGTACCTAAGCTGAAGCTTCTGTGATATATAACGAAGCTGCTGGGGAGTCCTGAGTCTTGGACGGTTCCACTTGGAGGCAGTCATGTCATCTTTTCCTGTGACGAACAATATAATGTAACTATTATACTGTTACTAAGATGTCATAAATCTTAGTATGTTGCCCAAGATGACTGCATCTTCTGCTGAGACATATCTGAGGCTCATCCTTCACAAACTACTGGAAAGTCTCAAGACCAGCATAGGAAGAAACATTGGTGGTGACATTTTACCTAAGGTACTTGGCCTTATCACTTTTATAAAAACCTCCTCATTGTTCTCTACACTGTTACTGTCCTAGTTAAGTTAGGATAATTGATGGCCCCATTATTGGTCAGCAGCTAGAAAAGTAACATCCTCTGAAAAGTAATGACATAGCTTATTAACGCTTGTTTTAACAAAACATTTTAGTGTTTCTGCATTAGTTCTGAATGATAATTTAATATCCTTGATGCATAATCATTCTTACTTTTGATTTATTTTAATTTAAATACTTAATTTTTGCAGGCCACAGCCTTTCAAAGTATATGGAAAAAATTGAAGAATTAAGAAAGAGTAAGTAATTATTTTTCCAGTTCAGGAATAATTGTACTGAGATGGAAAGTGGTGAATGGTCTAGAATGGTATATGATATAAATGTTTAAAATGAACAGGAAGCTAAAATGACACTCCCAACTAGCTATCACGCTGGTCCTTGGCTACAGATGAGATGTTTATTTTTGAAAAGTTTGGCATCGGGTGCAAAAGGCAAAAATGGGAAACAAGAACAACACACTAAAAACCAGTTAAAAAGAGAAACCAACACAATGTGCTGGAGAAACTCAAAAAGGTCTAGCTGTATCTGTGGAGAGAGAAACAGAAAGAACTTTGTTTATTGTATCTTCAAAATGTATCACCAGTTAGCAACTAATAAATTATTTTGAAGTAGGGTCACTATTATGATCCAAACAAATATTATGACTAAAATGCAAACCAGCAGAGTTTTTGCCATGTAAAGCACTTTTTTTCTGTACCTCTTCCTCCCAATCCCATCCACAAGAACTAGACCAAATGAAATACTCAATCTCTTTTAATCTCCTTGCTCCTCCCATATGCAGAACAGTGTGCAGAAAGTTAATGAATTAATATACCTTCCTTGTCATGTAATCAGAAAATGAATGTTGAATATAAACACATGAAAATACAATTAAAAAAGTGAAAGAAAAAAAGAAACAGTTTCCATGTAGGGTTACACACTACAGCATGCCTGGGATGACTAATCTGATTTCTCTGTGACTTGGGAGAACTACTTATTGTACTTAATACTGAAGCTTTGCAATTGCAAACCTTCTTGTAAAGCTCTTCTGGTACCTTTTCTAAGTAGTTTAGATGTCAGAAATTCACCATGTCAGGCATATATCTGAGCTAAAGAAATAGTTTTCCTTTTTAACAAATTTTGTTCTCGAGGAAAGAATTTTAAACAACTCTTTTATGTTGAACTTTTCTGCAAGTAACCAGTGATCTTACAAAAGGCAGTTTATTAAATTTGTAAACCTGTATTGGTACTTTTCCCTTCGTGAAAGGAATTGTAGATGGACTCTGAAAAGATGCCAGATTTTCTCATGGATAAGCGACACTGCCTCTTTTGTTAACACAGCTATTTACATTGGTCAACACAGTAACTTCATTATGTTGCAGGTAACCCAAGTGCTTAATGAATAGCCTTCAATAAAAGGCCTTTTAGTTATCCAAGATAAAGTCATTCCATAGAAGAAAATGTGCAAACTTAGCACAACATTTTCAGTGTATAGTCCATTATTAGCAACCTATGGGAAGACTCAAAATTGATGTTGTAAATAACATCAGTAAGTCAGTGTTTATCAGCAGCTAAAATAGAAAATACTTTATGAACATCAGGTTAGCCTGAAAATAAACCTGCACAATGTCAACCATGAGCTGTGACGGATCACCAAATAGTAAGCAAGATCAAGGTAAGCGAGTTCTTTGTTTTATTTGTGCAAGCTCAATGGTAACTATTCTAAAGGGAATGATAAAACAGTGAAGTGCAATGGTGAAGATGTGCTGGTTAGAATTGCATGAAGAGAAGATTCATGAAGAAAGGTTGCTGAAATTGCAGAAGTACACTCCCTGTTAGGAAAAGCTTCAAATCCAACATAGAATTAGAGTGAAAGGAAGAGAGCAGTCGAAAGCCTGACAGATATTTGTTATACCAAGCCAACATTTTTGTATTTGCCTCTCCCAGAACCATTCTGAGTTTAATATAAACTTTTTAAAGTGTTTTAAATTTTCTTTGACCTTTTCACCTGTCTTAGACTGACTTGCCAGTATGGATGAATTAAAAGGTTTCGTGTCACAAGCATGATATGAAGTCATCTAAAGCAGCCCAAAATTGAGGAAAACTGAATTCAGGCTTGCAGAATTCTTTGGCATTATATGATAGCTAATATTTAAAACAATCTAGAGAAAAATAAGCCACTTCTGTCCCAACTGGACAAGGACACATTCTGATTAAGCCTGAAATTATTAATATAAATAAAACTTATAAGTTCTTGCATTGCTTTATACGCTCTATGACATCTGACAATTTAAATAGTTTGACCTTTCGTTGTAAGTAACACATTAGATGGTGTGTTCAATAAACATCTAACCAATTGTTGAAACAGAGGTAAAACCAACAAACTAGTTTGAGCTTAATCCTGTTAAATACCAGTATATTTTCTTAGCATAATCATTCAACCCCTCCAATTGTATTCCTTTTTTAAATGCTGGAGTTGTCTAACTGCTACAAGAGTACAGTAAATTATTTTCCACTTTGCTCCCAGTCATTACTTCCTTCATTTGTATAATGTGTCTGTTAATGGGAATATTTAGCCTGGCTCAGAATACTGTTGAAATGAGCAATCAGTGGATAGGTCCCTAAGTGACAAAACCTGAGTGAAAGGTTGGATATCCACATCAATAATTAATAGCTCACAATCAACTCATTGATCCAAGGTCAAGATCATCTTATTGTACTACAAATGTAATCAGTAAAGTTAAGTATTTAGCATTTGATTTGGGGTCTCCACGCCCACAGAATAGATATCTTCCCGCATCCTCCTAAAATTGTTTGTTGCAAAATGGATCTTCTTTGCAAAATTCAGATTTTGTACATTTTGCAGTATTGAAATGAGGATTTTGAATAATATTTTAATTTCCTTTTTTCCCTCCAAATAGATTATAGATATAGAAGAGATGAATTATTCAAAAGATTGAAAGTCACCACATTTGCCCAACTGGTAAGTGCTCCCATTTATGGTTTGTTGCCTAATGGGATACACGCGATGTCATAATTGAAATATTTTATCACTTAAGTTTCAATATAGATGCATTTCTTTGTAATGGTTAGATAATGTTTATATTATTTCTTTTTTGGCAACAATAAGGTATATGCCCTGTAAGACTGTAATAATAAAGAGATGTTATTGCTCTCAGTTTTTCAGTTTTAAAGACTTGGATCAAAGAATATAAAGTTTACAACATTACCTCAGAAGTACAATTTCATTAATATTTCTTTTAAAAAGATTATTTTCACGATATTTTCTCTCCTCCGTGTTTCTTGATTTGTATCTGTCCTACACTGTATTAACTGGTGAGGTTTAAGATATAAGGTTAGAAAACACTGGAAATATTCAGGAGGTCGGGCAAACTTGTGGAGATAGGTGCAAAGTTAATGTTTCAAGTTATTGACCTGACATCAGAACTGGAAAAGATTCGAGTCACAACAGCTATTAAGCATTTACAGACAAAGAGAGAAGGGAGGAATTAACAAAAGGGATTGAGTGAAAGGCAGGAGCAAATAGATACAAAAAGAGAAAATGGTGTAAGGAAAAAGTCAGTATCTGTGATGAAAGTAAAATTTTCCTTCCTTGTCGTTTTTGACTTGTCTGTAGCATTTGATGTGGTTGATCATACCATCCTCCTCCAAGGCCTGTCCATTGAAACCGACTGGGTGGAACTATTCTTATTCCTTTTTCTAATCTTATTCATAGAATCATAGAACTCCTACAGTGTGGAAACAGGCCCTTTGGCCCAACAAGTCCACGTTGACCCTTGGAGCATCCCACCCAGAACCATTCCTCTATAACCCACCTAATCTACACATCCCTGAACTCTACAGGCAATTTAGCATGGCCAATCCACCTAGTCTGCACATCTTTGGACTGTGGGAGGAAACCGGAGCAACTGGAGGAAATCCACGCAGACACGGGGAGAATGTGCAAACTCCACACACAGTCACCTGATGGTGGAATCGAACCCGGGTGTCTGGCGTTGTGAGGCAGCTGTGCTAACCACTGAGCCACCATGCTGCCCCCACAACATTTATTCTATGGCATTGTTATTTATCTATTCATGGCTTCTCTTCTGGCTCCCAAACTGTTGCCTTTGTTGTTTCCCAAGGCTCTAATCTTGGCCTCACCTTATTTTCATCTGCATGCTGCTGTTCAGCAGCATTATCTAAAAAGCACAGCATTTTTTTTTTGTTACCATGCACTGATGCCATCCAGCTCTATCTCTCTTGATGCCTTACACTGTTGATAAATTATCAGATTGCGTCCTCGACTGATTGGGCAGAAATTTCTTTCATTTCAGTCCAAACTCGTTTCCTAGCTACTGACTCCATCCATTGCTCTGACAACATGTGAGGTTAGACTTGTCTGTATACAAGTTAGTCTCACATTTCACCCTGAGATGAGACTCCTGCCCCATGGTCATGCCATTATTAAGTTTTTGCCTATTTCCACTTCCATAGCATAGGCTGACTTTACCTACCTCCAACCATCTACTGTGAAGCCCTGTTTCATCAAGCTATTACCTTTAGATTTGACTATTCCAATGCACTCTTGGTAGGTTTCCCAAATTCTACCCTCTTTACACTTAAGCCCATCTAAAACTCTGCTGTCTGTCTCCTAACTTGCAGAAGTCCCATTCCCACATCTCCCATGGATTGCACAGGTCAAGAAGGAGGTTCATCCTCTACTTCCTTGAGGGCAGTTAGGGCTATCCAATAAATTCTAGTCTTACCAGTGATACCCAAATCCAGTAAATGAAGTATTTAAAAAAAAAAAATCTGTCCTCCAAGACCTATATTGGATCCTAGTCAAACAACATTTTAATTTTAAAATTCTAATTTTTATTTTCAAATCCCCGCAAGGCCATGTCACTTCCTATTTCTGTAATCTCCAACCTCACAATCCTTTGTCATATCTACACTGCTTTTATTCTAGTTTCTTGTGCATCCCTTGTTTAACTACACCACAGTTGGTGGCTGCACCCTTTGTTGCCTATACTCCGAGCTGTGGAATTCACTCCTGACATCTCTCTGCCTTATCTTTCTCCTTTGATATTGTTCTTTAAAATCTACCTTTTTGATCAACCTTTTGGTCATCTAACCAAATATCTCCTAACGTGGTTCATAGATCTTACTTTGTTTTATAATGCACTTGTGAAGCACGTTGGGAAGTTTTCTTACAGTCTATATTCAATGTAAATATTAGTTATATTTAATAGAAACATAAAGTAAAAACTAGGAGCCAAGGTTATATTTGGAATTGTTAACACAGTATTAAATCTGGAAGGATGTAAACACCTAATTGACAAATACAATGCTTTACCTCAATTTTGCATCGAGCTTTTCTACCACAGTGTAAGAGGGATGGAACAGAGATGTCAATATCAGGTAAAAAATTGAAATGCCATGTGAATGGAACCTCAAGGTCACCTCTGTGAAAAGTATGTTCTGTGAAGGGATCACCCAACTTTTGTTTGGTCTGTCCATTATATAAGAGACGTAAGTAAAACCCACAAATTTAGGACGCTAATTTTAAACATATACAAATAACATTTCTCCCAGGTGAAGCAATTTAGGGGCCTTGGGCTCTAGAAAATGTTGGAGGTAAAAGAGAAGTTTGTTGGCATCTTAAGGTTGGATAGCCTTTGATATTCCCCTCAGTATCCTCAAACCTGATGTAAATGCTACTCAATAAGATTCATCCTGAGATTGTAGTATAATGTTTGGTCCTGATGATAGCTATAAACCAGTTGAGTCACAATCTTGCAGATTATGAAATCTACTAAATTCTGAGTGAAACTAGTAACGTTACAATTAGATAGGGGTGGAGGTTAGATAGGCCTTAGGTTTAGGGTAAAAGTTCGGCACAATATCGTGGGCCGAAGGGCCTATACTGCGCTGTACAGTTCTATGTTCTATGTTCTACTCCTTAGTATGCTGTAATATAGTGCACATGGAGAGCACTTGCAAAATGTGCAATTGTAGTTGCAAAAAATTGAAGAGAAATAAATTTTAAAAACTTGTTCCTTCAGAAAATTTAATACAATCTTTTTATTTCTCTTGACTTTGTGATATCCTTAGGTGCTACAGGTGGCTTCTGTGAATGAACAAGGTGAACGGGTGTTTGTTGAACAGCAACAGCAACAGGAAGAAGGTTGGTATGACATATCTTTGGTTATCTATTCCATAGAATTATCTACAATTAGAAGAAATCACTAAATTTTTATAAGGTAATGGATTTAATAAGGCATTTTACCTTGTTTATAAATAGAAAAGGACTTGACAATAGGCAACACATCACATCTGCCAATGTATTTTTCTAATGCAACTTATTTAATGAAATGTAGGTAAAAGTTTTTACCTTCCTAATTTTGAATTGGCATATAGAAATCCTCTGAATTTTTTAGGCTTAGTTTTACATTTTTTTTTTCACCCAGGTTCAAATTCAGTGCTTTCTGCACCAGAGCCTGAGCTCCTTGCAATAAAGGATAATGAGGAACGAAGTCCTGTGGAAGTGCAGCAGAAATCCCCTATAGAACTAATAAGTAATGAGGATTCAGTTGAGAAACCATTTTCAGCCCGCTCTACCCTCCAAAGGTGAGGATTGTTATGCTGGAAAAAGATCATGATGACGATTCTCTTTATTATCACAGAATAATAGTTTCACTTGCCTGAAAATTGGGGAAGATCTTTGTAAAATGACCTTCTGTAGCTTTAGTTTCTTATTGAGGAATGAATGTTCGGTAGATAAATGATGTTATTTTCTAAAAAGCAAAGTAAAATTCTGAATATCCAGAATCCTATGGGGTCAATCAGCATCTCAAAGGGCAATAGTACTAACCTTTTCAGCTAGCTGTTTCATTTCAGCCTGACTGAAATGTTAAATCATAACACTCATTCAGATATAGGTAAGGTGAGTGGCATAGAGTTAATGGCACTAGATTAATAAAGGCCCAAACAAATGCTTTGTATACAAGGGGTCAAATCTCACCACAGTAGGTGGTGGAATTGAAATTCAATTAATAAATCTGGAATCGAAAGCTAGGCCAGATATTGTATACCTGCAGGCTGTGTTTTCAGTGACAGCATATAAATTAGATCAGATGGCTGGTTCACCACTTGCCCGTCTACCCCAAGCTTGCACCCGAAACAGAGAAGGTGGGTGGGTGGGTGCTGAAATCATCAGTATATGTCGCTTAAAATGGCATAAAAAACAAGACAAGCAGGCATGAGTCAACAATCCTTTTCACTTTTAAATTATTAAAACAGCAGGAAGGAAGGGTTTGACTGTATTTGGCATTTGTCCTATGTCATGATAACAACCCTCCCCTTCCTTTCTATCCACTTATACTTTAAAACCCATACCCCACCCCTCAAAGGGGTAGCAAATACTACCCACCTAATGTCCCTGACGAACCTCATTCTGGGATCCATCAGGCCTCCTTTGTGAGCCTGCCTGCAGTCCTTGTAACACTTGCTACTGAACTCTGGCACTAACAGGTCTGATGGCTGGGAGGTGGGACTTCCCACTATTCACTAATTTAACCCACTCATAGTGCAACGTGACTGAAGACCAGACTTTTTGGTACATTAGCTCGCTGGCAACTTTCTAACAGGGAGAGGTAAATAGTCTGCCCATTTCCCCTTCAATTTTTCTGTCCTTTGTCTCAGTACTGGTGTCACAAAAATACCATTGATTGTCATAAAAACCAGTTTGGTTCACTAATATTCTTTAGGAAAATAAAACTGCTGCCCTTGTTTAGTCTGGCCTACATGTGACACTGGACCCACAGTAATGTGGTTCAAGGTTAACTGCCCTCTGAAATGCCTGAGCAACCCACTCGGTTCAAGAACAATTAGGGATGCGCCTAAACGCTGACCTTACCAGCAATAACCAAGTCCCATGAAAGAATAAAGAAAAAAATAACTAAATCATGAACACTTGCAGATAGGTTGGTAGTCTGTAAAAATTTTTAATAATTGTTTGAAAAAATTTCCAAGTAATGGTTTACAAATGCCTTGACAATCATGACACAGAATCATCCTCATTTCTTAAGTGATCAACTGACGTTTTGATTTGAATGTACTCCTGGCGACATGTAGATTTTTGAACAGGAGTCACAAGATAGGGATCATGAAAGTAAAACCTGACCGATTCCTTTTTAAATGTTCCTTCCTGCCTAAATTCGAGGCAATTGATGTTAGTTGTTACATTCTAATTGTTGTGCTTGCAGAGGTCAGTGTAGACTGACTATTGAACAGGGAATATTCCTAATATTTTTGAATAATTTCTCCCCTGTACAGTACTTTATGAAATAAGTTGCTGTGGAATCAGGTGTAGAATTTCTAAACACTTATTGTTCGTTTGTCCAAAAAATATCTGTATATGTTTTCAAAATTTTTCCTTTAAAAATTAAATATTAGTGTTTGATAATTGCAGTAAAGACTGCTGCATGATTTGTCAACAGTTTTTATTTTTCTCTGTAGTGTTATAAGTGGTGTTGGGGAAATTGATCTGGAGAAAGAGAATCAGAAATTGTCCCAACCTGAGCTCTGTCCCTGTCCAGAAAATACAGATGGACCATACCCAGACTGCCCTTACTTGCTTTTGGATGTACGAGACCGTGATGCCTACGATCACTGTCACATTATTGGAGGTAATAGATATAGATAAAAATTATGTTAATCACCGGTATAATATATGGGGATGTACTTTAAATAGTCATATATTTGAATTAGGTTATAGTGATTAGTATAGCTATTGACCAGTACAGCTTCCGGTGATAAATTGATAGAATAGAGCAAAATCTCACCTTTGTCTGTTAGCTGTATTTACTGGATTATCCAACTGTTAAAGCATCTGCCTGATGTATTTTCACTCCAACGATCTCAATGGAACAGGTACTATCATTGGTGGGTGTTCTTCTCTGCCAGCTCACTGCTCATGCAACAAAGGTGAAAACATATTCTGGTATTTTTACAGCTTAGTCATGTCATTGAAATATGAACTCTCTTATATCAAAGATTATTTTCTTTATTTGTTTCTTTTTTTGCCTTGTTTCAGTATTTTGGTCAGAATATAGTGTTAACATTTCTTATGCATCACCACAATATTGTCCCTTCTTCCCAATTAAATAGAAAATAAAACACGAGGTATGAGGCTGTACCTAATATATCTAAAATAAAACCTTTGTATGTCATCAGTGCTTAAGGATTCAGGGTACGATGGCACATATGCTCATAGGGCTAACAGATAAAAATCCTGTGGTGTGAACTGTCCTTTCTGCTCAAATTCCTAGTACATGCTGTTGAACCTTTGAATCAGAGAGTAAATTGTAATGCCTGTAAAACTTTACAATAGAATTGACCTTTCGTATCGAACATGTGTATTTCTTACCTTAAGTAGCAGATATTAAATACCAACAGTCATTTGGTACTCACTAACCTTTTCTAAAGTATTAGTATCACATGGATAACACACTTTGCAATTAAATTATTCCGTCATTTAAAGATATTTTGCCCCAGTACTCCTTAGGACAGCAGTGTATTCTGGATGGAAGGTCATTGTGGAAATGTAAGAGAACCTAGCCTGAGAATGTTATCTCTGTTTTAAGCATTACTAAGGTTCACTGCTTTTCTGAGTCTGAACTTGTACTATTGGTGTCCTCTTCTGTGACATTGTATATTGTACACAGTCAATATTGTTGAATGATTAGTTGCAATTAGCTTTTATGTAAATGACATCTCAGTCAATTGAGCAAGTGTAACTGGGAGAAGGATTTTCACTTTGAATGTATTACACTGCAAAATATAACTGACACATACTAGATACAGGATTTTTATTTATGAGGATCGACTCTTGTTGTAAAACTTGCACTGTTAACTTAAAACTACACAATCCATGCTCAACTGAAATTGTTTACCCTTGCCTTTCAGCCTACAGTTATCCTGTAGCAATGTTGTCCAGGACTATGAACCCTTATACAAAGGAGATTCTAGAATACGTATCCTTTAAATCCTCAGATCTGTGCATTAAGTGACCTGCTTCTGAAATTAGATTCCCAATCTCTTATCTATTTGGAGAGTCTAACGCAGGTGATTAGGTTTGGTCTTGAATATACTCTGCACTTGTTAAATTCAATATTGAATCCTGATGGCTGTAAGGTGCCTGGGCAGAAGATGGGGTGTTGTTCCCCCAATTTATGTTTCATCAGAATGGGCAGATTTGATGGTCACACAGCATAAGAGACAGTGCGATAAATCAATGCAGCACCACTTCCAGGAATGTAATGCTGTTCAAGTTGCCTTCGTATAACTGAAGCTGTATTAGAAAGAAATTTAGTTTGTCCATCTTCTGCACTACCCACCACCACCCCCCCCAACCCCATCACCTCCCTTTTAGCCATCAGTTCCAATTCGTGGTCAATTAATATTTTTCTTAATTAGGAAACCTTTGACCTATTGGACGAACCAAAAAGCTATTGCATAATATAGGCAAAATGTAAATAAAGCTCCCTTTCATTTCCTTTGTCTCCACCCACCCAAACCCTGGAGCAACAATGGGAGAAGAGATGTTCATGTTTGTGTCTGAAATTTTATCACTGTTCTTCAACCATAAGAACCTGTTTTTTAAATCCAGCCCTTAGCAGATAGAAGACATTTCCCAGTTTTTTTTTTAAACCTAATCATCCCATCCTTTGTGCCATTCTGAGTTCCCAATTTACAGATAGCTTTTTATTGTTACGCAACAAAACAGCTTGTGGGTGAAAATTTGGATTCAGAATGTTGCACCTTTGTATGTTGCACCCTCCTCTGTTTCTTCATTCCCACTAACCTGGTTAATTTAGGTTAACCGTCTTTACTACTAATTTGACATCAACTTGAAGTTTGTCAATTTAAGATGATACTAGCTGCCTTAATAACTGAACTTAGAAAAATGCATCCGGGAAAATCATTCTGCTTTATGATGAAGATGAACGGATAGCTAGTCAGGCTGCCACAACACTATGCGAGAGAGGTTTTGAGAATCTTTTTATGCTGTCAGGCGGTAAGTGCTTTATTTCTGGAAATTTTGTTGATCTCCTTGCTGATACCTTAGAATGGTTGAGCTAAACAGAAGGAAAAGATATGTGACAAATAGTAACAGATAAACCAGATCAGTTAAAACATATTTTTCTGTACAGCTGCCAGCATTACATTTTCATTAAGATTTACTTGTCTAATTCTCACTGAAATCCAAGATATTTATTAAATGAGAGATAACAAGGTGTAGAGCTGGATGAACACAGCAGGCCAAGCAGCATCAGAGGAGCAGGAAAGCTTGACGTTTCGGGCCTAGACCCTTCATCAGAAATGGGGAAGGGGAAGAGGGTTCTGAAATAAATAGGGAGAGAGGGGGAGGCGGATAGGAGATGGATAGAGGAGAAGATAGGTGGAGAGGAGACAGACAAGTCAAAGAGGCAGGGATGGAGCCAGTAAAGGTGAGTGTAGGTAGGGAGGAGATAGGTCAGTACAGGGAGGATGGACAGGTCAAGGGGGTGGGATGAGGTTAGTAGATAGGAAAGGGGGGGTGCGGCTTGAGGTGGGAGGAGGGGATAGGTGAGTGGAAGAACTGGTTAGGGAGGCGGAGACGAGCTGGGCTGGTTTTGGGATGCGGTAGTGGGAGGGGAGATTTTGAAGCTTGTGAAATCCACATTGATGCCATTGGGCTGCAGGGTTCCCAAGCGGAATATGAGTTGCTGTACATGCAGTCTTCGGGTGGTGTCATTGTGGCACTGCAGGAGGCCCAGGATGGACATGTTGTCTGAGGAATGGGAGGGGGAGTTGAAATGGTTCGCGACTGGGAGGTGCAGTTGTTTATTGCGAACCGAGCGCAGGTGTTCTGCAAAGCGGTCCCCAAGCCTCCACTTGGTTTCCCCGATGTAGAGGAGGCCACAACGGGTACAGCGGATGCAGTATACCACATTAGCAGATGTGCAGGTGAACATCTGCTAGATGTGGAAAGTCTTCTTGGGGCCGAGGATGGGGTGAGGGAGGAGGTGTGGGGGCAGGTCTAGCAGTTCCTGCGGTTGCAGGGAAAAGTGCCGGATGTGGTGGGGCTGGAGGGGTGTGTGGAGCGGTCAAGGGAGTCACGGAGAGAGTGGTCCCTCCGGAAAGCAGCAAGGGTGGGGAGGGAAAAATGTCTTTGGTGGTGGGGTCGGATTGCAGATGGCGGAAGTGTCGGAGGATGATGCGTTGGATCCGGAGGTTTGTGGGGTGGTACGTGAGGACGAGGGGCATTCTTTTTTTGGTTGTTATTGCGGAGACGGGGTGTGAGGGATGAGTTGCGGGAAATGCGGGAGACACGGTCGAGGGCGTTCTCGACCACTGCGGGAGGGGAGGTTGCCGTCCTTGAAGAACGAGGACATCTGAGATGTTCGGGAGTGGAATGCCTCATCCTGGGAGCAGATGCGGCGGAGGCGAAGGAATTGGGAATAGGGCATAGGGTATGGCATTTTTACAGGAAGGTGGGTGGGAGGAGGTGTATTCTAGATAGCTGTGGGAGTCGGTGGGCTTGAAATGGATATCGATTTCTAGGTGGTTACCCGAGATGGAGACAGAGAGGTCCAGGAAGGTGAGAGAGGTGTTAGGGATGGTCCAGGTGAACTTAAGTTTGGGGTGGAAGGTGTTGGTGAAGTGGATGAACTGTTCGAGCTCCTCGTGGGAGCACGAGGCGGCGCCGATACAGTCATCAATGTAACAGAGTAAGAGCTGGGGTTTAGGGCCATTGTAGGTATGGAAGAGGGATTGTTCCACGTAACCTACAAAGAGGCAGGCATAGCTTGGGCCCATGCGGGTACCCATGGCCACCCCCTTTGTCTGTAGGAAATGGGAGGAATTTAAAGAGAAGTTGTTGAGGGTTAGGACGAGTTCAGCTAAGCAGATGAGGGTGTCACTGAAGGGGGACTGGTCAGGCCTGTGGGACAGGAAGATGCGGAGGGCCTTTAGGCCATCTGCATGGGGAATGCATGTGTATAGGGACTGGACGTCCATGGTAAAAATGAGGTGTTGGGGACCGGGGAATTGGAAGTTTTGGAGGAGGTGGAGAGTGTGGGTGGTGTCATGGACGTAGATAGGGAGTTTCTGGACCAAGGGGGAGAAAATGGAGTCGAGATAGGTGGAGATAAGTTCGGTGGGGCAGGAGCAGGTGGAGACGATGGGTCGACCAAGGCATTCAGGTTTGTGGATTTTGGGAAGGAGATAGAAGCAGGCGGTGCGGGGTTGGGGAACGATGAGGTTGGAGGCTGTGGGTGGGAGGTCACCTGGGGTGATGAAGTTGTGGATGGTTTGGGAGATGATGGTTTGGTGCTCGGCAGTGGGGTCATGACCCGGGGGCGGTAGGAGGAGGTGTTGGAGAGTTGGCGCCTGGCCTCAGCGATGCAGAAGTCAGTGCGCCATACTACAACTGCCCCTCCCTTGTCTGCGGGTTTTATGGTGAGGTTGGGATTGGAGCAGAGGGCTGCACGTTCTGCAGGGGAGAGGTTGGAGTGGGTGAGAGGGGTGGAGAGGTTGAGGCGATTGATGTCTCGACGGCAGTTGGAGATAAAGAGGTCGAGGGAGGGTAGGAGGCCTTGGGGTGGTGTCCAGGAGGAGGGCTTGTGTTGGAGGCAGGAAAAGGGGTCAGTAGAGGGAGGGTTAGGTTCACAGTTGAAGAAGTAAGTGTGGAGGCAGAGGCGGCGGAAAAACTGCTCAATGTCTAAATGTGACCGGTATTCATTGATGTGTGGCTGGAGGGGGACAAAGGTGAGCCTTTTACTGAGGACTGACCGTTCGTCCTCAGTAAGGGGGAGGTCTGGGGGGATGGTGAAGACTCAGCAGGGCTCAGTGTTGCTGTCTCCTCTGGAGCTGCTGGCTGTGCAGGTGGTGGGTGGAGCGATGTCGGCGTTGGCTGTGGGCGGAGTTGCGTCGGCAGTGGTGGGTGGAGTTGCATCGGCGGTGGTGGGCAGAGTTGCGTTGGTGTCGGCAGTGGGTGGGGTTATTATTAAATGAGTTCTGGCCAAACTGTTTTTGTCCTCCTGCCTGCATGAGCAGTGGATAATGTTGCCATTGTTATTAAGTGACTTAGTTTTAGCTGTTTAAACACCAGCAATGTCACTATAAACATTTAAGGATTCTTGCCAGCCTGCCTCCAAGGTTTTAGGTTTAGTAGAGTGTGTTTAGTTGGGAATAAGTGTGTATACCAAAGCAAGTAAACAAAACCTACTATATATTTCTTGGTTAACAAGGTGTAGAGCTGGGTGAACACAGCAGGCCCGGCAGCATCAGAGGAGCAGGAGCATATACAAAAATTATACACAAAAATATATTCCTGCCGCTCTGATGCTGCCTGGCCTGCTGTGTTCATCCAGCTCTACACTTTGTTATCTCAGATTCTCCAGCATTGGCAGTTCCTACCTTCTCTGATGTATTTCTCAGTAGTTTGGTAACTTCTGCACTTGATGATGGATTCATGTTGTGAGAAGCATGCACTAAATCAAGGCGTATGTACTGCTCATTCAACACAAAGCTAGTAAAACTGGAAATTTTTCTGCTTGTGGCCGATGAAACCAAATAGCACTCAGATGTGCAGATTACTTTTTTAATGACAGAATCTCTGTAGTCCAGATGTAAGTGAAAAATACTTAAATTCTAGTTATGTCACATTTTTATACTTTGAAAGTAAACTGAGTTTTAAATTGTAATTGTAGATGTAACTAAGAATCATGTTTTAAAAACTCAGCAACCTCATTAAATTTTTACATGAATAGTGGTCCTTAGTCTTATTCAGAAGGTCGGCACTTTGCAAATTCCTGGGAATGGCACTTAAAAATTAATGTTTTAAATATGTAATCAAACATACACTACAGCTGTTTTATTTATAAATCTACTTTAAATGAAGATTCCAGATTAAGGAATTACATTAGAGTTACTAAAATCAACTTTATGGGTTTTCTTTTTGCCAAATCATACTTTTGAGCTCTTCAGTGACCCAACAGAGATCTGAGCCAAACAGGTCTCGACCACTGTTCAAAATTTCTGAGAGCAAGAGGAATCATAGAGTGATTCTGAACAGAAGGAGGCCATTCAGCTTGCAGTCCCTCTTTGGTAAACTGTCCAATAAAGCCTACTCCACTGCTCTTTCCTAATAGCCCTGTAATTTCTTTCCCTTCAAGCATTTATCCAATTCTGTTTTGAAAGTTCTTTTGTTTCCTCTTCTGCCAGCTTTTCATTGCATTACATTCCAGTTTACGACAATTCTATGGTTTTAAAAGTTGCTTCGTGGGTTTTTTTTTTGCCAATCGACTTAAATCTGCATTTACAGTTTACTGACCCTTCTACCATGAAACGGTTTCTCCATAATTACTACACAAAAATATATTCATAATTTTGAACACTTTGATCAAATTTCCCAATTTCCCCAGTGTCCCGACACAAGTGAAGGCCCCTATTTCTGATGTAATTCGAATTGCTTCTACGATCTTAAGTTCTTCATAAGGTGCAGTACCCAGAACTGAGCACAAACTCCAGCTAATGCCTAATCAAAATGTTTTATAAAGGTTTAATGCAACTTCTCACTTTGTACTCCATTCCTCTATTGATAAAGCTGAGAATATCTAGGTGCAGTGATTTTCCTCTTAAAATGTTTTGCAACCTGGTTGCCACTCTGAAAGATTTATGTTGGTACATTTCTCTCTTCCTGCAATCATTTGATATTATACTATTAAAATTACATTGACTTTCCTCATTTTTCCTATCAAAATGCATGACTTCACACTTCTGTGCATTAAGTTTTTTGTTTCTGTGCCTGTTCATTTTGCCAATTTGACTTTACCTCGCTGTTTCTGTTACGGTGGGGCATTAGTGACAAGGCTGGTTCAGCTGAGGTCTGCAAGCAATTGGTTTATTTGTAGGGGAGTGATGAGGCAGTTATGACTTAGTGAGACCTTCCTGAGGGAATATTTCCTTTTGAATGCTATTTTTAGCAAAACATAACACCAGGGGGTAGACTCCACTGCATTGAGTCATGTAAGTGCTATCAATATTCAATGTCTCACTTGTCAGAGCAGTGGGAAACATGCAGATAATTTTGCCTAAATAGTCTTTAAGTGCAGCACCTTTCTGAGATGGTCACTTTTGTTGATGATAGTCCCATCTGCCATAAACTGTATTGAGGCATAAAGCATTCCACCAAGAACGCCTCTTCCTCACTCTTTCAGATAATCAACACTAAATTGAGCAGTGAGTCTGGACAACTTACCTCAGAAAAGAAGACAAATTGGAGAGAAAATGATCAATTATAATACACTTGGTAATTAAATTAGAGGGCTGTAAATAAGACTATCAAAATGCTATTTTAAATGAAAATACTTTAATTTATGTTTATTTCATTTACCTGTATCTCTCGCATTTTGAAATCCATTAATCCTGAAATTCTGTTTATAAATAATGAATCTCCAATTGTAAACCTAAATCATAATAATTGAAACAATAATAATTTTTCTGAAGAAGGTCCCGACCCAAAACGTCAACTTTCCTGCTCCTCTGAAGCTGCCTGGTCTGCTGTTCTCCTCGAGCTCCACAGTGTGTTATGTCTGACTCCAGCATCTACAGTTCCCACTGTCTCATAATAATATTTGTCATTTTAGGTCTGAAAGTTGTTGCCCAGACATTCCCAGAAGGCCTAACCACTGGATCAATTCCGCTGTCATGCCAGCCTCCTGTTCTTCTGCCATCTCGCCAGAGGCAGTCAACACCTCAGGAACCTCCACGCCCTGCAGAGGATAAATTCCGATTTGCTAAAGATGATTTGAACAAGATCCAGCACTACCTAGATGAAATCCTACTGCCAACTAACTCACCCAGTAAGGAAATTCTAGAAAATGAACATTCCATTAAAGGGAATCCAAAAGCTCACCATGTGCAAACATTGTTTAACAGAGGTTTGAGGTGGTCTCTGCTTGCAGTACTATACATTCTGGGTTAGATGTTGTGTCTGAGCACTACAGTGTAGTTTGGCAAGAGTCAGTCCTGCATTATTGAAGATAGACATCCTTTGTATGAGATGCTAAAGCTGTAGTATGGCAGCTGTCTATGAATGATGAGATTAGACAGGCCCAAAGAGCTTTCCAAACATCCTTTTGTAAGATGGCTGTGATAAAAATATCAAACACTAATCAGTGAGATATTCAGGACAGCTTCAAAGCATAAAGAGAATCACAGATCACCTGCCCTACAAAGGTCATTTGTATGTAAAATATTAGGAAGAATCCACTTAATCTAATGAAAGCCTTCTTATTTATTTAGCAGTCTAAATTTACCATGTTCCTATCTTTTTAATCATGATCAACAAATCACCTCTTCTGCACTGTTGTTTCTGGTATTGCCCAGGACCAGTCTTTGGCTACTGAGTAAATCTCAGCTACATGTTGCCCTTCATTGACACCAGTTTTTACGTGAACCATGATCACACCCGGCTGTACCTCACCACCACCGGCTGACGCGTTCACTGTCTCTAAATTATTAGACTGCTTGTCTGACATTGGATATGTAAAAATGCCTTAATTAAATAGAGGGAAGACATAAACACTTTGCCTTCGTCCTGCACTTCCAATTCTACTTCCTAACTGATTAACTCTATTCATCTCCCTGATAGTTGTCTGAGTCTGAATCAGACGTTTGCCACCTCAAGTGTTATATTTGATTCCAAGATATGTTTCTGGCCACATATCCGTCTCGTTGCTAAGATCACTTGTTACTACCTCCATAACTGCTTCAATTCATCTGTTGAAACCCTCACCTATGCTTTTGTTACCGCTAATCTTGACTATTCCAACAGGCTGCTGATTGCTGTTCCACATTTTGTCTCCTGTAAACTTGAGTTCATCCAAAACTCAGTTGTCCTTATCCTAACTCCGTCAAAGACCAAGATTTTTCCACTTGCAGTTAAAAAGAGTGATGTCAAGGAAGTTTTATGGCATCGCTGGAGTGAGTTAACTTGTGCAATCATGCATTTCTTAACTCATTAATTATGTAAATTACAGTAAATCCTCGGTACTGTGAAATCTGAATCACAAATTCTCCTATCCGCACCAAAAACTAAGTAACAACAAAAATCAACATCCACATGCAAAGATTGCATATCTGTGATATTTTTAACCATTTTAACTTATTTTAAATAAGCTCCACACTTGCGAATTTCATCATTCACAGCGATTCTCATGGATGTGGAGGAATTACTGTAGATGTTGGACAAGTTATTTGGTAAATTGCATAGAGTCGTAGAGTCATACAACACAGAAACAGATCCTTCAACTCAACCCATCCATGCCGACTAGGTCTTCTGAACTGAGCTAGTCCCATTTGACTGCATTTGGCCCATATCCCTCTAAACCTTTCCTATTCATGTACTTGTCCAAGTATCTTTTAATTGTAATTTAATTAATTTAATTTTAATCTTATAATTGTACTCGTCTCTACCACTTCCTCTAGCAGCTCATTCCACATATGCAGCACCCTCTGTGTGAAACAGTTGCCTCTTCGGTCCCTTTGAAATCTTTCTCCCTTCACCTTAAACCTAGGCCGTCTAGTTTTGGACTCCCCTACCCTGGGGAAAAGATCTTGGCTATTCACCTTATCCGTATCCCTTATGATTTTATAAACCTCTATAAGGTCACCCCTCATCCTCTTACATCCAAGGAAAGAGTCATAGCCTATCCAGCCTCTCCTTATAACTCAAGTCCGCCAGTCTCCGTAGCATCCTTGTAAATCTCTTTTGCGCCTTTTCCAGTTTAATAACAACCTTCCTGTAACAGGGCATGTAGAATTGTACTCAGTACTCCAAATGTGGCCTTACCAACGTCTTGATAGCCATAATATGAAGTCCCATGAAGGTAAGAATGCCAAACGCCTTCTTCACCACACTGTCTACCTGTGACTCACTTTCAAGGAACTATGTATCTGCACCCCTAGGTCTCTCTGTACAACAGCATTCCCCAGGGCTCTACCATTAAGTGTTTAAGTCTGCCCTGGTTTGTCTTACCAAAATGCAATATCTCGTTTTTATCTAAATTAAACTCCATCTGCCATTCCTCGGCCCACTGGCCCAGTTGATCAAGACCTTGTCATACTCTTAGTTAGCCTACTTCACTGTCCACTATACCACTAATTTTGATGTCATCCACAAACTTGCCATGCCCCATACATTCTCATCTAAATCGTTTATGTAAATGACGAACAACATTGCACCCTGCACCAATTCTTGACAGGCCTCCAGTCTGAACAACAACCCTCTACCGCTACCTTTATCTCCAATCGTCAAGCCAATTTTGAATCCAATTGGCTAGCTTTCCCTGGATCCCATGTGATCTGACCTCACTAACCAGTCTACCATGCGGAACCTTGTCAAAGGTCTTGCTAACGTCCCTGTAGACAATTTCTACCACTCTGATTTCATCTATCTTCTTGGTCACCTGTTCAAAAACTTAATCAAGTTTGTGAAACACAATTTCCCACGTACAAAGCCATGCTGACTATCCCTAATCAGTCTTTGCCTTTCCAAATGCATGTAGAACCTAACTCTCAGAATCCCCTCCAACAGCTTACTCACCACTTATGTCAGGCTCACCAGTCTGTAGTTCCCTGGCTTTTCCTTGCAGCCTTTCTTAAATAACGGCACAACATTAGCCACCCACCAGTCACCAGCACCTCATCCATGTCTATCAATGATACAAATATCCCTGCTAGGGGCCCTGCAATTTCTCCCCTAACTTCTCACCATGTCCTCAGATACGCTTGATCCGGTTCTGGAGATTTGTCTACCTTTATACATTTTAAGACCTCCAGCACCACCTCCTCTGTAATTTGTACTCTTTCCAAGACATCACTATTTATTTCACCAAGCTCCCTAGCTTCCAGTCTTTCTGCACAGTAAATACTAATGTGAAATATTCGTTTAGGATCTTTACTATCTGGTGTACTTCCACATATGGATGGCTTCACTGATGTTTAAGGGGCCCTATTCTCTCCCTAGTTACTGTCCTCATAAAATACTTGTAGAATCTCTTTAACCTTATCTGCCAAAGCTAGCTCATGTCCCCTTTTTTTGCCCTCCTGATTTCCCTCTTAAGTGTATTCCTACACTCCTTATACTCCTGAAGGGATTCACTTGATCCCAGCTGTCTATACCTGACACAGACTCCTTTTTCTGAACCAAAGCCTCATTATCTCTGGTCACCCAGTGTTCCCGACAACTGTCAGCCTTGGCTTTCACACTAACAGGAACATGCTGTCCCTGTATTCTCATTATCTCAGTTTTGAAAGCCTCCTATTTGCCAGATGTCCCTTTACCTGCAAAAGCCCTCCCCCAATCAACTTTTGAAAGTTCTTATCTAATACCATTAAATTTGGCCTTGCTCCAATTTGGAGCTTTAACTTGTGGACCAGGCCTGTCCTTTTCCATAACTATTTTAAAACTAATAGAATTATGGTCACTGGTCCCAAAGTACTTGAATAAGATGGAAATGTTCTCCAATGCCAGGATCTTCCAGCTTTTGAGGCTCCACATGCAAAGCCAAATTAGTCACTATTTCAGACACTACAAGCCAAGAACTACCTTTCACTCTCGTGCTCATCTGTCAACTCTTGCCAAATTCTACTGAAGAAAACTAAACTTGCTTCCTGAAGAAGGTTATGGTAAATAGGGCGATGGAGAGCTGGTCAATCTTCTTGCCTGCTGACCACAAAAAAAGTCTATGTCACCAGACCTAGCCAGCCTGGACAGAGATAGCAGCACACTTCAGTGGTGCTTGCAGTGTGAAAATGCCATAAGAAGGTCAGTGAACTCCTGCACTTTGCAAGGGCAAGTGTCCCCAACTTCCCTCTGCTTCCTGACATTCAAAGGGCCATCATTCACTCAATCTGCAATTGCTTCCTATCAATTCACCATTCCCACAGTGACCCACTACATGAAGCCCAACCCCAGACTTGATCTGCCCTCTGTCCTCATAACACCATGGATTACCCCCAGATAAGCTGCCTATTAGTGATCAAACCCCAATGATTGACTGTAGCCCACACCCAGACTGATTTGGCAGGGCTGCTCTGAATGACTATAGTCTACCCTTAACAGTACCCCCAATGAACTACATGTAATCTCCAGGCTGCTTGCACTAGACTTGGAGGACTGACCATGGCCCAATCCCTGCACTGAAGGGGTGTAGGACTGACTGCCCATGGCCAACTAACAAGCTAGAATCAGACAAGGCCCTTAACTGAGATAAAAGGTACTGCAGATGCTGGAGAATCTGAGATAACAAGCATGGGGCTGGATGAACACAGCAGGTCAAGCAGCATCACAGGAGCAGGAAAACTTGACGTTTCGGGCCTAAACCCTTCATCAGAAATGGGGGAGGGGAAGAGGGTTCTGAAATAAATAGGGAGACGGGGGGAGGTGGATAGAGGATGGATAGAGGAGAGGATAGGTGGAG